>VICQ01000010.1:0-600000 GCA_025528855.1 Trametes punicea
TGACACTCGCACAGATCACGCACACGGTGACGTCTGGGGATGTATTCGAGATATTCATCAGCGGGACAACTCCCCTGGTCTTACTGTGCGACAATCGCACACGTTGTCGCTGTTGTTCGAAGATGTGACCGTGGTTGCAGCCAAACTAGAGAGGTTTTCTCTGGCCAGAGTATCATAATGATAGATGAGCGATGAGTATCTCTCACACGTATGCAGGATGGTGAGAGCCTCACAGGGCCGGTACCCTAGTCACCGACGATGTACAACCATGAAGATGTACAGTCACGGTATAGTAGGTTCGAATGCGAGCAAGGCAATGCAATGCGGGCGCTTGCGAGGCAGCAGTGCAGAACCCCTAACCCTACCGCCGTGGAGGAGCGTCTACGGCAGACCAGCGCTTGTTGCACGAAACTCTTGCCAGCATCTGTCCAGCGACGACTCGGACGGTCAAGCTACGCTTTCGCGCCAATCCACTCTGCTCACGGCTGCACGGCGTTCCTCGCTACTAGAGATGCTCTCCAGTATACGACACGCAGTAGCGAGGCTCTCGCTCCGTCGCGCCACCACCGTCCGCACGCTGACGGACAGCGCTGTGAGCGACGCCGTGTCCGCCGGCGAGCCCAGCCTTCTCTCCACACTCTCCTCGTCGCAACCCCCCGCCGCTGCCAGCACCTCATCTATCGCAAGCACATCACAGCGGTCCCCGCAACCCGCCATGTACATTCCGCCCGCCGAGGACCCCCTCCTGCACCTCTTCACGTCCTGCATCATGAAGCACGGCAAGCGACAGGCCGCCGCCGCACGCACAGCGAAGATGCTCCAGCACATCCACGGGTTCACCAAGGCGCCGCCGCTGCCCATCTTCCGCCAGGCGATCTTCACCGTCGCGCCTCTCCTGCGGTGTCGGCAGTTCAAGCGCGCCGCGAAGCAGTACGTGTTCCCAATGCCGCTGACGGAGCGCCAGCGCGCGCGGATAGCGATCGATTGGATTCTGGAGGCGGCGAAAAAAAAGGCGGAAAGAAAAGCCCGGAGCGGTTCGCGAGGGAAATCATCGCGGTCATTAAGGGCGAGAGCGATGCCCTCAAGACAAAGCTGGAATGGCACAAGCTGGCGGTTTTGCACAGGTGCGTGACCTTGGTGCCGTCTAGCGACCCACTGATGTCTGAATATTTTCCGGATGATGTAGAGGAAATGTGTTGCGTCCGCCAAGGGTACCCAAGTCCAACCGGGGCTAATCCCAGAGCACTCCCCTTCTACATGTATTCAATTCCTACTAATGCGATGCTTTCCATCTCCTCTGTCTCCGTCTGTGACGCTCCAGTAGATTGCTTCGAGTACATGACGTTTCTATTCGGCCATCAAAATCTTCATCGCCCACGCTCATCGTCGGCTTTCATGCATCGGGTATCTTGACCTTGCCAGGTGCGCAAGCCAACTCGTACTTGTCCTGTGTGTATGGACGATACCTCATCTGGAGGAAAGGCTCTTGCCTGGAGGCGGGGGTTTGTCAACTATCAGCAGTAAGAAGCACCAGCAGAGACGTACGCGATTGGCACGCTCAGAACGCCGCGGGAGTGAGTGAAGACGTCGAAGGTGGTCTTCCCGAACCACGCCCCGTCTGGTACGTCCGTCTCAGTATCATTGAGGCAAAATCAAGAAGCACTGCACTCACATCCAGACTCTCCCTGTCCGCCAAACGGCATCTCATGGACTGCGTGCGAAAGCGCATGAGCATCAGACTCGACTTCGAAATTTGACGCTCTGGGAAGAAGACTTACCAACAAGCTGCATCACGGTGTCATTGAGAACTAGCTGGCCGCTCCTCGTTTGCTGCAAAACTATCGAACGTCGTAAGCAAGATTGACTCTCAGATTGTAAGCTAAAGCTGATCACATCTGTCTTTGAGTTGCTCCTGATTGGTGAAGACGTAGATGACGAGCGGGATGGGTCTGAGCCGCAGTCAGCAAATTGTGAAGCCCGCATCAGGAGTCTCCACTGACTTTGAGTTGATGATGCGAATTGCATGGTCAACGTCGTCCACCGCAACGATGGGAAGGTACGGAGCGAAGATTTCCCTGTTGAAGTGGCCAATAGTCAGTTCAAATCACGCTCCATACGCGCAGCTGACGGCTTACTCATCCATGAGCACATCGTCCTCCGGTACGTCTGTCAAGACCGTGGGCGAGATGCTCTTATCTTTGTGAACTTCCCCTCCCAACACGATCTTGCCCTTCGTGCGGTTGAGAAGGTCGACCAGGCGCGCATGGTGCCTCGGGTTGATGATATTGCTGATAGGGTTCTTCCCCGTCAATGGGTGGTCGCCCTCGGGCCAGAATTCATCGTGCGCCTTCTTCAAGCGCTCTACAAACGCGTCGACCTTGGCTCGCGGGACGAGCACGTAATCGGGCGCGACGCACAGCTGGCCCGCGTTCTGGGTCTTGCCGAACAGCACACGGCGTGCCGCGATGTCCAGGTCGCAGTCGTCCGCGATCACTACCGGGGACTTGCCTCCCAGCTCGAGCGTGACGGGCGTGAGGTGACGCCCCGCGGCGCTCGCGACAATGCGCCCGACGCGGGTGTTGCCCGTGTAAAAGATGTGGTCCCAGCGGAGGTCGAGCGCGTGCGTCGTTTCGGGCACGCCACCCTTGACGACAACGTACGCACTGGGGTCAAGATACTGCGAGGTGAGGTTCACAAGGAGCTGCGTGAGGTTGGGCACGAGCTCCGATGGCTTGAGCACTGCGGTGCAGCCGGCCGCGATTGCTCCAATGAGCGGGTTCAGCGTCAGCACAACTGGGTAATTCCAAGGCCTGAGAGAGCGGAAAGCGCTGTCAGCCTGCGTGTCTGACGCGTGGATCAGAAAACAAGGAGCGTGAGGTAAGGTTGCGAGATCAGAAGAGAAGTCCGTGGATGAAGAGGACGCTGCCCGGAAGTGGCAAGGCAAGAAGCACAAGACCGGCGTTCGAAGTCCACAAACGCGCCAGCCTGGCGGCCAAGAGAAGAGGGGCAACGCTCACGCGATGATCAGGACGAGTCCCTTGGGCTCCTTGTAGAGCGTCGCGCCCCAGCCGCTGCGCCACGCCTCCTTGGTGTCGCGTCGCTGAGGGGCGGCCCACTCCTCGAGGTTGGCGACGGCATTGAGGGCAGAATTGACGATTTGCGAGACCTCAGAGACGGTTGTCTCCAGACGCGGCCTGTTGAGGTCCGCGAGGATCGCCTCCTCGATCGCGAGGTGGTTGTCCTGGACCATACGTGCGAGCTGGAGGAGCTGCCGTCGCCGGTACTCGAGCGGGCGCGTCACCCCGGACTGGAATGTCTTCTTGACACGAGCGTAGATCTGAAGATACGCAGCGTATCAGAACCATTCATAGATGATGAGTATAGATTCAATCTGGAGTGGGGAGGCTCTTGGGAAGGCCGCGGGGCGCAGCACCTGCGGCTAGCCAACCATGATCAGTAAGGGCACCGCGGACGCACTTCGTCTATCTCTCCTATGGTATGGAACTTGAGGGTGGACTCAGCGTCGGACGACATGTTGCTTTGCTATGAGAGGAGTCAGGTGGGAAGAAGGACGGGACGGGAGGAGGGTTAGCTTGAGAGAAGGGAGGGACCCTGAGGAAGATATAGTGCGCGCTGAGCACCTTCCGAGCGTGAGACGATGGATCTGACAAGAGTTGGCGCACAATCCGCCCCTTGGTCTACAGACACGCACAGCAGAAGATTGAATGGTGCCTGCTGCGTCTTCGCCGACGGCCAGGCAGTAGTAGCACGCTGTGTCCCCGTCCTGCGCTCAGTTTTCCATTTTGCACCATATCCGATATCGTCTTCTGAGAATCCTGTCTTGTCTGTCGATTGGGCTGCTGTCACAAATTTTGCCTCAGCTTCAGTGGCAAGGTTGCATTCGATGGGCCATTTGGACTGCCCAAGAGAATCGTTCCCCCGCCAACATTCTGTCTCGATGATCGGTGCCGTGGCTGTGCCATGGTTGGCTTCGCCTGTAGTTTCAACTCTCGACTGGACGTTGGCCCTCTCAACACTTCCGGACACGACCATCATACTATATCCGTTCCGTGCAGGCCTATTGCTTCCGGTACCCTGGAAAACATGCACGGCTTCGCGCGTGTCGCAGCCTCCAAAATGCGCTAGGTTTCCTTGTGCTGGATATGTGGGTGCCAATTGGCCGTAGCCGCAGGCTCCGTAACCGCTTTTCTGCCAAATTTCCAGGTGCCCCAAGTACGGTTTTCCGTGCCAAACGGAAGAGGGCGGCCGTTTGGAGACCATATCAGGGATCACTTCATCGCAATAAACGCTGCCTGCCAAATTCGTGTCACTGTCAGCCCTGCCACAATCATTTTCGTCTTCTAGTGATTGGCTGACGACATGTGCAATAAGGCTGCAAATGGTAGAGCCTATATCGTGATCAAACCATGAGCTGCACTCCCACAGTGCTGACGGAATGCCATAATATTGACAGCATCAGTCCGTACTTGACAATGTCCTAGACGATAATGTGCGCTCGTGTAGTACTGGCTCGGCTATCCGAGTGTCCTTGATTTCCATGCTTTCGAGCCTTTCAATCATCAGTCGCGACATGAACGAAACATACGGTCCCCGTCTCAAGGTGAGTACTTCATGTTACATTATTTGAAGCACCTCGCTCATGAACGTCAACTTGGTGTCGTAGGTCCAGCATAATGAGACCATGAACGGCTCACGCACTCATCTGCCCCTGCTCCGCGTTCTAACCCCGATGCCGTGAGGCTAGGGCGTCGCTAGGGATCACTGTGCGACAGTCCGCGATCGGGTGCGTCACGCCAGCCAGTACTTCCCACCGGCATACCACAACTTCCCTAATTGGCGTTCGCATGAACTCTTAACAGTTCGCCGATCTCGTTCACCTGTTGTGTGCCCTTGTCTCTCCACCTGATATCACGTCAACCCGTCAGGATCTCACTGTCCAGCAATCCGGGTCGTAGACTATGTCCGCCGCTGCATGGCGCCAGCTGCGCGTCTCACTCAGTGCAATGGCGGAAGATTGAGAAGAGAGCCGCTAGAGAGAGCTTTACGGGAGAACTATTCTACCTATCTCGACAGACGAAGGCGCGAACATGCCAGGAGGCTCGTCTTCCGTTCCGCTACAGCACCTTGCATGTCGTTTACCCGCTGAGGGCCACGGCGAGTCGCCCGAGGTGCATGCTCGGCTCCTACACCTCTTCTCATCCTGCTTCACGAGGCAAGACAACCGATAGGCCGCCACAACTTTACTAAGGCGCAGGCGCAGCCCGCCGGGCGATTTTCACCCGGCGCACCTCCTGCAGTGTCGGCAGTTCAAGTGCGCGGTGAAGCAGTACGTACTCCCGTGACCTCTGACAGCGCGACAGCAAGCGCGATAGCGATCGCCGAATGGATTCGGAAGGCGGCAAGAAGACGCCGAAGCGGTTCGCGAGAAATATCACTGCGGTCTTCAAAGGCGACAGCGAGGCTCTCAAGACAAAAGCAGGACCAACACAAGTTTGCGATTTTGCACAAGTGTGTGAATCTGGTCCGTCTAGCCATGCTCCATTCTCTAAGCTTCTGCCTGAGCGTGAGGATGATGTCCGGAGCACCGTACCCGCCACCGCTTGCAGAACTGCCGCGCTATCCATAGGACTACCGTATCCTGTCCGTAGGATCAAAAGGTGGGCTCCATGAATTTTGCCGTCCATTGTGATTGATGCAGGCGCTGCATTGCGCACGGTTGGATTCAGGTGGTAAGTGTACGAAAGTCATGCTCCACCGAGCTCGACTAGGCGGCAGTTACTTCAATAGCTCACCCAGCGGTTTGCTCTCCACGGGCTTTGTACATGCAGAATGTCCCTCGCACGAGAGTCTGCGCAAGAACTCGTCCTAGAAGACCACCCGGTCGATGATGAGTCGCTTTGCTGTGGTGCGCAAATGAATAACTACATCAGATATTCTTTCTGTCCTCGATGGTGGACTCTGGGGGTTCGATCACGATCGTCACGGGTGACCCGCCCACAAGCGCGCCCTCCTCCGTCTTCCATCCTGCTACTTTCGCCGCATCTACGAACAACGGGAACATACGCGATACATGTGTCAATGCATCGCGCACTACGGCCAGCTGCTCATTGAACCCGGATGGATTTCGCCGTCGGCATACTAGTCGGGCGACCTCATGCGCGTGCGCCCACGCCTTGAGGTGGTCGAGAGTGCCGTGGCCGTCCTTGAGCACGGCGCCGAGGGATGGGGGATAAGTACATCCTGTGGTAGATACATCCGAGGTAAACCACAGGATGTACTTCTCGCCGGTGAAGACTTCTACACAGCTCGCGATCTGTTCGTCGTCCATGTGCCAGCGGTGTTCTCTTGAAGCTCTGAAGGTGCGCGAGATGCCTGTGGATTGCGTGGTAGGCCTACTAAGGCTTGAAAATGAGATCCCGAGCGCACACAGCGCCGAAGCGTCGCTGCTCTGGCTATAGCACGGGATCCGGGCCGGATTTGTGAAGATACCCTCACGACGAGAAACAGTGAGATAGTCAGGCACTCTCGGCTTCGTCACCGGGTTCCCTTCGTCTGAATTCGTGGTGAGCAACGCCGTAGGGAAGGCGTGGAAACCTTTCTTGTGGATACGCACCATCAAAGGCAGCACGGAATGCTGTCCAAGCTAGACTGGCACGCTGTCTGTTGAAGATGGGCATCGCAATGACGCGGACTGCCACGAAATTTGCCGTGAGGTGACAAGAAACTAGACTGAGCAGAACGAGATACGTCGCTTGCGCGCTATGGACGTAGTGCAAGACGATGGAGCCGCACTGCGCCATCTGTTAGCGAGCGTCGAGCTGTGCGTGAGCTACTCACCAGCATGCCGAGGAGTGCTAGGACGGTTTCCTTGCTGCCATCCTTCGCACTCAGATCGCCGACATCTCCCAGTTTCTCTCCAGCAGTGGCGAAGTGGATGGTAAGCGCAGCTTTGGAGCCTCCCGCGACTGTGCCACACAGCGCCCGGAATGCACCACTCATACAAAGCGCGACTACCCTCAACCAAGAGTCGTCCGTACGAGAGACAAATGGATAACTCATGGATAGCGAGAGATGCGCCAGATGAGGAGAGAGCGTGTCAGAAATGATCGCTGCATCGTTTAGGATGTCGGCAAGGAGGCGATACGTCTTGGCCTCCGGATAGAGAGATGTACCCAGGTAGTAGCCGGCGACAACAGCTGAAAGACCGCCATATCCTCGTCAATCAGGGTTGATACTCGAGATTCTGACATACTTACTAGTTAGCCTGCTGAACACGTCTTGGATGACTGTTAGGAATACCGCGTTCGTGGCAGACGCCGATGCATTCCCTACACCATGACCTGTGCGAAACCCGCAGCACGATGAACAATCCTTATAAGATACAGGGGCGCGGGTGTCTTTCAGTCTTACATACCCTGCAAGACCGCTCTAGATGCGAAGAGCCCAGCCAAGGAGCTGCAGAACGCCTGCAGCGCGTTCCAGATCTGATACCTACGTGAAATATCATAACACAGCAAATGCAGTATAGGCTGACGCCTACTGGAGGTAGTCTGAAGAGTCCGCCAAACACGCCTTAGCCGCAGTTACGAGGTAATACATCTGAAGACGCACCCGAAGAGACGGTCGACGGATAGCCTTCTGGGAGAAACATATCGCTCATGAGTCGAAACCAGTAGGCCCGCCGTCTATCCTGCTGCTGCTGGTGGGTTTATCAGTTCAGTCTTGATTACACCTTATGAGATAATAGCGTAGGACCTTCCAAGCATGTCTCTCAGTAGAAACACCTGAGGGTTGTTGCCCATTGCGGTATACAGCAATCACGCCGCCCGAACCATCCCTTTCGCGAATGGCAAAGCTCGTCATGCGTATGAGGGATGTTACGGTATATGATGAGCGTCTTCTGTTACAATTTTGTCGTTTTCCCCTACACCTTTGCACAGATGTAACAGTAGGCTTGTCGTTGGGCTGGTTAGTAGTCGCGGAGAAACAAGGTCTGGCGCGTGAGAACGAAGTGTCCCGATCCAGATCTTGATATGTCTGTCGAGACGCGACTGTCTGGATTCTGTTGGCTCCTCTGACCCCGCTCCGGCTCCAGACCTCTCATTGAGTCTTGTGCACTCAGTCACGATGTGCTCGATGATATGGGACTAATCGCCTACATGTTGGGCAGTCTGTTTACTGACATGCCATGCAAAAATTATGCCTGCCGAAACCGGACAAGGCGTCTAGTTAATCAAACTGTGCGACTCCGCAATCCTTGCTACTCCTGGCCCGTCACCCGTGCAATGAGGGCAGCGGCCTCCTCCGACCGTGGTTTGATATTGCATTTGAAAGGCGCAGGGTGGCTAGTGTTTAGGACACTCTGTGAGCTATTCTTCTTTCAGGGAGCAGATTCCTTGGAACCACTCACCTAATGAATCCTCGAAAGTCCACTGCAGGAACGATCTCTTCGCCATTCTCGTCCCGGCTCTTTATGACGTCAAAAACGTACAACATAGTGGCGATTCCGATGAATATCGAATTCATTGCGAAGTACATCCCGGGGCAGATTCTGCATCGAAACTGTTTGAGTACTCGAAAATAAAGAGGTTGAATAGGAGCATACCGTCTGCCGAATCCGAATCCAATCAGAGAGGGGTCTTCATACCGCTTGAGCTCTCGTAGATGGCCTCGTTCATTCAGATAGCGCTCCGGGCGGAACTCAGTGGGTTCCGGGAAAGTCTGAGGGTCTTGTAACATCGACCTGATGGTAGCGATATGTTCGATTATGGCGCTAACATCAGTGGTATATCCGTACCAGACATTCGCCCACACGACGGTTCCCTTCGGAATCAGCCATCCGCGGTATACATCATCTTGAGTGAGCCGATGCGCCAACCCAAGCGGCACAGCAGGATTCCAGCGCAAAACTTCGAGCACTATCGCATTCACATACGGCAGCCGCGCACGGTCCGCGAATGTCGGAAGTCGTGTCCAGGACGCACCGAGGACGCCATCAAGCTCGCGTTGTGCGCGAGTCTGGATATCTGGCCAAAGGCACATGGCTAGGATGAACGCAGTCATCGAAGATGGCGTCTCAACCCCCGAGGCAAGGAGGTCAGACAGGTAACGGGAGTAGTCTAAAATGATCTTACCGTGTCCGCACCACCTTCGTCCGTAGGTATGTCAGCCTATCAGACAAGTTGTACTGTAGGCTGCCATTATCGGACCCACCGGAGTACAGAGACGCTGCGGCTGCCTTGATCAGTTCCTCGTCGGCAACGGTGCGTGTTTGTTTCTCTTGAAGATAACTCGAGGTGAACGACGGGCTAGCCGTTCCCGCTTTCTACTCCCGTGGTACTAATTGGTCAGTGACATGCTCTCGCAGAAGTATAACGGTGTGTCCGACCATCTGCTCCTTCACGAAGCTAAACGGCAGCTCGTACATCATGTCCAGCTCGTGTCTCATCTTCCTTGCAACAGCCTTGAAACCTCCTCCTGGCATCAACCATTCGGGAATATACTTCAGAATAGGGATGTGGTCGACCAAGAAAGCGCCAGGTTCAGAAGCTTTTGCGAAGCCTTGCATTGCGATTTCGACGACCTCCACAAGGGGGTCGTGTACTGTGCCACGTGCGACTTCGTAGCCATAGGCCAGCCTGAGTATCACGGCACCGGTAGACCTAGGTCTTTATTTCAGCTCTCATGTACATTATATCTGGCATGCACTGGAGGTTTACTCTCTCGGGTGCCTATAGAAGTTGGTGGGGTCATGTAGAAAGCGTGACATGAGCCGGTGGGTCTCCTCCTCTTGCATGGCAAGTATATGCTGATCCTGACATGCACGAGGTCCTATGAACTGATGGAAGAGGCGACGAAACTCGCGGAACCGTGGGTTATCTGGAGCGTGGGCATAGCCCAAACCACGATCCCAGCCTATACTGCATGCAGGCTCGTCTCGTGAGGATGAGGCCCGGCAAGGCAAGTACTACACCACCCACAGTGAGCCCGCCATGATCGCATCCGGCCTATCGGAGTAGATCATACCTGATGAGCGCATTTATCAACGTCTGCCCGTACAAGAAAGCCAACATGGACGTACTCTTTCCATCCAGGAGATCATTTGCTGCACGCACTGAGCCCAGGATGAGAGTTGGCTGACCCATGACGGTCGTGCTGACAATGTCGCCTCAGCTCGGGTGTGGGGACCTTGCTCTAGTAATATGGAGCACTCCAATCCACATAGATGTACGGTGTCCAAGTAAAGCTCTAACGGTGCATCTTTATGATGGCTCGCTCAATGCGTGTAGCATCCGAACACAGCTGCAGAGCTGTCCGGACGCTGCTGAATGGACTACACCTACCGTATCGCAGGGTCCACTCGTGGAACTTCAGCCATTGCTTGTCCGAGGGGATCTGAAGTGCAACACCAATGAAGGGAATTCCGATGGGACCCGGTGCGCACGTAGACTTGCAGGAACGCCAGAGCTTCCAAAACAGCCATGTAAAGGCACAGATGAGCAGCACATCAATCAGAGTGTGCAGCAACAAGGTCACAGGATGATCATATGTGGGATAATGGAGAGATATGAGAGAAAGAGTCGTTGTCCGCATTTGCGACGAAGATGAGCGCCAGGCAATTGAACACCTTGTACGCAATGATTCTCGTTGTCGTCTACCGGTACAGTTGAAGGTTGACCGTTGAACCCTTCGAGGAGTGATGTGCTGGTTTACTAATCATCGTAAAGAGTCCGAATGACGATGAGTAAATATTGGTGACTCTCTGCCTCCTAACTCACATGCCAAAATACGATCATGTGACCGTTCCGAAAGACGAGCGCACTACTGCACCTGCTGCGTGTCTGCCTGCGTGGTTAATCTACTGTACTTGTGTACTACATCGACATCTCTCGTCTCTGACATAACACATCCGCTTCCTCACAATCGTCATTTCTCTCTGCTCACGCTAAATCTCACCCAAGATACCTGTGCTCCACACTCGGTGGGACTGAAGTGCAATGCAGGTAGTCCCTTATGAGAGTCACGATAGTGCCCGTCCTTGAGGATGCCAGACTGTAAGTCTGTCTCTGAGTTTGCGCCGCAGGCTAGTCCACCAGGTTGGCAACGTTGAACCCTATGTCGCCATGCCGAAGAGCAACGAGATTCCGACTTTCGAAAAAAGACCGCTCAGCCCCGCTGTTCAGTGCAGGAACAATCTCGACGAAGGATAATTGGCCGTCGTTCGGCTGGCCTTACTATGCCAATGAATCTACTGGTCTATCAGTCTGTATCCGCCTTGGCTGCCACTGCCCCCTTGCAATGGAACTTACGCTGCAGGAGCTCCTTCTCTCCCGGTTTTCCGTTTTCACGCGCCGTCGATCCCCCGCATTCCTGCCGTTGTGCGCCCGGAAGCAGATCCCCCAGATGCGACACGAGGTATGAAAAGTAAGCCATGTTCGCCGCATATGGTATCATTGCCGCTCATGCATGGGTCTGGTCTTCTCTTGCCATGGGTGTGAGAGAGACTCAGGGCCGTGCTGATTGGCTTACTCAATGGAAAGCGCACACTTCCTTCGCCTGGCCCGGAAGGCGCCGTCGTCCTCCGTGTCTCCTGCATTGAGATGGTAATTGCAAGGTTGGTCCAGGTGTACACGCTTATGAGGGCAGGGATGGACTCTTTGTGCGGCGGAGGGGCGCGCATCGCTGCGTAGCCTCACAGGAAGCTGCTTAGTCAGTTTTGTGAAGTCGATGTGAAGTTGATGGGGCCATCCAGCAGCTTTCAGTCCTTCAGAACGATGGAAGACAAGGGTAGGCTCTTGGGGCTCTGCTGTTGAGAACCCTTGGGGGACAGTTCTGACGGCATAGGCGAGCCGAGTTGCGCTCTCCGTTCTCTCGGTGTCTTTTGACATGGCGAGCTTGCGTGAGGTCGTTCGGACGTTCGGGCCTGGCGCTGAAGTGACTTTGCGTGCGTAACGTTCCTCCTTCTTGGTCCGGGTACTTCTCAGCTTTCGTGGGCAATGATTGCCTTTCGCGCAAAGTGGGGAACTGCACAGCCTGCAGTACACCAACGTGCTCACTGTGCCATACGGGCCTAGCCGCCTGATCGTCCATCGCCTAGTTAGGAGGCATCGTTGAACCGGCCGTTCTGACTACGTAACGTGGCGACAACCTCCGCTTGGACCAGCACGATGCAAGAACTGATATTTACCTCTTGTAATCTCTCGTACAGCTGCCACGTTCATAGCATCTGGATGCCATACTAGTCGAGTAAGCTCCTGCATCTTCCTCGATTACTACTCCCGACGGCATTTGGTTACAGCGCAGTAGCGCCCCATCCGAACCCGACTGACGTATAACAAGGACCACGCTGCGGATGCCAAACTGATAACTGACGCACTCCGCGCAGCTCTGAGACAGTCGCACAAAGTCCGACGGGCAACTCTCCTGCAAGCGCAAGTATTCTTACCTCTCCTCGCGCGCTCGGGAGTACTTAGGTCGGCGTTTGGCGGGAAGTCAGCACAGAGTGGAGCCGCGCTCAGGCACGAGTGCAAGACACATGGACCCCTTCGTACGCTGTCGGGCGACAGGCAGAATGCACACAGTCGCGCGTGGATGACCTTGATCAATGCCAGACGCTAAATTCGTGCAATTCGGGCATCCCGTCTTGGTGATCGCCACGTTTGTCTCCGAGAGGTCCCTGGAACTGAACATCGAAGACGACATGCAGAGTTCTCTCTACACGCTGCCCTGGCTGTTCGCATGCGGGCCAGGGACAGGACACATCTGAACGCCCCAGAAGCCCGGAGAGCGCGTGCGATGACGGTCAGACAAGGATCCGCCGACTCTCCGAGACCGCGCTTCGCCATCCCCGTCGCTCGTTCTCCGTGTCCTTCTGCACTTCTGCGCCGTTTCGTGGCGCACGGAGGCCGTCTTCGCCTCCCCTCGACGCTCGCACTCCACCCGGGAAAGCGTGCGCTTCTGCCCGCGCCTGCTGCCTCGCATGCCGGATATGGGTGCGCATTCCCCCGCACAGCCCCACGTCGCGCATTTCTCGGAGATGCTCGCCCTCGTTCTCTCGGGGGATGTCTGTCAGTGAAGGAGACGTATGATGAAGCCCTGCTTCTCCCTCTCCCGGCCTGGCCTGCAGGTCATGCCGGATCCCGCATCTGCCGTGCTAGTCCTCGTCCTAGACCTGATCAGTCATCGTCCCTAGCCCGGTTTGCGCTTCGATCGACGCCGTGCTCACGCGCAGGATGTCGGTATCAAGCTTTTCTGGCGTGTTGCCGCTCTTCCGGGTCGCGCTCTCCATGTTCTGTCCTGGCTATGTTGTCACTCATCCATGTCTGGTCCTCGAGACACATGCAGCGCAGGCCGGCGACATTCCGCACTCCGGTCCATGACAACCGGGGCGTGCGGGATGCAGAGAGGCCCCCGGGGAGGCGCGTCCGTCGCCCACTGCTACACATACATACCTGTCTGGTACCGGATCTCCAAGTGGCAAGTGTGCACTCGATCCGGAGCGACTCGAAACGCAGCAGCTCTCGGATCTCGTCGCCGAGCGAGTGACGAAGTGACGACGCATCGCGGGACGCAGAATGCGGGGTACGGCGCACGCCCCGTCGCCCCGCACTGTACCGTACCTATGCGGGGCTATGCGGGGGTGCGGGGCGCAGGCGGGCGCCGCCGATCACTCTCGGCCGACCCGCCGTGTTTCAAGGGCTGGCAGTTGTAACATGCAAGTTAACGCGCCCCTTCCTGAGCGGATTGCAACAATCTCATATGTCATCCTGATCGACCGAGAGGGGTCCTGTACGGTACCTGCGCGCGTTGGAGCGGACTCGTTTGATCAGTCATAGTTCGACGACCAAGCTGGCTATGTTAGCCCGCTTACGTGCTTCAATGCCGCTGTGTCCGAGTCTGCGTAGGTCTACAGTACGTGATATGACGAAACGATGTCCGAGTCCTCCCATTTCCTCCCCTGGGTAACCGTTCCTGTCGGTGTCTCACATGGTAATGTAAACCTTCAACCTTGCAACATGCGTCCAAGCTGTGCGTACATCCGATTCCATACTGTTCGATACCTTGGCGCCAGCCCGCACGGTGGTGCTCGAGCTCGGGCGGGTATGCACAGTGATGTATGACATGTACGGATGCCAGGTGAATGGTGAATGTTCCCGCCTGGGGTCGGCGGAGGAGAGTGAGGGGGGAATGGTGGCGCAGCGCGCGCGCCGGACCCTCGGGCGTGATACTGATATATGATACTTGAACTCAGTTCAGCAACGTACGAACGTCCCGTACTGTAATACGTGCCGCATCGTGCAGTCGCGCAGTGCTTCGTGTACCGATCGGATGGTGATGCGGACGAGACACCCCTCTCCGGATGTCGAGCATCAGGTCGAATGACATACCGTCTACCCATAATGACCGTGCACTTCTTCATGTGCGTATAGCATATACGCGCGGCCGCATTGGAGAGTACGACGGATCAGCACATGCAGCACCGAAGCGACCCGGTACGGGTGGGCGGTCCCGTGAACGAGCGGAGTCCGGTCATCAACGTCCACCGTTCAACGCTCGCTACCGCAGCTACGCACGAGTTCGTGAACCGCGCATCCCGCGAAAGGTTGCGCCCCATCCTGACTGCCGAGCCCGAGCTCCTCGCGACCAGGACCGCGTGACCCTACTGTACGTCACGGGCAGGCAGGCAGGCACTCCTCCAGACTCCTCCATGCATCTCGGAGTCGGGCGACGCGAAGTCCGCGTCCGACTCGATCGAGGAGGGAGAGTGGAGTGCTGCTGGACCCCGACAGTAGCTTAGGGCCTAATCAGTCAGGTCAGGTCCAGCTGAGCTTCGAGGAGCCTGCTGTAAGATCGGAGGGTGGGCGGCACCGAGGGTGCTCCAACTGCGTCCCTTGGTTCCTGTCCTACAACAGCAGCAGTCGATCTACGCGGCGTCGTATCTACTCGGTGGTGTATCTGGATACGCGCGGGGCTGGTGGCGCTCGCGGTTTATCAACTCCAGAACCTCACAACTTCGCTTCGCGCCAACTCCCTGATTCTCCAGCGTGTACCAATAGCCATCCGATTGCCATAGGTCGTCCGAAGGCGAATCTGTGTACCCGCACAATCCCCATCGTGCTACTTCAGATCCGCAAAAACTTCCCGCTCCACGGTCGCGAACAGCGTCTACTCCAGCGAACCCCCCGATATGCCAAAGCATATCCACACCTTCGCCAAATCGACCACAGAAGAGATGCGCACCACTCACCATTCACAGAGGAGCTTATGTATGCACGCTCGGCAATAGATGTTCGCTAAAGACAACGCCGCACTAGCCAGGAGGATGCTTCGGGCGAAAAACTCGACGAAAGTATTCGACACCCTCAGCTTGGTGCCCGTGCGCGCGCTAGCGCCATAGAGCAAAACCCACGCACGTCCGAAAGAGCGAGAACTGAGCATGGCGGGCTCGCGCTGTGAGCAACTCTGTCCGATAGCGGAATAGGTGCAATGAGAACATATGGTGCCTCGGCGACTGTTCAGTGGTTAGCACCTGCACCTGCCGCAAGCGGCACAGGACCCGCCGGTGGGCGCGGGAGTCCAGAGGTGGGCGGTATCTCCGTGAGAGACCGTGAGCGCGAGTGGATGGCGAGATGCTGTGGTAGTCCAAGCGATGCGGTAGCGCAGGGTAGGGCATGGGCGTCCGGTCAAACTGTTATGCACGCAGCGAGGGCGATGTGCACGTTGCGCGAAGCGCTGCAGGGGGTAACCGCTGGAAGAGGTGTGAGGTCGGGAGTGTCGATGGATGAGCGGATCTTGTACGAGGCTGCGGGCACGTCAGAAACATGCATGGACGAGGAGTTCGCAGACAAGAGAGCGTCAGAGAACAGTGTACGGCCACAGACCAGGCCGTGTTGGACGGAAACCCTTCAGCCAATAGTCAAGCGCAGACAGCACACAGGAACGACCAGAGTGAGCGACTCGCACGGAAGAGGTCGCGGAACGCTCGTTGTGATCCATGACCGAACCACACGACCGAAAGCAAGATAGGGGCGACATATGCCGCGCGCGACCAGACAAGGGGCAGCCGAAGAGGAAGAGCGAGGCACCGCTTATAGGGGAGCGAGCGCAGATATGGCCAAAGGGAGCTCAAGCTGGCGGCTTGGCGCTGCAGAACACTGTCCTATACAGCGGTGGAGTGCCATGGCCTCCCAGCCGTCGTGCCCATGAGGCTTGGGGGGGCCCGACAGGTGCTTCTCCCGTCGCAGGCCCACTCTAGCACCGGAGAGAGAAGAGCATCAGCGCACGGTAGCCGCGATCAGAGCGATGATGCGAAAGAGGAAAACGCAAGGGCATCCGGAAGAACCGCTCTGGCTCTGCGTGGGAGGAGCATGAGCGAAGCGGCGCGGGCGGGCGTGCGGACCGGGATCGGGAGAGCACTGGGCCGCTCGCAGTAGAAGCTGTCCTGAACGCAACGCGAGAGCGGGCCAAGGCACCCCAGATGCAGAGGATCGAGAAGGTGCCGTCGGAGGTGTCAAAGAGTTATCAACGCAGCCCCGCGCTAGCGCTACGGTCGGGTCGGGGAGAGAGGTGCGCCGAAGTGCCGGACGTGGCGGGGGAGCGATTTGGGTAAGATGCATGCGAAGCGGGAGGGGACGGACGTGACGACGGTGGCATTGTGGCATTGATGGCGGCTCGGGGCTGACAAAAATGGGGTCGTAGAAAATGGAGAGCGGGAGGGAGGCAGGGGGAAGAGGGTCGGCCGAGCAGACGGCATGGGTGAGTCGGTGGATGGATGTCATATATGAGGTAGTGCGCGAGAGGCGGGCGGGGGAAGTGGCCTATAGCAGCGGGCGACGACGGGGATGGACAGTGCGGGAAAGGCCCGCAAGGCGAGATCGGGAAACATGCATGATGGCCGCAGATTGGGAGGCGAAGGGCAGAGATGGAGATCAGCGTGCGTGGGAACGCGCCGTGAAGGGGAACGAAGGTCGCAGCACGTTCGACCTGTCTGCAGAATCGGAGTCAGGTCGCATTTCCAAGCGACGCTGATGGAGAATTCCAGTGAGCAGATGCCGTAGAGGTGCGACAGGCGTGTGTATGGTGCAGCGAAAGCGAGAATAGGCTTTCAGTAGCTGTTCACAGTGGGCCGTGCAAAGGGGATTGAGCGCGGAAACGGCGCGCAAATGGGAGGCGCAGCGACGATCGAGCTTTAGAGGAAAGGAGGGACAAGGATGGCAAAAGGTGGATTACGTCAGGAGGAGCGGGACCGGACGATCGAGGCGGCAAAAGGTAGAAAAGGCGGGCAGCGGTCTTGGATCATTGACGACGACAGGGGGCGCCCCGCTCGCAACCACCAATGAGACCAGCGCATATTTCGCAGGCGGGGATTGGCCACACCTGGCTGCTGAACAGGGCGCGGGGAGACGGTTCTGGCAGGCGTTCAGTACAAAGGGAGTGGGCGCCTATCTGAGGGTGGGGAAGGTGGAGTGCCGAGGACGTGGGGAAGATCGAAGAGCCGGACCCCGGATGCGGGGGACTGGGGCTCGGCCGGCGAGAAGTGATGGCGGCCCCAGAGCCGCCCGGACGCTCACGCCCCAAGCGCGGGCGACGACCGGCGCCCTCGCCCTCGCCCTCGCGCAGGCTCTTGTTTGGCCGTGCTTGGGGAAGCCCCGATGGCGATCTGAGCCGGCAGAGTGGGACGCGGGGTAGCCGGGGAAAATAATATTAAGGAGATTATAAGTGAATGCTTGTCTTTAAGCCGAGGAATCGGATGCGGGGGTGCACGGCCGCCCTCTCTGCTCGCCAGTCCCTCTCCTCATCCTCCTCCTCCTCCTGGTCTTCGCCCTCGTCGTCCTCCTTGCCTTCGTCCTCCACCCTCTCCTCATCGTCCCTCGCGTCCTCACTCCCCCGCCGTCAGATGACCTCCTCTTTCTTCCCATCCTACAAGCCTCAGGTCCTCTCCCGCACAGAGGGCTTCCATCTCCCGTCTCCCCCTCCTTCAAATTCCCCGCCTTCTCCCCCCGCAAACAATTCAAACGCGAACGGCTCCGGCCAGTACGACAACCTCTTCGTCCCCCCGCTCTTCTCCGTCCCAGACCCGTTCCGCAAGTTCCCTTCACACAACAGCAATCAGTCCGGCAACAGCATGGACTTCACCGACGAGCTGGCCTCCCTCATCGGCACCTCTCCCTCCCAGGGACACCCCCACAACAACTCGCACGAACGTTCAACGCAGTCTCCAGGGGCGTACGACGATTACCGATCTCACCACACTCACAACATCTTCGACATCTCCGCCCCCACCTCCCACCACCAATCCTCCCATCACAACAGTCACTTCGGCCATCAGAATCCCTCCTTCTCTCTGCCGCCCGCGTCTTCGCTCCATTCCGCCAACATCCACGGTCCTTCTTCCGTCCACAGCACGCATCCAATCCACGAGTTCTCCGCGCATTCCCATTTCAACTCGACGGTCCCCGCGATTGGCTCGTCTATGCGCTATGAGCCACCTTCAAACAATCCTTCTTCACCAACGACCGCAAGCGGAACCAATCCCTTTGCAGGTGGCGAGCCCTCCTCGTTCTCGTCCCACATATCCAACCTGTCCGGAATCTCGTCCTTCTCGAATCTCACAGCCTCTTCCGAGTTCCACCTCTCACAGCCGCCCAACGGCCAGGCGAATGGCCAGCGCCAGACGCCCTCTCCCGTCTCCGCAAACGGCGCCGGCGGGGCAGAGTTCTCGCGCAGCCGATCGCGCTCCCGCGCGCCTTCGAACGCCATGGACCCCGCCAACCCTCCGAGCACAAACGGCGGCCCGGCGCGCCGCACCCGCACGAAGCGCAATTCCGTCTCGAGCGTCTCCCCGCCTCCGCTCCATCGTGGGCACACGCAGCCGCTCGTCATCCCGAACGGCAACAGCACCGGGCGAGGGCCTGCGAGCCCGCTCAGTCTGCACACCAGCGGCTGGTTCATGCCGCAAGGACAGGGCAACGAATTTGGGCTCCCGACGCCAGAAAGCGTGCATGGTATGTCGATCACAGCTCTTGATCCCAGCGGATCGCTGATTGTGTGCGCTGTCTCTCGTAGGATTCAGCGCGTTCAATGGTGGGACCAGCTTGGGCAGCGTCGGACTGGGTGTCAGTCCGAAGGAGGTCAATGTTCCTGGCATGGGTATCGTGGGTATGCAGAAGGGAGAGAGTCCAGAGGAGGACTTGGCCGCGAAACAGTGCGTCTTGGTTTTCCTTGCCTGTTCTCAGAATGCGATGGCTCACTGTATGCGCCTTCTCTCTGTGGCACCTGCTCTGTTTGTCCTTGTATGCGTCGGCATATGCGTTGTGATGGACCTGCAGAGCGATGATCGCGAACGAAAAGCGACGCCGGAGGCGCGAGTCGCACAACGCCGTCGAGCGGCGGCGGCGAGATAACATCAACGAGCGGATATCCGAGCTGGCGACGCTCATCCCCGAATGCCTGCTCGACCCGAATGGTACGCCCCCCACCCCCGACACAGGCCTCCCTTCCATTGCTCATCCCGACGCTACCGCAGCCACGATGACGATGCCCGCGTCGCTCTCAGCATCCGGCGAGGACCTCCTCTTCGGCGGCGTGCGGATCAATGCCGAGAAAAAGGAGGGTTCGGACAGCGTCGAGCCTGAGGACGGGAATCCGTCCTCGACGCCGACGACGGCCAACGGTGCCAGTGCCGCGAACGGCGGCTCGTCAGAGAACGGCAATGTCGTGAAGGCCAACAAGGGCATGATCCTTCGCAAGAGCGTTGAGTATATCCGCTACCTCCAGCAGCTTGTCAGCGCGCAGGCCAACCGGAACCGTGACCTGGAGCAGCAACTTCAGGCGTTCCGAAATGGCACCGTTCCGGCCTCCAGTGCTTCCCCCGCCAACGGCACGGATGGTGACGGCGAGATGAAGTTGCACGACGAGGTGGAGCCGTTTGGGATGCTGAACGGGACTACTGCGAACGGGGACACGAATGGCAGCGCGGCGCCAGTCACGAACGGGCGTGCGCGGCGTGGAAGCATGCGGAAGAGTTTCCACGATTTCGGGCTGCCGAGCGTGGAGGAGATGGACCAGGAGATGGAGCGGCCATCGACATCGGGTACTGGAGTATCGCCAGGAAGTAGCATGGACGATGATCTCGATGACGAGGCAGAAGATGGCGAGGACGTGGAGGAAGACGAGGACATGGAGGTCGAGCGCGGCCGGAAGGGACGGGACGGCCGTCCGGTGGGCAAGCGCGTCGGGCGAAAGACGAAGAGCGTCAGTGTGGGCGGAGATCCGGATGTGAAGGTCAAGAAGGAGAGCGAGCGCGCGGACGGAATGGAGGTCTCATGAGGACGGCTGGTCGCCTCGCCCGCTTGCCCGCGTTCCTCCTCTTGCGGTGCCTCCTTCGTGTCTCGTTCGCCATGGTGCCGTCTCTATTCCATGATGCCTACGTCCATGCCTACGCCCATGCCTGTGCCCATGCTCGCTATGCCCGTTCATGTCTCTGTGCTCTCCTCGTGTCTGCTCCTCCGTGCAGCTCTGTACAACATCCGGGCCTCCGTTCGTTGCGTGACTCCGATTCCCACTCGTCGTCTAATGAGGTCTCGTCATTTGGGTACCCTCGCATGTCGCATATTCCCCTTCGGCCTTTCGCGCTCACGATCCCCCACGCCGCCATGTCCCGCACTCTGCGTTCCGCGTTCCCATCCACGCTTCTCGCCCGACTAACTGGTTTCTAGCGGTGGCGTTTGACGTTTTTGCTGTATCTGTATTGTCTCTGCCCGCTGCTTTCTCCCTCTGTCTCTGTCTCATACTGTCTCCTATACTCTTCTCCCATCTGATCCCATCTCTCTCATATCATCGCCACGCTTGATACTATCTACTCACTCACGATGGCTACGCGCGCGTTGCCGTGTACTATAGTTCCTGATCTCTCTTCTCTTCTCGTCTACGATTTCTTGGCACGCGCTGTGAGTTCGCCCTCTCTCAACCACTACTACTCATGCGGCGTTGCTTGCTGCGAGGGAGGGTCGACGTACTACATGTCGTCGTTGAGCGACAAAAGGAATACGCGTACAAGTAGCGGATTAATGTTTATTAAATCGGGCGTCGATGGTACATTCCAGCTGTGTGGAACGACTCTAACCAGGCATGCTCTATAATCCTGACGATGGTACGTCCACCGGTCGTGTGCAGTGCGTCCCTCCGAGATGATGTCCACAGCCCCGTGTGTATTGTACGTGTAGCACGCCAATGTTCGAGGAGCACCCTGCTGTGTGGCTGATGAAAGGCGCATGTCTACGACACGCACGATCATTTGCCACAGCGTGCGCGCTGGAAGGCTACCAGCCGGCCGCTCCTGCCGCACTGCGCGCGTTCGACGAAGGTTGGGATATTGGATGGCCGAGATGATATGAGCGCGTTCTCGTCCTTCCAGACACACACGCACACCAAAGTAGAGTTTGGAGCTCCTCTCGACTCTCGCTCACAGGCTACGTCTACAGCCGTCCGTCCGTCCGTCTGGCGGACCGGCCGAGGACAACTGCGTATGAACGTCGAAACGGTCAACCGGTCAAAGGTCGGTCTGCCGGAGTACGTCATGGGTCATACAGGAAACTTCAGGTTCGATTCGTCATACCGTATCTCGGTCTGTGCACATCTCGCTGCCCGCCGAGTTATTGATAGCGTGCGATAGAAGGTGTCCGTGATCCCGGGTACTGTATTATGTTGCGCTGGTGCGCTGGTGCGCTGGCCGAAGGGCTGGATGGGGAACGCGCCGAGGACGGCAGCTGGCTGCACCGGATATGACTTCATGGGTGGGGCCACCCGTTGACGCACCAATAGCGGACTCGCGCCTGAAGCTGCAGCTGCAGCTGGAGTGTCAGTGACTCGAGTGGCTTGGGTTCTTCCTGCGTCGCGTAGCCTTTGGCGAGGGAGACGTTGCTGGCAGCGTCCTGCCATCTCCTTGGTTCCCCTTCACACACCTGCACACGTCCGATGCTGACCGTTTCGTCGGTCTCGGACGATCAGAGCTCGCAGAACACAAAGCAGCGACAGGGTATTACATACTGTGGAGACGCCTCGCAGGCGACGAAGGCCCCAGGGCGGGACCATTAGCAAATCGGTGTTACTCAGAACGTCCGGTAGGCGACCAAGGACTGAAAGTGGGAGCCATGTAGTCATTTTCCCCTAGCAGCGACAAAGGAGCGGCGAACCAGCCTAGGTACCAGGCTAAGCAGCACCATCATTCCCTGCGCCGTGCGGTGTGCCACATGGCTACGAGCCAACCGGACGGCGCAGGAGACACAGTAGTGACACCGGGGTAGGACATTGTACGCAGATTGTTACGTACTGTACTTGCAAAGGGTGACGGAGCCCGCGCGCAGTGCGCCTACTGATTTGATCACCTCCGGGGTGCGGATCTCGACCGTTACCATCCATTGCTCGTCCCCTCCCCTCCAATCAGCCCCGATCTGCCAGGAGGACCAACCGGGCTACAAGGGCGGGCCAGCACCATGCGACTCCCATCACGGACAGCTGAGAGGCGTGCTGACCCGTGCCGCAGACTGAGCGTCTGCGCACAACTCTGCCCGCTCTCTCCTACAGCACTTTCTCCGCTGTCTCGGCGATGACGCCTGGGTGCAGACTGCGACCAATGGAGCGGTCGCCCCCTCTTCCTCTGCATCCGGCCGCCCTCTCTCGACGCTCTACCCGCGCCCTCTGCACCTCATCGACCAATTACAGACAGGGTGTGCATCCAGACGGCGAGACGGGTGCCCGGGAGCCTGCAGATGCGCGGACGTAGTGGACCTTCAGGCTGCATGGCCAGTCCCCGGGGTCTCTCTTTCCGCACTTCCCCTCCTTCGCCGAACCCGCGTCGCGGCTTCCTCAGTCAACTCAGGCTTCCCCCCGCCTCCGCCTTCTCGAACGATAGAACGCCGGGGCCAAGCCGTCGCCCATCGAGGAGCCATCGCGATGCGCTCATTGGATATGCTTGAGCGGCACGGACGGGCGAAAAGACGTCTAGGGGGGGAGGTACGGTGCAAGCTTCGTCAGCATCCACGGGTTGGAGCTTGCATCTTACGGCACCAGGACAGCATGCTCCACCGCGCTCTCACGTACTCACAAACCCTTGGCATTCGCCCCGCGCGAGCAGAAGGCAAGGAGGAAGACGATGGCTCACTGAAATGGGCGCTTGCGAGCGCAAAGCAAGTAGCGTGCCGACCGCTCGAGGGATGCATCGAGGATGACCAAACGCTAACTGTGTTGTGGCTTTTCCGCTTCCAGACCGCCGTCTGCAGGAAGGGGGCAAGCGGCGTGCTTGCCATGCGCTTCGCAGTTTCTGCGGGACACGGCGACGTAAGGCGTGTTTTCAGAAGCCGTCGTAGGCTCGTAGCGGCCATCCGGCCGTCCGTCAACTATGTCCGCCGGGTGAAGGATGGACCTTGAGTCACCTCTCACGGGGTGAAGAGCGGACGTTATGCTTGCTTGGCGGCGCTGCAGATCGCCTCTTGGAAGAGAACAATTGTAGGGTATGTTCCACCTCGCAGAAGCCTCTGGACCAATGCGGCAATACGCTTCGCAGCTGCCTGCGGCATAGCTGTTGGCGTCCACACCAAATGCGACTCCCGCGCAGTCGATCAGCCGTCCAGGGAGTGCAGCATAATCAGAGCAAGGACAGCAGTCGAAGTATAATGCACGTGGAAGATAAGCGTTCGTACGTACCTCGCTGTCCTGCGCCAACGTGCCGGGGGCTTGCCTGCCGGGATACTGCGGACCATGCGCTCCGCTGGGGCCGGCGAACCGCAGTGTCAAGGAAGTTTCCAAGGCGGGAAGACGGCCGGACCTTGAGCTGAGGACGCTGCTTCCTTCCCAGGCGTTGTTTGCGCAGAACACCGCATTGAAGTGCAGTGCGAGACCAGGCCCGCAGAGAGACGGTAGTCGCCAGACGAGGGCTATATTGGACTGCGTACAAAGCAATGAACGCAGGGCATGACATGAGGGCGCATCCACGGATGGCTGCACAATTATTTGCGCGACGGCGAATGGACGTAAAGGTTATCGCACCAGATTATCCATTGAACGTCAGGGACCGTGGTGAGGACGCTTACTCAGGTAAACTGGCTCCGGTAGATCGGACAAGAACGGTACACGAGCGAGCCGCCTCTCCGCTCGCAGATGACAGGGCGGCTGTAAGGTGGACGTCGTTTTTGGAGGTGTTCAAGCACTCCAACTGCATCCTGCGGTCGTCATACGACAGAATGACTGTTCCACGCGGCCATGTTTCACTTGAGGATTCCATACCGCTGGCAGAGTGGCCGGAAGTCGTGTGCAAGGACGGTCTTTGTCATACCTATACGGGGAGGGCGGTAAAGGCATCGATCCGGGCGTTGCAGACGAGCGCGTGAGGAATCACAGAAGCACGCCGAGCAGGTTCAGAATCAGAAGCTCTAAGATCACCTCAGTGAGACCCCGTCATCTTTTGACTCATAAATTGCAGAACGCCCAGGTTCGGAGGCAAAAGAGCAGGTCTGGCCCGCGCTCGCACCGTGGGATGCAAAGAAGAGGAAGCAGTCCGGTGCCGAGATTAATGTGGGGTAATGGCCAATAGCGATAACAGAGCGAAAATCCGAGCCGGGCGCGATGGAGCTGCGATAACGATGAGGCCACGATAGGATTGTCGAGGCCATCTGGAATGGGGTTCTGGAGTAGAACTCCGGCTGCAGACTTGATGTTGTTCGACTTGCCGCTTAGCCAGACTGCCAGTGCGCTCGAGACGCCGTCGGGGAGCGGGTCGTGAATCTAACAGGTACCCGAGGGAGCTTCCAAACAGTCAGAACAATAGAAAGCAGATGGACTTACTTTACCCGCGCAGGGGTGCGATTGTCGTATGCTTAACCTATCTGCCCAAGGAGGATAATGAGTGATGCCGCATGTCGTGAAGAGGGAGGCGCCGCAACTATGGTCAATGTCAAGGGAATCTGAGACTGACGCGTGCAGGAGTTGCATTTCAATCCCACGGCTGGGACATACAGTATGCATCTCCGTACCCGCAAGTCGTGTACGGACCTGTGGGTTCGCTTTGAGTGGGGCCCGCGTCCCGTTTGAAGGCTCTTGTTGCGCACTGGCTTAGAAAACACAGGTCGACGCGGGATAATGCGAACCTATGGACTCAGTGGAGCGTCCAGACCCGTCAATTGTGTGCTACGGTCATCCCAGCTGAAGGCCGGAATGCCTAAACGATGGCAGCATGTCGACAAAGGCGAGTGTATGCGCCTTAACGCTTACGGCAGAACCGTGGTAGTCCTCGCTGACGTGCATGTACTGTACTGGGCTTACTCGCTCACGTGATCAAACGCGTCGCGTTCGTGGCGCCAAGGATGCAAGAGACAATGCTAGTCCACAAGGACGGGGATTGTATGCGGCTTCACTTCATCGCATGGGGTTGACTCATCGGGTTGATGCTCTGAAGAAGATAATTGCATAGGAAAGCTACCTCACCTGGAAGACCAAGTCCGCGCGGCCACGCTGAACGGCCTGACTTCTCCTTCGGCACCGAACTGTCTGGCATTGAAGAGTCTGTCCCGCTTGGCGCTGCCGGAAGCCACCACCCTAGATGTGTCCTTTTACCTGAACAGCATTCTGTAGGCATGTGTCAGCATCTTCTGCCATCGTCGACACAACAGACTCTGGGTGTTCGCATTGCGTGTGTACCTTTATGGCGAAGACCAATGGTAGTTCGTCCCGTTTTCAGGCTTAGGACCGACTTCTCCTGGGGATGGCTCAGCATCAACGCAACATCGAAGGATCACCAAGGACTTGTCTTTCACAGCGAATACCTCCACTACGGAGCGTACGAGACCGCTGCTGACGTGTCCATGACGGACGCCACGGGTTTGAAATTGGCCTTTCTCTAGATTGTGTAGAACCGGTTTACTTATCATGCATTGGTTATGTGAAATTCAGACGTCTGAAATTTTCACGAGGTCTGTTATAAAGTGCACAATAGACCCGCTTGAGTCAATGGCCAAGCCGGGATGAGAGCGAGAAGGAAGACGTTGACGTTGGCGTACATGTGCCCTACTGCGAAGTTCAGTTGGCGCTCGCATCTCGTCCGAGTCCTCGTATGTGCCCCACATACTGTATGTTCAATCCCCCTTCAACTCATGTTGCTCCATGTCTGCGCAAGGCACTGAGTGTCTGGAGACTCGGTGTTCTGTAATGCTTCACAGCCCACGGGATATGCGCTTTCCTTGCAGCCTGTATGCTACAGCCGAGATCTAGCGCTGCGGGGGATATGGACATGGACATATCTTCATGAGTAAGCCTTTGTTTCACTCATAGCCTCAAAGGGATATTCACCATACGAGCCCCCTTGCAGAGGTTTCGATTTGCAAACAGAGATACTGTCGGGCCCGCGGGCAGAGGGCGGAGCCTCCCAGTCGCTATACTCACTGTAATGAAGTCTAACATGCCTCTTCGATCCGGATCTGAGTAGCCGATCATTCAATCCGGCAGATGGATGAGTGGATTGATCGTCCTGTCCGTTCACCACCACACATACGTGCCTTGCATATAGCGTGATCGAAAGCCGATCGTCCCGTGCGAGGCATCATTGCGCCGACCACAGATCAATGGCCCGTCGCTAAGCGGCTCTCATAACTCGTTCAAAGTCCCCTCGAAGTCCAGGATAAACGCTCTCGGACACCCGTGCGTTCCGCTCCGGCTCAAGTGGCGCGTCTCCTCAAGCTCAGTCGCGGACGCAGACTCAGACGGGCGTTCATCGTCGAAGGAGTCATCGCAACAAGGTACCGGTCCTAGGTTACATTCAGTCAAGGAGTACATAGGTGGGCCATTTGTGCACGTAGTACACAGACCGCAACACAGTCGACGTCCATCCAACGCCACGATATCTTACCCGTCGTACCAGCATCATGTCCTACGTTAACAACTACAAGCCTTCGCCAGAGCGTAAAGTCGCAGATGACGAGCTTTATGGCCCAGATCCG
Organism: Trametes punicea; assembly: GCA_025528855.1. Classification (NCBI taxonomy): domain Eukaryota; kingdom Fungi; phylum Basidiomycota; class Agaricomycetes; order Polyporales; family Polyporaceae; genus Trametes; species Trametes punicea. The sequence continues at coordinate 27,009 of VICQ01000010.1, forward strand.
TACGATATAAACTTCGCGTTTCCGCTACCTGCTCAGACTCTCGACACCACAACTCTCAAGCTCGTCCCTTTCATACCCTCTGTCCACGCGCAGACCTACTGGGGTCATGTCCAAGACCGCAGGCAAGAGCTCTACCGCTACTACTCCAAGTACTTCCATACTCTCCCCGAGTTTCTCGCCTGGCACGAGCTCTATTTCCGGCGCAACCCTTACCAGATCTATCTCGCCATTATTGACAAGACGCGCCCGGACCCAGCGCATCCCTCCTGGGGTGGGAGCTTTGCGGGGGTCGTAGGCCTCATCAACACCTCCGCGCAGAACCTCCAGATGGAGACCGGATACATTCTAGTCTTCCCGACGTTCCAGCACACGCACGTCGCGAAGACGATGGTCGCCATGTGCCTCAACTACATCCTCCAGCTCCCGACTGCATCTCCCCCAGGCATTGGGTTTCGACGCGCACAATGGTGCGCCAACGCGCTGAACACGCCTTCAGTCGGGCTTGCGGAGCGGATGGGGTTCAAGCGCGAGGGAACGCTCAGGAATGCAGTGGTACTGCCGGAAGAGGTGGCTGAGTACGGTAGGAAGGGCCGCCCCGGCGATGCCTTCGACATGCAGTCGAGCAGAGACACGGCGATCCTGTCGCTTTGCTGGGACGATTGGGAGAATGGGGCACGCGAGAAGGTACAGACTGTCATCGCGAAGTAGACAATGAGGTTAGCATGGAAACTGGACTTACCAGTACAACCCCTCACACTGATGGACGTGATTCTTAGCTGTTTGTATGCATGCCGCATTCTGCGACCGACAAGATATGGTACTGGTTCACATTGACCTGATCCAGGAAACTTATCGCGGACCGCGTCAAGAGGTACCTCGGGACCCCCGCGGATAGGTCCGTAAATTGCACATACAGCTGAAGCTAGGACATATGGGATTTGCGCGCTGTGATCCTTTCTCTTCACTCGCACAACCGGAGGACGAGCGGTGAGTGAGGCTCTAGGAAGGCTGCAGCGGTATGCAAAAATGTCAGTCAGCACGGTTTTGAACATCCGATAGTGGCTTGCACACCTGCATCGGCCTCTCGGACCACACTTGCCCGTCTCTGCTCGGGGATCATTGCGCAAGCAACCATCCTGTCCAAGAGATTCCTGATCCACGTCTGACCATCTTCGTCGCTCGGCTCCCAGCCCTCTACGGACACTACTGGCGTTGCTGCCGCAATCTCCTCGACCTTCCTCCGCATCGCGAGGCTCATCGTCGCAAGCAGGTAGCGCTTCGCCATCATCGTTCCGGGTCCCGCAGTCTTTGTGATCGCGCCTCCGTACACATATCGCGGCGGGTCGGTCTCGAGACCCGTTTCGTTCTCGTACGCATCCGCATGAATGTGTCTCCACGCGACCATCTCGGCCTCGGTGCGTCCGCCGACTGGCCAGGCGATGCTCCATCGTGAGCGGTGTGGGTCGATGGACGTATGAGATGGATATACGAAGAGATAGACGGGCGCGTCGACGTCGTAGTCGCGCGCTAGCCAGTCGTCGGTCGTGCTCGTTAGGGGAAGGCTGAATTGGTCCTGAACGCCAAGCACTTCAACCGTCGCCGACATTAACTGTATTGTTCTCTCTTAGTCTCGTCGACGAAGGCCTATTTCACAATATGTGAGGTGACCTCACCTAGTAGGTGATTGCTTTGAGTGCTGGAGAGTGAGATATGTGTTGAGAGTGGAGAGCCAGAGGTCGCCGAGCCCTCTCTTTATATCCCCGCATTCCGGTACTGTACTACTATCTGTGTGACTAGACCAGACCTGGACAAGCTCGGGAGCGAGTGATTCTGACGTCGTAGCGTTTATCTCCTGCGCAAGCTGATGGCTTTGAAAGGACCCGAGAAGAACCTCAGTCCGTCCTGCCTAGCCTTTCATCAGTGAATGCAGTAGATATTCTATCTTCACGGCCACAACCAAAAAAATCGGACAGTTGGCACATTCATAGGCGGTCTAAGGAACGACAGCCATCACGAAGAATGCGCTTAGGGAGGTGTATGTACACAGGGGCATAGAAGGACGTCCTAGCTCCTCTCTGATAAGGCACGCCGTGACCGAAGAGATAACGACTGGTACAGCCAACCGCAGGAAGAAGCGTCAGTTTCGCTGCGTGCGGTTAAGCTCCAGGCTAGACTATTCACGATCCAGCCCATCCGACGGATAAGCTGGGTCGAGCGCGAAGCTCAAGTGCGCTTGTCGAGCTTCGGATCACGGCGAGCGTCGTGATTGTGGTCTAGCTCCCCGCACGCAAAATGCAAGTAATCACAATACTATAGAACGATGATCGATGACATGCTGATGTTGCAGCACCGATATTCATAGGCCAATTCATATACTCAAAAGGATAGCACACGGACAGGCTGCAGGTATCACATAGTTCAGGGTAGTTGCGAACGCAAGCTAGCTTGACATATCAGCCAGGCACTTCAATCTGTTCAATATCGACATGAGCTCGAGAGTTCAATAACTTCGGTGAGACTCACCGGAAGCCTTCATAAGTGCAAGGTCGCGCTGAGCACCCGAAATGAGTCCTGAAGTCACCAAGGAATCGAGCAGGTTGAGGAACCAAGCTCGAACATCGCATCTGTCATCAGAATCAGCGACATTGTCTGAAGCAACTGCATTGGCCAGAGCGAGTTGCTGAATCTTTTCGCGCGTAGCGAGACTAGTCTTGGCTAGAATGTACTTCATGGAAGTTGGACCTGGACATTCGGTCTTCGTTAACGGACCTCGATACTTGTACTCGGTCGACCCATCCGCGAGGTTGGCGGGGCTGTTGATCAAGGAGATGTAGCGCCACGCAGGCATGTGGCTTCCTGGAACATCGCCGACGGGCCAAGCAATGCTCCAAGTAGAACGGGCATCTCGAGAGGGGGACGAGCCAGGAGAGGACTGCACGACCAGATAGACTGGAGTTTCAACGTCGAGATCGCGAGCAAGCCAGTCATCTGCTGAAGCCCGCGCAGAAAGAATCTGGTTGTCTTGCATAAAGTTGGATCCGAGTTCGGTTGACATAGCTGTGGCCGAAGGCGCGTGAGAATACAGTGAATGCTTTCACTAGGAGTCACGAACCTATACAACGACGATGGGAAGAGCAGGGAGAAGTGGAAGAAGGAACTGGTGCGTTCCTAAATCTGGATGGCCTTGCGCTTTTTATATGCTTGGCCTGCATATAGCCACATTCCGAGCACGCCCTGACGTCGAACTATACCTATCCACACGGAGCTTGAAACCACCGCATGTCAAGCGTAAAGCGGCTGATAGAATGGCAAGGCGTCATTGTCCCCCGGTTACAGACACCTTATGTTGTCTCGCCAGAGCGCTGAGATTTCTTTTCACAGGGAAGCAGACCATTGGGACTCGCGGCTGCTCTCTTGAATCACGACCTCTGAACTGGTCATGTATGATGTAGCGGAATCGTTGAGAGACGCAGCATAGTCAGGAATGTGAAGCCGTGATTATACCTTGGCGCCCTGATAGAACAGCCTGTTAGTGCGCCGGTATGCAAATGACAGGACACTCACATTGCAGTGATCACGGCCTATCGCCACCATGGCCCTTCAGAGTTCTGCCAACCCCGCAAAAGAGGGTCCGGTAGGCAGCGCTTCCAATCTCTTGATGCTGTGTAAGAAGGTTTCAGCCGTCTGCGCATTGTCATAGAGAGATAATGTTGACAGCAGTCTTAATCGTTCCTGCAATAGGATTGTCGCCGTCTCCTTGACTAAGCAGCCACATCAGCGTGGTATGGACAGCGGTGGCACTGCGCAGTTTCCTCAATGCAGCAGGCTTGCCGCAAAGCATCAAGAGAAGTACTTCTTTAGGTAGTGAGGCACGCTTGACACCAGCTGTCGGGTGCGAAACCATGTCGGATGCGAGATCCTTCGGCCTCGTGAGGAATGCTAGTCTGAGCGAACTTGTGCCTCCATGGCATATCACGGAGTGGAGGGGGGCGGACTCGAGTGCATACCTGATATGGCGACTACAAGACGCATCGAACGCGCATGGCAGGCAGTCTCCGATGGCACCGAGCGGCCGAGACTATAAAGTGGCCAGCTTGTCCTGAAACATCAGAAGCTAGGCCGCAGCGCACTTCCGAGCCCTTGCATGACGCGCCGAACGACCACGTAGTCCATTGAAGTTCACTCTTTGCTGTATCGCGAGCGACTTTGGCACTCGACGCCGTGAGGTCTGAACTAGCCCTCGGATAAATGGAGGGAGCGCAACGCGAAGGGCAACAGTACCTGTGGATCTCTTGCCGGCATGCCGGTAGTCTGCGTCTCCTGGGTTGAGAGAAGAACGATTTGACGACGGGGACAGTCTCTTCCTTTCAGGCTTGCTCGATCTTTTATAGCCTTTGGCGGCTGTGTGGTATGTGGCACTGAGGTTGAATCAACGAGTAACGTCGGAGTGTTCAGCGGGCACAGCGTTCGCTTCTGTGCGGGTGAGGATCAGGTTTTGGAGCTTGAGGGCTTGAACACACGTTGCGCCGAATAACCTGGAGTAGCTGCTATGATGCTTGTACAGTATCTGCAAGTCGCATGGATCGAGACACAGCCTCATGTTCGGACTCCATCACAATCGCAAGAATAGTGCCTCGGATTTGCAGTATCGTAGATTCGGAGAAGCAAGATACTGTAGACGGGATAGAATGAATTACTCCGATAAGCTCGGACAAGCGATTGTTCGCCCGGCGCCTGAAATCAGTGACAAGCTTTCTGGCACTAGTACTTGGTATGTCCTCCTCTTACTCATATATCTTCGTCGCATCAAGATTTCGCTGAGGTATTTTATGCTCACTGGCAGCTGTGACTCCATAGAACAGTGGTCGCCGTGAGAGCTGTGAGGTGGAAAGCTCTGAAGCTTTTTCTCTCAACCCTGACGAAAGGTGATCTGGAATCTCAGGAGGAATTCCCGACCGGAGACTCCAGGCATCGGAGAACACGCAACGCTGCGGCAATCAGTCTTCAAACTTCGACTCCCGCCTTTCTGACTAGATCCCGCTCTGCGTGGCCGCGTGTGGCGTGCCGTGTGCGCTACGTATCCCTCTGCATGGCCTTTCGTACACTTAAAGCCTGTAGTTTCGGAGACTCAAGGCATTGTACATCCTCACCGACCCCTCTGACCCAGTGTATCGTTAGTGGAACTTATATTGCCGTTGTACCTCTCAACCTGTTTTTGGCTCGGTGTCACTATGCACATCATCCTCACAGGTGCGACCGGCGTAGGTATGTCGCGGTCTCCAAAAGCTCGCAGGTCATTATGCTGATTGTCTGCTTTGCAGCTGGGCTTGCAATATACAGAGCTGCGCTAGCGGACTCCACCGTACAGAAAGTCACCCTCTTGACCCGCCGGCCTATGCCTTCATGGGCGAAGCTCCCTTCAAACGCCGAAGAGAAAACCGAAACAGTCATCCACCAGGACTTCCAATCGTACCCGCCTGATCTCGCACGCCGGCTCGCGGCGCATGATGGGCTCGTCTGGGCGCTCGGGAAGAGCGCGGTAGGGCTGTCGGAGGAGGAGTATACGGAGATCACCTACGGGTACACTATGGCCTGCGCGCGCGCGCTGAAGGACGCTGGGGCCGGCTCGAAAGACCACCCTTTCAGGTTCGTTTACATCAGCGGTGAGCTCGCTGATCCTACTGGCAAGGCTCGGCAAATGTGGGCGAGGGTGAAGGTTGGTAGCTCTGTCTTTGTGATTTCTGTCTCCTGGTGGTGTTCAACCATATGTCCAGGGTAGGGTTGAACGGGAGTTACCGCAGCTCTTCCAGGGCACAAATATCAAGGCCCACATAGTCCGTCCAGGCTACTTCTTCCCGTCCAAGAAGCACCCCGAGGATCGGCTCAACCAACGTAGCGCACTGATGCGCGCTCTCGACGTTATCCAAACCCCTCTTTACTCAACCTTCGTCCCTTCGGTATATACCCCGATCGAGGATCTGGCTCGCTTTACTGTCGAGCTGGCTAAAGGACGGTGGCCAGACCAGGAACTGTCCAGGAATACTGACATGAGGAGACTCGTCAAACAGCTCTCTTGACCGTGCAAGCAACGGACCGTGGTCATGGTAGACATTTCAAACACGTTAATACTTTGTAGCAGCTCCCGACTCTAATATTACCATGAGGCTCCCTTGTTGACCATCGCTTGCTCCGATAGAGCGTTCATGTGGCTTCTCGGCACTTGACTCTTGCCCGGTGGTTCAATGCGGTACAGTATGATGATGATGAGCTGTTCAAATGGGGCCATGATGGTCAAATGAGATAAGATAACCACGTGGTAGAGATTTCTCCGCGAGTGACATGAGCGTCTAATGGCACGATCGACGTTGCGGGCAGGGCAACCTCAGCCACCGCTCCCTCTCTCTTCTCTGCCCTCTCTCGCGGTGCTCTGTGGTTATCGCTCCTTGCGCATAGGTCGTGGACGTAGCAGAAACAGGTTTCTGAAGAAGGGTTTCTAGTTCTGAAGGTTTCGAGGTGAAACAAAGGTGTGGACTAGACTTAACTCCGTAGTTTAAGTTAGGCTGAGACCGACCGTTTATTTGTCGTTGGTGGAGCAAAGCGGCAGCGTCACACCAGCATGGAGGCTAGCGACCCCAAGTCTCTCCCAGAGGCAAGTGCTCTACAGGACAATTCAGGGTCCGGCGCGATCCCCGGTTCCCGAACTGCAAGTCGACCTCCCACTCCTCATCCACCTCAACCCGTCAAGCCGTCGGAGGCGGAGCCGCAAACCTATCCGAGCGACGGAGCACAGATGTCCACCGCAAGTGAATACTCTTCAGCGCAAGCTGGTGCGTCCGGTGCTTCCAGTCTTTGCTGCTCATTCAGATTCCTGAGTTTTCTCGTCAGGCCCCGAACGTCCACTGAATGTCAGCGACGCGCTTAGCTACCTTGATCAGGTCAAGATGCAATTCGCGGAGAGGCCGGATGTGTATAACAAGTTCCTAGACATCATGAAGGATTTCAAGAGCCAGCTGTGAGTTCTCTCGCCCGACTTCGCCACTCGATGGGTTTTGACCGTGGCACGCCCTCAGCATCGACACGCCAGGTGTCATCGAGCGCGTATCTAACCTCTTCCACGGGCATCCAGCCCTCATTCAGGGCTTCAACACCTTTCTTCCAGCGGGCTACCGTATCGAGACCACTGCCCACCCGGATCCGAATTACATCACAGTCACAACCCCTGCAGGAACTACCACCCAGGCCACGAATAGTGTGTTCAACTACACGGGGGGCGGAACGAACGTGCCACCGCCCCCGGGCGCTGTTGCCCACGAGGCAGAGCTGCCTATAGTCTCCCAAGAGACACTCAAACCGGCGTTGGACTATGTCACCAAGGTCAAGACGCGATATGCAAATGAGCCAGAGATGTATCGGAAGTTCCTGTCAATCCTTTCCGAGTCGTCCGATACGATGCAGGACCATAAGGATATCCGAGGGATGGAGTCATGGTCAGTGGCGCTCTTGTCCGCCAAATATCCCAAGGGCGAAACGTTGCGCAAGATCGGCAACCTCCTCCAGGATGCTCCTGACCTGATGCGGGAATTCATCCAGTTCCTTCCCGATGTTCAGATGCAGAAGGAGGAGCTCGCGCGCATAGCCAAGCTTGAAGAGCAACGGAAGGCAAACGAGCCAAAGTCGAAGAGAGGCGGTGATGGGCACGCCTCATCTTCGGCGGCTGTCCCGCAGAAGAGGAAGAGAAAAGCGGCAGACCGGGAGAAGGAGAAGGAACCACCTGCAAAGACTAGCGCGAGCAAGGTATGGGTTCCGCTCCTGTTCTCTAGCAATCAGCTCATTCTCAGTACAGAAGACAAAAGTGCAGCCATCGAGCGAGGCACCTTCGCCAGCGATGCCGCAGCGACAGCCTGTGCCTCCTTCGCCTCCCCGTGCACCGCAGCAGCCGCCTCCACAAGCCTTCTACCCTCACCACCAGCAACAAGCTATCCCTCTCCCCCAACAAATGCCTACGCCCATACAACAGTCGACGTCCCTTCACCCGAGTGACGATAGGCACTTCTTCGAGCGCGTGAAACGTGCACTTGACAACCGCGAGACGTACAACGAGTTCTTGAAGTTGGTCAATCTCTTCACTCAGGATATCATCAACACGACCCGTCTCGTGCGGGAGGCCAGATCATTCCTTCGCGACCCGGAGCTGATGGCGCAGTTCAAGGCGATCCTCGGTTGGGATGAGCGCAAGGACTGGATCGCTGCTGAAGAGGAGGCTTGGACGCGGCCGATGGGTGTGTTGGACCGCCCTAGTCGTGAACAACTGCACACCCGGTACGGCAGCTACAGGAAACTCCCTGCTCATGTGAGCGCCTCAGCAAGGCTTTCTGCGGCGAAACTGACTTCTCTGTAGGAGGTGAACGTGCAATGTTCAGGCCGCGATGAGATGTGCAACTCGGTACTCAACGACGAGTGGATCTCACAGCCCACTTTCGCCAGCGAGGACGCGGGCTTCATCGCGCACAAAAAGAACATATACGAGGAAGCGCTGCACCGTAGCGAAGAAGAGCGGCACGAGTACGACTTCCACATCGAGGCGATACATCGCACGATTCAGGTGCTCGAACCTCTCAACAACAAGATCGCGCAGCTCACGCCCGAGGAGCGCGCCAACTTCAAGCTCAAGCCCAATCTCGGCGGCGTCGGCAAGGCGATCCATCAGCGGGTGATCAAGAAGATATACGGGCAGGGCCCCGGTCTTGAGGTTTGGGCCGCGATGCAGGAGGTGCCCGCGACAGCGATCCCCATCGTTCTCACCCGTCTGAAGCAGAAGCACGACGAGTGGAAGCGTGCGCAGCGCGAGTGGGACAAGGTTTGGCGCGAGGTCGACCTCCGCAACTATCACAAGTCGCTCGACCACCAGGCGGTCACGTTCAAGGCTGCGGATAAGAAAGCAATAACTCAGAAGTCGTTCGTCTCTCAGATTGAGGCGGCGCGCGATGAACAGCGCGTGCAGCGTGCATCGCTCATCGACCCGCTCTTCGCGCGGACGAAGCCGAGGCATCAGCTCGAGTTCGTCGTGGAGGACGTTTCAGTACTCCCGGACACGCTCAAGCTGACGCTCTCTTTCCTCGATCGTACTCAAGGACAGATCGCTTTGGCAGATCGTAGAAAGATTGAGACCTTCCTGAGGTCCTTCGTGCCGCTCTTCTTCATGCTCGACCCCGTGGCGTTCAATGCCGCCTTCGTCGCTCACGAGGTGATAGATGGTGAAGCTGACGTAGAACATGCTACCGAAGATGTCGAGATGAACGGGGCCAGCGGCGGCGGCGGCGGCTCGCGGTCTAGGAGCAAGAAGGGCGGAGGTGGTGCGGGTGATCTGCGTAAGCGGCTGCTGAAGAGCGAGCAGGCCAAGTCTAGCCGGCGTACAAGAGCTCAAGAAGCTGCTTCCCCCACTCCTTCGCGTTTTGCGTCACCTGCGTTGTCGGACTCTATGCATGTTGATGGGGAGGTTGCCAGAGTAGAGAACGGCGCTCGTCCCGCCGCACACCTGGAGAAGAGCCCCTCGCGGCGACGAGGTAGCTTCTTTACGAACACCGCATTCTACGTAATGTTGCGGTTGTTGGAGGTTGGTCTGCTCCCCACATCATTTGACACGTGCGGTCTCACCCCCGATACAGTTACTCTACTCCCGACTGCAGCTATTCAAGACCATCACGAAGGAGCTTTCGGCGAACGGCAGCGACCCGCTGGAACCCAATCCCTCGCTAGTGTCCAGGACCATCAAGGACGACCTGGCGAAGTTGGGGGAGCGCATCAATCATGCGTCGCACTTTTATGACCTCATGCTGGAGTGCTGCGAGAAGCTCTTCGACAATGAGCTTGAGCAACATGTCTTTGAAGAGATCATGCGGTATATGTTCGGCTTGAAGGTGACTATCCATGAAGGGCTTCGCAGTCCGAAATTGCTCACTTGAGACGTAGCACGCATACAAGCTCTTTACCGTAGACAAGGTGATCGGTGCCCTCATCAAACAGGTCAGTACTTCATTCCCTTTTGTTCCGCGTACGCGTCTGACTTGTCATACAGGTCCAAGTTATCTTGTCCGATCCCAAGAGTCAAGAGTTGTATGAACTACTGCGGCGCGAGCGTGAGATCATTTCTCCAACGACTCAGGACCTCATCAACAGTCGGCGCAACACTGAGCGTGTTCTTGGCCCTGATGAGAATTTGTTCCGGATAGACTGGGTATGTATCCTGCCTCCCTCGTCTATCTGCCTGACTGAGTTCCCCTTCATCAGCTTCCCGAGCCCAAGATGATGACCATTCAGTTGATAGGCAAAGATGATGGAGCCTACGATGACTCGGAGGTCCTCAATGGCCGTTGGCAGTCATATATCGAGTCCTTCGTTTCGGTGACTATCCGAGTCCAGCGTGAGTTCTTTCCGGAATGCTTATACATTCTCCATAGCACCATTACACCGCGGGCGTCCCGTCTTCATCGACCATCCGACGTCCCTTCCTCCTTCGGTCAGTGTCGATGTTTATATCTCGCTCGGTACAAAAACTGACACACAAGTATCGGTTAGCACGAAAGTGCCTGCTCCCTCCGGCGGCATGCCGGACATCATCGCCCGCGGCGGTCTGCAAATCAAGGTCTGCGTACGCACATACCGCCTCTTCTTCGTCCCGAACTCGGAGGACATCATGTTCCGCCTCTCCTCACCGCGGGAGCGCGCGGACGCCCGCAAGGTCCTCGAGAAGCGCGACGCTCAGCGCAAGCATTGGCTCGCAGACTATGCGAGTAGGAAGATCACGGATGAGGCAGAGAATGCGGTTGATGCGTCTGGCCCTTCTGGGCCCTCCTCGTCCGCTGCTCCCCATCCCGCTATCGTAGCCTCTGCGCCAGAAGCGCCGGATAGAAGTCCAGCTGCCGAGTTCAAAGCGCCTGTACCTGAAGTTTCCCCTGCAAGCACGACCGCCGACGTCGCCATGGCGGCACACAAGGAGGGCCGGCCAGAGCGCGAGCCGGAAGAAGCGACGGTGTACACCGCCCCTCAAGACGGCGTTGCAGAGGTTGCCGCTGCCGCTGCCGCAGTAGCAGCTCCCGCTGTCGAGCCTGACCCTGAGGATGTGGACGTGTCGATGACCGACGCTCCTGCTGCGCCGATCGGTGAGTCGGTGCTTGTGCTAGAGCCCAACTTGACTACTGAGCCCGCGGTCCGTGCGGTACACGCAGCTTCTGGTGTCTCCGAGCCTGCATCCGCTCCTCCAGCTGAGGGTTCGGCGCCTGCACAAATAGAACATGTCGCTGCGTCCGCAACACCTGCACCTGCGACGGAACCGCCGCCGCCGACGCTGGCACCCGCTACAAACCCTCCGCCGCCAGAGCCCGTACAGACTCCAGCACCTGCATCGTCTGTATCGGCAATGGCGTCCTCGTCCTCGGCACCTGCAGCTGCCGAGCGCAATGTGCCCCCTTCGTGATTCATGCACATGGCCGACGACCAGGGAGCAGAGGCCGCTTCCATTGTATACCTGAAATCTCTCCCCGTCGTCCCCGGTTTCTGTTCGTGAACGCTCTATCGTCGTCGTTTTCCCGTTCGTCTCGCTCTGCCTTGTTCCAGTCGACGTCTCGAATGCGTGTTGTATGATTGCTACAGTACGGACTGTACTTAATCCGGCTCTGCAGGTGTCTGGAATGACCTCGGCCAACTACGTATTTGCGATGTGTGTACGATCGGACAGTATGTGCGTGAGACCCACCCAAGCCATAGCCATCGCGCCCGTTGCTGAGTTCCAGGTCATGTCGACCGAGTCCATTGCAGTCTCCACTACTTCGCTCCCGTATGCATACACGTTCCCCTAGTGATAATTGCTGCACTGGCCTACCTCTGGCCCCAAAGTTGTCTTGACTCTTCCTCTTCACATCGACATCCGAGCGCGCTCAAGAGGAGCGCTTAGCTCGCCAACCGCTGCCAAGCACACCGCCACCTCCCCCGACACCGAAGTTGGCGAATGCGCCGCTAGGGCCGCTCGCGGGCTGCCCCGGGCCCTCGCCGGGGCCAGAGATGGGGCTGTTGAATCCTCCGGGCTTGCCGTGGAAGGAGGTGCGGAACGAGGATTGCGGGACTGCTTGGATGGAGAGGAACTTGTTCGGGACTGGCCGCTCGTCGTTGTTGTACTACAAACATGTCAGGTCAGGTCAAGGGTCAAGGCATATCGGACGATCGGAAGGAAGAGGCTGCTGACCTGGAACTCGAGCCCGATCCCGTCCGCCTCTGAGACGTCGAGGAGCTTGACCATCTTGCGCGCGATGCCGTTGATCTTCTCCACGTCGTCTTTCGAGCGCACCCAGAGCTGTATGCGGTCGACCTTGCTCCGCAGGCTGACGACCGCGCCGCAGATCTCGTCGCCCTCGTCGAGGTCCTCGCCGACGAGCGCCATGGCGAGCCACGCCCAGCAGCGGTCGAGCAGCTGCGGGTTGTTCTTCATCGTCAGCACCCACTTGCCGCCGTTCGCGTTCGCCTCGTCCTCCCACATCGGTTTGATGCCCGACTTGAACAAGTGATAGTTCGAGTTGCGCTCGAGCTTCGACGGAGGCTTCAGCCAGTTGAAGTACCGGCAGAACGACTCGACCGTGTCGAACTCGCCGATCACGGTCAGTCCCGCCTCGTACTCATCCGTGTCGGGCGCCATGAAATGCGCCGAGTTCGGCGGGTTGTCCGAGGCCGCCGTGGCCGGGGTAAAGGGCACCTTTGCCTTGGTGTCGTGGTATATCGTCCTGCAGGCGGAGCATCACCGAAGCGGAGATATTCTCAGAAAGAGGTGACAATCGGGACGGAACGAGTGGGGCACACTCACCATGAGTGCTCCAGGGGGTGCTCTGGAGCTTTGATGCGTACACCGGGAGTCTTGGGGTCCTCGATGGTCTCCGCCTCGGGTGGGCGCGCGGAGCCATCGATGCTGAGCGTCCTCGTCTTTGCGAGACGCGCGGTGATGGCGTCAAGGCTCGGAATGTTCTTGTAGCCGATGGGCATCTTCTGCTTGGGCTTTGCGTTCGCGTTCGCGCTCGCGTCCTTGTTTTCGTCCTTGGCAGCAGCCAACTCGTGATTGAGCTCTTCGAGGTTCTCGGAGGTGAGAGGCTCGCCGGGCTCGCCTTGTGGAGTGCTGCCATTGCTGTGGGGCGTTGAGACGGAGAGCGTAGCTGGTGAGACGGAGCGCGAGGATGGGGGGTTGACGGCGACGGAATCTGAGGCGGAGGCAGCGACGGATGACGCATTTGAGTTCTGGGAGCTAGTACGGAGAAGGGAGGCGGCAAGACGGGGACGGCTAGCGGCGGTAGCAGGAGAGGGCGCGTCGAGCTTGATGCGGGCGGCGAGCTGGTTCAGGGAGGGGAGGCGGGCGCTGGGGCCTGGACGCTCTGGCTTGGGAGCGTTGATAGCGGGTGCTGCGGCGGGCTGAGGGGGAGGGGTGGACATGGTGTCGGTCGGCGTCGAGGAACGAGAGTCGGTCGACGGAGGCAAGAGACGACCGTCGCCCTCTCTGCAACAGCGCCATATCCATTTCGAGCGCTCCTCTGCGACTTGATGGCATCACACTCGTCGTTCGAATCCCCGTCGCGCCAGTCCATTTCAGGGGCACTCCTGGAGCAGCTGGACAGTCGCAGCATGTGACGTACGCGTACGCAACGGCAGCACAAGCATTTAGGTTTCTCAGATCGCTTGGGCCCGTGCTTTGAGAAAGAGTGCAGTGTGGTCTGGTCATACTGAACACCTGCCAACTGCGAAAGCGTAGCACAGCATTTTGACCCGAGTTTTGTTTGTACGCGCCCGCCAGATTTGGCGCGCCCATTGTTTGTGCTCAAGCGCCGATTTGACACTCGTCCGGAGCGATTGTTCACGCACAAAAACATGCGGCGCCGTGTTCTCCATTGCGTTCCTGCCCGCCTTACATACGCACCCTCATTCATTCCATAAAACAGGCACGAGGCTGACATCAATTTTCGTCCCGCCTGCATACTGCCTGCATATAAAGCCCAGCCCTTCCATCTCATGCTTCTCTCATCCCTCGTGCTCTCGTAGACTCTCGCTTTCTTCCTGTCCTTTACTCTACGACGCACGATGTTCGCTTCGCTCTCTCTACTCGCCGCTCTCCCTATCGCCTCCGTATGGGCTGCGCCCATGTGCTCTCTCACCCCGTCCAAGTCCGCGGGTGCTCTCGCAGCAAGCGCCACTGCAGTCTCAGGTGCCACCAGCAGCACATCCGGTGCCAGCGGCAGCAGCGGTAGCAACAGCAGCAGCGTCGGCGACGAGGTCGTCGCCACCACCTGGTACGCTGGCTGGCACGGCACCGACTTCCCCCCAGAGAACATCAGCTGGTCCAAGTACACCTCCGTCACCTACGCCTTCGCGTAAGTTTTGACTGGATCCCGTAGCTCGCTATAAATACTCACCTTGTCTCAGCGTCACCACCCCCGACGTCAACACCGTCTCCCTCGAGGCCTCGGATGAGGAGCTTCTCCCGAGGTTCGTTGACCTTGCGCACCAGAACGTAAGTCTTATGTCCGTTCCTGTTTGAATCGGATCGCATGCGTTGTGAGTTGCTGCCACCGCGTCAAGCGCTCCATTGTGCGAGGCCATGGGCAGCGCTCGGAAGTCCTCTCAGGCATGACATTGTAAAGGGTGCAAGGACGTGTTCCTGTCTCCAGAGGAACAGGCCACTCGTTTAGTCCTTCATGGAGCGACCTTGCTATGTTTCTGGCCGAGGACCTTGGGAAGGACCCCAGTAGCAGAGCCTGAATTATCTCATGTTTTGCCTTTCCCAATCCAATGACAGTGGCTCACCTTTCACTTTAACAGAACGTCAAGGCTATGTTGACTATCGGAGGCTGGACTGGCTCGAGCTACTTCTCCTCCGCCGTTGCGACCGACGCCAACCGCACCGCCTTCGTCAAGACCGTCCTTGGTCTCGTCTCCAAATACAATCTTGACGGTCTCGACTTTGAGTGCGTATTCTCCCGCTCTGCAGCACCGTCCATCGGCTAACTTCTTCACAGCTGGGAGTACCCGAACAAGCAGGGAATTGGCTGCAACATCATCTCCCCGGACGACAGTCAGAACTTCCTCTCTTTCCTCCAGGCCCTCCGCGCAGACCCTGCGGGCAAGAACCTCACGCTCTCCGCCGCGGTCGGCATCACGCCCTTCGCTGGCACCGACGGCAATCCGATGTCGGATGTCTCTGCGTTTGCCAAGGTTCTCGACTACGTCGCGATCATGAACTACGACGTCTGGGGCTCGTGGTCCAACGCCGTCGGCCCCAACGCGCCGCTCAACGACACCTGCGCGCCCGCCGCTGACCAGCAGGGCTCCGCCGTCTCGGCCGTGAAGGCGTGGACCGGCGCCGGCTTCCCCGCGAACCAGCTCGTGCTCGGCGTCGCGTCGTACGGCCACAGCTTCAAGGTGTCGAACAGCGCCGCGCTCTCGGGCAACACCCTCCAGCCCTACCCCGCGTTCGACAAGGCGGACCAACCGCTCGGTGACAAGTGGGACTCCGACGCTCCGGCCGGCGTCGACCAGTGCGGGAACCCGACTGGCGGCCCGTCGGGCATCTTCGACTTCTTCGGGCTCATCGACGGAGGCTTCCTGACCGCGAACGGCACCGTGGCTGACGGGATCGACTACCGGTTCGACGAGTGCAGCCAGACGCCGTATGTGTACAACCCGAACACGCAGGTCATGGTCTCGTACGACGACGCCACGTCGTTCGCGGCCAAGGGCAAGTTCATCAACGACGCCGGCCTGCTCGGGTTCGCGATGTGGGAGGCCGGCGGCGACTCGAACGACATCCTCCTCGACGCGATCGAGGACGCGATCGGCTTCGTCGAGGTCGACTGCTGAGCGCTCCTCCCGCCATCCATCCTACGCCTCGTACCTGCACACACCCTTCGCTTTCTCGGCTTGATGCTTCACGCATGCTTTGCAAGCACCCGCGCACCGTTCCCGTTTGACACGACCCCGCACGCTTGACGCCCCTGCTTTCACGCATGCTGTATCCTACACACCTCCACGTTCTTTTGCACGCTCGCTCCCTGATGTATCGGTTACAAGTCTTCATCTGCTGGTCTACGTGTAGCGTTATGTATTGCCCACCGGTGCTTGAGGCACGCTCTTAGATTTATGTATATAATATACGCGCCTTGCGCTGGTTCAAGCAAACCCGTAATCAGTGTGAACGAATGGTGCTCCTCCGATGGAGCAAATGAGATGCATCGTGCCCCCGTCGCAGGCTTCGCCTCGTCAACCGGCGGTTCCGATACTCTGCGTCCGGGCCATCATAGAGCACGCCATACCCGGACAGGACGTCCTGAGCTGCATGTTGGGAAGAGGACAGCCTTTCTAGGTCGACAAGTGGCAATCAAATGCCGCGTTCATTCCCCTCGTCATCTATAGATGTGCGGGTATCTCAGCTGCAGATCAAGATGCCCTCCCGCCGCCTCGTCTGACAGCGTGCAGCCTTCGGGCAGACTACTCATGTGAGACGTTGGGTACATCCTGTCGTATGGCGATCGCCTCGTGCAATGGGAGTGACGCGTTGAAGGCATTGCATGTCGAGCGCCTGGATTGTGTCTTCCCTGAAGGTAGATGACTTGTCTCGGTCTCGCTGATGCATATGTTAGCCTGGCCGCATATACTCACTTCCCACCACGCACCTAGCAGCACCTGAGCAAGTATGAGCTGGGCGCGTTCGCTATTCCGTCGAAAGGACCCACATCCTCGCGGAGGCTACATGCCCTCGCCCTTTCTCTCCCCAGCGGAGGACCCGTCGTCCGTCCGGGGTCTGAGCAATTCATCGAGAAGCGCGGCGACCTTCTTCTGCGCCTCGCTCTTCTCCGCTTGTACGACGCGGAGCTCTGCGTCGCGTCGCTTCGCGATCTGCGATTCGTCCGAGAGCAGCAAGAGCAGCTTCATGGAATGGATCGTGGACATGAGCGAATGTGCTGCGCGGATCTGCATTCACATAGAGGTCGATTCAGCATTGCAACATTGGTCGGCAAAGAGAGCATTGGGACCGCGCATCGCGTGAAGACCCGGGTGAGGAGACGGAGATGGGGTCGCTGGGAATGCCACTGAACATCGCGCGGACGCACCATTGACTCTGCGCGACATTGCGCCTGGAACGCCTCCTGCGCGATGCGGAATTTGTCCTTGTCACCTATCTGCCCACACCACGCCGCGTTAGCACGCGTTTCGCGCCGTTCACCAACAAGCTGGGAGGAAATGCACGCACCGACGCGAGGGAGACGATGTCCGCCATGCCATCTACAAGCGTCTCGATCTCGACGTCGACCTTCTTGTTCCACTCTTCTTCGATCGCGTCGAGGTACTCGTTCGAGTCCTGGTCGACCAGTGGCTGGGTAGGGCGTTGCAGTAGTTTCGCTGTCGGTAACGCGGAAGGGCGCGAGACGTCTGTTTGCGGAACGTCCGACATTTCAAGGAGAGCTGATTCGTGTGTGATATATATCTGGTGTGGTTATTACTCCAGCCTTTTTTTCTATCGAAGGTGGCGGCTTGCTGGGGTTCCAAGCTCCCCGTGGTTCAAGACTATGCAGGTTTGTCAGAGGTAGGTGCCAGTAAGTGTGGGATGGTGCAACGGTTGTTCCAATCGAGTAACGAACAACCACGACTCCAGTCAGAATGTTCGGGCACGCTGGAAGTGTGCCCTCCCGCTTAGCTCAGTTGGTAGAGCGCGTCACTAGTACGGAAGTTTACACCGTTATGACGAGGTCAGTCGTTCGAGTCGGCTAGTGGGAATTTTTTTGATCGTTCCTTCTCATCGTCAGTCTTCTCTGAGACTAATCTCTCACCTGCAGGGTTCTTAAGCCACGCCAGAATATGGTAGAAGCAATGCCTAAGGGACCACAAGCTACCTTTCTGGAAGTCCCTACTGAGCCATTAGATCACTTCAGCGCACTGTATGTGCAGCACTTGCGTAGCCTCTGTTGAGCGCCCCAGAGGGCTGAAATTCTAGCAGAAGGACCTTCAAGATTAGTACAGTAGAACTTCTATGCACTCCCTCACAGCGGGTCTCATAACGATAGACCGTTGGGACTTTACTCTCTTCAGAGATCCGTGGAGCGATGTGCCCCGAGATGGCAGGTAGAGCCACCTAGAGCCACTCTTCTTTGAGCACGGTGCTCGGTCAGCGTATCAGGTCGCCGCGAGCACTTCTCAGGAAACAAGCTTGTCGTGCTTCATCCGCTGCAAAAGTGCGGCCTGACTTCACTAGAAAGACTTAACATGCTATGGTAGATATGCCTATGCAGTTTGGTCAATTTCCGGAGAGTCCTTAGCTGCCCATAGTGGCAGGATGGTGAACTTGCCCGACTGCCGCTTTAGGGCTAGAGCGCCCTCAGAGCAGCCGACCCCGAGTACTCCATGAGCTAGTGCACGGCAAATCAGGGCGACCTGATTGACACTGGGTAAATTAGCCTATGTACTTTACTGTAATTTACATGTATCTCTGGACCCTCTTCAAAACCCCATGTAAATCAGGGTAAATCAGACTAAGACCATGAGGCTTTCAGTCCGCGCGATGGGACGGATATAGCCACGGTATTGAAAAAGACCATCGTGTAGTTTCTCGTTCTGGCCCATGTCAGTTTATACAAGTATATACCAGGTCTGTCTGGCGAAACCCACAATCGAATGAGATGTAGTCCTCAATGGTCTCTGAGTTGTCTTTATCCAGCTTCCGGTGGCACATGTGCCTCATCCAAAGTCCGGTGGTGGGATAGCAACTCATGCTTGTCGTGTTGCTGAGCGGCTCTACAACGATGCTTCGATTCCTTCTTGCGTGACATGCTTGCAGACAAGTCGGAGTGACGTGGCGAGATGCCAAGTTCGGACACAGCCCCGCAGCATAAGCACTCTACGTAGTCCAACATCCGTCGTCCACAGGGGAATAGGGACTAATGGGCACCAGCCTTGCTTGTTTGATAGGGAACAGGACGTGAATCACGCGCAATTCTGTATTTTTACCCCTAAATTACAATTGATTAGCACCGCTGTAAATCACGGTGATTTACATCGGTCAGTCTCATCTCCCCTGACCCCCATCTCTGCCTCTGCTAATTTACCTGGTAGATCTGGCGGTCATTCCTGATTTGCCGCGCACTACCATGAGCAGAGTAAAACCACAACGGTCTATCGTTATGAGACCCGCTGCAACAATAGCAGTACTCACCACCGGCTTAGTCACTGCAATCACTGATGAATACCTCTGCACGCGGGACGAAGTCCCGGATGAGCTTAACCTATTCGGGAAGCTGTGTCGTAATGGCTGGACGATCGGTGGCAGGGATTCCCTTGCAAGGCGCGTTTGCCGCGGTGGATTGTCCGTCTAGCGCATACGTCTGCGCACCAGTACGCCTGTTCCTACCCACAGATTCCGGACAGAGCGCATCATGTGTGCTATCTGCATTACCAATTACCCGTGCTTCCAGTTCGTCCTCTCTATCGATACCGCGCGCAATTTCATCGACAGCAGGGGGGAATGGCAATGTTGCTTTCTAAGCAGATGGCTGTTGCATCGGGGCTGGAAGAGGGGCAGCGAGAATAGACCAGTATATAAGGAGTGCGAAGAACGGCAACTGACATCATCAGATATCATCCAAATCATCACTCGACCACCCCTCGATTCGTGACTTTGACCATGTCTCTCCCTACGCGTAAAATTGGCAATTCAGAGGTGTCTGCCATCGGGTATGGCGCTATGGGCATCGCCGCATTCTATGGCAAGCCTTTGCCCGACGAAGAGCGGTTCAAGGTCGGGAGCGATGAAACGCGGTCTTTCTCCCAGATTAATGATCCCGGACGCTTAGGTCCTCGATGCTGTATATGAGAACGGGTGCAAGTTCTGGGATACCGCAGACAGGTACGCCGACAGCGAGGAGCTGATCGGCAAGTGGTAGGTACCTCCGAAAAGACTGCACCAATGCTTCTCGACTCTGACCCCTTGCCGTTCAGGTTCAAGCGCACCGGAAAGCGTGACGAGATCTTCCTCGCGACGAAGTTCGGTATCGTTTCCGACCCAGACAGGGCCGTCAACGGCACTCCGGAGTATGCTGTCAAGGCGCTGAACGCGTCCCTGAAGAGGCTAGGTACCGACCACGTCGATCTCTGGTATCTCCACAGGTCAGTCACTCAACACGCTTACTGGGGTTGCTGCATTACTGACCTGTGATATCTAGGGCCGATCCTCAAGTACCCATTGAGGTGTGTTGTACCTGGTCATACATAATAGGGAGCAACTTGCTAAGTTGGCCCTGCAGCTGACCATCCGAGCGATGGCAGAGCAAGTGAAGGCCGGTAAGGTGAAGTACATCGGGCTGTCCGAGGTGTCCGAGAAGACCCTGCGCCGGGCCCACGCCGTGCACCCCATCTCCGCTCTGCAAGTCGAATACTCGCCTTTCACCCTCGACATTGAGGACCCTAAGATCGGGCTGCTGAAAGCGGCTCGGGAGCTCGGCATCACGATCATTGCGTACGCTCCGCTTGGACGAGGCCTCGTCACCGGAAGATATGTGAGTGATCTCGTTACGCCGAAACCGTCTCTTTCCATGCTTACAACGCGTGACTCGTCTACAGAAGAGTCCAGAGGACTTTGAGGAGGGCGACTTCCGCCGGCAGGTCCCGAGGTACTCGAAAGAGAACTTCCCGAACATTTTGAAGCTCGTGGATGGCCTGAAGAGAATCGGCGAGAAGTACAACATTACGCCAGGCCAGGTTTCCCTCGCTTGGATCCTTGCCCAAGGCGAGGATGTAATCCCCATCCCGGGAACTACGAAGATCCCGGTAAGTCAGGTCTCACCTCGCATCGGTCAAGTCGCTCATAACTCGTCGTGCAGAATTTGAAAGAAAACCTCGACGCCTTGAAAGTCAAGCTCTCTCCAGAGGACATTAAGGAGGTCCGTAAAATTGCGATCGAAGCGGATGTCGCCAAGGGCCCGCGTTACCCGCCGCGCTTGTTCTCCGTGCTGTTCGCGGACACCCCGCTCCTGCAGGAGTGAATGGAAGTGGAAGCGTAGTGGCGCACATATGAGAAGTGGACCGCACCGCTGTATCAGTATCTGATTACCAAAGGTGTGCAGTGCAATCGGATCTATGGTAGCCTTTCTTCCACTAGCTTGGACTTCCTCACTTCAAATGTTCACGAGTCAGCGTCCTATGTGTGCAGGAGAAATGTGATACATGTATCCGCAGATTGGCATTCCGACGAGGGTGGGTTGGAACACAGCATACCTTGGACAATATGCCTGGATGGCTGCAAGCATCTGCCTGATCCCGTCTACGAGCGGTCTCATGGACGGAAGGCTTGCCTTTCCAGAGGTCATGGCAGAGGACGAGATGCCCCATTGTGCGAAGAGTTCAAAGCCACAGACTGTTTATAATAGAACCTTCTGATGCCCATGTCCACTCAAAGGTTAAGCGGTTAGCTCTCTGCCGCGTTTGAGAGCTGCATCTTACATGCCTCAAGATGATGTCGGACACATAAGATTGCTTCCCAGAGCATCACTTGCGTTGATGCTATACCGTCTTGCCATGCACAAGCGCCCTGCAGACACGTGAGGAGCGAGCAGCGGCACAGCGGAGCTAGACTTTGAAGCTTGAAGTCGGGTCCTCTGCCCCGTTTCAAATGTTATTCATCGAGAATTTATACCGACTCCCGGTTCTTCTGCTTCTAGCGCGTCAGAACGTATGCTTGCAAGGCTCATTTCCGTCAAAGGCGGCGCGGACGTGAAGGAGCGAATGAGTACTTTGAGAGCGCTTGACAGCCACCAGCATTGATATCGAGCGCCCGCCTTCGAATTCCGCCGGCTTTGCACCGCATCAGCTCGCCACTCATTGCAAAGTCGCTTGACCAGGCGCACGACCTCCATCGTCTCTTCGTACCGCCTCTCAGTCGCATCCCGCTCCCATCAACCAAACCTCCCCGTCCCATCTGCGCGCTCTCGTGTCAGAAGTCACCCGGCGAGTGCAGCAAGATGTCACGTCGAGCAGCCATAGTCGAGGAATTCGACGACGATACCGACCTTCCGCTCCCGAGCAAGCCCTTACCCAACACGGGCAGTCGCGGCGCGATTCTGCAAGAGATAGACGCAACGGACTCGGAGGGCGACGATGACGACGCCCCAAGCGTGAGGCAGCCCGCTGCAGGCCCCGCCTCGCCCTCCCTGGCACAATTCAGGCAGCACGCAGCCGTGGATGCGCACACCAACGTCCCGGTAGACCTCACCCCTTACAAGAAGTGCGTCTCTTCACCTCTGCACTCTCCCTTTTCGGATGCCCAGCGGTACGGCATGAGAGCCGTCGGGACTGATTGCTGCCGTCAGGTGGACATGCATCTACCCCATCTACATCGACGCCAAACGGCCGTACGGCCGCGGCGAGCGGCGCATCCCGCGCGCCAAGAGCGTCTGGTGGCCGCTCAGCAAGGACATCGCAGACGCGGCGAACCGCCTCGGGCTGGGCACGATCCACGAGGTGCAGAAGTCGCACCCGCGCGACTGGGAGAATCCCGGCCGGGTGCGCGTGCAGTGGAAGAAAGACGGCCGGCTGGTCAACCCTGCGGTCAAGACCAGTACGTGTCTCCTTTGTACTCTCAGGCTCGCGCGCGGTCCCCCCGCTAGAGCTGGCGCGGTGTCGCTGCGGCGGAGGGGCGGGCATGCGCGCTCTTGGGTCGTAGGGCATGCTACTCAAAAGTGCGGGATTGTAGAGAAGCAGCTCCTCGAGATGATCGCGCTACAGATCCAGATGCTCAAGCCGGACAACGTGCCCAAGCCGCCGTACAATACGGACTCGCCCGCGCAGACGACTGAGACCCCCGCACCGCCCACGCCCTCCAAGGGGAAGCAACCAGCGAAGGCGAGCGCGAAGCTGACGACGGGGGCGGGCTCCGTGTCGAACACGACCATCTCGCCTTCGCCCGGGACGAAGCGCCGTCCGAAGGTGCCCTCGCCGCCGCAGCCGTGGCCCCCGCTCACGAGCAGGGTGTCGCCCTACTCCCCGGCGCTGCCTTCCGGCGTGCTGATCGAGGCCGTGAAAGCGGGCATGAGCGCGCAGGATTCTGTGCCTGGCCTCCCAGCGGGTGGCGGAGGCAAAGGCAAGCGGAAGGTCGTGCGTGTCCGAGGATGATGAGGTCGAAGGAGAACGCGGTGAGGCAGCGTACAGTAGGTATGTACTTCACGAAAGGGTCGTGCCTATGATACCGGTTGTAGGATAACACAGCACAATGTAATTTCGGTCTTGCGATACGCCATGGAGGCCTAAAGCGTTCGCGGGTGTGGCATGAGTGAGGTGGTGAAGCCTGTGACGCTTGGGATATATCGGCGATGCCGAGGGGTACGCCGTGAGACGCGCGAGCGCGAGGCCGCCTCCCGTTCATCGATTTCCAACGGGCGCATATCTGATATCGACATGCTCCCCTTCTTTCACTCGAACCTCCACGTTGTACATGCACTGCTCGCCGCGCTCGTCGACGATGAGCCCGATTGCCGTGCCCGAGGGCGGCGGGGGCAGCGCGGAGCTGAGATTACCAACGCTCGGGTGGCGCTGGACTCCGTCGGGAGGCGCGATCAGCGCGTCGGTCCCGCTCGACGCTCATCCTCGCCACGCCACCCGGTCTTGTCTCTTCCCCCTCACATCCCCAATACCATGCATGCATACTTGTACCCTCGAGCGGAAGCCCCGTGAGGCACGTTAAGCGACGGCATGAGACGTGCTCTGTACAGGCGTTCCGATAAACCTCGCAGAAGCACCCCGCTCCACCGTGGACCACACGTTGCCGCCAGGCAAGCGCGGTTGCCTTGGTGGAGGGGCACCCCAGAATCGCCTACCTTGCTCGCCCTCGAGAACGGCATGAACGAAAGTGGGGCAGGCTGGTCCTTGGGTATATATATTCAGCTACGCTAGCTGTGCTCTCTCGGTCGCCTTCTGGCTCTCGCCGCTGCTGCCGCTACTGGACTCGATGCGTCTGCGCTGTGGCTTTTGGCGCTTTTCGCTAGGACTGCAGCTGGTCGTCTCTGGGTGGTTGGAACTCTACGACTGACCCACTTGGTTCGCCCTTGCGGAGATCACGCTGCCTGGGTCTAGAGCAGCGGGGCTATCGCTGGCATGACCGCAGGCGTTTTGGGCTTTACAGTTCTCAATTCTGTATGGCGTCCAGGAGCTGTAGACGGCCGCAAGCATGTGACGGCTCTCGTGTCCCTCTGGTGCTCAAATGAACGCTACGCAGGCGTTGCGAGTCAATGAGATCACTGAAGACCTTTGTACGTGGTCGTAGGAATGTCTTCTTGGCGGGGTTCCACGACTGCGAAGGGGGTGCCTAGGAGACCCACTGGCACGGTAAGATCGATCGCTTCTCCGCGCAGTCGCTTCGCCGTTCTGGTGGCTAATACGGGCGGCTTCCCAGCAGAATATCGGCGTCTCGTGTTCTGGCGTCCTCGGCAGCAGGGCGGTGGCATATGGGCGTTGTACGCACTTGTAACGCTATTATGTACCAGCCACGGATCGCGCATCCGTGCGCCGAGTTCCGTTCGCACGGCTGTTCAGTCGATGTACTAGGTAGGCTACCATCACGCTACGAAGCGCTCGCCGTTGCTGATGTCCTCGCAGTATCTTGTGTATGGTTGCTGCATGGCATGTAACGTGCTTGACTGTGGCAATTGCATCGCTCGTTCTGCCTAATGTCGACCGCGGAGTGACACTTGAGAAGCCGCGACGCTTCAGGGTGTCGGTCTTAACCCGGCGTGAGGGGATGCTCGATTTACACTATCGATGTGCGTTGTGTGGGTTCTTACTGCGACCGGGCTTCTTGAAAGCCTGTTTGGAACTAATCCGCCCAATCGGGTGTCCAGGAGCAATCTGTCTGGGACGACGGTCTCATCAACAGGTGACATTGTTGGGCGTGTTGCAAGAGGCCTCGTCTTTTATTACGTCGTACGCAGGAGGCGGATTCTGCGATGGGGATACTCCGAGGGCCGTCAGCGCGAGTGGTGCGCCGGGGATCCGGAGTCTATCCAGCGGTTCCCACTCCGTGAACACGCATGCTGTGCGTTTGTTCTCGTCGTCCTTCTCTAAATCTTCTCACTCGATATCTAGCGATGGCTGGGCCTGGAGCGCGCAGCAGTTGGCATAATGGGGTCTTCGTTGCGCCTGTGGCCCCTACGCCGGGTGAAGTCGGGTAGTCCGAGGCGGGTGGCTGGGCGGTTCGGGGAGTGGGTGAGGGCGAGTTCGAGTGTGTTCGACGGGCGACGGGTTTGTTGTGGGCTGTTGATGGTGCGTGTCGGCGATTGCCGGGGCTGTGCGCGGAGAGGGCGAGTGAATGGCGGGCGAGGGGCCAGTTTCCCGATCGAGCACACCCCTCTCGTTTCCTCCTCCTCCTCGCCCAATTTGGCCGCTCGTATGCCCAGCGCATGCGCTCATCCCTCTCCGTACAAATCCAGCCCACCTCTCCATGGCCCCGACCCCACTCCTCCTTCCCCCTACCCCTCCTCCAGCCTCGCCTCCTCCTCCGCCCTCCTACCCCGCAGCCGCACATCCGCCTGCGCTCCTGCAGACTCAACCTCTCGGCTAGCCTCCAGCCATGATTGCAAAGACTTTCGACAACGTGCAGGAGCCAGTCGTCCTCCACGAGGACCTCAAAACAACCTTCACGGGCATCGTGCACCCCATTTCCACCCCCGACGCGCCCGTGCACCAGTACCGTGGTATCAAATACGCGTCCATTCCCGCCCGCTTCCGCCAGTCTAAGCTCTGCACGCACTATCCCCCGCAGACAGACTGCTCTCGCTTTGGGTACGTATCTCGTGCCGCATGCGCGTGTCGAGCAGCTCGTTGATTGCTCCCAGGCCAATATGCCCCCAGCCAAAATTCAAAAGCGTCGAGGAGGAGCTTTTCAACCTCACAGAGGACTGCATCCCTGACCAGGCGCTCAAGCAGTCCGAGTTTGAATGTCTCAACCTGAACATCACTTGCCCCGCCGATGCGACGCCCGGCTCCAACTATCCTGTCATGATCTGGATTCATGGGTACGTTCCCCAATCAAGCGTATCAAGCTACCCCTCAGCCAACCCGCAGTTTGCAGAGGCGGTAATCGGGGTTCCGGTTCCAACTGGATCACTGACGCCGGCCCGCTCGTCCAAAAGAGCATCCAGATCGACAAGCCGGTCGTCATCGTCTCAATAAAGTATGTCGTTCATCTGTTCTATCTGGGGTGTCTCTACGTCCTCCGCGCGGGGGCTAAACGTTTCCATATAGCTATCGCCTTGGCCTGCTTGGCTTCGCCGCCAGTCCGGCCTTGCGCGACGATAACAAGGCAGCAGGTGACGAGGGTGTCGGCAACTACGGTAGGGCATCTTCCGCATCTTTCTCACTGTTGGACCATCGCTGATAGATTGACCGTTCTAGGACTTCGTGACCAAAGAAGAGCGATGGAGTGGGTACACCGGTATATCCAGGCGTTCGGCGGCAACCCAAATAACGTCACGCTCTTCGGCGAATCCACGGGTGCCGGCGATATCCTCTGTCACCTGAACTCAGCCGCCAACGAGGTTGCCCCGCTATTCCAGCGGGCAATCATCCAGAGCGCCATCGTTGATCTGGAGGTGCCGAACGCGCACCAAGTTGGTTGGCAGATGTCGAAAATCATGTCCGCGCTACGCGTGCAGAATATTGACGAGCTCCGTGCCATCGAAGCTGAGAAGCTGGCCGTCCTTGGGCAGGGTATTCGTGCAGTGGACGACGGCGTCTTCTTCCGCAAGTCCTGGACCGGTTCCCTGGTTAATCTCGACAAGACGATGCCACACCACCTCGAGACGCGCTTGGGCGACAGCCTCGTCGTGGAATTGAACTCGCACTCACATCATTTAAAGGTTTCGCATCATCTGAACGAGCACTCGCGGTCGCACTCTTGCTCGCGGCATACTCACAGTCATCAGCCAGTGATCATCGGCGACTGCGGCGCGGAATCGCTCCTCTGGTCTCTGCCTGCCTCGCTCTGGACGGCTGCTGGCGCGGTCAAGCGAATACAGGCGATCTGCCAGTCTCTGAATAAGGCGAACGTGCTGCTCCGCTCGTACGACATCAACTCGTTCACGCCTCCGGACGAGCTGCCTGAACGCTTGCTGGATCTGATCAACGACACTCGGTTTGCTTGGCCCACGGAACTCGTCGCTGCGAGCCTGCGCGCTGAGCGTGGTGGACACGGCGTCTGGCGGTACGTCTTCGATCAGGAAAGCCCCTCGCGCGGACTGCCGCACCATGCTGTTGACCTCATGTACCTCTTCGACAACGTGCCTCTGCCCTCTCTGCCCTCCACGTCTCCGTACGACTACACCGAGCCGCGCGAAGACGGGTACTTCTACACGCCCGACGACTCGGACGATGAGGATTGCCCGGTCGCGAAACGCTCTCGCTCTGCGGGCCCCTCGTCATTACCCTGCGGGCGCGACTCGGACGACGACGACGAGGTCGCGCCGGGGTACGACTACGACGCGGACTGGGCGATGCCGGTCGTGGACGACTGGACCTACGCGCGCGTTCGGAACGCGGTGCAGGAGCGTTGGCTCGCGTTCGCGCACGGCGAGGCGCCGTGGCGCGAGGACAAGGTGTTCGTCTTCGGGCCCGAGGGCGAGGTCGGCGAGCGCAGCATGTGCATCTTCCAGGCGCGCCGCCGGACGCAGATGTGGAAGGAGGCGCTGGAGCCGCTCGGGATGCAGACCGTGCAGAAACTTGGCTTGGAGCTGTGCAACGGCCCGCCGGCGGACGCGCGGTCGTATTACTGATCGCTCTGCGTGCTTTCCTGTCTGGCTTGATGCTGCGCTTTCCTTGGGTTCTCGGACGTTTGCATGTTTTGGATCTCTGCTGTTGCTCCCCGCATCTATGTATATTCTACATTAGCATGTCCCATGTTGTTCTCATACGCTATCCTATACCACCATGTAAACACGCATATGCATGCTTTGCACTGCTCGCCATGGCGATCGTCGTGCCATCTCATTGAGCGTACCGTGTGGGCATCTATCCTCTTCGAGGCATCACGAAGCCAAAAGCTCGGTTGCCAAACAGCATCCACATCGTCATCGCGTCGTTCTCGCACGATGCCACAGAGCTCAGCATGGGTAGTACTAACTTTGGTGGTAACGCGCTTCCACTCGAGTCAATATCGCGTTCACGTGACCACCATGTGGGGGGCAAATATTCAACGCCGCTCTGACTTGCTTTATAGCATCAGCGTCCCGAATTTTTTCAATGTTCCGCCTCCTCGCCCGCCCCCTTCGCTCGCCCATCTTCGTCCCCGCCCTCCGCAGATCGATGGCCGTCACGCCGGACTACGTGCGTTTTGCGCCCGGATGATGATCCGCCGCGCCGAGTTGTCGCTCACGTCGTTCTCCCCTGTCCGTGCAGAACAAGGTGCTCTACGCACCGCTCGCCGAGATCGACCCCGAGGTGCAGAACATCATCGACAAGGAGACATGGCGGCAGTTCTCCGGCCTCGAGCTCATCGCGTCCGAGGTGCGTTCTCGTCTTGCGTCCCTCACCCCCGTGCGAGGCAGGCGGGTGCTGATCTGGCCGCCCGGGCGTGCTGTAGAACTTGACGAGCCGGGCGACGATGGAGGCCAACGGCTCGATCCTCACGAACAAGTACTCGGAGGGCCTGCCCAATGCGCGGTATTACGGCGGTAACGAGTACGTCGACGAGCTCGAGCTGCTCTGCCAGAAGCGGGCCCTCCAGGCGTTCCACCTCGACCCCGCTGAGTGGGGCGTCAACGTGCAGCCCTACTCCGGCTCCGTACGTAATTACTCTCCGCCATGGTACGACCCGCTAACTAGCCCTGCTACTCGCAGACTGCCAAGTCAGTGATGCCTTTGGTGCTGTCCGTGTCACCTTGCTGACGGCTTTCATGTAGCTTCGCCGCCCTCACGGCACTCATCCAGCCCCAGGACCGCCTCATGGGCCTTGGTCTGCCCGATGGTGGCCACTTGACGCACGGGTACTACGTACGTGATACATTGCACGGACTCCCTTGTCAATCGCTGATGATGGCTCCTTGCAGACCACCAAGAAGAAGATGACGGCGTCGTCGATCTACTTCCAGTCGCTGCCCTACGGCATCGACCCCGAGACGCAGCTCATCGACTACAAGAACCTCCGCTCGCTCGCGAAGATCTACAAGCCGCGCCTCATCATCTGCGGTGCGTCCGCGTACCCACGCGACTGGGACTACAAGACGCTCCGCGAGATCGCGGACGAGCACGGCGCGTTCTTGATGGCCGACATCGCACACACGAGCGGCCTCGTCGCGGCTGGCGAGCTGGCGGACCCCTTCCAGTACTGCGACGTCGTGACGACCACGACGCACAAGACCCTCCGCGGCCCCCGTGCTGGTCTCATCTTCTTCAAGAAGAACTGCGACAAGGCGCAGGACCTCGAGAAGCGGGTGAACGAGGCTGTCTTCCCCGCCTGCCAGGGTGGTCCACACAACAACGTACGTTTTGCGGTGATCCGTAGCCTCGTGACTCATAGTGACATGCTTTCTATAGACCATCGCTGGTATTGCGACTGCTTTGCTGCAGGCGTGCCAGCCCACCTGGAAGGCGTATGCCAAGCAGGTCATCGCCAACGCCGCCACCCTCGGCAAGGAGCTCGTAGCGCGCGGCTACAAGCTCCAGACGTCGGGCACGGACAACCACCTCGTCCTCTGGGACCTGCGCCCGCTCCGCCTCACGGGCTCCAAGCTCGAGAAGCTGTGCGACTTCGTCGGGATCACGATCAACAAGAACGCCGTGTCCGGCGACGCGTCCGCGCAGGTGCCCGGTGGCATCCGGCTCGGGACGGCGGCGCTCACGTCGCGCGACATGCGCGAGGAGGACATGAAGGTCGTCGCGGACTTCCTCCACCGCGCGGTGCAGATCGCGCTCGTGCTCCAGAAGGAGGCGGGCACCAAGATGCTGAAGGACTTTGTGCGCGTAGCGACGACGCACGAGGAGGGCAAGGTCGGCGCGCAGCAGGTCCAGGAGCTCAAGAGGGAGGTCCGCGCGTTTGCCCGGAGGTGGCCTCTGCCTGGCGTCGACGTGTCGAAGCTGACGCGTCCTGCTGGTATCGAGGAGGACGATTGAACGTCGGCGTTGGGCGGAGAGGGCGGCGCTGTGTATTCATATGCCTGCCGGTGCGCGCGTCCGGGTTTGGAGGGGATTCATAGCGGAGTCTAGGAGGCGAGATCTTGTTGGATTGTGCTTGCGGAAGTAAAATAGCCAGTCGGGTATTCAACATAATCCGGCCCTCCCAGACGCATTCAACATCGCTGGGTCGTCATGTGTATCAGTAGATTCCACTCACTATCGTCGCTGCAACATGCTGTATACTGTTCTGTTCCCACAAATGGGCACCGCTTCGCCACGCCCCATAGCCTGCACTGGGCAGAATCCATCCATCCGAACAGACGACACTAGTAGCGAAAGACATAACAGGCACTACTCCGTGCCGCAGTACTCCTTCAAGAGGGTCCTCGTGATCGCCACGCGGACGAGAGACCCAACCTCCAACAGCGTCGTCAAAGTAGAGCTCCACCTTCCACCTCTCCTTCCCGATCCACATCGTCTTCGTGTATTTATCCAGCCACTCTATGCGGGCGGTCTTCGCTTTATCGTTGAAGCGATAACCTGCCACGTATGGCTGTGGTCCGAGATATCTGTGCCTGCTGAAAGTCGGTATGGGCGGATTCTGGAAGGCCATATCAAGCACGTACCGTCTGGGCACTCCTACGTTGTAGTCTCCTGTTATGAAGTTTAAGCCTTGAAAGCCATCCGCCGGAGGACTATCGTAGAAGCGGTACACCAGGAAGTTCAGATCCTCGCCTTCATGAAAGTGGATCTGAAGGAATAGATGTCACAGAGTGTGGCCACACAAGGCGTATACGTATGTCCGAATGGACCTACTACTTGCTCCTTGTCATCGTGCATGTATTGCAGAGGTAGGAAGAGCTTCCCGGCGAACGGTGCTGGGTGCTGGTTGAGAGGATGTTTGTCCATCTCAACGGAGGGTAGTGAGCAAATCGGAGGCTCACCACGCAGCAGCACAACTTGTGGTGGTTTATTCTGCTGTAGTCCCGGCCTCGTACCCACCTCCCAGGCGTACACCTCGACATACTTCAGCAGGTTCTTCTCTATGAATTCTCGCTCCCGCTCCAGGCTGCGACCTCGAAGGACGAGCGGGTCAGGCCGTTGACGCCTTTCACAATACTCCCGTCGCCGGTTTATCCAAGCCTCCCGACTTGAATCGGTCCATTGGCGTCGCATCCTGCATGGTGGATGACAGGGATGAGAGAGGGAGACAAAAGGAGCTGCCCCGGTGAGGCTCGAACTCACGACCTTCCGATTGCCACCATAACAGTCGGACGCTGTAACCAACTCAGCCACGGGGCACCTAGTCGTGTTCCTACTTAATTTTATATACGTTACTTCAGTGTTGGATCCTCTTCGGAAGAAAGCGGGACACGTGCCTGGTGGGAGGAGGACTCGAGCTGTCGCCGACGTCGCTCAGTCCAGCTTTCTCATTTGCACGCCCGGTCGCGTCCACCATGCAGCCCACTCTCATCCGCCGTCAGCTCGGTGGGCTCGTCCCTCCGAAAGTTGCTACACCTTCTCTGCTCGTGAGTGCTGCAACCTCGCCAAGAGCTATCGCGTGAGATGGGCGGATTTTGCTGACCACGCTCGCACGCTCGTACGACAGTCCGCTGGCACGGGCGGCGGTCTCCGCCCCCTCGTGGAGTTCTACTCGAAGCTGCCCAAGGGCCCCGCGCCGACGACTGCTGGTGGAGGGATCAAGGCGCGCTATTTCAACGGCAAGAACGCGTCCCCCGCTCCTCTCATCTGGACCATTCTTGGCATCTTCGGCCTGGGTTACACCATTGACTACCAGAGTATGTCGTATGTTCCCTGCAGCGATTCTCTACTGACTGCCATTGGTGCGCCTCCTTGCGTCGCTCTACGATGTTGTAGTGCATCTCAGTAAGTACATGCTCTTCATGGCGTTTCTTAGAGTGTCTGATCGTGATCACACTTCGTAGAGCACCACAAGAACCACGCACACTAAGTGTTCAGATGGAGTTGGTTTGAGGAGCGATAGCATTGGCAATATTGTACATGGACCAATAAATTGCGTTCATCTCTGCCACCTCTTGTACGCCCCAACTATGGAACATTTCTCAGCCGACCGTCCCGGCCAGGACCCTGCTCAGGACCGCCCATGCTCCGAGCTCTCACGCAACCCGTTCTCTGGTGCGTTTCCTGTGCCACAAGATAGGGTGCTGGCTGTTTGCAGTCGAGAAATCGTGAAGGTGTGACCCCTCGCGCTCGCATACATCCGGTTTGTTCAAATGTGGTCCCAATGATCTGTCTTGATTGTTGCCCGGATATCAACACTCCACCTATAAAGAATGCTAGGACCATAAAGCAAGTTCTAGGTATCTGTTTCCTTGACACTCGGAAAGGACGGGTTCACCGGAGGAAGAGGCTTGCTAACTGGGATCCCTCACCTGACAAGGCCGTCTAGACGGGGCCAATTCTTGAGCTCATGCACATAGCCAATTTACCGTTGAGGCGTCATTGCCAAGGCCTAATAAATGGACTCCCTTGGGGCTCCTGGTGGAGCAGTTCACGATCCTCATGTCCTTGGCAACCTGAGGCCAACCGCCGAGCTGGATGTTTGGCTCTTTAGCAAGCAAGCAACAGCAGCGCGAGTGCAGCGCCCAGGCTCCGATCAGTCCATCGCTGCAACAGACCCTTCAATCATGAATACGTGATGGCCGACAAAGGTGAGTGTCCTTGTCGAATGCAAATGCAGGCCGTCGCTTGCTCGCTGTAGACTCAGGCTGTGTGGCAAATCCAAGATTATCATAAATATGCGTCACAGCTCTCCAGAGACACATCATACCAAACACCGGAGTCATGATTTTGATTGTTTCCGGCCACTGACGAGGGGTGCGGACCTGCATCACGTCTTGCAATGGTAGTGCGAAGACGTGCCCGGAACCCAGAATAGTACACACAAGTTATGCGTACAGACTATGTACATAGCTCTAGAGACACTTTGAGAACTCTGGAAGCATATGGAGCAGCACGGGTTGCAATATCGTGATGAACGCACAAGCGTTCTCCATTCAGCAGCAGGACACTCAAATCGCGAGCGCACACAACCGAGGTCCGCCGTCCAGCGCTCTCTGTGTTTTCAGCCGTGATGTCACCAAATGGTGACCATACATGCGCTGACCAGAGCGCATAGTGTTTCCACAAGCACTTCACCTCTGCCTCGTCTTCTAATATAATGCGTGAGTACCGTTTGTCTGTCTTCAACCCAACCACCTTGAGCCGCAGACAAGTTCTAGCGCATCTGCGCACGGCGCGTGGAACGAACAACGCCGTGGATTGATTCTGCCGTGTAGCGACTCCACCCGCTCCAACTGCGATGCCTCTGCCCGACAACGGGGGCACGACGTCGCAACAACCGAGCCTTTGTCCTTCGAGTCGTCTGACGTTTGCGATGCTGCGAACCGGTCATTGTTCCAGGCGAGGAAGCACCCTCGGATCGCAAGAATGCAGGCGAGGGTTTCGAGGTGCTGTATATAAGTGGGCCTGCGGCGCGTGTGTAGTGTTCCCCATCGCCCTTGGTCGAACCCGTTGAGCCTGGTGCTCGATTCACTCCCGCTATACGCCTCGCCGTTCGTGCCTCCATTCACGTCTGCTCGTCGCAATCCAATTTTCACTCGTTCAACCCACCTGTCGGCATTTCACCTATCATGTTCTCCGCTACGAAGCTCTCCGCATTCGTCCTGCTCTCCCTCGCAGCGATCGCGCACGCCGCTCCCGCGGATTTCCAGAAGCAAAACGCGCTTGACGCGCAGAAGCTCAACGCCAAGTTCGCTACCCTCACCGCGGACAGCTCCTGCAACGGTATGCCGGCTCGCACACACACACACACCTTCGAACGTGACGCTTACATGCTACGCTTATTGCAGACGGCGACCAAGCGTGCGTGCAGGGCGCGTTCGCACAGTGCGTCGGGGGCAAGTTCCAGACGACGCAGTGCTCGGACGGCACGACCTGCGTCGCGCTCCCGCTCGTCAACAAGCCCGGCACGAGCATCGCCTGCGACAGCCAGGCGGACGCGCTCGCACGTATGAAGGCGGCCGGCGCCTCGGGCGGCCTCACTGGCTCCGACTCTAGCTCAGGCTCGAGCTCGAGCTCTGCCTCCTCTGGTACCGGCAGCGGCAGCGGCGCGCAATCGGGGTCGAGCTCTGGCTCCGGCTTGGACTCTGGGTCCAGCTCGAGCTCGGGATCGGACTCTGGTTCTGGCTCTGGTTCGAGTTCGGGGATGGGTTCGGACTCTGGCTCCAGCTCCGGCTCTGACTCGGGCAGCGGCGATACGGGCTCGTCTGCGACCGCAACCGCGACCGACGGCAGCGCTGGCGCTGGCGTAACCGCGACCGCCACGGATGGTGGCGACGGCGCGGGCGCGACTGCCACAGCTACGGATGGCGATGGGATTGGCGCGACTGCGACCGCTACGGACGCTGGAGCTGGTGCGACGGCGACGGCGACGGCGACCGATGGCGGCGATGGGAGCGCCTCTGCGACCGACGGCGGCTCATGCGTGGCCACGACGGTCACGATGACCGTCACCGCGGGCGGCGCAGGTGCGTCTGCGACCGACACTGGCATCGACACCGCTCTCCCTACCGCCACCGACTCGAGCGCCGCTACCGCGACCGACTCTAGCGTTGCCACTGCCACGGACTCGAATGCAGCGACGGCGACGGACTCGAGCGCCGCTACTGCCACCGATTCGAGTGCGGCGACTGCTACCGCGACGGACACCGGTGCCGCGACCGCGACCGCTACGGAGCCCGCTGCCAGCGCGTCCATTGCTCTCTCTTCTGTCGCAGCATCATCCCTCTACGGCACTGACACCGCCGCGGCGACTGGCGCAGCTGGTGTGGGTGCGGCACAGTCGACTGCGGCTGCCATCCCTTCTGCGTTCTGAAGATGCGTGGACCGGAAGTGGTATTAGGACTCGAGTTGTTGTGCGGGCCGGATGCGGACGAGGCGGATCCTAGGACTGCGCCGATTGCTTACCAGACATGTACACGCCCAGCGCGCTGTGTGCGTGTGGTTGCTGGTTGAGCGGTGCGGCTAAGCTTGACTGTATTCGTTATGTTGTAGCATAGTCGTTGAATGAAGAACATGAATGGCTTGCGGGGCAATGATGGGCACTGAGTTCCCGATGATCGGTGCCGGCCCGGGCTGATACTATACTATTATATACGAGATGGGTGCTCGTTGTTCAGATATTAATGTACACGCACGTTTCTCGCAGTGTCGAGTTGCTGCGATTGCAGACCATTTTGATATATGGCGCCGATATGCAAGTTTAGCTCGAGAGATGAAGAAGGATGAGTGTCTGTTGAGGCCGGGGAGTATATGATGGGCGTGGGGAAGATGCTCGAAGATGAGGCCGATGTCGATGAACAGATGAGCCGGGGGATCTGTGCCTGGCTGGGACTCGCGAGAACGCCGACGCTGCTGACCCCGACTTTGACCATCTCCTCTGCCGCCATCCCGCATCGGTCCTTTCGTTCTCTCCTTCTCGCGCTAGCGACGCCTTTCTCTCTTTTCTGACATCTACGACTGCCAACTGCGTGCGTGCGTGCGTGCGTGCGTGCGTGCTTAGGACGCTGCGTAACGCAGCCTAAATTGCTCGCCTTGCTTCGCCTTCTCCAGTGCGCCTGGCGCTGCGCAGTTCCACTCAATATACCTCTCTCTCTCAGCACCCTTGCTGCCTCTTCACTTTGAACCACCACCACCCCGCGACCATGACCAAACACAAGAAACAGACACCGCAGGAGATCTACCGGGAGCGGAAGAGGCGGGAGGAGGAGGAGAAGGATGCGAGTCTCCCGCCAGGCCTGATTAACCACGGCAATACCTGTTTCATGAATTCCACTCTCCAGGGCGTACGTCCCTCCCCCCTTTCGCACTGAAACGAGGCTCTCTGACTCTCCGTGCAGCTCATCGCCACCCAGCCTCTCCGCGATCTTGTCTACTTTCAGCCCGTAGCCCCCGCACTACAGCCTCCAGATGGTTCGCCCATCATCGCCAAGAGATCGCCACAGCTCACCAACGGCCACGGACTCGGTGGCTCGGACGAACTTGAGTGGACGGACGGCATGCCGCTCGGAGACATCTTCACTACCGTGATGAGGAAGGCCTGGGGTATCCAGGACGCGAAGCGGAGAGAGTCTATGAGCCCAAAGTGCGTAGCAGCCCAGGTTTGGTTTGCCCTCCCTATGACTGACGCATATACAGAGAGATCCTCACCACGATCGGCCGCAAATACGAACAGTACCTCGACTTCCGCCAACAAGACGCGCACGAGTTCTTGCGACATATGCTCGACGCTATGCGTATGGAGGAGCTAGACGTGCGTCTTCCACCGTTTTCGCATGTGTGGCTTCATGTTGATCATGGCGCAGATCATCAAGAAACGTCAACCACCCCCTCCAAACTCGAAGCGAAAGCGGAGGAACGGAGATCCGCGCTCTGCCCTTACTAAATCAGCTCTTCCGCTTCCCGACTCGTCCTCCCAAACCTCCCAACCAAGCAGCTTATCCACTTCGCACTCCCAACAAGACCTCGCACGACAAGCGTCCAGGCCCCAGTCCCAGCCTCCGTCACGCGAAGGCGAGGAAAAGCTCGAGTCGTTCGTGGACATGCTCTTCGGCGGGCAGCTCGCGAGCATTCTCGTGTGCGAGGAGTGCAAGAAGGTCTCGGTCACGTATGAGGCTTTCAACGACCTCAGCCTGAGCATCAAGCCCGAGGACTACGTCAAGGACCGCAAGCGCGACCGCATAAAGCGCATCGCGCGCAAGCTCCGCATCCGCACGCCGTTGCCCCACGAGCAGCTTCCCCAGAGTCAAGGACAGTCACAAGGACAGGGACAGGGACATCTGCATCGGGGACGCAGCATGTTCGGCGCGATGCAGCGCGCGTCGTCCGTACCTACGAGCCCAGTGCGGAGAAGCTCGGAGGTCGCCGCAGAGGAGGTTGAGGATCCGCGTAGGAGGAGCTTTGACTACGCGCGGGGAGAGGACGACGAGGCCAGGGACGTCCTGAAGGAGATGACTGGTACCGGGCTGCAGCCGTCCGCGTTCGGCTCTGCGATTGATGAGCATGAGGAGGAACAAGCGGCAGACATCACCCGCACTGAAGCTGTCGATGCGCCAGAACCTGCAAGGGCTGACGCGGTGAGCAACGGTCACGCCGCCGTGGGCGCAAGCGCGGACACAGAGGAGAAGGCGAAGGATGAAAAAGACGATGCATGGGGCAAGATCGCGCGCAGGATCAGCGTGTCGATGAAGCTCGGCGGCGGACGGGACAAGGACAAGGACAAGAAGAGGGATTCGCGCCCGTCCAGTCGACAGAGCGAGCGCGGGCGGAGGCCAGAGATAAAGGACGCCTTCCGCGCCATGCGCGGGGACGAGGCGCGTTCCCCGCGGACAGGCTCTCTCGTGCCTGGGACCAGCGTACACCAGGCGGGCTCAGAAGTCGCAGACGCAACTGACGTCGGGCATCATCGACCGCCTTCGCCCGCCCCGATCCCGCCTCCCGTATCTTCCCCGCTCGCGCAAAGCAGCAGACCGTCCAGCTCGAGACGCTCGTCCACGAATCCCTTCAGCCACCACCACCGTCGGAAAGAGGACTCGTCCGCGGCGTTCGCCCCTCCCAAGATGTCGGACGAGGAGATGGCGTACCTCCGTCGCGTGCTCGCGGACGTGCATCCGGTCACCGGCAACCCCTTCTCGATTCTCCAGAACGCGTTTAGTGGCAACAGCGCCGTGCCCTCCGGTTCTACGGCGCTCGCGACGCAGGCGCTCTGGGCGAAGCTCGGACATCTCCCAGGCATCGAGGAATGCCTGCGCATGTTCACTGCGGTGGAGATCCTCGACGGCGAGAACATGGTCGGGTGCCACCGTTGCTGGAAAATCGCGAATGGGCTGTATAAGCCGCAGCAGCGCGCTGTGAACGGCAGCGGGAGCGTCATTCTCGAGGACTCGGACAGCACGGCCGGAGAGAGCAGCAGCTTCTCTTCGGACGGGTCGGATAGGTCCGTCGCGAGCGCCACGAAGACATCTGTTTCCGGTATGCACCCAGTCGTGCCCGGGCTGAACGAGATGGACGACGGCGCACAACAGTCCTCGCCAGACCTCAGCAGCGGGCGCGTCTCTCCCGCGTCGACGTCGCTGGTCTCGACCCAGGCGACCCACTCCACTGTGGCGGACGACACAACGTCAATATCCTCCGCGCCGACGACCGTTGCGACTTCTGTGTCTCCTCCGACTGCCATCCCCCCGCACTACCGCAAGGACAGCGTGCTCGCTTCAGGAACATATGGAGGCCTTCCCATCCCGAAGATCTCAACGACCGAGTTCGACACGTCTGGCTCAGCGCCTGCCGGCGAAGAGCTGACAGCGGGCGACCGTACCGTGTCTGGAACTGGCCTATCTACAACCTGGGCCTCTGCGAACGGTGTGGGAACGTCACCATCGGACGAGTCTTTACTCA
The DNA here is from genome assembly GCA_025528855.1 of Trametes punicea. Taxonomy (NCBI): domain Eukaryota; kingdom Fungi; phylum Basidiomycota; class Agaricomycetes; order Polyporales; family Polyporaceae; genus Trametes; species Trametes punicea. The sequence goes on from VICQ01000010.1 coordinate 65,673, forward strand.
CGCCACGCGGACCACGTCGCGCTCGGTCAAAGGACGGGAAGAAAGACGTATATGGCGGGGACAGCTCCGACGACGAGTTCGACGACTCCGATAGCGATGCGTCCGCCCCTTCAGACGGCTCTGTCTCACCCTCCGTCTCCCCCAGCGCGACCCCCAGCTCCTCCGTCGAGAAGCTCACCAACGTGTCCGCTTCCCCTCGGACTTCGCCCCGTCCGCACCACCACGTTCCGCCGGCAGCGGGGGCGCCGCAAGCGACGAAGGTGCCGCGCTCGAAGCAAGTGATCATGCGCAAGATGTACAAGCGGTACCTGATCAGCACGCCGCCCCCGATCCTCGTCATCCACCTCAAGCGCTTCCAGCAGACGTCAAAGGTGCACACGATCTCGCTCTCGGGCGGGTTCAAGAAGCTCGACGACTTCGTCGCGTTCCCCGAGTACCTCGACCTTGCGCCGTTCCTCGCGCCCAAGAGGGAGGACTTTGCGCGCGACAAGCACGGAAAGAGGAGGCAGAAGCGCGAGCGATGCATGTACCGGCTGTACGCGGTTGTGGTCCACATCGGCAACATGGTACGTCCTCGCGTTATGTACGAAACAAGACCCATGCTGACCGTTATTGATAGCTTGGTGGCCATTACGTCGCATACACTGCGCTGCCGCAGAATCCCGCCCAGGCATCACAACAAGGCGCTGCACCACCACCGCCGCCGACGCCTGGCGCAGAGTCCGAGAAGTCCGCCGCTCCGTCGCCGTCATCCCAAGAGTCGCGCCCGAGCCAGTCGTCCGACCAAAGACAGCGCCAGCCGCGCCAGTGGGCGTACATCAGCGACACCGTCGTCCGCCTCACCACGCTCGAAGAGGTCCTCAAAGCCAAGGCGTACATCTGCATGTACGAGCGCGTCTGACGCCGCAGTCGCCGCCGTCGGACTCGAGTCCACGCATTTGTTCGCGTCCCCTGCCCTTTCTACCATGTCGTCACGATACTCTCCTGCTCTCCGTATCTCTTCCGTGTCGCTACAGACAACTGTGCTTTGTCTTTCGTATCCTCTCACAGCATCGCAACACATCGCATCGCAACTATCGCAAACACCATATGCGGAACCACACTCCTCCCCGTGCCGCAGCCGCAAGGCAGGGTCTGAGCGCGGACCATCTGCCAGTCCTATACTCTAACAGTTGTGTATTGTATACCTAACTTATGTCTCGCGCATAACCGCAATCTGTTAGAGTCATCTGTACAAGGCTTACATGTACCGTAATTCATCGCACTTCGACACACAAGACTGGCTTCCGCGTATCACGGCCCCACGGAAGCAGTATTGGAGGAAACCGGCCTTGAGGTTGTACTTTGCGATCACTTGAGGTTGAGATCGAGGTAAGAGATTCCGAGACGGTTAGACCGCAAAGAAAGCTGAATACGCAAGTGTATGAGATACACGGAGTGGAACGAAAATGAAGATCGATTTCGCGGATTCGGCTATACGCCCCCAGGCTACAAAGGGAGAGGAAGCAGTACAATCGTATCTGGGTATGAAGACATACGAAGAACCGGTTCAGGAAACGGCATCATGAACGGACTACTCAGAAGGAATTGCGGACCGAGAATAGTACAAGACATTAGAGGAGATTATACCGCAAGGAAGTGTCCAAAAGAGGGGTCAGCGTAGAATGAAGAGGAACATACGCAGGGTATCATCGCTCAGACGATGTTGAATCTGCCGTATGTCAAATATGAGATTGTGCTCCATGGGAAGTCAATTGGTACACCTACGCGTCGCTGCGCCAGTCTTGTCCTCGAAGTGCAGCATCCTCGCGCTCCTGAGTGCGGTTGACCCAGCCAGCAGGATGTCCCTGGTTGGGCAGCAACGCCGAGTCGCGGCGAGACACGATCTTGAAGTGTGACCCCTTCTCATCCGCCTTGCCCTTGGCAGACTGCGCCTCCTCCTTATTACGCTGGAACATCTACGATGCATCGTCAGCTCAAGTGCACGAAGGATGATGGAGACGTATTTACCTCCTGCAGCACTTGCGTGCGCGACATGCCCTCGGTCTCCTTGGCTTCGTTCATGCGGTCGCGCACGCCAACGAGCTGACCGTCGACATATTCCAACCCCGTGGTCACAGCATCAGCGATTGCCTTCTGGAGCTGCCGCTTGACAAGGCCAGTGGCGAGAGGACGAAGAGTGTTGTATAGAGTGTCGTGCTTCGAGTCTCGGATAGAGAACTTGAGGGTTGCAACCTTCACGTGCACGTTCTTCACCTTGAACACGCTAGAACGGTCCTTGTCCGCAGAAACGACGTGCGCAGTGATCGTCAGGCCTTCCCCTCCAAGCAGCACATCCGCAAGGCCGGAGTCTGACAACTTAGGGAAGCCGCTCTTCTTTTTGAAGTAGAAGGCCACGTCTCGCATATCTGCCTGAATCTGGCCCAAGGTCAACACAAATTCGTGATGATTTTCGTCCCTGATGTGACGTGAGTGAATTGGACTCCACAACTCTGGCTGTAGCACTTACTTGATCGCGTTGTAGGGGCTGAACTTGATGAAGTTATGGGCCTCCATGCTGACCACGTTGGGGAACAGGTTGCGGCCAGAGAGCGCGAGGTTCTCAATGACCAAGTCGAGGGTGTCGTCGGTGTACTCGATACGTGGAATCGGGATATAGCCAACCTAGTAAATTTATCGTCAATTTCCATCCAGGTGAAGGCGGTACCACTGTAGCCTACCTGATCGATGATGCTCGGCAAGATGACTTTGCGAATATCCATCCACAGCTGAGGCTTGAACTTGAGACTGCCTTCGCTGTCGAAAAGGAGGTCCTTGGTGAGACGGGCCCAGTCCTCGCCGAATCTTATGCACGTCAGTCAAACACACGTTAGAGGTACGAAAATACGTACCGCTTGTTGAGAGGATCATCTCCCAAAGCACGGAACCAGTCCATCGTCGCATTGAAGAGATTGTCGAAGTGGCCTTTGTACTTCTCATCATAGAAGCGGCGACCGCTTTCCTTGAGCGCATTGGCTTCATTATTGCATTGGGGCTCTAGGACAAACCCGGGATCAAGCAGAACCTGGCGTCGCATCAGCAATCGTGCCGTGATATTGAATAGTTCATGAACATACTTTGCGCGTATAGGAGTCGACATCGCTAAACCACTGTCGGAGCTCCTCGTCCTGCTGTGCATCCTGATATAACTGCTGCATGGCATCGCCGATGGTTGAGAGGCTCTTGCCGTTCGCAAAGCGCTCAAGGAGAGTACGGAGCTCGGACATAGCTTGTTGCAAGGACGAGTCGCCCTTGAGCTGTTGACCAGACTCCTTGCCTAGAGTTGACCGAGTTAGATCACTGCATGATGCATTTATGGACGGCTACTTACTTTGCGCAGCCGCGGTCTTAGTGTGAGAAGCGTACTCCTCGAGGAAGCCGAGCAGCCATTGAATGGATTCCTGGTAATCCTTATGCTTCTGACACTCCACGATGACCTGTTAGGCCATATGCATGAGCATCTCAGCGTCATAGTCACATTGGATCATTGCTCAGAACTACCTTCTTTCCGCGGTAAATGAATTGGTCGCGGCGCTCCTCGGGGAAGTAGTCCTCGCTCAAGACGCGCTTTGCGCGGTCGTAATGCTCGTTGGCACGGTCCTTGTGTTCCTGCGGGATGCGATCGGTGAGATTGTCCTAGGATAGCCGATCAACATTCCTCTCTGTTCTGCAGGTACAGAAGTCACAGCATACCTTCATGCCGCGAAGCTTGCCCATAAGCCCGGATTTCTTAGCTTCAGCGTCTGCACGGTCTTCGGGGACCGGATCACCGCCGACGGCATTGCTGACGTCCTCTTTCTGGCGCTGAGCTTCGTCCTATTGGCTTGTCAGCGTTGGGCCTCAACGTATTTCCGTATCTCGTTACCTTCGCTTTCTCAATCGCTTCATCCTTGCGCTGCTGGGCTTCACTGATTGCTTCAGCTCCGCTCTTGACCTCGCCGTTTCCTTGTTTGACCTTCGCACCATGTCCCAACTCCTCGCGAGGGTGCTGGGCAATTGTCGTGTCCGTGCCAGGAATGCGAGCTTCAAGAACCTAATAATGATGAGCGAGCATCCAAGCGCCTAAGATAGTATATACCTACAGGAGTCTCGTCCGGGCCAACCAAACGGCCTCCCTCAGATACGAACTGGTCCCGAGGGGCAGATTCGTCCACCCTGCGTAGACGCTCCTCATCGGGGCGCGCCTTCTCAGCGACCTTGCTCGCCGTCCGCGCAAGGATGTCGCGGCCAATAACGGAGAAGTCCGTAAGCAGCTTGCGAACCTCGGCGTTGGTGAGGACGAGCGACAGGAGGGTACGGAGATGTTGTACTGCCTGTCGGCCGTCACTCTTCGCCTTCTCCTTATCGACAGGCACGACTTCACTAGGGTCCTTCTTGGCTTGATCGAGGTCCACGTCACGCGTATGCCAGATAAAGTTCTGGAGGAGCTCATCGGCGTTCTTCTGCACGACGATCTCGCGAGCGGTCTCGATGATGTCGCGGGTGTCTTGGATGAGTCGCTGGCCGTCAGGGGACAGGTCCTTCACGTCAACGGGAGAGTGCTCAAGGCAGTACTTGAGGAACCTGTCGATTTGCTCGTTCGTCGGCATGCGCGATTCGCTGAAGGCCTTAACGACGCCATAGAATCTGAGCTTGCGGTCGACGTCCGCCGCTTGTGTCTTCTTGTCGACTGGCTCGACAACAGAGTTCTGCAGGATAATGCAAATGAGACCACAGCGCGACTGACTGTGGGAGCTGAGAGACGTACGGCTGCGGGCTTGTCGCCGATATCCTTCTGAGCTTGGGGGAGAGACATTACGAGGTCGTGAACAGAGGGAGGATATTAGTCGTGAGTATATGCGGTCGTGACAATGAGGGGGGGGAAAAGAGTTGGGAATGTGATACGGAGCGCGTCGTGTTATATAACCCGCGGGAGCATGACGAGCACAACGTCATACCGTCACTTAGAGCCATTTCGGGACAGGATGAAGTGCGGGCGAGGGAGGGACGGTATGATGTCAGCGGTCACCGATCGCGTTTGGTATACCGTGGTTGTACCCAGTCTGCGTGCAGCGCTGGCTCTGGGCAGCGCCACCACTCCAAGAAACGCGGTCGCTGCACCTACCGCCCCCGAACAACAGAGGTGGGACACGACCGGAAACCCATGATACCGGTGTCGGTATCAGAAGCGAGACACCACCCCCAGGCACGTTATTTCATCGGCTCATGCTCGTACTCCAGTTGCCCTTGCGAGGAGCGTTGTGGAGCGTCGGTGCTTCAAGTTTGATTGAAGAAGTTGGACGCGGATGCCCACGTGGCCGGAGCCTTGATTGAAGTCGTGAGACCGTGACCGGAACCGAAAGCGTCTATCCTAGCCCTAACCTTGAATCAGGGTTTTCACAGACGGCTATCTGTAATTTCGAAACTTGAGGTGTGGAGGTTTACTGGATCAAAAAAAAAAAAAAAAAAAAAAAGAGGTGTGGAGGTTTAGCATGCACAGGAAAGGACTGAATGTCTAAGCTCGTATACATTACATGAGCTATTCTACAACGACTCCAAGAGCTCCTTTAGCTTCTGCAGGACGACCTTCACCTCGTCCTCACTACCTACAGTGATCCTTAGACATCCCGTGCAGCCAGGCTCTCCTCCTCGGTACCGTACAACGACACCTTCTACCTCGGCAAGAGTCTTGTAGATTTTCTGAGCGCGCACATTGTCAGGCTTCCCGCTGCCATCTTTCGCGAGTACAGGGACCATCACGAAGTTGGCATCATTCCCGCCGATTACGGAGCCCAGACCTAATGGTACTAGCTCCGCCAGCCCACGAAGTAGGTCACCGCGAGACTTGACCAATCTTGATACCTTGTCCTTCATCAGATCAACCGCGAGAGTAGACAAGGCGGAGAGAGCAAGAGCGGCAGTAGGTGTGGAAATGTTATAGGGTGCCTTGGTGTTCATCAGAATCTGTACCAGCGCAGGGTGGGCAAGAGCAATTCCTAACCTACATACGTGAGTATCGAGTGAGACATATGTAACCAGTGCAAATAGACCATGAATGCGTACCGGATGGCAGCCAAGCCAAAACTTTTGCTCAGAGTCTGCGTCACGCAAAGGTTCGCGTATTCCCTCACCAAGGAGACGGCGCTCGCCTTCTCGTCGGCGAAGTCGATGTAGGCCTCATCAACTATGACAACGCCCTTGAAGTCCTCGTACTCCAAGAGTGCTCTAATCGACGTCAAGGAGATGAGAGTCCCAGTCGGATTGCCGGGCGAGCAGAGGAAGATCAGCTTGATTGCAGGATCCGCGGAGACGGCCTTCTTCACCTATCAACGAAAGGCTTTCAGGTCGAGAGCGAAACGAAGGGAGATCTGACCGCCTCACACCTCGTCTACCCTGAGCGAGAACCTGCCTCGCTCTCCGCCCTCTCCCGCGTCTCCGCTCAGCTCGAGAGGCACTTTAACCACTCCTACGTCGTTGACCTGCGCACAGACGGAATACATCCCGTAGGTCGGCGGCGTGATCAGGATCTTCTCCTTCCCAGGCGCCACGCAAACACGCATCAGTAAATCAATGACTTCATCCGACCCAACTCCCAGGAAGACGTATTCCGGACCCGGAAGTCCTCGGATCTCCGCGAGCCGTTTCTTTACAGGGTCATGGGTGGGCGAAGGGTAGCGGTGAAGGTCCAAGCCTAACGTGGGTTGCAACGCGGGCTCCAAGGTGGATGAAGAAGCGGGAGGTATGGAGTGTCCTAGGGCATTCTCGTTCGCATCAAGCAATATGCCTTCCGAATAATCGTCTCGTGCGCATCGGTAGGGGTGAAGGGCTAGTATGTTAGGGCGGATGACTCGCTCGATATCGAAGTGGGCGGGCTTTTTAGGGTAGAGCTCTGGTGCAAGTCCCAGGATAGGCATGTCTGGTGCTAGAGAGAGATATCGCGGACTAAGGATAGGTGAAGGCGAGGCAGCAAATCCTGCAAAGGAGAGGGACTAACTGGAAGTGATTGTGCGCTGCACAAAAGATGACTCGCCTTTGGCGCAAGCAAGCAGGCAGGCTGATTTGCCTGTGCGTGCGTCGCAAGAGAGATAAGATTAGGAACGTCCCCTTACGGCAGGACCATCGATCAGTCAAAATCACGATCTGCGACTCTGTCCCCGCTTAGTAGTGTATATGGCAGAATTATTTTGGGTGTATTCTGCCGGCAGAAACGGCAGAACGGCTATTGCCGAAGGCGGCAGAATCTGGCAGATTGTCTGGCGTTCGAACGTCGCCCTCTCTCGTGTATAGGGTACTCTACGACGCTCTACTATGTATGCCCTACTGTGAATCCATGGCTTATACAAGCGGTCCCGAACTCACTTCGAGTGCGGTCTCCAGATTGTTCTGAAGGTTGGTGGCAGAACTTGGTGTAGCCGAAGGGTGAGGCTGATCCGGGAGTGGAACTGGTACCATGTGAAGGTTTCTTTTGGCCTGCAAAGCCTTAATTGCAAGCGCATACACCTCCATTGGTGCAATGAGACATTATCAGCAGTCTGCAAGATGATTCAGGAGGTTATTATCGCAGCCTTCAATCTGTGATGACCCCTTAGTACAGTGATTGCAAGTCCACCATTTTCGACCAGACCTGTTTGCGACAGCCTCAACAGCAGTGAAGTTGGCAGTTATGATAGAAAGTGGGCATTGCCCTGGTGCCTTCCTGGAGACTCCAGCACTGCTCATAGAGTGAACAGGCAGATAGTGTGAGTAGAGCTGGGCAGGCGACTCGAAGAGGATGCCCCATTTTCAAGACGTGAGGAAGTGAAGATTTTGCTCTCTACGGTCTACCTATGATATCAGCACCCAGTCTCCACATCTGTATTCTTCTTCCATAGCTCAGAGCCCAGTTGCATTGCTGTTTGGTATCATCCCGTAAACTAGTGAATGTACATGTGAAGTCCCAGCTAATCTTTATAGCGGCCAACTCACCGAGTTGCCGGAAATTTGAAGGTCTTCTGCCTATGGGCGCTAACTAATGTGCCGTATTCTGCCCGAGCCTCCCCTCGGCAGATTGGCAGTAGCCGCCTGGCATCTGCCAGCGGCAGACTGGCAGCATTCTGCCAAGAACACTACCGCTTAGGCTTCAAGCGGACGCGAGTCCGCGACCCTGCATGTCTGCGCACCGACGGTGATCCAGATCATCCTAACCCAGATCGCAGGAGATCGCGGGAGCTTCAGCAATGCCTAGTCCACGCGTGAAGGGAAAACCCAACCCTCCAAAGGCTAAGGCAGCAACTAGCGCGTCGAACACGTCGACCTCAACGTCGCGAAGCACCTACCCCATCCCGGACGCTTTCTTTACAGACATTGACAATCTCGCGACATGGAGGCTCATCGTGGAGACGCTCTGCAAATACCTTGATCTTCCCGGTATGCCCAGGGTATTTTCGCACAGGAGAAACAGCTCTCAGTTGGAGCATCAGACCTTGGTACGCGCAGTGGCCTAAAGAAGGTTCACGCCAACTTTCTGGAGATATCCAAGAGACTCGATACCGTCTATGCTGCCGCTCAGAAGAGAGGCAATGAGCGTCTTTTGGGCGCGGTTGTAGGCATATGGGCAAAGATGTGTACAGACGCCATTCTTAGGGACAAGCTCTTCCGAGAAGGTGTGTTTTGCAACGGATGCATATGCATCGAATCGCTACTGATCCCATCCCAGGACTTCTCTCCAAGGTCATGCCTCTGACTGAGTATGATTCGACGCGTCATATGGCCCTCAACGCGCTTTCACTTATGACCCACCACGGCGGTGTCGTCGCGCGACGTGAGATCGCTCTCAAGAACCCTATACTTCTCAACCTGATCCAGGCGCATCCGGACGATGCCAAGGTGCTAGAGCTTGCGACCGTAACCATGGCCCATGCAACGAGTACCCTCCTTAGCGCAGAGGACCCTCCCGACTCAAGGCTTCTGAAGGAACTCCAAGTGCGCAACGTACTGAAGACGACAGTCGAAAGCGCCCGCAAACCGATCGCATCGTTTTACATGATCGAACATACGTTCTTGTTCCTCAGCAGCGCAACCCGCCACTGTCCTCAGGACTGCAAGGCGACGCCGGGCATGCTCACGCTGCTTGTCGCTTGTCTTCGAAGTGCGAACCTCACCAGGCGCTGTAATGCGCTCGGCGGGCTCATCCGCTACACCGTGAACGAGTCCGAGACAGACCGCCAGAACCTCGACCCTCAGCGGCTCATAGCGGCCGTGCAGCGTCGCTGTCCAGATCATCTTACTGAAATTCTGGCCACCTACGGCTTCGAGCGGTGCGAGACGACACTCACTCTGCGGGGCATGGCGGACCATCAAAGTGCGATGATGCGCTGCGCGGAGGACCACGACCTCTGCGCGCTAGGGCGCACGCTCGCGACGCTCATCCAGCGCACCGAGTTCTCGATCGCCGAGGGCATGTTCCAAGCAGATGGTCCCCCCGGCCGGCGCGAGCCGATCGACCTCGGACTCCCGTTCACAATGTGGACGGACGCGCTGCCGCACTGTGCGACGGCCCTCCGCGCGCGGGGCACCCCTGCGGACCAGGACATGGCGGACGTGCTCGACCTCAAGTTTTTCCTCATCCGCTCGCCCGTCCCAGATGCGGTGGTGCTTGGTCAACGCGTGATCGAGCGCAACCCGGATCTTGCATATGCATACTACGCTATCAGTATGGGCCCCAATCGCCAACAGGGGCTCCGCGCGGCGAAAAAAGGATTGAAGTGCAAGACCACCACGCCGTTCGTCCGCCAGTCTCTCCTCTGGCGCGCGGTGGAGCATGCGGGCGACCTTGGGGTCGCCACACTGCAGAGCGCGAGAGCGGGTGATGGGGATGAGGCGGAAGGCATCGCGTTCTTGATGTCCGCATGGGAGGATGCCAAGACATTCACCGTGGAAGCGCCTCCAGACAACCACCACATGCAGACCATCCTCAACTGGTACATAATCCTCACCGTCGCTATCAAGGGCCCGAAGCTGAGTGAGGACTTGCGAGAGCTAGCTGTACGTTTTCCCGATTTGGTGGGTAACGTCAGGAGTTGAGAACCGCCGTGGGTACCCTACAGGACGCGCACCATAAGCTGGACATCTCAGAGCAGTTAATGAACACCATCAGCTTTTCGACCACGAAGACGGAATTGCACCTCACGCGGAATCTTATCCTCGAGCTATACCCAGAGGCGGTGAAGGAGTGGGGTGCGTTCATCAAGCGCATCGACGAGCTCGACTTTCGCATCGAGAAGCAGAAGCCGCTCTCGTACACCCAGGCCGACGATGATCTTGCCGCATGGATCGAGAACATGAAGCTCGAGGATGGCTCAGAAGAACACTTGCATCCGCATCCGCGTAGCCATCCGAAGATCAGCTTGAACAACGTCATGCTGTATCGGTGCTCGTGGTGTACCAACCCGAGCGCAGTGCTCAGGAAATGTGGCGGCTGCGGGAAGACGAGGTACGTCCTAGAAAAGTGGAACTAGTGAGTTTCTCGTTGCTGATTTCCTTCAGGTACTGCGACGGTCAATGTCAGAAAAAGCATTGGCCTGGACATAAAACGGAGTGCAAGCGAGCATGAGCTTTCGAACGCAAGTGCAGAGTGGCACATCACTGCTGGTGATATGCTGTATTCTAGATGTATACCAAGATTCTGGCACACGAGACGACATTGACTAGGAACGATAAAGCAGTCTTAGGAACGCATGACCGACTAAGGACGAGGTCCCGCTGACGGTCTGAGTCAACACGAAGACGAAGTAATGACAGGGTGGTCTACCCGTATACCACCGGGAAGCTCATTCCACCCTCCGTCAGGCGTGAAGATCGCAACGTAGTCTCGGTGAGTCTCCATTCGGTACCCAGGCGGCAGCATCCCGTTGAACAAGTGCACTAGCTCCGCATGGTGTCCGAAGAGAGCACAGCCCTCCTTTAAGATGTCTTCCAGCTCCACGCTAAAAACGCGTTATGGATTAGCAAGCAATATCATTCGAGAAGCCGGAACGATCAGGAAACACGCACGTCGCGTCGTGCGCATTGCGCCGTAGCAAATCATAGAATCGTCGGAAAGCCTTCCGACGATCTGCCAGCGCCATCTCGAGCGCCGCCAGAAACTCGCGAGCGGCAGTCTCTGAAAGCTCAAGGTACGGTCCCTTCCAGATATCGAGGTACGAGACGTGTTCTGCTGTCCGCGGGTCCGGGAGGGCATTGACTTGCATCTCCTCTTCCCATGAGTTTCTTCTAGGCAGCAGGAGGCTGCTGGACTCGATGTCCTCTCGCACGTATCCTACGCCGAGCCTTTTTCTTGTGGGCGTAGTGTCCGGATCTTGTAAGCCCACTCTGCGCTGGGACGTCGGGGATTTGGGGCTGGGGGTGGCCTTCCTTGATGCCATTGTTCACGAATCTCGTCGAGTATACTTGGAAGCTCGGGGCGGACTCTGCGGGGGTCGGATACTCTGAACATCACTATATTCTGGAGTATATAAGAGCGTGGTCGAAGTGGCGGAACAATGCAAGTCTGGACGCCCGCGCTGTCTTCCCAGTACTACGGGACAAAGCTCTGCTTAGCCATACGCAACGACCTGCCCACTTGCTTCGTGCTTTGTGTTCCGCCACTTGTGTGCGGTTGGAAGATTCAAGCGACAACGCTGATCCACAAACTGTGGTAAATTCTGGTCGGACGAGCTGAAAACGTTAGTGCACAAGGCGAGCGCGGTCGATTGGTGATTGGCTTTCAGTACAGCCCCAAAGCTGCATGCAAGCCAAAGCGATTCGACCAATGAACGCGGCTGTAAGCTCAGCATTGATACAGCTTTTATTGCGTCTTCTGAGTCACATCCCCTCTATGCTACATTGCTATTGCTATGACACTACTCTCCACACCTTGATCAAGCCGTCGTCGCCGGCTGTAGCAAAGAGGTCCTCAAAGCCTTTGTGGGGACACCATACGACGCAGTTGACATCGTGGACATCATGTGCTTGGAAGATCTTCGCAATCACTCTGTGCGAAAGCGTCCTTTTGCTAGGATCCTTCGCATCGGAAGCGACCTATAGCGATGATTAGCAAGTTCGATGTGACCACGACGCACGCATACTCACCCCAATCTCCCATACGTTTATGATTCCATCCCCTCCTGTGCTAGCGAGCCATCCGAGGCGGCCGGTATCACCGTTGTCACGGGGTTTCCCTCTTCCCCAGCTGATGGAATAGACACTACGCTCGTGACCCTCGAGCACGTCCACGCACTCCCACTTATGCTCCTGCACACGCTCCCATATCCTGATCGTGCAGTCGTCAGAACCTGAAGCGAGGTAGCGGCCGTCGGGCGAGAAGGCGAGCGTCCAAACAGTCGAGTTGTGCCCGGTGAGCGTCTGGAAGCAGAACCAGTCCTCTTGCGGGTCATCTACATATAGCTTGATGGTGTCGTCGTAAGAGGCGGAGGCGAGGATCTGCGCTGGGTTGGACATGCGGAGGTGAGAAATGCGTGATGGTGCGGAGGACGGCGGGAGGAGGGTATTCTGACCTCTTCTGTGGGATGCCATGCGACGCACTTGACATCTTGCGAGTGTTCCATCAGGACGCCCATGCACTCAAAGTCGTAGTCCGGGTGTACTATATAAGAAGGTTCAAGGCCTTTCCAGGAAGCGAGAGCATGGCGGCGTACCCTCCCAGATCCAGACGGTCTTATCCCTGCTGCAGCTCGCCAGGAGGTTGCCAGAGCAGGAGTAGGCGACGCTCTTGCACTCCGTCTCGTGACCCTCCAACAAGCTCATGCACTCCCACTCCCCCGCGGCGTTGTCCTCCTCTTCGTCACCCTCCTGAGCCCATATCCCAATATTCGAGTCAAAAGAAGCCGTAGCGAGCGTATTGCCGGAAGGCGACCATGCGACCGCTCGAACGGTCTTGGCGTGGCCAGTAGGTATGGTGGTGAGGTGCGAGAACCTGAGAGACTGGCCCTCGAGTTCTGAGGATGCGGAGTAGCTGTATAACCTCACGTTCTTGTCGGCTGAGCAGGATGCGAGAATGGGCCTGGCGGGATTCCACGCGACGTGCCACGCGCGATCTTCGTGTCCTAGAAACTGGCATTGAGCGATAATCATGGGTGAGGAGGCAAACAGACTGACCTTCTAGCTGGGCCACTGGCTCTATTCTTGCTGGCAGGTCCTGGTTCATTGTACATGCAAAGAGAGATGTGCGCAAAGTGTGACTCCGAGACGACGGGCTGCAGTGCTGATCGACTTCAGCAGATCTGGATCTTACGACCGAGTTGAGTGCATAGACGCTCATACACTCGCGGCTCTATGCCAGTTTTCGAGTGTTTTGGCTCTCACAGCGACGGGTACTTATGATACCGACATCTTCCTCCATGAATGCTTCATAACAATCAGCTCGCCCTCAACATTGCTCAGGCTAGGACGCTTTGTCAGCTTGGCCCAGAATGATGTACGCTTTGTTTCAACTGCGCGGTATTTGCTGTCTGAACTTTCGTCATGTCTATGAATGCCTGGCTATCAGTCCTTCGTATCCGGAGATGTACTGTCTCCCAAAGCGTTGAGAACGAGGATATAACCGGAGTAGAGTGTGACGGACTCTACGGTCAATCATCCGGTTTTCTGAGCACTCGGCTCGCTGAACTCAACCTTGGTTGTTTTGTTCTATTTCGCGCTTGGTTCGGACTGTCCAAGCTCAAGCCGTGCTTTTTGGTGATTTCAAGGTGGATTCATCACGATCCACTCCACAAGGAGCGTTTTGAGTGTTACGTCTGATGCTTTGTATTGCTTGAAACTCCATATCCTTGCTCTAATGATCTGCCTCAGTTCCCTTCTGCCATCCCGGACTAATACGTGGAATCTCTTAAGCAAACCGCCCTTCCGTGCACTTGCTTCCCACATAGGCACTTTGAATTCCTCACTAACTTGCAGGATGTCTGCAACACCTCAGCACATGCCGTACCTCAAGGCGGACCAACAGCGATTAGAGGCGTTGCTTTCAGCTCACTCCATGGCACTACCTACTTCTGACCATGGCTGGGAGTTCACAAGGGCTAGCGCTACCGCCGATGAGTGACAATGTCGGGTAGGATTGCACATGATTTTTTGTAATATCAGCTGTAATCTGCAGCTCTTAGCGAAGTATACCCTCGAAAGCGGGTGGAAAGGGCTGGACTTTATCCTGCTTGTCAGGCGAGGGCTGGCTGGTCGTCCTGCGGCGTATGACCATTTTTTGGCGCTGAAACTCTATGAGGAGGATCGGCCAAGCTTGCAGGCTGCTTTTTCTACGCCGTCACTGACCGTCCTCGCAACAGCGTCGAATTTGTCGACGTATTACCACAGCTCCTCCTCTCCTTCTGCACGAGCTCAGCTACTTCCTGCCTCAAGGATACTCTTTACGCGTTGCGATGGGACAAAAACTATGTGGAACTGAGAACTCCAACCGGTACTCTCTCTCAGGCTTTTGTAGGATGAACCAGCGCGTTGTCCCGTCACAGCCTCTGCGTAGTATATCGCGAGTTGGGTCATCTTGATACTCATGCGGTAGACTGCAAGCCCGTATATATACATTCTTAAAATTACCGGGTACGTTAATCCTCCGCGGTTCATGTACGATCTTGCCGATGTCGATGGAACGTGCAAACTTGCCTGATTTGGGGAGGACACTCCGAACGTAGCGCCGACGTCATACTGAGCGGGCATCGCCAAGTCGGCAGACGGCCGGTGCAGACCGCACAAACTTGAAGGGGCCGTCATGACGACCCTTCCTCTCTTCCCCATTCTCTCTACGAACCTCTCTGAAGATGTCTTCATCAAAGCGGGGTAACACGAAGTGTGCCATCCGAGAGGTCAAGCTCACGGGCAGGACGTGTTTTCGAATGCTCCTGACGCCGACTCGCTCGCATTGCAGGTCGCAAAGGATGTCTGGACATTCTCATGGTGTGCTGTGTTCGTGACTGCTCAGGGAGCCTGAAGACCTGAGTGCATGCGCTGATGTAGTCCGTTCGCCCGGTTCGGACTTTTCCCCGTTGGAGGTCGCTCGACGGCCGTGAAGCTTGACAATGGCGACGTGTGGGTGCTAGCGTCGTCTCCGTTGGACCAAGCTACGAAGGCCAAACTCGCGGAACTGGGACCGGTGAAGTATGGCGCGTACAACTGCTTCACTATGAGCCCCCAGACTGAGCATTGTCTAGATGGATCATCGGTGCCGATGCTGTGCATCACCTCTTTCTCGGTATGTTGTTCACGCCTGTTTCTGGACAAGAGTCTCTTGACAGAACTTTAGGCGACTTCAAGAAAGAGTACCCAGACGCCAAACTGATCGCCGTTGACGAAGCTATAAAGAAGAAAGCTAAGGAAGGCTTGAAGTTTGACGGTGGTATGCGCCGTTCATCGTGTATGTGACTTCCTTTGTCGTACTTGGGTCTCTTTCGTCAGCATGGGGTTCCGACCCGCCCAACACGCGTTACGGCTTTGAGAGCGATGTGAGGCAATATCCCCATTCTGAGGCTGGTGGTTACTGATGCAGTCCTGGGCGGACAGATCCAGCATTGGTACACAACCCTTATCCCTCTCATGACTCCATGCTCACTCAGGCTCCAGCTATTTCTCGGGATTCAAGAACAAGGATGTGGCATTCTACCACCCGAAGTCCAAGACAATGATTGAAGCCGACCTCCTCTTCAACCTTCCTGCCATAGAACAGGTACGTGCGCGACGGAGTCAATGCGTGAATTACCGAAGCTGATCTTTCGCAGCACTCCATGACAGGCTCTTCGGGCAAGTTTCCTCTCTTCAGCAAATTCAACCCTCATATGTGGGTGCACAAGAGGTTCGCGTGGACACTCGGAGTAGATAAGGAGTGAGCTATGCTTCTGCTCTCAGTAAGGCGTATTGCGTCCTGAGCACGTTGTTTCAGGGCCATGAAACGGGATGTCAAGACTGTTGCTGGCTGGGACTTCGAGCGCATCATACCTTGTCACGGGGTGAGTGTTCGTCGCTACCCGGTCTTGCGTATGCCCCCTCACTGTTACCCAGGATGTTATCGAGAAGAACGCGAAGGCTGCGTGGATGGAGGCGTACAAATGGTATCTTGACTAACTGGCATCGCCTTCATCCTTCGCCCCTTTCCTTCGTGCGGTCAGCCTGACGTGCTTAGTATTGATACTCTTCAGCGAGTCGCATAGCATGTGAAATGCATGTCGAACTGCAAGCCGATCAGTCCACGGAAAGCCCGGTTTGCACGACTGATGCTCGCTACAAGCCTGCCACGATGCTCCACACCGGGTGTGCGCATGTAGTTTGCGAGGTGGCGACGTTCCCTTTGAATGTTCTTTGACGTACCGCCACCCACGGACTCGCATGTCAGTGAGAGGCGCCTTTTCAGGCCGTTTTCTGGACCGCACTAAAGCAACCGCGCCGTGAGGTCGGCACGAGGTCCTAGGACGCCCATCGCTATATATCCCAGCTGCAGTGGGGAGGGCAGCATCTCCGCGCACTGTTGCCTGCCTTCCTCCTTTCATCGTCTCTCCTATCCCGTAGCTTTGACATGCCGACGTTTGCATGCGGAACGTGCGCGAAAGCTTTCAAGTCGGAGAGTGCTCGTACGCAGCACTGCAAAGACAAGGTCCACCGCCTCCCACAGGTAGAGGCAGCCAATGCGCCGAAGCCGTCTGCAGCTGCGGGGGCCAATGCGCCGAAGCGATCTGCAGCTGCTGGGGCCAAGGCTGCGAAGCTGTCAGTCCCATTTCAATGCCAGCCGTGCTGCCTGGCCTTTACAGACAAGGGTGCCTATGATGAGCACGTATTACTTGTTCACCCTCCTCCCAAACCCGTACCCAAGTACGAGTGCTTGCCATGTGGGATCGAGTTCTCTTCAGCGGAGGCATTGTCAATCCATTATCGGCATTTAGCTCTTCATCCGAAGTGCCCGATTTGCGACGCAGCTTTTGTGGATCAAACTCAATTAAATCTGGTAGGCCATAGTAGTATCGCGCCTATTCTACTCGCTTATAACGGTTCCTTGATGCCAGCATAAAGTCGCACATGAGAACAAGTTCATGTGTGGCCCGTGCGGTAGAGAGATTCGAGTGTTGGAGCGCCAAAAGCATTACGAGGAGTCTCCGAATCATCCCGTTTGCTTCGTTTGCGGAAAAGGGTTCTATGACGACGCCGATCAAGAGAAGGTGACTTGTTCGTACGAACTCTCAGGTGCGCTACAGCTTACGAGCACTGCAGCACTTTTCGTCCGCGCACCTTGAGACTCGATGTAGTCGCTGCAAGAGGCAATTCCGTTCGTCAGATGAGCTCCAGTCACACTATCTGACGTCGCCCATGCACCCTCACTGTGCCATCTGCGAGATTGGATTTATGGATGACATCGCATGCGACAAGGTAATCTCACTTTAGATGACCGGATGCAAGTAATACTCACTCGCAGGATAGCACATGGAGATCAGTCATCCGCGGCCGCCTCCACGAGCTCCTCGCACTACGCCGCCGCCGCCCGTTGTTTCCTCAGTGAGTAGCTCGGGTTGGCGATGGGAACTTCACCGCCCTTACCGCCGTCTTCGCAGACGGTCCCACCATCGAGTCTTGAGGTCCAGCAATCTGCAAGATCATCGCCCCTCAGCCAACAACCTGCCCTGAGCGATGTTGGACAGGCGGCAGTCGGGAAAGAGGCGTCGGCATCCGACGGCGATGTATGTTCTCCTGCCCGTATAAGCGATTTCGCTCGCTGAGATACGATTGCAGTCTTATGATACTGTCGCAGCTTCTTCACAGGCACAACGAGCAGTGTCGGAACCTACCATCCCGACTGTCTTGGTCGCAGGTCAGCCTTCGTTCAACTCCGCACATGACTGAGGTGGTGATTCAAGTACATTAAGGAGTCTCGAGTAGCACGCAGGCTGCTGGCTCATTCGCATCCCGCTCACCCACGATCTCGGAACGATCCCTCGACGACATGTGAGTGCACCTCTTGACCTGCTTCATTGATTACACCTTACCTTTTGTCGTAGGGTGAGAGGACGCGACGTCACGAGACACTTGGACAGCGAGTCTACTTTCTCGTTGCGGAGTGTCTCTGCGTCTTCCATTCGATCCTACGTGTGCGTCCCCGTCGCTGACACACCCGGGTACCAAACGACTACTACTGCTACAACTGCTGCGCCGATACCGCAGCCATTCTGGGACCGGCCCTCAAGTGGTTTCAGCAAACGCGAGGCTTCCATGCCTACGACGCCCGTACATTCTGTGCAAACTATACCGAAGCCTTCTGAGGGCGTGCCACAACAGGATGGCAGCCGTGCTTCATCAAGGCTGGCCACCATGCCGTCCGCATCGTCCATCTTAAGATCAAGCATCAGCAGGCCGTCCTCCCCTGCCAGGGTTCGCTCTCCTCTGCCCGTGCGGTCGACTGCGTCCAGGTCTCTCTCTCGCGTATCCACACTGTCTGCGAACAGTCAAGCTGTAGGAAGCCCTTCTCAGAGACCTTCAGTGACGGCAGGTAGGTAAACCATGAACCCAACGCAAACATGACCCCTCATTTTGGCCCTGTAGTCGAGCCTCCATTATCGTCAGACACCGAGGGCACAAACGAGACGCCTGCCAGTACGCCTAAGCTGAAAGCTGTTGCGCGCCCGCAAGGTAAAGCGGGAACGATCTCCTGGCATTGTCGGAGCTGCATGCAAGAGCCGTGCGTGGCGCCGACCGCGACGATGTGCGGACACATCTTCTGTACGGCGTGAGTGTAGGACCCTACGTGCACACAGCAGTGACTATGTTTCTCATCGCCCGCACGACCATAGGTGCATTTTGCAGGAGCTGGCGAAGACGGGTGCATGCCCGGTGTGCGGGAAGCTTATCCTGCTCCGCCTCCACGTTGAGTCGGACTGAGCGGCAGCGACGCATAGGTTGATCACTGGTAAGCGAGTGGTTCACAACAATATCGGTGAGTGACAAGGCGAAGTTCGTGAAGACGAATCTCTCCTGACGTTTTGAAGATCGGAACTAACATATCTCAGCGGGCTGAGGGTGTGCTGCTTTTGTGTATCGATCGCGTGCTCTCTACTATCTATTTCTTATCCGGATCTCATGGTACAGTAGATGGCGGGCACTCAACGCACTGCAATTCAAGTGTCTGCTTGGTTGTGCAGCGCCACTCTAAGTTCAGCGGGTTGCATCCTGGCATTGCCGGACATGTCGAAAACATCCCCTGGAAGAAACTTGTAACCGTAGGTTGTGGACATACTTTCTGCCAGAGCTGGAGAGTGATGCGGTGCGCCGCGTGAGTAAATATTTTTACTGTCTTTGAACATCGCTGCCTGGTATCTTTGTCCTTACTGCCGGGCCACGAGGCTGTCTGCGGCTTCCCGTGAGCAGCGCCGAGCTAGGTGGAGGAAGGTAGGTTTTCTCGCGGGTGCTTAACAGCGTTCGAGCTACGTGGCATGAAGCTGTAATCCGGCCTCGCAGTGGCAGCCTATTGGATGCGTGAAAGAAGGGCGGCTGGTGGGGGCGTTGTAAACTTTGGCACATTCCTGGATTGCCTTGCAGAGTTGCCCAGATGCAATCCCGCCGCACGTCACAGGCACGTGGGCGTGTCAGCGATGCGGCAATGCCCGAGGAGGACGGCGTCGAGCTCATGGATCACAGACACGACAACGCAGACGCCTCTTTCCGTGTTCATAGGCGACAAAGTACTGGCAAGTGGTGATCACGGTCAATATTCGGTTACCTGATTCTGAACTTGGACCGTCGCTAGTACCCGGGCCATATGTTGACTGACCTGTCGGTCAGCCCCAACCGTTCCCGCCGGCGGAATTCAACAAGCCTGATCAGCTTGATGAGCCATATGCACATCATGGATGTCGTCTGAGGGACTCCGCTACTTTCACACTCACAGACCCACGGTTGCCCCATCTGCCACACGTCGTCTCGGCCCTTTACCCGACACGGAACTATGGGCACAGTAGATACCGAAGAACGTGAAAGTATGCGTTCGTAAGCACAATCGCTCGTAGTCGACTCTGAAAGCCTACGCCGTCGGTCGATGATTGACTCGGCCCCTCTCGCAAAATTCGCGACTGGTCCTTGTATGCCTGGCATTTCGGCTCGCGGAGTCCTAACGGAGACGCATCATGCTTTTCGCGCCCCACTTTGCGGCAGTTCTCCCGACATATTGTAGACATTGATGGTTCTTCTGTAGGTGCGGATACCCCTGTTGAAGTCGGGAGAAATCATGAACAGAACACGCAGCTGCATGTACGATGATGCCACTCCCAGGTTCTGTCTGGGGGACCTGACGGACATGGTGAGTCTTTCCGCCGTTGGCTTTACTGTAAAGATGCCGTGTCATGTTGCCGCTCCCGGTCTGACGGCGAATCTCAACGTCCCTTTTCCGGCCGCGACGGTATATGGATGTCTCCGGTCTGCTCTTATTGCTCATCGGAGTCGGTTAGATGGCTGGCCGTGTCCATCTTATCAGATATCGTCCTGTTTGGCCTACTGTACCAAGCGTTGTTCTCCGCTTTGGAGAGGCGCC
Source organism: Trametes punicea (assembly GCA_025528855.1). Taxonomy (NCBI): domain Eukaryota; kingdom Fungi; phylum Basidiomycota; class Agaricomycetes; order Polyporales; family Polyporaceae; genus Trametes; species Trametes punicea. The sequence goes on from VICQ01000010.1 coordinate 86,233, forward strand.
CCCCGTCGATCGAGTTGCACCCACACAACCAACCGCCTCACCCGATCGAAACACGACCACCGAAATTCTGGAAGATGACAAGGTGCCGCTGGGTGCCGAGCCGCTCGCCCGGTGTCGTGGTATTTTGGGGTCCGTTATCTGATATGATAAGTGCCGCATTGTTGGTTCTAGCGTCGAAGCTCAGCGCTTTGTGACAGGAGTCTTCTCCCCGTTATTGCTCGTGATGCTAGAATCTGGTTGGGGCTGTCGCCGTGCAACGCATGCCGCGGTGCTCGAGCGGAGGTTGCTACCTCACCAGCAAGCGGGTGAGCTATTCCGGCCGCTCCAAATACAGGGCGCACTACTATCATTCCGTCGGGGCACCGGGCTGCATCCACTCGGTCTGCCATCCTCCAAGGGTTATGCGACCTTGCAGCGTTCATCATCACAGCTGCAACCTGACTTCCGCTGCCTCGCATCACACCCCGTGTGTGTTGTCCATTCAGGAAATACGCCGATGTTCGTCCTGCGGAGCCGAGCATACACCCTGCGACGCTCTTTTTCAGGGCCTCCTCTCGCAGGTATGCAGCCTCCTTTCTCATAGACACCACATCAATTCAGTCGAGCACTATGGGAGGCACCAGAAGCGGTCAGCGCGTGCTTGGGGCTCGGGAGAATCCTGTGGCCCTGAGAACGCATCGCTATGCCAGACGTTCTCCCCGGGGACAAGCGCGCCCTGCCGCGGAGACCGAGTGTTCGAGGCTCGGGGCAGCGTGCATCACGCGGCGTGGACCCGCTAGCTTCCGTGAAGACTCGCGGACGGTTCTAGCACACGGCCTAACAGCAGTTGTGGACCTTCCCAGGCACACAATACGGCGAGCCGCAGCGGACCGCTCTGGAGTCAAAGAGACAAAGAATGGTCGTGATGCAGCTCGTCGCGGGCTATTGCGGGTGCGACATGTCGTGAGCGGGGTCGCGAGGGTGTCCATCGGGTTCCCGCACCACACGCCAGGCAGCTGGCACGCTTTCTCAAGCGTGGTTGGGGTACTGCCGTGTGATCAGGGTAAGGCGCAGAATTGCAACTGCTTTGTGACCTTTTGTAGCGCTCACTACTGCACCATGTCCGAGCAGGTAGCCGCAGGGCAGTCCTGGATGTGCGCTTTCTTGTTCAGAGCTCATGAATTAAACACGTACAATACTACATCGGACCACAAACCGTTTCCATTGCGTCGCAAGAGGGAATCGTCAGGACGTCTACTACCACACCATAATCATAATTTTCTCGCAAGAGACGTCGACGGGACCAGCCTAAAGCCTGAGGCGTGAAGCCCGCCGCTCAAGAGGTGGCAGCGGCAGCGGCAGCCTCCGCCTCCGCCTCCGCCGCCTCGCGCGCCTCCTTGCGCTCGCGGCGCTTCTTGCCCATCGCGCTCTCCCTGCCAAACAGCTTCGTGCGGCCCTCCTTGAACTTCATCGCGATGAGGACGGCGATGACGGCGAGCCAGTAGAAGACGTAGGAGAGCACCGAGCCGAGCGTGGCCGAGTTTGTCCAGCCGAAGATCGCGGAGAAGATAGACCAGCCGTCGTTGTCGAAGTTGTTCTCCGGGTTGCAGCAGTCGAGGTGCCAGACGTTCCCGCGCACGTCGAACGAGCCTGGGCCGTCGCCGCCTGCGTCGTCGACATCGGCGCCGAGTCTGGAAGCGTAGGGACGGAATGTGAGCGTGAGGGCGAGCGGAGAGGGCAGGAAGGGGTACGTACAGGTTGTTGAAGGCGTTCTCTTGGAATGCCCATACGGCCTTGGAGAAGAGACCAGCGCCGATGAGCAGGAGGAAGTTGGTCATCACGACCATGAAGACGGTGAGGGCTGCACAGAGAAATGAATCCGTGAGCGCTCATGATTAGGCGTTCAGCTACGGAGACTTACTGGTCCGACTGGCGAAGGCATAGATGAGGTAGCCGACGATGAGACCGCAGATGAGGCCGACAATGGCAGCAATGGGGATCGAAGTTGCAGGCTGGCCGAGGGATACGCCACCAACGAAGATGACGGCCTCCATACCTGTCGAGGGACAAGGGGCCTTGAGCACGAACCTGCAAATCATATCACGGAAGACACACCTTCACGGAGCACCGTGATCAAGGGCAAGATGAAGAGCACATACTTGCCGGTTTTCGCGCCCTTGTCGACGGCTGGGAGTACGGGTAAGTTGAGCGTAGACTATGCCGTTCAGTGGAGATCTGACCTTTTCCAGAGAAGGCATGCGAGAGCTTGACTCGCCACTTGGCCTTCGCTCGGTCCATCTTGAGCATGGAGACACCCATGACGAAGATGATAAGGGAAGCAATCAGCTCAAAGATACCTGCAAGACAGGTCAGGAATCCGAGGTGCGCCCGTCTCTGCCTCAAGTCTGCACGTACCCTCCCAAAGTTCCTCGGACTTTTGCCACAAATCGCTCGCCTGGGTGAACCAGACGGCGATGAAGGCGGCGCCGATAGCGAGCGCAATGAAAAGACCAAGGAACGCGCCCGCGAAGATGTAGATGCGCATTTTACGGAGGAGACGCTTGGTGTCCGGCTGGGGCTCCTCGCCCGACGCGAGCTGTGGCTGGGTGGCAAGCGCATCGCCGTTCTCAGAGCTGCCTGTTTTCTCGAGCGGAGGGCGCTCCTTCTCGTTCTCGGGGGTGCCGGGGGCGGGAGGGAGGACGCCCGGGACGAGGCTGGGGTCATCGTGGACGATTTGCTCGACGAGACCGAGGAGGACGGAGACGATGATGGCGGCCTCGAGGGTCTCGCGGAAGACGATGAAGAAGATGGGGACGGAGAAGACGTTCCTTGCCATCTTGACCGGACTGAGCGGAGCGGTCGGACAGTCTTGGGAGTGCGCGCGTCGGCGGCGGAAGACTTGGGCACTTGGAAGGACGGAGGGGCCTTACGGCGCAAGGGCCTCTGGCGGGTAGTATTATAGCGGCCTCGGGTGGGCAGGGGAGGGTCGCGAAGGGCGATTGCAGAATGGGCCCACGTTATCTGATAAACGGAAGACCCGAGCAGACGGACCTGTGGGACGCTGGGATGATCTTATCAGATAACGGGTCATCAGACTCTGGCGACCGACTTCGAGACCAGACAGCTGCCGGGACAAAGTACGGCAATGATTATTTTAGCTCGCGGTGACGAAGGCTGCCCTGAATTACCGCGACACGATCGACGGTGCTACTCGCACTCAAAACGGGTCCCAGTGACTAAGTTCGGCGGCCCTGGGAACATGCTGAGCTGTGGATGCTCTCAGGTGGCCGTCGGACAATGTCGGTGGGAGACGAGCTCTATTGCGACGACTGGCGACCAGATGGACACGCGTGGGCTAGGAACCCCCGAAGGCGGGTGCGCTGCTGCTAGGAAGCCGAGGGACAAGAACAGAACGGGTAATCTGATAAGACAAGCGCCCGTTGGATCTGGGACGCGATCTCGGATTGGGTCCGGCTTATCTGATAAAATTTCTGATCAAGTCCAGCGATGTTCCTCTCCTCCCACTGGTCCAGTCCATCCCACTCAACCCATCCACTCCCTCGGTCTCCCCTTTCGCCGTCGTCTGACCTTCGCAGAAATGGCGCCCCCTCATATTAGACCGCTCTTCCTCCTCCCGATCTCCCTGCCCCGTTCCCGTCCGCAATATCTTATCTGCTCGCGGCCCCTCTCCCCGCCCAGCATCTCTGCCCGCAGAGTGCTGTACTGTAGTTCACCTCCCGTCTCGACCTTGGCGATATGAAGTGGTTTGCGCTCGCCCTCCTCTCCGCCACGTCCCCGGCCCTCGCCGCGGTGAAAGAGATATGGTGGAACATCACCTACGTCGAGAACGCCAATCCCGACGGCCTCCAGCCGAGGCGGGTCATTGGTGTCAACGGCACCTGGCCGTACGTCGTTTAGCTTTCCATCTCTATGCTCAGACAGCTTACCTGTTGCTGCAGGCCGCCGCCCATTGATGTGACGACGGATGACATGTTGCTCGTCCATGCCACGAACTCTATCGACCAGCCGTCTTCGCTCCATCACCACGGCATGTTCTTCAACTCCACGCCTTGGATGGACGGTGCAGTCGGCGTCTCGCAATGGTCGGTATACCCCAGCTCTTCATCCTTCGTGTTGCCAGGACTGGCCGGCTGATCGGCTCATTGTTGCAGTGGTATCCCCCCTGGGCAGACCTTCGACTACGTAGTGCCTATCAATTCCTCCGGCCAGTGGGGAACTTACTGGGTGCACTCGCACGCTGCAGTACGTTCTTCGCATAATTGATCGATCGACATCACCTGATGCCAAGTTACCTAGGGTCAATATGTGGATGGTCTTCGTGCGCCCGTTGTGATCCACCCACCAAAGGAAGCCCACTCTTACGACGAAGAGTTCACGGTCATACTCGGTGATTGGTACCACACCCAGCATGACGAACTCCTCAAGCAGTTTGTTAGCATCGCGAACCCCGGTGGTGCCGAACCCGTCCCTGGTATGCCTGCATACGCTCGTAGGCCTCGCACTACGGCTGACTGGCTATCTGTTGCTCAGACTCTGCGCTCATCTATTTCGCGCAAAATGGCACCTATCTCGGCCCTATTCCTGGGACCTCACCTGACCCGGTGACTGGCAAGGTCGGCTTTAACGAGAACGCAACATTGCCGTTCCAGGTTAGCACATGCCATACGCCCTCTGACGTCTCTATTGATTGACAGCCATGTGCACACCCAACAGCCCGGAAAGACCTACCGTCTGCGGATTGTGAACACCAGCGCCTTTGCTGCATTCTTCTTCTGGATTGATGGCCACGAAATGCGCATCATTGAGGCCGATGGTGTGAGTGCTGCTTCCCCGAGGCTCTGGTCCCGGAGACAGCCGCTAACTCTGTGCGGCAGACCGACGTTGCCGAATATCCCATCGACCTCATCTCCATCACTGTCGCACAGCGCTACTCGATCCTGGTCACCGCGCGCAATGACACCAGCGCGAATTGGGTCATTCACGCGAACATGGACACAGATATGTTCGATACCGTCCCGGACACCCTCAACCCGAGTGCGTCTCCCTCATCTCCAATGTGCAGACCGACGCTCATGCTTCTGACCTTGCAGACATCACGTCCTCGATCACCTACGACCCGTCCGCGCCGCTCACAGACCTCGGCACCGTTGACGCGTACCACGATGTCGACGACCTGGCGCTCGTGCCTATCCAGGTCGAGCCGCTCCCGCTCGCGCAGCGCACGATCGAGCTCCTGGTCTCGTTCGACACGATGCAGGACGGCACGAATCACGCAATGTTCAACGGCATCACGTACAACTCCCCGCTCGTGCCCACGATCATGTCTGAGATGAGCCTCGGCGAGAACGCGACGATTGCGAGCGCGTACGGCCCGACGAGCTTCGTCGTCGATCACCTCACCGTGTTCGACATCGTCGTCAAGAACAGCGATGCTGGCAAGCACCCCTTGTGCGTTGTGCCGTCTGAATTTTTGGACTCTGGAACGTTGACTTCGCGCGTTCTGCAGCCATTTGCACGGGCATAAGATGCAGCTGGTCGGCCGTGCGCAGGACTACACGTCTGACGACCCGACGCTCAACCCGCCGTTGAACAACACCCAGCCGAACCCCATGCGCCGCGACACCGTCCAAGTGCCGTCCATGAACTCTGTTACTCTCCGTGTCGTCGCCGACAACCCGGGTGTCTGGTTCTTCCATTGTACGTCTCGCTCTCTGCTGTGCCTCCCCACCGCTACAGCGGCTGACCTCCCGCTTCCCAACAGGCCACATCGAATGGCACCTGGAAGTCGGTCTCGCAGTGACGTTCGTCGAGGCACCGCTCGTCGCGCAGCAGCACAACGGCATCCCACAATTCATGTACGACCAGTGCCAGGCGCTCGGGCTGCCGACGTCGGGCAACGCGGCGGGCCACGCGTCCGCGACGGACCTCTCCGGGCTCCCGCTCGGGCCGTTCCCGCAGAACAACGGCTGGCATTCGCGCGGGATCGGCGCGATGGCCGGCTGCGTGCTCACCGCCACGATCGGGATGGCGACCGTGACGTGGTACGCTCTCGGCGGGCACATCTCTGAGGAGGAGATGGAGGACGAGGCGCGCGAGAAGCAGGAGGCGAAGGAACGGCGCGGCCGCTTCTTCGGCCTGCTCAAGCGCAGGTCTTGAACCGTGGGGTTCGAGTAGCTGTTGGATTGGGATGCATACGCTGAGCTGATCGAGTATCTCTCTTGCTGAGCTGTCTTCTCCCTGTCTGTGTATCTCTTATTTCATGATATAAAAGGCGAGGTCTGTGCCGCGCCTCAGCGGTACCACGACTTGCTTAGCTGGTATTTAGAAGTCTTCAGCATGTGTACTAATGAGTAGCTTTGACGGTTTTGACGACCACGTTCTAATATGTTCTTATATTCATTGGCCGGCGGGACGCGCGAGACGGTCTTGAGCAGTTTTGCTGCTCCTGATAGTTGACGCGATCTGAGTACATCAGGCCCCTATAGAATGTGTCCATATGCCACCAGAAGCGCAAAAGCTCAGCCTCAAGCTTCAGGAGCCGCGATTGCGACGATGCAAGTCTTGGATGACGACGACATGAACGATTCAGCAAGAAGTCGGTTCAATGTCTATGTCGAGGTTGCCTTGCTGCTCGCCGAGGAGACGTCAACCAATGACCAAACGGCCAACGTGCTCCTGGAGAGCTCACGAATGTAGACAGAGCGCTGCGAGCCGTCGTCGCTATGTCGAACGCATTGACGCCGGGTTGCTCGCAGGCTTCGATAGGGCGGATCGTCTGTTACACCAAAGGTTGTTGAGAGGATGGGTCATCGTGGGAGGGAAGGAAAGGACACGCACCCCGCCGAACTCGGGAATCTTGCAGTAGTTGGCCGGATGGGTTGCTGGACACCTGGGCGAGGAAATATGTGCAGAGTGGATGAAACGTTACCGGTGAGCAGTACTTGGCACTTACGCGTCGACTATCTTCACCTTGATCGTCTGTCCGGTGCATGCACCGGACGTCTCTCCATCAAGAGACCCAGTGCCTGGAAAGAAAGATGAACGTTGCAATACAGGGGCAAGAAAAGGTGTCGCGTACACCTGACGTTGAAACACTGGTCTGTAGTCAACTTCCGGCCGTCCCCCAACGGGAGCAGAACTAAGTCCCACTCACAGTACCGCACAGTTCTTCATCAGGGCACGCCGCTGATAGTCCAGGCGGTGAGCTACTGAGGACAAGATCACACGCATGGTAATGGACTCACGGCCGACGCAGTTCACGCAAGAACCCTTGCCGTTGCACTTGCTTGCGTCCATGGTGCCTTCACACCTAGCGCCTTGCCAGAGAGGCGATAAGTCGCTCATGGCAGCGGCGAAGATGCCGTTTCCCTGACTGTTTGAAGGCGAGAAACCTGGATATGATGTGGAGCGCTCATCTACCATGCACGCATAGTGCGTGGGTTATGGATCATACCTGCACAAGCTACAGTGCTTTGCGTGCCGAACTGCTCACATTCATGGATTTCAGAGGAGCGATGCTATGATCATAAAATACGTACATCGTTGAATGTAGATACCCCAGCCACGGCATCGGAGACTTCAATGTTCGCCACAACAGCGAGTGCAACTGTGGCGGAGAGGGTGAGGAACAACATAGCGTTCGTGGGAGGGGAGGGGATGGTGCTGAATGTCCGTTATATGTGACCTTCACCGGCGACGCTTGTGCGTGTGCTCTCATCACTGCACACACAGTCAGCACTCACGAAGGGCCGTTTTCACCCACGTCCTTCTACTGAGGGTCGGTCAGAAGACCAGGAATGTGAGAGCGACCACTGGAAGTAGTACATCGTGCTCGCGTGAGCATCACAAACGTCAAAGGAGTATGAGTTTTCTCCGCACTCCTGGCAAGTTTTGTCTCGACTGACGTTCTGGGCTCAGCCCGTCGTGCGCTTCTCACTTACTGAAAGATGCTACCAAACACGTCCGTTGATATGACGTCGGAGTGGTATCCTACATTCGGGATTAGTTGGGTACCTGTGTTCTCATCAATAGTGAGGCCGAAGGTCACAGACGCTGCCGCCCGGAGGCAGTTGCGCTGCCGATTGAATGAGGCATACGGCCCTTGTCCCCTTCAACGTGAACCAATCTGGGAGAATTGCAGAGCATGCGGAAACGGGATGCGTGACTAGTGCATATCTACGGTGACTGTTACTACATGCTACAGACATCAGCATCAGCTGGCAAGCTCAAGTTCCAGGGAAGATGCACTCACTGATGTATACAATAACCCAACCCGTGCACGGTACCCTCATCCGTTAGTCCATCCTCCGGGATTACCGCGAACCAAGCCTATTCGAGCAGCCAGCTGCCTCGCTTGGATGGCTTGAAGCCGTTTGGATCTTGCTAATACGACCGCAATGGAGACTATTGCGAGGAAGAGGTTGCAAGCGAAGAACTCGTAGAAGTCGGCGCGCTCCTTCTCCACAATGCGGCCGCACGATTCCCAGCCAAGCGTCTCTCCTCGCCATGGAGCAGTGGGTCGCGTTTCAGGGTCAGTAGAGCCTGGAGATACAACTGGAGCGGTAGCAGTCGCATGCTCCGATGCGGTCGTAGCGGCGGAGGGTGCGGGAACACAGTGCATGAGTCGCCGGTTGCCGAAGGGCTGGCAGAAGGGTTCGTGGAGCTAACAGGCCACTGTAAGCTTTCAGAATACTCATAAGAGCGACTTTGTGCCAACAGCGTCGTCAGGACATGGTTCACATGTTCCAAATGGCTTGCAGATCAAGCCGGTCCCATTATTAGCGAGTTGTGCATGTACAATTTGTAGTAGAAGCGTCCACAGGAACCTTTAGCGAGTCACTAATCGCCCTCGTACTGGAATTGGCTTTCCTTACCATACCAGAACGAGGCACTTCATGCTACATATCCCGCGCAAAAGAAGCAAGCAAGACAGCAGATGCAAGAGAGCCGAGGGTAGTAGCTGGAGTTCAGCCACCTTCGTGCGCGCCACGCGGACAACGGCTGCGGCTGTGCAGCATGTCACATCTGCGTCCGTGTCCAAAAGCGGATGCAATGTGACCCCGGCGAGGTTGAGCCATCGACTGGCCTTGATGAAGAACACAATGAGCTTACCCAGGTGAAATGCTAGACGTATACAACAAGAAATAATGTATAGGATTACAAACAGCGCAAACAAAACATCGGTGTCACCAAAGGTCCATCACTCCCCGTTCTGAGCCTTTTTCACGATGTCCTGCCAGTCTTGACCCAACTTCGTCAAGGTCTTGCTCCGGACTGCGTGCGTCCAATCAGCTGCCGTCTCGTAGATAGGTACACTCGATCATACCAAAGATGTTCAGGACCTCTTTCAATAGGTCACGCTTCGACATGCCGAGTGTCGTCGGAGACCATGACTCTTCCCGATTTGGACGCCTGTCACACAAGAGATGTCAGCATTACAGGATAAGCGCAAACCGAACCAGGGTCTACGCACCAATACACAGGTCCAAAGAGCTCCTTCACCAGCTCCTCCGCCTTGGCCCTGAAGCCTTCGTCCGCAATCCGCTTCGCGTAAAGCAACAAAGCCTGCTTGTACTCCTGCGGGCTGTCCAACACCTTCGCAGCATGGAGCTTGCTCTCCAGATGGCCCAGCGTAAGCGCGGCGTTCCACCATGCCGGGCGGACCTTCTCCGCGCGGCCGTCGTCAACAGCCATCCGCTCGCTGATGGCGCCTTCGATGATCGCGACGGGTCCACGGGCGGCGGATTGGTTGTTCGCCCGCTGGCGACCCTGCCACGCGTCCGAGCCCTCAGCCCACCACGGCTCGCTGAGCTTGATCCACGAAAGCAGACAAGGGTCGTATGAGTGTGCAACTCCGTCCGAGAGCTGGATGACGGGAGCGCCGTTGGGTCGGACGGCAGTAGAGATGATGCTGAGGTTCGGCGAGGGGACGAGGATGGGCGCGATGGAGATTGGGGGGAACTTCGCAGCTTGCTTGCGAACATCCCTGTGAGGACTGTGAGTCAAAGATGCAGATAGAGTAATCATTATGACCTACCAGACGTAGAGCATGCCGGAGACGGTGAGTACCATGAGCATGTTCTTCGATCCGGTCAAGGTATGACAAGGAGCACCGAGACTCAGCGCGGGCATCAACCGTCTACCCGTATGTGAGTAGACATTGACAGAGCCGTCTTGCATCGCTACAGCGCAAAAGGCTGACGTGGCAGTGAGCGCAAGGATAGATGAGGGCAAGTAGTCCAGCCACTGTGTCTGCTTTCCGCCCACGTATATCACCTCGTTGGGTTCTGTGGCTTCGGTCAGGCGAATTCAAGAGAGATTCGGATTGAGAACAGGACGTACCATCACCTTCAGCATTGCGTCCCTCAAAGATGTCCTCGCTACCCTCTACCGTAACCTTCAGATAGGTCAACAACTGCGGCGCCTCCAAACGTCCTCCCAAACCCGGTCCTTCGCCGCTCAACAGAGCTGGTATAGAGATCGACGCAGCGCTCCGACCAGTGATCGGTCGCACGGGCACGTTCTCTCTGACCCTGTCCCCACCAAGCGTCCTGGGCTTCGTCGCGATGCGGTCCTCCGCTTCATCGCCGGCTTTCCGCTTGCCCTTCCCACCCTGTAAAGTCGTCTCCAGTGAGCTGATGCGCACTTCGCCGTCAAGATCCATAGGGTAGTCTTCTACACTTTCCCCGGTGTTGAGCCCCAGACCAAACGCGCTGGCGCTCTCCCCGAACGGCTGTGAGACCGACAGCTGCAGCGCAGACGTAGCTGGGGGGGACAGGGGAACGGCACTAGAGGACGGCACATCTTGGAACGGTCGGGAAGGCGCTGCAGCCATACTGCCGGGGACGGGCACGGTAGACACAGGTTTTGAAGATGGGATAGCAGCAATGCCATTGACAGAGGACGAGGGTACAGTCCCAGAGAGCGAACCGGCGAAGGTAGGCTGTATGCGCTTTTTGGGCTTGCGCTTCGCGATGAGCGTATGCACTTGCTCCCCGCCAGTCTGCACGGTCGCCGGCGGGACACTGCCAAAGTCCTGGCTTTGAGCGCGCGGAGACGGGGGAGGCGTGATGCGGTTGTTCGCTTGAGCCTTGGCTGCGTCCATGGGAATCTGGTGGGAGAAGCCTTCTGGCAAAGGAGGAGGGACGAAGCCAAACCGCTTAAGATATTGTTCCTGTGCGGACTTAGGGGCGATGCCTTCGAGCTCGGTAGCGTCAAAGCTGAAGACCGCCATGGTCCCATCTGATGAAACTGCATAGAGGGTGAGTCCATCTGCAGACCTGTAGTATTTGTGAGCTCTGGTTACGAGAAGGGTAGACAATGGGACATTACCAGCTCAGGTCCATGATCTGCCTGTCAAAGACGTCTTTTGCGACTATCAGAGGCCTTGGCGCCTTGGTCTGCCAGACTGAGACCGCTCGGTCATCTGCTCCGAGAGCAACGACAGAGCAGATGTTAGGAGCAGTAACCGGTTGCGACGGGTCCCGCAAGAAGATGTGGGGGTTGTAAGCCTGCACGGCAACTATGAGCAAGAACCAGGCAATGGAGTTGAGTGTGCCGCACAGCAACTTCAACAGTATTCTCGTGGCCGACCAGGCTGATTTCTGATGTCCAGGTGTTACGTGCGATGACGGCCGCAATGAAGACATAACCCTCATTGTTTGTTGCGTTGGACGCGGTGATATGAGCGCCGTCTGGTGACCAGCTAAGTGTCCTATCAGTGTCATACTGTTCTTTCATACTCGTTTAGCATACCTCAGTCGTCGGAAGAACGTCCCCGGCGAATGGTCGAAGGGCTTCTTGACCTCCGCCTCCAACCCCCAGTCAGTAGTCCGCCATATTCTTACAGACCGGTCATCAGAGCCGGTCGCCAAGAACTCCCCTACAGGATCCCAACATACACCCTTCACGAATCCCTGGTGTTGGTCGATCTTGCGTATCCGCTCTGCATGGAAGTCATGACAGACACGGACTGTGCAGGAGACGGTGGATGCGCACCTAATGTGAACCCGCACCAGATGATGACTGCTGAGTCCAAGCCCACAGAAGCTAGGTATCTATCCCCAGGCGACCACGCGAGGTCTGTCACGTCTGATGGGCGAAGTGAGGACGTGCAGGAAGAATACAGCACGCTGGCCGTCCGGACGTACCACTCTCATGTCCGACCAGTCGCTTCAAGGGCTTCCACCCTTCCACGTTGACTTCATCCGACCCCCAGACCTTGCCCTTGGCTGTCCTGCCCAACACCCCTGCATTCAATCACATCCGTACCGCGTCTCTCAGCCGACACACGCCACTTACGGATCCAAGTCCCAAATCATCACAATCTCATCGTCGCTGCCGCTCGCCAGCCACCTCCCCGAATGCGCCCACCGCACGACCAGCACCGGGCCCGTGTGCATCGTCAGGGTGCACAGCGACTTCGGCGGCCGCCCCGAGAGCTCGGAGGCGTGGTTGAGGATCGGCTTCGTGCTCCATATACGCACCTTCGCGTCGAGCCCCCCGGTCGCTATTCGCGAGCCGTCCGGGTGGACGTGGCAGGAGAACATGGAGACGCGCTTCTCCTCCCCGCGCATGGCAGAGTCTGGACATCGCATCGTTGGGTGGCTGCGAGACCAGCTAGTCAATTCGATACATACCTTTGTGCATGACCCATGCTGGCTTCGTGAACCTCATGGTACGATACGATGAAGGTCGCCTCTCCCTTCTGTAAAAAGGTCTCGTTCCAGATAGGTATTGCTTGTACTGGTTTGTGGTTCCTGGCCCTGCAAGTTATGCTTGAGACATAAGAGTAGTCGAAGCAAGTCAGAATAGAGCAATGATAGGGGAAACCGTGGCGAGTGCAGAGATTGGGCCGAGCAAGAGAGACGGGCAGAAAGACCTTTGGCGGGCAATACAGTAGCTAGAGAGTCAGGCGTCTCTGGACTCTGAAGAACGGAACGGTGCGCACGAGCCGCGCGGACGTGCCTCACTGCCACGGATCCCGACTTTCTCGGAGTCCAGTACATCCTCGACTGCGTCCAACGTACTGTATATTGATATTCCGCGATCGTGCTAGTACTATGCTTGTCTGGGATATGCAAAAGCCTCCTCACAGTCACGACATGCTCTGTGTCCCTCGAACTCGAGAGGCGTCAGGATGTACAACGGCGAAGACGAGGGTACCTCCCTCAATGTTCTGTAGCTCATAGTAATACATCAGAGGGATTGTCCGTTTTGTTATATAACTCCGAGCTAGTCTAAAGCGTCCGGTGTCGCTACGGTACGTCCAACGACAAAGTCCTTTACGATGAAAACCCTCCTTGCCGCGCTCAGGCCGCAACGTTGAGGAACAGCCTCCTCAACTCTGCCGGGATCGCGTTCCTCCTGCACACCGGGCACTTTCGCTCAACGCGAAGCGCACGACGGATGCAGCTGCAGGTTCAGCCCGACGGTCAGCCTCCGAGGTGCAGTCAGCATAATACAGAAGGGCGCACGCACGAAGAGCAAAAGACGTGCCCGCAGCTCGTCGCGGTCGGGGTCGACGTGGGCTCGATGCAGACCGGGCAGTTCAGGAGGCACGCGGAGGCCGGTGGAGGCGGCTTCTCCTGCGGGAGCGCCACGCAGCTGGTGTCCTTGAGTGAGTCGTCACCTTCGTCCGCCTCCACCATCGCACCTTCGGACTCGGCCGACGAAGACGTCTAGATCAATCACGGTCAATGCTGCAGAATTTCTAGCTTTGGGGTTGCACGTACGTCGATGGAATCGGCCCGTTGCCTGAAACCAGCAGGCACCGGTGCATAACCGCTGTACGAGCCGTCGTCCAAGGGATTGGGCTCGTCGTCCTCGGACCAGTACTCCTCGTCTGGTGAGATCTCTTCGTCGTCGCTGACCGGCGGTTCCTCTTGGTCATTTTCGTCTGGGTAGCGCGCCTCGCCGACGTCGTCCTCCCAACCTTCGTACGAATCGTCGATCGAGTCGTCGTCGTCGTCATCATCTGAGTCGCCACCGCCGTGAATAGCGGTCAGCTCGATGTGCTGAAGCATTTGTATGAGCCTCTCGTCGTTTCAGGATGGCATTGCGTGGGGGGTTACTTACAGCACGAAGACCGGCAGGGGACCTAAAGTGCTGATCGCAGGCGGAGCAGTAGTGATGTCTCCGAGAGACCGTATAGTGCTAGACACAAGGGGCTAATTCAGCGACATGCAGGTGGGCGTCCGAGGCGGAGAGGACATACGACTCGGAGCGAATTGCGATTGGCAAAGCGGACGTTGCACTTTTCGCACATCGGGTGGTTCCGCGAATACCGGACGTGTTGTGCACGAGCGACGGTGTCAGGGAAGTACCGGTCACATAGCGAGCAGTAGCAGAGCGAAGTGTCGACGTAGTAAGAGGGCATGACCGGTCCGAGTGCAAGTCGCAGGCTTGTAATTGGGAAGACGAGTGGATGCAGTTGTTCAGTATGGGAAGGAGAAGAAGTGCGTGCCTCTTGAGGCAGCATAGGCAGGTTATATATACACATGCGAACTGCAACCCTCGGATGTCGAAATGGTACAGAAGATCCGTGAACATCGTGCTACCGAGGGTGTTCGTCGCAAGACCACAGTCGATCCGCGCAGTGTTCCAGTAGGCTACAGGCTAGTGTTGCGAATCCGACCAGGAAATTGCAGACAGCTACGTCCAGACCAGGGTGAAGCAGTTCGGCCAGCGGGTAAAGCAGTCGAGCCCAAACGGAGCCCATAAAATAGCATAGCAGCCCAGGCGACATTGCAATGCCATCCGAGGGCGCCCTCGGTGATGATCATTCATTACGGCTAGAGTCCTCGGTACAGAGTGACATTCCCGCTAATTCCGCAGCTTGTCCAGATCGCCAAATCGACGGACGGCGAGACTTGTTAACAAATTGTTACACAGCCAGACAGTCACTGCGCTAGATGCCACGGATGTCGGATATCTGTTGCGCCTAGTCTCCGGAGGACTCTCTGCCGGACGCTCTCATGGATGGTGACTTGGTTGCATGACACTGCTCTGACCAAACGCGGCCACGTATTGACAACAATGATCCACAGCATAGAATATCCCATGTGGTCGAGGGCTTCAAAAAGTCCAAGTTGGGAGTCACGCCAGCGCAGAGGAACAAAGAAGGGTTCAGTCCAAAGACCCTGCTGAGACTGCGTAGACGTTAGACCGAGCACAGTCACGAGAGTCCATGTTACAGTGCTCTAATGAGAGCTTGGTAGCCATGGGAGCTGCAGTCAGATAAGTGAACCCTAACCTGAGAGATGCGTAGCGAGTTCTGCGTAAGCTGGCGAGTCAACCGCCAGCGGCGGCGATGATGACTACAGGACGGCGGCCGCAGCGATGGCCGCACGGACAGCGGGCGTGGCTGGCGATGGCGATGGCGATGGCGAGGACGATGGGTGGGGAAGAGGCCCGTGCGCGGCGAGTGCTTGTAAGGAGGAGAGTGGCGAGGCGTGGCTGTTGGGCAGCTGCTCAGGCTAGCAGCGCTCTCCAAGCGGACTTTGAAGCCTCCTCCCTCCCTATATAATCCTCGCAGCCCCTTCCCGCCCCCATTTCCCCTCCACTCTCCCTCCTCCCTTCATTCTTCTCTCCCAGAACCTCCACAGACGATGTCCGACACAGAAGGTGGCAAGAAAACCGGCTACCGCCTCGAGTACGCCTCGAGCGCGCGCTCCAAGTGCAACGGTGCGCCCAATGACCCCACGTCGTCCCATCCCTCGCCCTAACATCAGCCCCCGCCGCGTTTCACGCGTCGTTCGCGCGTCTTAGGCCCAAAGCCGTACGTCCCTATCGCCTTTTGCTCACTCCCTATTTTTCCTCACCGTCATCCAGATGTAACGGCACCAAGATCGCGAAGGGCGAACTGCGTTTCGGCTCTGTAGTTGACTTCAAGGGAAATACATCCTTGTACGTCTTCTCTCTCCATCCTGTGCTGTTGTGCCTCGTCTCCCATGCATTGGGATCATTGGTCCGACCGCATGATATGCCCGCCCGGACTTCCCAGTCGCCTGTTGCTAATGCATACTGACATATGTGCATAGCTCATGGCGCCATTGGGGTTGCGTCACGCCCAAGATCATCAGTAATATGAAGAACGCCTTCGCCGAGCCCGAAGAACTTGACGGCTACGAGGATCTGAAAGAAGAGGACCAGGAACGCGTGAGGAAGGCGTGGGAGGAGGGCCATGTCGCGCCGGAAGACGTACCCGAGACCGCGCGCAAACCCGAAGGCGAGGAAGACGAGGAGGAGGAGGAGGAGGAGAAGCCAAAGAAGAAGGCCGGTAAGAAAAAAGCCGAAGATGACGGCGGCAAGGGTGTGTTCAAGTTCGAGTACGCGTCCTCTGCGCGCTCAAAGTGCAAAGGTACGTATCACCCCATGTGTCGCGACGTGCAGCCAGGAGTCAAACATTTTCGCCCTTGGACTCTATCTAGACTGTGGAGGTGCGTGGTGAATCTCGTGAATATGCCCCGCATCGCATTGAATATGCGCATACAGAGAGCATTGGCAAGGACTTTTTCCGTATCGGCCAAGAAGTCGATTTCCGAGGAAACAAGAGCTTGTGCGTCCGTCATCTCTCCCTCCAGTCGCACCCACCATTCTGACCCTCCCAACAGCGCATGGCATCATTGGGGCTGCACGGGCGCGAAGCTGATTGAGAAGCTGAAAACGTCGTACGACGACCCCTCCAAGGTCGAGGGCTGGGACGAGCTCAAGGAGGGCGAGAAGGAGAAGGTGCAGCGCGCATGGGAGGAGGGCCAGATCCCCGAAGACGACAAGGGTGCCGGTGAGGCCGTCGACACCGGCAAAAAGAGAGCGGCGCCGCGGAAGAAGAAGGACGAGGACGCGGGCGACGGGGAGAAGCCTGCGAAGAAGGCGCGAGCGCCGAGGAAGAAGGTACGGGATTGGCCCTTGTCGCCATCTTTCGCGTACAAGTATGCAAGCGGCTGTTCTGATCTCCGCGTATCTGGTCGTCTTGCAGAAGGATGAGGAGGAGATGGACGTTGATGACGAGGAAGAGAAGCCCAAGAAAGCCCGCGGGGCGAAGGTGGCGCCCGCACCGAAGGGCAAGGCCGGCGCGGGGAAGAAGGCCGCTGCAACGAAAAAACAGGACGCGTCAGAGTCGGGTGAGGACTTTGGCGACGAGCTCGCGGCGATAGATGAGGAAGAGATCGACGAGGAGAACGAGGAGCCCGTACAGGATACGAAGAAACGCAAGGTACAGCGCAGCCATCGTTTTTCCTGCTCACCATGTGCGGGCACTGACATGTGCAATTCCTCGACTTGACTTCGTACAGCGCGCTCCTCCTTCCAAGGACGCGACCGCCAAGCCTCCGTCGAAACGAGCAAAACCTGCCTCTTCAGCCAAGCCGGCATCTTCAAACAAGCCTGCCTCCAAGTCCAACGCAAAGGCGAAGCCAGCTTCCTCCGGGAAACCCAGCTCCAAGGCAAAGCCTGCGTCTTCGCGCGGCAAGAAAAAGACAGAAGAGCCCATCGAAGAGGTTGACGAGGAAGAAGATTGAACCTCTCCTTGTTGCGCATCCATTGGCCACGTGAATGGCCTGTATCAGCACTTCTTTGCTCGCCCGTCTGTCCTGTCTGCCTTTCGTCGTCGTCTAGTCGCTGTGCTTTGTGTCTCCCTCCTCGTGGATAGTCTTGTTACTCTAGTACCTAGCGCATGTATACTCGACATATGCTGCTATACAGTCGCTTTCGCTTGAAATTTGGTTGATTCGAACTTGACTTCTCTTACTCCTTCGCCCTGTAGGGTAAGCGCTACACGCCCGTGGACATTCACAGGTTCTTCGAGAGCATCCTAGTGCAGAGACCGCGTTCCTGTGCTGTGTGATATTTGGATGAGGACTTACAGGTGTCAAGCAGTACATGGCACTCGGGGCGTCGCATATCATATGCGCGTTACAAGGATGCATGCATAGCGACGAAATATGGGATACAAGTCTGGTGAATGAGACGCCTATGCTCCCCGCGCGGCCGCCGCCTTGGCCTCCTCAGCCGCGGCGACAGCAGGGTTGACCTTCTTGCCATCCTTCCACCGGACACGCGGAGGGGGCGCACGGTTGCGGCGGCCCTCGCGGGAGCGGACGCGGACGACTGCGTTGGTTGCATAAGACTACTGCTAGAATGAGATGGCTAGGGTATACGTACCATGCGAGTGGATAGCGCACGACACGCAGTACGCAATTTTGATGTACAGCTTAGGGATGGCGTACTCTGTAGCAGCGTACGTACGGTGAATTTCCATTCCGTGTGTCTCCCGGTGAAGGAGGGAACGCACCCTGGTACACGCTCGCCTCGCTAATATCACGGACGGCAGCCGATTCGACCATGTTACGGACCGTGAATCGCTTGATGGCCTTGTCCTTGGGCACGCATCGCGAGCAGTTCGAGCAGCGGACGAAGTTCACGTGGCCGCGGCCCTTCTTGTTGCGGCCGTTATTTCTTCTCTTCTTAGTCTGCACGGCGGGAGGTTAGTGATCCTGCGCGTGAGTGTGAGGGGTCCTGCAGGCCGATGTCATCCGGAGTCTCGTCCCGCCATCCATCGCGTCTGTGCATCAAATTCTCTCGTTCGACCGCAAATTTTGGATCGAAGGGACTCCAAAAGGCCGTCAGGAAGCGTAGAGGGGGTGCTCACCATGGCGAATCGGGTGTCTTGACGAGAGTGGTGGACAGAGACCCCACTATGCGACCTGCAAAATCTCGGTGTGTGCAGGCGTCTAGGGCCGTATGAGAGAACCGGCCCTAAATGGAAAAAGGCACGTGATTAGACATCGGTGTGCTGCCCGATTGGGAAACAATGGTGTTTGCTGAGAGGACCATTGCAGTTGCCACGACGAGAACAAAAGCGATGGAGGACGCAGCGTTACTTATACCGAGCCGACGCTATTGTCGCGCCTCAAGTCATAAGCCCCTCTTTGCTTTGCATCGTTCGCCGTGCTGTGCTCGAGCTCGGTGCTCGCTCTTGGACTCGCTACTAGCCTCGACCTTCATCTTCTGAAGCCTGGTGCTTCCTTGGCCTCCCGCTCTCTAACACAGCTGTTTGTCTACCCTTTATATCGTTCATACTCTCTTACTCTTGGAAAGATGCACGCAACGCTTGCTACGATCTACGGACTCCTGGCCTCGCTCGCGCTCTGCGCACCGATGGCTTCGCTCGATGCGGACACTTTCCTTCAGAACGGCAAGGACGCGCAAATCCTGAACGCCGAGTTTGCGAACCTCGACGCCTCAGATGCATGCAAGTGTGAGTGACTTATTAGGCGCAGCATGATGAAGTGGAATTGACGTCAGCTCTCCGCAGCTGGCGAGATGGCCTGCATGGGAGCCTCTGTCGCGCATTGCGTGAACGGGACTTGGACGGCGGAGGCGTGCCCCAAGTCACTGTCGTGTTTTGCGCTCCCCTCTGTCAGAGAGAAGGGAACTGTGAGTGGATTGGTTAGTATCTTATCGAACTTCTCTGAAGTACGGGGGAGACAGGTCATTTCATGCACATCGAATGCGACGGCCCTCGTAGTGATCAGTGCTTCCGGCGCCACCGGGGGCATTGTAGCCAACAGCACCGCTGACCCTGTGGACTTTCCGATGGACTGTGACGGCGACGATGACAATGACAATGACGGGGACGATTCAGACTCCTCTGCATCTGTTGTCTCTGCTACGGGGACTCGCATCCACATCTCTGCCTCCCGGACCGCTTCCGCATCCACAACCTTCTCTGCGGGTGCCACTTCTGCCACCTCTTCCGCCTCTGGAACTGGCGATGCCGCCGGCGCAACCGTCACGATCACCGTCACAGCACCCGCCCCAGAATCTACATCTACGCAATTCGTCGAGACGACCACCCTCGACCCCTCTCAGGCGTCGAGCTTCCTTTCGAGCATCGCGACCGACACCAACATCTCCATCGTCACGACCATCCTCCCGACTTCTGCTCCCGCCGGCTCAGTGAGCCCCTCCGCCGCCGCCGCCGCCAGCTCCGACGCCGCGCAGAGCAGCGCGTTCTCCGCCAAGCCCGTTGGAATCGCCTCCTCCCCTTCGTTCACCTCCGACTTCGGCGCCCCGACAACCATCACCCTCCTTCCTCGCCCATCCTCAGCGAGCGCGAGCTCCGCACCTCAGGCGACGTCAGCTGAAGCTGCAGTCGCAGGAGACGGGTACTCCTACTGAGCACGCCATGCCTCATAGATCCTCGATTTCGGACCCCTTTGTGTATCGACACTGAACCTGTAGCATAGACTACTACACAAGCGCATTACTTGCGAGACGTCTCACCGGTGCGCATATTCTGTATACTGTATACATCGTACATATCGCATTCAGGAGGCCAGTCTGGGTTGCAGCTCTAATGCTATCTGCGTCGCACTACAGTGTTAACACCAGCAAAGGAATGAGATCGATACGCATGAACCTTTGCCATGCCTGGCAACGCTGTCGCGCTGGCGCTGGATACCTGCTCAGCTCATACGACAAGTCCTAGTGGATGCTTATAGCAGTACAGAGCGCACGCCGCACACCGAACGACACCGTGATAACCATCTCATCCTCCACGAAGCACCACCGGTGTCAGGCGCAAGTCAAGCAGCCCGGACGGTAGACGAACTAATCCCGCGGCATGCCCGGATAGCAAGTATTCTTCTCGATTCATTCGCCTATCATACATGGGACTTCAGGGTAAAGCAGCGCGAACCAACCGATCCCTCGAGCTCGCAAGCCACGACGAACGCAATAAGAAAGACAGAAAAACTCTACGTGCGTAGTATAAGTCAAGTCGCCTCCAAACCGCGAAGCTACGGCCCCACCCCTTACTTACTGTAAGCAATATACCGATAGATACACCACCTGCCCACTCAGCGCTCAATCGTCGAACGCCCGCTCGCCCCACCGACACGCCCTCTTGAAGTCGACGAGCATGTCCACGACGCGATCCCGCGCGTCCTCAAGCGCCGCACCCAGCTCCGGGTCCTCCAGCCTCCCATCCGCGCCGTACTCGAACGCAGGCGAGCCCAGCGCGGTGCGCAGCGCGTCGTACAGCCGCGCGTTGCGCTCGCTCGGCGACGGTGGTGGGGAAAGCACGCACGCGGGCTTGCCGCTCCCCGAGAGCGAGGGGATCGCGGACGGGAAGATGCGCCGATAGATGAGCGTCGCGGTCAGCAGCGCGCGGATCTCCGCCTCGTCCTGGCTCGCGAGGTCCTCCTCGTCCTCGCAATCCGCGTCGACGTCCGGCGAGTCGGCGTTCGAGCAGACGCTATCCGAGCGCTGCCGCGTCGCGGGGAGCGCGTCCTCGGAGGTATAGAACTCCGCGTCCCAGATGCGCTCGAGGAACACTGCGAGCTCCGCCGTGCGTCCGCCGATGGACTTGCCAGCTTCGATGGTCTCCTTGCGCTCCTGCTCCTCCTGGTATTCCTTCTCCGCGTTGCACTTATACAGCGTCTCGTCATCGTCGTCCTCGTCGCTGTCGTAAGCGCGGCGGGCCTTCCGTGACTCGTCCTCAGCGCGGATCACCGTGCGGACGAACAAGGACGCCGCGTGCTTCCGCAGCCGCTCGCGGATGAGAATCGCAGCGAGGACACCGAGGGGTGTGCGTTTCTCGCACGCCGTGCAACGCCCTTTGCGCTCCGTCTCATGCCAGTTGCGCCACTTGGCCAGCCAGTCCGCGGCGCCCTCAACCGTCAGATTGTTGAGCACAATCTTCTCGTGGGCGCGCAGGAACTCGCGCTGACGCGCGCGCTCCCAGAGTTCGGTGGCCTTTGACGCTGACACCGGTCGGATGATAAGCGCGAGCGTCGATAGGTCGGACGTGGTAGCCGCGAAGGTCGAGATGTGCCACGACATGCACCAGAAGGTTTGCAAGCGCGTGGTGTGACAGACAGAGCCTAGTTCACACGCAGGGATGAGCGCTCGCGGGACTGAACGATCGCCGGGACACTCACCATCAAAGGCAATCAGCTCGCCCAAACGCACCCACGCGCGCTGTTCGAGCTGGTTGAGTTCAATCCCGCGATCCCTCCGCGCAGCCTTGATGACGCTCTGGAGCAGTCCGAGCAAACCGGTGGTCACGCCCAGTGCCGAACGCAAACGAGCGGGCTCGTCGTCGGAACCACGTTTCTCCAAGGAGAGCGCCTCCATGAGCGCAGCGCGCGCCGTCGTCTTGTGCCTGGAATCCGCAGGAGATGCCATGGAAATCTCCTTGCGGGAGGATGAGAGTGCCGAAGAGAGACGCACAAGCGCCCCACTCTGCCGGAGCGCACTCGAGAGCCAGGGAACCAGAACATAGAAGAACACGAGCGCCGACACGAGCAAATGCGCGGCTTGCACAACCTCGTGTAGGCCGTAACCAGACGATGTCCGCATAGGAACTTGCGTCTCGGTGGGCGTGTGTGGAGTGAGAACGGTCCCATGGTGTGCATGCGAATGTGGCGCATGCGAACGATGTGACGCAGCGAGCGGGGAGTTGAAGACGGAGAAGAAAGCAAAGACGGCAAGGAGGTATTGCTGAGCCGGGGGCTGCTGGCCCTGTGTAGTCTGCTGGGGAGATGTTTGCGGGAACGGCTCCTGCAGCGGCTGTTCCATAGAAAATGCCGAGGCCATAGCCGCCGAGGGAGGAGGAACCGCTGAAGATGGTGTAGTGGACGTGGCAGGTGTCGGAGGGAGAGGATTCTTGCGCGGACGACCGCGCTTGCGCTTCTCCGGGACTGCCCCAGGGACACCAGGAATGGGTGGCGGCGGCGGTGGCTTGTAAGGCTTCTCCTTCTTCGGAGGCTTAGCGACCTTTGCCTTTTTGCGCGCGCGGCCCTCCTCATCTTCACAATCGCTGTCGTCTCCATCACCCTCATCATCGTCGCTACCGCCTCCGGCGTCATCGTCTTCAATCTCATCCTTTTCTTCGCCGCCGAATCGCTCGCGCCATTCGCGTTCCCACTCCTTGAGCAGAGCGGGACCACCAACAAGACCACTAATCAAGGACTTCAGGCCGTCTTGCTCGCGTTTCAGACGAGCTTCTCGCTTTTTCAATACCCTAATCGCAAAGTCAGACAAGAGGCCGATTTCACCGATGGACAGATCGTACCGAATATATTCAGTGGCCTTGCCTAGGATATTCGCCTTACTCATCTTGCGGGCAACCTTGACGCCGTCAACGAATCCGCGCGAATCAACGACGTCGTTATATGGACTGGGTTCGCCAGCCTTCAGCTCTAGTACCCGTAGTGCTGGTACTGATTGCTTTAGGCCTGTGATACGCGCATTTAGATTCGTTCGATACCGCCGCTCGATGGTGGTGTGGCTCGTCTTCGGTCTGCCGATGACCGTCTGGGTGGGGGCCGTAGTTGTGGCATCTGACGGCGGTGACTGTGCCTGCTCTGAGGGAGAGGACGAGGAAGGAGAGGATGACGAAGAAGATGATGAGAGCGTGGACAGATCCGCTTCGGGAGGAGGGGACGCCTTAGGGACGCGCTTCGGTGCGGGTGCAGGAACTGAAGGCTGCTTGAGACGGGGGATGGGAAGCTTCGCCTGACCTCCTGCAGCGGCGAGCTGCTGGACCTGCGCGCTGACGGGTACGGCGAGGGTCACACCTGCCATCTGTCGGACGCGCTGGGCAAGCTCAGCAGCTGGGTCATTGAGATTGACTTCCGACGGCGGCGAGCTAGACACAGCAGACGCCGGCTCCATGACTGGAGAAAGCGAAGCACCAGAAGACGAGGAAGACGATGTGATGCTCAATCTCCGTCCTGTACGGGAGCCGGTATGTGAGGACGGCCAGGAGGACTCATCGCTGGTGGAATGGGAGTTGGGGAAGAGCATCTGGTTATTCTGGACCATCTCATTCGCCATGAGGAAGGAGGCCTCGGTAGGAGGCATGGAGAAGGCGGACTGGTCGAAGATGGATGTGAAGTGGAGTGCAGTCGGGTCGACGGCCATGTTCTGGTCAAAGTCGAGGTCCATGGGGAGGGAGAAGTTGAAGTCCGAGTTGAGGTCAAACTTGTGTTCCTGGGGCTGCGACCACGCCGAGAGCGAAGCCCAATCTGGCTCTGCTGTAGAGTCGAAGGAGGAGTCTGAGGCGTGCTGAGAGTGTGGGTGAGCGTGGGCCTGCGCCTGAGCCATGGTCTGGAGGAGGAACTCGAGGGTGTCGCTGGGATCCGCCTTGAGTTCTGAAAGGGGGGTGTGAGGCGACGGAGAGTTTGTTGAGCTGCTGGCGCTCGAGGGCGGGGGCGGGGTGGACATGGATGGAGGAGCGAAGGTGCAAAGTCTTGTATGGGCCGTCGTCGCAGCAGAGTCCGAGTCCTCGTCCTCGCCCTGGCAGCAAGCGCCCGCTGTATCGGACCACTTTGCGACGGATTTTACGGTGGCACTGCTTCCCACCTCCACGGAGCGCCCGCCGGCTCCTGCACCCAGCCATGTCACTCTGGCACTCATGATCAGCTGCTGCATGTACAGTACAGTACATACCCACACACTACAGCAGCACGGATGACTGCGCACTCGGCCGTCGCAGCCATCATGCTCTGTCCCACCTCCGCCGCATCCTCGCCGAAACACTTCCCAAAACTGACCGTCGATCTCACTAGGCTCGCCTCGTTCAGAGGCTCCCCCCGCATCTCTCCGCGGCAATGCTCCAAGCCATCTTGGAACACACCGCGCCTACCTTACACCATCCTTCTTCGACAAATTACAGCAGCCGCCGTGCATGCACCGCAGTGCACCCGAGCCATACAGAACGTCTTCCCTGACTGAATAACGCGCCAGTCCTCCCCACCGCACGGCACGTCCCACCGTATCTTGCCCCGGTATCTGTACGCGGCCAAGGACTACCGGACGCCCGTCGCTCAATGTCGACGCGATACACCATTTGCATATCGGCTATGGAGCATCATTTTCTGCCCTATACCGGCTCCGCGCCAGGCGCCTGCGTCTGGAATGGCGTCTTCGCGATCGCGGTCGTCCTCACGTACAGTTGAAACAGGTTACTCACGACAGGCCGTAATGAAGGATCGGTAAGATGCTTCACCCAGATGTTCAGAGCCCTCAGATGTCACTCCTATCATCCCAGGGGCATCGCTGGATGATGCATATGAAAAGCCCAGTTACGACGTCCTCCTACACTTCCCAGGCGCGCAACTCAGCTGTGTTAGCGCTGCATTCCTTGACACGTTCCATAAGTCGTTCTAGTCGACGAAGTTCCATCTCTTCGACTTCGTCGACCCCATACAATTGACGCCAGACCCCTCTTGCAAGTGCTTGCGGACAAATCGACTTTCTCGGATCGACGTCCGCGCCTCCGTTCGATTCTGGGCGCGGTAGTCTCCCTCTCTCCACCCCTTTTCTTTGACCACGCAATTGCATCACCTTGCGACATATGGGAGCCATCACTCGCCCGCTGTCAACGCGGTGGGTCCGTCCAATTTTAAGCCAGGACTACGATACATTCCGCGCCCACACGCACGTAAGGGCATTACATACCGAACCGCTCGGCCGCCATCCGACCATCCGGACTTGGACAAGTCGACGAGCCTGCCCAAACATAGTAACGAAGCTGATGGACACCCCAGCAGCGCACCGACCCTGCTCCGTCAGCCCTCTCCCGTCCGCTGTGCCTTTTTCCCTCGATATGGTTCGAGGGTGCTGCTGGGCTTTGACGTCTGGACGTAACGGTGTGCAACAGCGTCCTGGGCGCGCATCTTTTGTCAACACACGGTCATCTCCGACCAGGGAAGAACGTGTGTCAAACATACAGCATCCCGAGCGCGGAGACAGGGGACAGTCTACTGTACACGGCCGAGCAGTGACTTGTACATACATGATAATCCACAAATGAAGCAACTAATGCTACACGCAAGCCTCCGCCCCAGATCGGTACAAACTGCGTATATAGAAGTGAGAGCCAGGCATTGAACAGGTGCACGGCACGGCAGCCTCGAAGGGCCTTCAGACGACCTCGACGAAGTTGGCAGGGAACATGCCCTCCCGTCCTTCAAGCTTGCCCTTCCACCACGTATTCGTATCCTCGCTCTTCTCGGTGACGATGATGACTTGGCCCTTCTTGAACGACAAATCGCCCGGCTGCACATCAGTCAGCATCGACGACGTCCCCTCCGGACACAGAGCAGCACGGACGGGGTAAGCACGCACCTGCACAGCGTCGAAATTGTATAGCGCAATCGCACGCGCGACGCCCTCGTGCGGGAGCAAGGGGCGCGTTAACTCCGACTTGGGCGCAAGCTTCGGCTTTGCGCCGTTCACAGCGGCTCCCGAACTCCTTCCGACAGATGATGTGCCCCCCAACAGGTCGTCATCAAACCCAAGCCCGTCCCCTTCTGTACCGTACACTTCAAACGGGTTGCTGCTCGCCCCGCCGTTGCGGCTGTTGCCAACAGACGACGGCAGTGCATATGCGCTGAACGCACGCCGATGGCTCGCCGCCTCCGATCCCGCCGCAGCCGTCATGCTCGAGCGCGCCTGGCTGAAAGGCGGCAGGTTATTGAATGGGCTGCCCGGCTCCCACCCTTCTTCTGCCGCGCCTCCCCGCGCCTGCGGCACAGTCGGAGGAGTCATTCGGCGCTGCAGCGGGGGGTGCCTGCGCAGTTGATCCTCCGAGACGTAGTCCGCCTGGAATTTCGTCTCGAAGTACCCTGTTGCTGGGTTCAGCACGCGGCCCAAGCGCGGGGATGGCCGATCCTCGGGCGATCTCGAGGGCGAGCGCGCGGGGACGCTGGCGTCGACGGGCTCGGGCGCACGGCTCGGGTCGTGGAACTCGGAGAAGTACGAGCCAGCGGTCTTGCGGCGCCCCCATGAGACGGGCGGGAACGAGATGCTGCCCGACTTGGTTTTCTTCGGCTGCGCTGGCCGGCCGTTCGTGTTGCTGCCGTTGCTGCCCTCGACGTCCGCGGGTGGAGCGGAAGGCCCATTCTCGTTCCCAGGGCTCTCGACGCCACCAAACATGTACGGGTCGTCGGAATGATGCGTGCGGAACTCTTGCACCCAACGGCGCCCCCCGGGCATGCCGGTGCACGCTTCTAGGGTCTTAATGAGGGGAGAGGCCCACTCAGGCGGTGGTATAGCACCGCTCAGCAACTGTTTCACTGTCACATCCGCGCGATACGCCTGCGCGTTCGCATCCTGACGCTCGACGATCACCGAACCCTCGATGGACACACCGCCAAACAGGCCCCTCGTCTTCGAGTAGCTGTACCTATGGAACAGAATTGGTGCGTCAGCTCGATCAGCCGCAGAGGCTGTCTCGGCCAAAGAAACTTACATTGCCGCGACTTTACCACTTGTATTGAGAGAGCCGATAGCCTCGCCGTTGCGCCCGAGAGGCCCCACTGCGATGCTCAAATTGCCCCCGAGGGTGAGTGAGCCAGCAGACATGAACGATTTCTAGACGTGGCCGGTTTGAGCACGTCAGAGTGCCCTGCGGAGCCGGACACAGGGTACTTACTACAGCCTGCAGGGATGTCAGGATGCGACGGACGTTCATGACCGCAGGTGATACTTACAGAACGTGAGTTCAGCACCACAAGGAAGTCCGTCATCTCGGCGCCCGCTTGCCCGCCGACACCCAGACCCGCTGTTCCAATCGCACTAGGGGCAGACCATGCTAAATCGGTATGTCAGGACCCACATATCATAGAACCCAGAAAACAATGCGAACGCCTGTGCAAGCGACAGGCTGGCAGCTTGCTATCCGTATCATGTGAGCAGCCACCGCCGCTTCACGCAACTCCGAGGAGCTGTAGAAAATCACTGCACTCACTTCCGTCTTCTAGTTTGGCAATGACCACACCGCTACCAGCTCGTGCGGAGAAGAGGAAGCCCGCCTTGAATATCGTGAAGATGGCGAAGCCTTTGGCGTTTTCCAGCACGCTCCGGGGTATGACCTAGAGGCCGATCCTCGTCCCGTGAGATTCACACCCACGCTGAAGGACCAAGCGAGACGTACGCCATCCAAACCGTTGTTGCCGCTGTCGACGAAGGACTTGACTGCGTGAGGAAGTCAGGCTGCGGCTACAGTGCGCTCCAAACGTGGTACGTACAGATCTGAGCCGCCTTCAGGCACTCCTTCGGCAGCGGTTGGGGCAGAGGGGTATTGAACTTCATGCGTCAGAATGACAAAAAAGCAGCTGTAAGGATGTGGAGAAAAGCAAAGCAATAGATACCGAGGCAGAAGGCCGACGTCCAGGTAAATATACAGGCGGACACAGGAAATGAGCTCGAGACAAAGCCACCCGGTCCACCATGACCGTAAGCACAGTCGAGAGATGCCGGATCGGCTTCGGATTACATCATAAAGTAAGCTGGAAAAGCGCCTGAGAACGGGTCCGCGCCGGCACTCGGATGCTCTCTCCGGGCACAGCCTCCCGCCTCGGGAATTCCCTTCTGGGGCAGCGCTAGGCGCTCTGAATATAAAGACCAGTTTTCGTGTGTCCTCCGTCCTCCGTCGCCGACACCTTATCACCCCTCTCCACGTCTCGCTCACTGGACGGGGGCCATTTGTTGCGGCGCAGAGCGACGGCCGCTCTTCTTTCGCTAGCAGCTCTATGCGTTGTCCTTGCAACCGCGATGATGGACTTCTAGATAGTAGTGAGAGCTACACCTCTTCGTCGGACTTTGGGTTTTTCTTGCCTATGATGTACAGGTATTGGTAAGGAGAATCTTCACGCTTGAAGTGCATCGTGCTACAGGAGAGTCCACATGGACCAGCAGTGAAAGTAGTACTTGATGTGTACAGTGCGAGAACGATGTCCGGCACGTTTCTATAGCCTGTAGGTGCACATGACTATTGTCCGTTGGTAGTGCCGCCTGGAGATTGCGCTCATGCGCGATATGGCTATTGAGCATTGCATAGCGAAGAGCGAACGATCATTTGTCGATCTCAGAGTGTCCATGCTGCAGAAGTGAGTTTGCCTTCGAGTCGCCTCAAACGGAATTCTCTCAGGATAGACTCCTTCGCCTCCTATCCTCCATCTTCATAAACGCTTGCATTCCCTGTCTGCGTTCCAGTCTTCGCATCGAGCTGATCGCGTTGCGGACGGTCAAAGTGAAGCGATATTCTGAACGATCTGTGGCGGATGTGCTATGTCGTCCCACCCATCGCGTTCCCCAAAGAACATTGCTGTGATCGGTGCAGGCCCGTCTATTCTACTCCGATGAATGCACCATCCACGCTCACGGGGAGTCGTCTGGTCAACAGGAGTAGTCGGGCTGACGACCGCCGTGAAGATACAGGAGAAGGGCGGGTATCGCGTCACGATCATAGCGGAGACCTTCCCAACCGATCCCAAGACCATCAAGTACACCAGCCTGTGGGCGGTATGCATCTCATATGCAGTCGCAACGATGTGATCCGCGCTTATCGTATCAACAGGGAGCGCATCATGTCAGCCATGCGGCTGAAGACTCGAAACAGATGAGTGCGTCGCGCTGGGCCCGCATCTATTGCCTGCGGCGACTGATGTACATTCCCAGAAATTGACAAAGAGACGTTCGATGTCATGTGGGACCTGTCCGCGCCAGGAGGGCCCGCAGAACACTGCTTCTTCCGCGTCCCGCAGGTAGACTACTGCCTTGATGGCCGCGACGAATGTCTTGACTGGATGCCGGATGTAAGCATCTTGCAAGATGCCTTTCATTGTGGCCTCGCTAAGATGGCGATGTAGTTCAAGAAGCTGTCCAAGGAGTCACTTATTCCGGGAGCTATCACCGGCTCCTCGTTCACGACGCTAACCATCGACACTCCTGTCTACCTCTCGTATTTACTCGCGCGCTTCCTCTCTCGCGGGGGCTCGATCGTACGCGGAGCAATCCAACATATCTCTCAGGTCATCGAGGGTGGTCCCAGCCTCTTCCGTTTTGGCAAAGCATCCCCCGAACCTATAGATGCACTTGTCGTGTGCCCTGGTCTGGGTGCGCGCTCCCTAGGCGGGTTGGAAGATCAGGACGTATACCCCGTGAGAGGCCAGGTCGTCCTGATCCGAGCACCCTGGATCGATTTTGGGAGGACGATGAGTCATGCAGAGGAAGGACTCTGGACCTATGTCATCCCGAGGCGCTGCGGCGATGTACGTCATAGTTCAACACACCCGACGATGGTCTCAGAGGCTCACTGCTCGCACGACCTATAGGTGGTATTGGGAGGCACGAAGGAGGATGATGACTGGTATCCCGCGCCTCGTCCCGAGACAACCGCGGAGATCCTCAAGCGCTGCCTCGCTCTTTGCCCGGAGCTTGTCCCGCCTTCCATTCGGGACGAACGCGCGGGAACAGTGGATGACCTCCGCCCGTTGATCTTGGAGGAAGGCTGCGGACTCCGACCGCAACGCAGGGGTGGTATACGGCTTGAACTTGAATGGGTGCAGGGAAGGAAGGGTCAAGGGAAGGTTCCTGTAGTTCTCAACTACGGGTAAGTGAAGATGACGACTCGCATTTATCGGTGTTGCTCAAAGATCTACGCAGACATGGAGGTGGTGGATATCAGTCGTCGTGGGGATCGGCATCGATCGCATTAGAACTGTTGGAGAAAGCTTTGACGACGTGTAATAAGCCTTATTGAAATAGGGACGATGCAGAAATGCAAGACAGGAACAAGATGTATCACTATATGTACCTTCAGTACCCCACTTGCAAGCGGGCATGTATCCGTATAAGAAACTATCCGTACCGTAGTTCCGCGGCCTGGACACATATTTCAGGCTTGAACGAAGTTGAAAATCGCGTCATGCAGGTGTCGCTCCGAACCACCACCTTCGCATCTTGTTGTCAGCACCGAAATCCGCCCTCCCAACGAAGTGTCGACGGGCGAACATGAGCGGCATCCAAAACTCATCGTCTGCCCACATCGTCTCGAGCGGTATCGGTGGAAGCGCCTCCTGCTTCTCTCCGTGGTCGATGATGCTCAAAGGGTTCCTAGGTGGCATCATGCTCTCTTGGATGGCAAACCACTCCGGTCGCATTTCGTCCGACCTGTGACGAGCGTGAGAAATGGAGACAAAGTGGGAATCGCAGGTAGAACATACTCAGTGATAGTTCCCTCATACTCGTATGCGCTGAAGATATTGATATTGAATGCCGTATCCACCCCTTCCACCACAAAGAAAAGCGTGCCGCAATGCTTCAGAGGAGCAGTGATGCCGGCCTCTTCCTATGGGTTGAGTTCAGTTGGCCAACTCAAGATTCTCAGGCTTGAACACAAGTTCTTGATCAGAGAGACTCACTTCCAGCTCGCGTACTGCAGCCTGAGCTGCAGTCTCTCCGGGGTCTACTTTACCACCAAAACCGTTCCACCTGAGAGAAGGTAGTGTATACAGACGAAGTGAGTGCTCATGAGGGCTCCGGCACCTACAGGCCCATTCCAAATCCCCTTTTCTTATAACCTAGGAGCACCTGCAAAATCCTTATGAGCTCGCATGCCAGGAACCCAACAAGTCATGGTACCTTCAAGTCATCCTGTATGACGAATGCGTTTGTGTACTGCTTCACTTTTCCATAATGTACCCAGTTATTCTCCTCACCGCCACTGGCCGCTTCCACCAATGGTCCGTCATAGGTGAGTCCAGGTGGTAACTCAGTCACTTCCATAGACGTAAAGAGTATTTATCCAGGCAACGGGGGCTCGCTGGATCCTGCAGACCGAAAAACGAAGATTCCGGCCACAGCAATCGCAAGCAGACTTGCGGTTGCTTCAAAACTCCTCGCGACAGCGTGCATGACTCCAGGCCCCAAGCGACGCCGCGATGTGTAACAAACACGTGAACCGTGACACGCGCGCTTACATCGTTTGATGTGAGCGCCAGAGCCTCGAAGGGCTTTTTGCGAGATGGACGAAAATCTCCGTACAATTTATCTCGTTCGAGACGCCCACGAATGAATAGTGAGGCAAAACATGTCCTCTTATATAGGTACATTCCCACCGTATGGAGACCTAGTCCTTCTGGCCGCACGGCGACGGGGTCCGCTGCTCTTCCGTAGTAACCTCCCCATGACTCTTCGGCTTGCGCTTTACGCGGGCGAAAATGCCGACCTCGGGGTCACGAATGAAGTTCACGATGACCATTGGCCATGAAGGGTGCGAAGGAATTGTGTCATAGAACTCTGGCGCGAGGGCACGTAGAGCGGGCAGACGCGTCCAGGGGACAGATGGGAAGTCGTGGTGCTCGTTGTGGTACCCGACCTGGATTGGGTGTAAGTTCTCCGCATAAGAAATGGAGAGGAGCGCGTACATTATACGCGAGCAGGTTGAGCGGT
This sequence comes from Trametes punicea, assembly GCA_025528855.1. Taxonomy (NCBI): domain Eukaryota; kingdom Fungi; phylum Basidiomycota; class Agaricomycetes; order Polyporales; family Polyporaceae; genus Trametes; species Trametes punicea. The sequence goes on from VICQ01000010.1 coordinate 118,483, forward strand.
CCGTAGTAGGAGTATGTCTCCTGCTGCAGACCGTCCCACACGTAGTGCTCCGCGATGAAGTGGCCCGCAAGTGGATGCAAACTTCCAGCAAAGAAGCTTGACATGAGGAGATAGATGAGAGGGCGGACTCCCCAGATCTTAACCAGGACATAATCGAAGATCAGTTGAACGATCAGGTTGATGAGATGCCATTGCGTCAACGTTTGCGTCCGCACGAAGCCTGGTCGCAAAGCGTAGAAAACTATCTGGAACGTCCTATGGTCAGGGTCGTCAGCGATGCTACGGATGTGGGATGGGAGTAAGATCTTCACTCACGCAAAAAATACCTTGCCTAGAACATTGTTCAAACAGAGGAGCTCTAGGTGGGTGGGCAGATCGGTATCTATACCATCTTCTCCGAGATACTTGTGATGTTCTATGTGATACCTCTGCACGGACAGATCAGCACACTACATTTTCATGGCGCCGACCACGGCAAGCACCTTGAATGCAGCAGAGTAGGGGATGCCGATTGGGAGGTTTGCGAAGACCGCCAGAGCCTTGTTTGCCTTGACACTTCTAAAAGCGAGATTATGCGTAATCTCGTGGATGGCAAGGAAGAGGTTGTGATTTGCACTGCCACCGACGACATAGGCACAGAACAGGAACAGCGGGGACAAAGGTTGAGTTTTCCGCAGCAGATAGGCAGCAGCAATCTGCAACAAGACGACCGAGAGGACAATCCATTTTGTGACAGGCTCGTAGCCCATGAGTTTTGTAACCTGCGGAATCAAAACTTCATCCTAAGAGTTATCTCACAGGGCACCGTGACATACCTCCGGGTGAGCCTTCATTATTGCCATCCGTCGCGTCCTATGCGGTTCCTCCGTCATCAACCACAGGAAGTCCGTCGGATCCTGCGGTGGACCAGGATATGACTTTCCGTCATCTTGGGCGGTAGGTGACGGCACTGCTGTCCTCCGCGGCGACCGTCCCTCATCTAAGGACTCGGCGCCACCAAAATAGCTGAAATCTGCAACAAGATTAAGTTCGCGTAGTCAGCGACGGCCTCTTGAATGCGCGTATCCAGCCAGTCTACCGACCGATTGGCTTCTCCCTGAAGATCGCACCCATAGCGCCCGTTACTGGGACGGAGAAGGGAACGAGTAGAACGGAAGGATCGTCGGGTATTGGACTGCTGGCAACGCCAGAAGCTCTATGGGATCATGCCGGCGTTGCGGAGGCCAGATCCGTTGTTGACGCCTGTTGACCAAAGGCTTCCGATTCAAATACGGCCAAACACGTTCGAGATTGACCACGTTCGAGTTCAGTGGCACTCATATCATGATGTGCCAAATGACCACTCAGCTCGTCTGCAGAGTGTAACATGGCGAGTTAATTCTCTGGTCTGTGCTACATAGATTCAGTTCAATCGGAACGTTGGCCCTCTGATTGTATCCCTTCGGGCTACCAGCCGCCGGGGGACCTCACTCCTCAGTAGCTGCCTAGTAGTCTACACAGCCTCGCAGCCAATCTGTGGTGCGGACAGGGCTTTTCATCCTGCTTCCACTGAAACCTTCTTGCCTTTGCGTGTATGCAACTTGTGTCATCCCTATCTACAGTAAACTTCTCATAACCCGTCAGTTTCATATAGTGATGGACCCGTCTGGAAGCCGCCGCTTTGGTGCAAATCAAGACCGATCGACGCGTGCACCTGGCACTGCCATGAAGTCGGCACGGAAGACAGAATTGCGATCCGAAGGATCGCAGCCAGAGCGACCGCCCCCAGTGCCACGGCATTCCGCCCCAGCTCCAGGAAGAGAAACGGGAGGCAGCCAATCATTGCAAACAGCAGCGGGTTTGCGCGCTGGCGAACGGTACTGTCTCCCATAATCGCTTGATAGCTTCATGGGACAGTATCTGATGTGCGTTCTGTCGTTCATACAGGTTGCCTGGCCCAAATCCTCGCCCGCTTGCTGAAGCACGAGTCATACGCAGTACCAAGCAGACTGGCGGACCTGTGAGGCCTCCGGGGCAGCAGCCCCCAGGTGGCGTCCGGCGTGATGCTGGTCGTGACGACGTTCAACGCAAGGTAGCGCGGAAGATGCCATCCGCCATGCCCTTGTCTCAGAAGCGCCCACAATCTTCCTTCAACTACATCGCCCCGCTGTTACGTGGCCCTCCGGCCATTTCGAAGAGCGCGCCCAGAAAACCGGCGTACTTGGCTATACAGAGCCAGGAGCCTGTGCGGACACCACGGAAGAATGTGGAAGATGATGCGCTGGGCAATCGCAGCGCTCAGCGCATCTCGATCGGCGCGATGTCTATACAGCGTAGGGCAGCCCTTTCACCGAGGAAGGCTGTGGTACCGCCTCGGCCTCGAACGCACCGGGAATTTCCCATAGCACGCGGTCGCGGAGTAGTGCAGTCCGTTTCACCTGTATCTGATAGCTCCGACTCTGTTGACTAGTAAGTTTTCGCTTGGTCGCATCAACGGTGGACTTTGACCGGGCGAAGTAACAGTGGCGACGACATACCACCCCGTGTGCGTCTTCCGCGTGCAGCACGCAAAACGGTCTCGGAGTCACATCGCAAAGGTGTTAAAGCTGCGAGGAAGCAACCCGTTGAGGCCGATAGCGCAATTAGGTCACTGGGAAAAGCAGCACGCAAGCTGAACATCAAGTCAGACGTGGAAGAGGAAGATATAATCGAACTCAGTTCAGACGAAGAAGAGGACATCGAAGAGCTCCTCGATGCTCTCGATGCGCTCACGCTTGGACCTCTTCAATTGAGGCGACAAAGGAGGCTCCCATTTCTCCTGCGCAATCTCAGACTCGGTTTTGAAGATCGGTCCTCGCGGGCAGGGATACCTACAAGTCCGGAGGAGAAGCCTGGTGCTCCAGTGAAGGTAGTGTATCGTTACTACCCTGGCGGCTTCACAGAAGGCGACGAAGACGACTTGAGCGATGAGGAGGACTGCCAGGAATGGATTGGTAATATGTCGGATTGGTCCTGCCCTTTGTGCCAGTTGCACTCCCCTTTCCGAACCCGGGCCATGCTCGTGTATCATCTCAATCGCGACCACGGAGAAGTCAAAGTATCCTGGGCTGAGATCAACATCAGGAGTGTGAGCCAAAGGATTTTCAAAACCTCCGCGACCTTTGAACACTGAACCAGCATGTTTAGACGCGGCGATGGCGACTCATGTTTGTGCTTCCCGATCACGAAGGGCTCACTGAACCTATCCCAGATGAAGATGAGGATGAAGATGATGTTGGGCGTGGCAATGAAATGTATATGAAAGAGGAAGTTACATCTGAAGAAGCTGAAGAGTCTCACCTGGGGTAAAAGTCATCAGCATGAACCGTGTGTGAGATGGACCGCTGACCAATTGTGTCAGTTCGTCTCTACGGAGCAGCTCCGCATCTCCAATTGCTCCTCACTTTCGTGAGCCGCTTTTCCTTCCAGGAAGCGACGATGAGGAGTCGCCTGCACCGGTCACGCCTCCCCAGTTTCCGGAAGTGGTGGAGGAGTTCAAACCGAAATTGGACAGGGTGTCTGCAACACCTGAGGACAGGAAATCCTTACTGTCTGCTAGCGTGCCTCCAACCCAGCAGAGCAGAGCCACCACATTCTCCGCTACTAGGTTCTCTTACAGAGGGTCACTTCCAGCTCGTTATCCCAGCCCGCCACCTCCGGACGATCGACTTGGCCCGGCTGCGCAGTACCCTTACCTGCCCGAGACCAACGACGATCAGCCCATCTACTCGTGCCGAATAGGCGGACCACGCATTTATGACCTCTTGAACGAACTTCCACTAGATGAGTTTGGTGTCATGTCCTGGGCCGTTGTAGATAGAGAAGAAGAGCTTTTCGAGATGGAGGATGTACGCGATGAGGACAAAGTGATGCTTGCTCTGTGGAACCGTTGGATCATGCTCAACAAGTACGCTTTCCGGGCCTTTTGTTGCTTTGAGTTGTCTGCTGAACGGGCTTGCCACATGCAGGAGTAGTTTCATTTTCAACGACTACGACAAGGGCGTCCAAAAGTTTCTGGATTGTTATTGGCAAATGATCCACAGAGCTGCTGGCTGGCGGGCATTGAGAGCGTTCTTGATGGTATGCACGTTCTAAGCTGATGCAGAGGGAACGGCTGGATGACCTAGTGCATGTGTAGATGCTGCAAGTTAACAAATATCTGACACTCACAAAGGTCATAGCTGCGCTGAAGTACTATGAGGAAAAGATAGGTATGGAACTATGGTACAAGGACGCGCAGGAAGAGACGGCGTAAGAGATCCCTTCTTTGTATGAGTAGTTACACTGTGCGGACACATGAGTCACGTCTTCATCCCACTGGTGAATACGCCCGTACTGCAGGCGAGGTGACGGGTACTCGAATTCACGCAAGACGATCCCCCTTGTCTGGTAATGGGCGCTGACCAGGTGAGTCTGCGCCGTTACGTCTGATCCTGATACTTTTGGTCATCACTTTGGATATACGCTCCTCCAACGCATCTATGATATGAGCACTCACCGCCGCCTAGGCAATCGTACATTGAGACCAGATCCCGCACTGCGGAAATATAAGGCGTGAACGTAGAGAGTTACCAAATTGGGACTGTATTCACTCGTAATCTGCTTACCTAATCTATCTGGCGGCCAGTTGTGGCGGACGGCTTCAAGCGTGCTGCGAGCGCGACGCTGCATTCTGACCTCTGACCTCTTCCGCTATCCACAGCGCACGCTCGATCACGCTCTGGTTCGCCGCTTCGCCATGCTCTCTTCGTTGCCGAAACGACCGGCTTCAACGTCCCCTGATAGAGACAGGCCCACTAAACGCCATGCGACCTCGTCTCCGGAGGAAGGTGAACTCGAGGACGCGACTCCGCCGCCCGCGCCTCTGGCAAGATCTCCGTCACCTGTAAAAGCACCTCCAAAGCCGGTCGCAAAAGTTCCATTTCCCTTTAAAAAGAAGACTGCAACGCAAGAAAATGGAGCAAGCTCGCAGAGCGGATTAGGGAAGGAGAGGCTAGCGCAATATAATGATGAGCGGCGACACGACGCGCAGAGACAGCCTTACGGACTACCTCCCCGGCCTGACGAACGTTATGCAAGGCCATGGGCTGCTGATCGCTGGGAACCGGCGCCGGATCGATACGAGCGTCCTCGGCGAGAAGCTGACAATCACGTCCTGGATGCAAGACAGTACTCCCGCGACGCCGAGCGGCGTCCGTACCGTTCCCCAACGCCTCCTCATCAGGCCGCAAGGAGAGTTCCGTCCCGCTCTCCGTCATCAGGACGGTCAAGGTCACCGCTTAGTCCTGCTGTCCAAAAGAAACACCGATTACCGTCTCCTCGGGCAGTTCTTCCTGACCCTCCGACAACTTACCGTGCAGCATATGTGCATGATAGGTGGCAAGAGGGCGAATCCAGCTGGCGCGGCAGACGTGACTCTGTGAATGGCTTATGTGACGACAGGCGGGACGTACAATGGGGCGACGAAGCGGCTGGCCGCCATTATGCTCGCGCTCCCATCTCCGAGGCATATGTGCCTCGTTCCCCATCACCGTACTCCGTAGAGCCTTCGCGGCCCATATCACCACGGGTCACTCCTCGCCCTCACAGTGCCGCTGGACGGACTCGTACACCGCCTCCACCATCTAGACCGCCTCCTCCGCCACCTGCAGATTCTGCATTCCTTCCTCCCAGACCGCCGACTCCTAAAAACGCTCGTTCCCCTCGACGACTTGCCTCCGCACTTCCTAGGCAGGAGTCGGAGATCCGCGGAACAACGTCGGAGGCAACTCGTCAAGACCAAAACAAGAGCAACGGCGACGTGAGGCCTGGACTTGTTCGCCGCCACAAGCGAAAGCCTGTACATCGCACCCGGGAGGAGGAACTAGAGGCATACGGCCGTATATTTGTAGGCTGTGGTCAACAAAGCGACTATGCCGTCTTGACGAAGTTGGGTGAGGGAACATTCGGGTATGTCCTGATTCTTCTTCATCTGCGATGCATGCATCTGGATTAACTCTTAACTCCTTCGCAGAGAGGTCCATAAGGCAATTCACCGCGAGAGAGGACATACTGTTGCTTTGAAGCGTATTCTCATGCATAATGAGAAGGAAGGCATGCCGGTGACAGCTCTGCGCGAAATCAAGATATTGAAGGCACTTAAACACCCCTGCATCATCGACATCTACGACATGTTCGTGGTGCGAAGTGCGTAATACATCCGATTAAATTACGGTCGACGTACTGAATTGCATATTCAATAGGTCAAGGAAAGGAGTCACCTCTATCCGTTTATATGGTGTTCCCGTATATGGACCATGATCTCGCCGGCCTACTGGAGAACGAGCGAGTGAAGCTATCGCCTAGTCAGATCAAGCTCTACATGAAGCAACTGCTAGAAGGCACCGAGTACATGCACCGGGTATGCTTCAGCGAATTTTCCTACAACCAGCTTGAGCCTAGAACTCTTCCAGAACCATATTCTCCACCGTGATATGAAAGCAGCCAACCTACTCATCTCAAATGACGGCTGTTTGAAGATTGCTGATTTCGGTTTGGCGCGCGCCTTTGATCCGACCATTGTGCGCCGCAAGGAAGATGTACGGGGCAGAGAGCGGAAGTATACCAATTGCGTCGTCACTCGTTGGTATCGACCGCCGGAGCTTCTTCTAGGTGCCCGTCAATACGGCGGTGAGGTTGACATGTGGGGGGTTGGGTGAGTCTCTGATATCGTCACCAACTGCGATGAATCCAGAGCTCTGACCGACCTCCCAGCTGCGTCCTGGGTGAGATGTTCTTCCGTAAGCCTATACTTCCTGGCGCGTCGGACCTCGACCAGTTGGACAAGATCTGGCAACTGTGTGGCTCGCCAACACCACAAACTTGGCCCGAATACGACTCTTTGCCTGGGTGCGAAGGGGTGAAGACCTTCAATTACTATCCTCGGCGGCTCAGGCAGACCTATGAGTCGTTCGTGTTCATTCACCCTTGTCTTCTTGACAGACTCACAGCTGTATACAGGATCGGCCCGGAGACTGTTGACCTCCTGGATAAGTTACTCGTGTGCAATCCCAGGGAGCGTTTGACCGCTACTCAGGCACTGGATCATGATTATTTCTGGACTGACCCTCTACCAGCCGACCCCAAGAAGTACGTGTTCCTCGGCTTCAATCACTCTCTTTGTGACGCTTATTCTGCCATTTCCATCGATGCTCTTCACTCGTGCATAGCTTGCCCACTTACGAGGCGTCTCACGAGTTCGATAAGCGTGGACGGCGTCACCAACCTCCCCCAGGCCCTCCAATGCCTCATCATCCCGATATGCCATCGAGGCCCTTACCGCCTCCCACTGGTGCGTTACACCACGGGCGTCCTCCGCCTCCCCGCGAATCGTTCCGGAACGGGCCGCCTCCGCCGCGTTATCCTCCCCCACCCGGTCCCGGAATGCCTCCCACGTCCTACCCTCATCTCCCACCTGCGCCTTACCCACCCTATGGCGCCCTCCCGCCTATTCCACCTCCTACCCTCCCTCCGATATCTCTCCGCCCAGGACAACCCCCGCCCCAGATACTCCCGATGGCGATGGCGCAGCCTTTGCCGCCGCCGCCTTATGGCAGGCCACCTCCGCACTTGCCGCCGCGGCCGCCCGTGCCCATGCCAATGGGCAGGCCGTCGGGTCCGCCGCGCGAGCAGCGGTATGGTGGTGGGTATGGCGGTGGGGGCGGAGGTCTGAACTATGGTTGAGATGGCCCTGGCGGTCCAATGCTTCGCTATCATACTGCTCTGGATCTCCTATACCTCCATATCGTCTACTCACACTTGCATATAAGCACGTCTCAGCATTATTGTTGATCGGATTTCTGATATACTTGTATAATGTAGCTATCCGAATGGATTGCTTGCTCGTTGGAAGACGATCGTTCACTAGTAGACCACCGAAATGTTGATCGCTCTATGCAATTGAGTGGCGGCAGCGTCGTAAAACTGCTGGAGCTAGAGCTACAAGTACTGTGAGGCAACTATGCATGGTCTACACTAGGGTATACCACGGCTACAACTCAAGAATGCATTGCAGTCCTTGCTCAGCTGATCATCTCTTCTTTTTTGCTCTCGTTCCCGTCCACGATGCCTTGCTGCAGCGCACTCCGACGCAACGCCGGCACCTCTTCACGAGGCGCAAAGACGGATGAGAGCTCAAATTTCTGCTGACACGCCGTACGGAACTCGTCCTCACGCGGGGACTGAATCTCGGACAAGAAGGCGTCGATAGCGACGGCGGTCTACAATACATACAAGGTGAGTGGGACGAGATCAGCCACAGAGACGTCGAGACGAACGTGCGCACCTCGAGGTCCAGCTCGACATCGGCGTTCAGCGTGTTGAAGACGGTGGCCTCGACCTCCTCTCGCGGGGCGTCGAGGGCACGGGACACCTTCGCAGCAGCGAGGATGGCCGCTCCGCGTGATGAATGTCTCTGGAGGTACTGTGAGTTGAACAGCTCCAGCGACACTTCGTCCGGGATCAGCTTGGGTAGGCAAGATGAGACTACGTCAACGACGCTCTCAGCTGGCTTGTCGGACAAGGATGACCCTGTTACGGAGGCGTGAGCGAGACAGAACCTAGAGAAGACAAGTACGCGTGGTGAGGAACTGGCTACGCACATCGTCGCTTGAAGTCAACTACTCGAATGTGCAGCTCGGGCGAATCGGGGTCTAGCCGATGCGCGTGGTTCAGGGCTTGGAGGGCTTGGAGGTATTTTTCTGAGATCCCATCCCCGTTTGAGACGATAAGATCTGACGCTGTCGATAACGGAAAGACTTACTTCGCCGAACAGCGACATCATAGATGGCGAACCACGCCTCCAGGTTATCTTTGGTAAGCGAGCTGAGAGGCTTGAGCAACTTCGCCGCGCGCTCGAGCGGCTCAGGTGCCTGGAGGAGCTTCGTCCCGTCCGGGTCATCGTCCTTTGGCGGGCCCGCATCAAGACCTTTATCCTCGTTTGTCGAATTCGCGGATGCGCCTGTGGATGTTGATCGATGAGCCGCTTCAGATTGACAAGTCCGGCAACAGATGCGGAAGGAGTGCTGGCATACCCTTTTTTGAGTCCTCCTGCACCTTCTTTTCAGCTTTCTTTGCCTTCTTTTTTGCCTTCTTCTCAGCGTCCGACAGATGTGCTATGAGACAAGAAGGTAAAGGTGTCAGCGAGGAGCTCCTCTTTCACTCTCCCGCTATCAGACTTACATTGAGAAGCAGGCTTGGTGGTTACTGTGGGATCGTCGTGTACTCTCACAAGTATCTGTTTGAAAGTCTTCAGCCTGAGCAACTCAAAGCAATTTGTGCAGGTCACATACTCTAGACGCGGCTATCGCAGCATGGACATAAGCGGGATGCGAGCGCAGGGTATCTTCCCACTTCAGCATGCTGTTAGAGCAGATTGAGCTCAGCGATCTGGGGACCGAACTTCCGAGACATCACGGATCGCGCACTTCAGGTAGATGTTTATCGTGAACTTGCGTACGGAGTACCCGTGGAAGTCGAACTGGTCGTCCTCGAAGTCGTCGAATATCTACGCACACGCATGGGGTGAGCTATGACTGGGAACAACGGGACATCGTTGGCTGGACCGACCTTCGCGATTCCGACGTACTTCTTGAGCGCCATCGCATAGTTGCCCAAGCGCAGCTGCGCGTCAGCCTCTTCCGTGAGGTAGAGCAGAGACTGCATATCCTCCAGGTCCTGTGCCGGGCTCGCTGCGTCTTTCTGCCGAGCATGCACAGGAAACCCAAGTGAGCTCTTTTCATTGTATCGCACTATACCATTGTGCCGCTGAAGCTTACCTTAGTGAAGAGGCCGAAGACCTCAACCGCCTCGTCGATCAGCCCGGCACGCAGTCGGTACTTCCCACAACGCGTGTTCAAGAACCGGTCCTGCAAATCCAGCAGACGCGCCTGGTCTACCCACCTCGCCGCCCCGTACGGATCGCCAACGCGCTTCAGCACCCGCCCGCGGAACAGGTACAGCTCGGGCAGCGTCGGCGTGTGCGCCAGCGCCGTGTCGAGAAGTTCGAGTGCGCGTTTGTGCCGCCCAAGATGCGAGTGGTGCTGCGCGAGGAAGTAGAGTGTCCAGACGTACGTCGCCGGGTCGATTGAGCGCGGGCACGGCGCGTCGGACGCGTGCGCGAGCGAGTCGAGCAGCGCGTGTGCGATCGATTCAATTGTCTCGCGCTTCGCCGCGTCCCGATAGAGCGCCTTGAGGTCCGTGAACACGGAGGGGATGCCCTTCTCCAGGCGCGACCGGAGGTACGACTCGATCAGTGCCTTGAACTCGTCGCCTGCGAAAATTGAGTCTCGAGCACGACACGGACGACGATAGAGAAAGACATACCGACGGCGACGGTCAACGCTATCCGGAGCGGCGCCGCTGCCCGGGAGAACTGCTGCGAGAAGTCATGGAGGACCTGCAGCGCCTCGCCCCGAGTCTCGTCCGTGATCGCATCTACATGCATGTCAGCCTGAGCATAGATACGAAGGCATGACAGACACACCGAGATCGATCCCTCGATTCGCCAGGATCCCGTTGTAGTAGCCATAGCAGTCCGGGTTCTGCTCAATCAGTCCTTGCCACGCCTGCTGCGCCTCCGGGCTCTTGAGCTTGGAGAGCAGTCGTGCTGGACCCGCAAGCACGTAGGGTGAACATCGCGCATGGCGCTCAGACGGCCTCAATGGATGACTCACCTCGGAACTCCATGATCGCGACACGGTCGATGATCGTGCGCGATTTGGCGCTAGAATCGAGCAATGCGAGCGCCTCAGCATGCTCGCCGAGATCCTCGAGGATGCGGACATGGTACAGCAGGACCTCGGACATTTCGACGTCGTAATCCGGCACATTCTGCACCGTGGCGCGTTGAGTATGGTGATGCCGCTTTAAAAGGAAAGGAAAAGAAACCTTGACTATCCGCTCGAATTGCTCGAGTACATGCTTCGCCTCAATGAGATTGCCGCTGAGTGTATACGCGACGGCTAACGCAATCCAGTTTTGTCTGAGCTGTGGCCGCAGGCGGAGGAGCGTATGTCGTGTCTCGACCAGCGCGTCATAGTGTCGGAGTTGCGTCTGAAGATGTGCCGCGTCCCGCAGGATGTTCATATTATCCTGTGCAGCATTGCATGAGTACGAGCTCGACGAGAGCGGGACAACAACGCTATTTGCGGCCATTGATGCAAAGGCGTAGATCTGATCTCAGACGTGGATGCTGATCGTACCGGCGAGGAGAGCATGCTGTGAGCCGCGGTGATGCAGCGAGAAAGCAGCGATGCTGAAGACGCTACGCATACCTACATGCACTCGGATGCAACAGAGAGAAATTGAGCACATGGACAAAGCGCAGGTGGGTCACAAAACGTGAGGCGCATCAGCGGCAATAAAGGCCCCGACTCTGCCGCTGTAGGAACATTCAGGATTGTGACAGCAGGATCATCAAGAGCGTCGGCGAAGTCTATGCAACTAGCCTCAGATGGGGGGGAAAGGGGGAGCGCATTGCCACTGCTGCTTGATTGCCCACAGATCTTTGCATGTAATTGAAGTGCGAATATTATGCTGACTTCAGTAGGTACCAAACGACGGTCCAGTGGAAGACGATAGAGCGTCAAACATGGGTCAGATAATGGTTGTGACCGTCGTGGTTCCTTAGAAGTCATGGGGGGCGGGCTGCCTACCCAGCGCGGCCGGAGAAGCGGATGTATACATAGCGCATAATTGTCGGATGATCTCACCTTGTCGAAACGGAGTGCCTGAGTATACGACTTGAGGGCCTCTTCATAGTTCTTCTGGCCCTTTTGGATGAGACCGAAGACGTGCCAGCATATATGCGAGGTGAGGTCGAGGCGGACGCCCTGCTTGACAAGCTCCAGACCCTCTTCGCGGCGGCCCATGTGAGTGAGGATGAGTCCCTTCATGCAGAGGGTTTCTAGGAAGGCGTGAGCGGGCGTCGCAAACGGTCCTAAGCTGTAACGGACCGCCATGGTTGGGGAACTTTTTGAGGATGGTATCGGCAGCCTTGAGGCCCTTCTTGAGCTGCCTGTCCTCGTAATAGTGGAGGACCTCCTTGAAGAGCGCGGACTCTTTTGAGGGCAGCGCGCGCGCCGGCGGAATGCCTGCGGGTGGCATGACGAAAGCAACGAGGACAGCAAGAAATACGACAGCAACGAACGAGAAGGCGAGGAGAAAGGACGAGCGAGCAGCCACCACTGGGGGAGAGCTTCGCAGCGAAATCCAGCCACGGACTCGACTCTCGAGATCTGGCGTAGCGGCAGGAAGCGCCGGAGGAGACGCCCGCGTGGGGCACAACAAGCGTCAACAACGCGCGACGCGCTTCTGACGAATCTCGCCACCGCAGAGCCGCCCTCGATCATCGACACCGACGAGCACTAAACCACGACCTCCGCAACAGCGACTGCCCGCGAGATGGTCGCACAAACGCGGACCCAGGGTCAGTCCTCGCCCACCAAACTGCGCTTCAAGGACAAGCTCGTCGGAAAGGGCCTCAACACCGACGCCCTCCTCAAGAAACTCAAGGCCCTCCACCACGAACTCGCAGAGCTCGACCAAGAGCACGTCGACGTCGCCTCCCTCCACTCGGTCCGCAAGGAGCTCGTGAACCCCTCTATCCTCCTCCACAAGGACCGCGGCGTCAAAGCATACGCTGCCTGCTGTCTCGCGGACCTCCTCCGCCTCTACGCCCCCGACGCCCCTTACACCCAGAACGAGCTCCGCGACATCTTCCAGTTCTTCTTCCGCCAGCTCTCCACCGGTCTCAAGGGCCCAGACTCACCTTATTACAATGAGTACTTCCACCTCCTCGAGTCTCTCTCCACCGTCAAGAGCGTCGTCCTTGTCTGCGACCTCCCCCAAGGCGACGACCTCATGGTCGACATCTTCCGCGACCTTTTCGGCCTCGTCCGCCGCGACCTCGCAAAGAAGATTGAGCTCTTCATGGCAGATATCCTCATCGCGCTTATAGATGAGTGTCAGAGTCTCCCATCGGAAGTGCTCGAGATCATCATGGCACAGTTCATGGACAAGAACGCGGTGAGTCTCACTCTTTGTCTAGCACTGCATGTATTGCGCCGATGCGCGTGGCCAATAGGTCGACGTGACCACCTTTTCCACATTTCTCCTTTGCCCCAATGCTCAGCCTTCCTACCGAGTCTCCTCCGGCAGCGCCGCTTCTGCGACGGCGTCGCTACGCCCTCAATATACTCAGATAGGGCGACCTGGAACCTCAACTGTCAGAAATGAGGCGCATCGTGGGGCTAGGGCATCAGTTTGTGGTCGCTGCCCATCTTGAAGAGATGGGCAAAGTTTGGCATGGGGGCACGCGACTCCGAGTCAAATGGCAGCAACGCGTCCGAAGATCCCGTCACTGACTTTTTGCGCCACACAGAGAATGGAGCAGCCCGCGTACCGCCTCGCCGTTCAGGTCTGCAACGCAACCGCCGACAAACTGCAGCGGCATGTCTGCCAGTACTTCACGGACATCATCGTCGACCAGGCGCGCGAGGAGCGCTATGACGAGGTGCAGACCGCGCACAACCTCATCCAGCAGCTCAACCGCGCGTGTCCCTCGCTTCTCCACAACGTCGTTCCGCAACTCGAGGAGGAGCTCCGCGTCGAGCAGCTGCAGCTCCGGATTATGGCTACGCAGACGTTGGGCGAGATGTTCGCGGACAAGCATGGGCTCGACCTGGTGCACAAGTATCCGACGACGTGGACGCAGTGGATGGCACGGAGGAACGATAAGAACGTGACTGTGCGCCTTGCGTGGATCGAGGCGATGAAAGGCATCATCTTGAACTTGCCAGAGATGCGAAAGGAGACTGAAGGTACGGATTGCGCTCCGAGATCCGGTGGCCTGTGCATAAGGCTCATTGGGGCTGTAGTCGCACTGATTAGTAAGACGCTCGACCCGGACGACAAAGTGCGAGCTGCACTGTGCAAGCTGATCGGGCAGCTCGACTACGAAACGGCGCTGCATCACCTCTCGGTCGACGTGCTGCAGGAAATCGCCGGGCGCGGGCTTGACAAGAAGGTAGGCATGCACGAGGCGAGCATTTTCCAAGGTGGCTAAAGTATTTTCAGCAAAGCGTTCGCGTGGAAGCATTCCACGCGATAGGGCGGCTCTACAGCCTGGCGTACCCTGAAATGTACGTGCGACGTCTCGACAAATCACTACGGTGCTGAACGGTAGGTCAGTGAAAACAACGATCCTGCAGCTATTCAGCAGTTCGCATGGATACCGGGAAAGATCCTCCGGGCTGCTTCAGTGACCCGAGAAGTGAAGTGCGTGGGGTACCGTCGGTCCGACGACGCTGTTGTGAGACTGACAATACATCCAAGGGCTATTGCGGAAGAGGTTCTTGCGGAATACATTCTACCTCTTCCATCTCTGCCAACCTCTTCGTCGTCAAAGGGGGGCGAGGTCGATGATGTCGCATGGACCGACCGCCTACTGCTCACGATGAGGTATCTGGATGAAGTGTCGATCAACACACTGTACAGCTTCTCCAACCTCAAAGGCGTGTGAGTGCGCTTCTTCCACTACTCACGCATGCTGCGATGCTGAGAATCATTTAGCCGGCCTACACTGTATGAAAAGTTTATGAACGCATGCGTGGAACATAACGTGAGTTCACTGCCACGCGTGTCACGCGCTGCCGAGAACGAGCTTCCGTAGGGCGGCGTGATCGACGAAGATGAGGAAGCCGTCACAGAGCGGTTAGATGCTGCTGTGAAGGCTACAGCTGGTGAGTTGCGGTACGTGTGAAGGCCCGAGCGTGGCTCATTCCTCTCGAGCCCTATTCCCCGACCCGCACAAGGCGGCGGAGGACTTGCAGACATTCGCAAAGCTGAACGAAGGCCGCTTGTACAAACTGCTGAAGACGTGCATGGACGTCCAGACAGACTTGAAGGGCCTAGTGAAAGCCAGGGTGCGCATTCACGTTGAGTGATTCTTGTGTTCTGTGCTCACATCCGCCTCCTCCAGAGCGAGTTCCTGCGGCGCGTCGAGCAGTCCTCGTCCACAATCGTCGGCACTATGTCCATTCTCCTCCGGCGTGCGACATTGCACATCGTCAATCCCTCCTCGATACCCACCTTCATCAAGCGAGTGCAGAAAGGCTTCGAGCCCTCCGCAGTCGCCTACTCGCAAACGCAGACCCAGAACCTCGGTCAGACGTTCTCCATGTTCGTCGGCGCCGGCGCGCAGGCCGGGTCAACCGAGCCAGAGGGACGCGCACAGCATGCGGCCTACGCGGCGCAGCTCTTGCTCACATACGTATCGAAGCACTGTCCGGCTCTGTACAAGGCGCACATCGGTGAGTTCGCGAAGGCTATTGCAGACGAGCGGAACGCGAGGCTCGTGGAGGTGTGTCTGCACGCGCTCGCCGCGGCTGCGGCATGGGATGCGAAGGTGGCCCCAACAGACAAGTGCGTGCTTGGTTTCACTGCGCGACTAGGGCGCGAATGGGCTAGTTGGCGTTGACCGCGGATGACGCAGACGTACGGTCGAGCGTGTGATGCGCTTCGTGATGGAGTCGAACGCGAGACACGCGAAGTTTGCGGCGCGGCTCATCGCGTGCATGCGCAACTCGGAAGAACTGTGCGGCGAGGTCGTCGAGGTGAGCTTATCATTACATGCACTGTGCCAGACGACTTTCCGGTCGTTAATTGGGAGAGACAGTCAATAGCGGATGGTTTGGCGGATGCGGGCCCGGAGAAGCTCGTTGCGCATATAGCGGTGCTCGCGCAGCTGGCATTACGTGCGCCGGAGGCGTTTGAACAAAAGAGCGACGTCGTCGTTGCGTTCCTGGTCAAGCAGGTTCTCATATCGTCTTCTAATGATGAACAGGAAGAGACGGTCAGTCCAATTGCGCAACGGCAATGTCAGTGTGCAATGCTGACTTCTTGATTCAGCAGATGGACACCGACGAAGATTGGGTTGAGGACACCGCGATGCCCCTCGAGCTCCGCGCGAAGATTCTCGCTCTGAAGGTGTGCCGAAACCGATGCCTCGCGCACGCGGATTCCGAGACGGCGCTCGAGATCGCGCAGCCTGTGATCCGGATGTTCTCAACGGTGCTGCAGCACGACGGCTCGTTCTCAGCGAACGCGCGGGACAGCCCGCAAACAAAGTCTCGTTTGAGACTTCAGGCGGCGACGTCTCTGCTACACTTAGCGGCGGTGCAGAAGTACGCACCGGAAGTGGCGAAGTACTTTGTGGCAATCGCGCTCACCATTCAGGTGTGGACACTCCCTCTACTCCGCCGAACACGAGGGCGCTAACTGAGTGGGTGCTCGATGCAGGATCCGGTATATCAAGTCCGGGTGATTTTCTTGAACAAGCTGGTCTCGCTGTTATCGAAGAGCAAGCTACCCGTGCAGTACAACGTTATTCCCTTCCTGTCAGTACATGATCCCGAAGAGGACGTGAAGAGCAAGGTAAGATCCGCTTGCGATCGTCGTGGTCTTGAGAGCGGAACCTGACTAGCAACTCCAGGCTAAAGCTTACGTGACGTTCGCATTGCGAGCTGTACCCAAGGGTGCGTCTGGACTCGAATTCCATTCAGTGCTTAATTACTGACAGTGTGCGACCCTAGCGGTGCGCCTTGCCCGCTTTGAGTACGCTTTCATTCGGTTGCTCCATCTACTGGCACATCATCCCGACTTTAAAATCGAGCACGAGTATCTCCCAGATATCGCGAAGTATATCCAATTTTACCTCGACCTCGTCGCGACGAATGAGAACGTCTCGCTGCTATATCACCTCGCGCTTAAGGTGAAGACGGTGCGCGATGCGGAGTCACATAACTCCAGCGAGGTATGAATGCCTTCCAACCGGTCTGGCCGCCTCCCCGGGTTCACGATCGTATACAGAACCTATACGCTTGCGCTGAGCTGTCGCAGCACCTGATCAAAGCGCATGCGAAGGCGCATGGATGGAACTTGGAAACATACCCCGGCAAGGTTCGCCTACCGGGCGATATCCTCCGCCCTTTGCCTAACGCGGAGGCTGCTAACGAGGTCCGCTTATCTGTCCTGGGTGGACAATGCATGGCCTCACCTCATTGTCGTATCACAGATCGTCAAGACGGTGTACCTTCCTGAGGAAGCGCTCACTTGGCTTGCTGAGAAACAGGCCAAGCAAGCTCAAGAAGCGAAGGTCTGCAATGGTCTCTTCGTTGAAGCCCACCGGTCTGACGAAGGTCTGTAGCAGGAGAAGCCTCGCGCACCCCGCAAGCCCACTGCGAAGCGGAAAGCCGCGTCCAAGGCGAACGGCTCAGCTAAGTACGTCCCTCTGATAAGTGAGACTACATCGAGATTGTACTCACCATATTCCTAGACGCCCTCGGACTAACAAGAAGCGGAAGGTCAACGAATCTGACGAAGAGGAGTCAGAGCCGTCTGATTCAGAGAACGACGATGATGACGGAGAGAACGCGACCTCTCCTGGCAAGCAGGCAGAGGTGCCGGAGTCGTCCTCAGAAGAAGAACAAGAAGACGCAGATAAGGAGGGCAAGCGCAGAACGAGGGTGCGTGATCAATGACGGAATTTTCACTGCGCAGAATAGACCAACGTCCTTTTACTTGCAGGCTCAAGCCAAGAAACAAGCAGCACGAGCCGCGAAGCGACAAGCCAAGGCAGCAGCTTCAGACGACTAATCCGCTTTTTCTTCGCACCTTGACCGTCATCTCACACCACGTTGCTGTACCATCGCTATGATGTTCTTGCTGTGTCCGCATTGCTCTATATTTTACCGGGATTGGCTGCCTTGTAGGTCTTCCTATTGTATTCTGCTGATGCTCATGACCATCGCCACGACCTCCCTTTATGTATACCTTGATATGACTATCATATACTCATAGTTACTGCGGTACTATCCCAATGACTTGCTCCCCCGCGGCGAAGGTGGGTCTGAACTAAAGTTAGATTACAGGTCGAGCTGCGGTGATGCGGGACTACTTGAGTGCACGCCGACGAGCGTTCGAGGCCGCACTAACTCTGAAGCCAATCCGACTTGCAGGGTCCGGTGATTAACTGAGGTACACCGGTCTGGTACACTGGTCCACAGGAGCAAACCCGGTGCAATCCACGCAAACCTTGCATGTCCGACAGAACCCGTCAGGGACGAAGAACCGGACAGCATGTCCAGCCCTAGTACCGGATCGCCTGCACACCTCCGACCGTGTCGCATCCCGGGTTGCTTAACTCTCCACCTCACCTGGCGACCAATCCGGAGTCCATACGCTATGCAGGTCCTAAGGATGAGTTCTCAAAGCTCGCTGACGACAATCCGCCTCTTGACCAAGACCGTCTTCAATTGACGGTCGCCTCTCTTGCAGACTTGCAAAGTCATGAGTCCTGCTTCAATGAGCAGCCTTGCTCCTGGCGGCTCCTTCTTCATCTCTGCGTTGTATCAGACAGCTATGGCTACAACGTGAGTCAGTGAATCATGAATCTGCAGACGTTTGCCTGTATTGGAAGCCCTGCCTCAGTCCACTGCCCTGCATGCTACCACCGCCTATGCTAAGATTGCGGGAGCGGAACACGAGGGAGCGAGTGAGTAAGACCGGATCATCCTGGTATCCTTGAGTTCTGATTTACCGAGGGGTCGAGTCGGGAACCAAGGACAGCGAAGGTCACTTGGCCGAACTCATAACTCAAGAGTACCTGCTTGCAAAATACGTGCTCCACTTGACGCGACGATTCAGAACATTCAGGTCTTGGCTGACAGAGCAGATGTCATATTCGGGATCTGGCAATACATACAGTACGTCAGTGGATAGGGAGGTCATGCAAACGTCCAAGCAGCTTCGGAACGATATGTCTACACTTGTCGAGGAGCTGTCTCTTGCAGCAGATCCCGTCCCGTCATACCGCTCACTTCGGTAAGTAATCGGTTTGAGTGCCTTTGCACTGACTACTCCCGAACATCGCTACATAAATAAGATTAGAACCACGCGAGAACTGTACGCTGCAGGGCCAAGACACTGGCGAGCCAGGAATCGTGATGAACAAAGTCTCCACGGCCACCGCATCACCTCTCATGAGACAATTTGCAGTGTAGAGAGCGTTGTCGAGCTGAGAATAAGGAGCCTCGATGACCCGCTACCCTGTACCCTTGCTGCCCTACGTCGTTTGATGGGCGGAGGCATCAGCGTGTCCCGGGAGGTAGCTCAGTTCTAGGATGATAGAAACTGCTGTGGACGAGGTTATGCTATGTTACTACCCTGATTCGACTTCACCATCTGCAGCCTGAGTTTATGATGATGGCCTCACGAGTCCGAGAGGCGACAACTCCGCAACAAATACCGCGGAGACTATTCATGAAGGCAATGGATGAGAGGGTGGTGTACCGCGGATCCTTATTACAGACCCAAGAACGGAGAAGATGGTGGAAGCCCGGATTCGAATCACTGCACGACGAGTAGGTCAGCAAAAGACGTGTAGATTAGAAGAAGAGAGTCTCCGCACTGGGACATCCACCATTGGTCATAGCCGAGAAACGACGATGCATGCTATGATTGAGCACCCAGCCATGGTAGCTCAGAACGGTCTGATTCGATCGTTACTTCGTACATGCCATCGACGCGGCAGATACGAGGCAAGAGCTGCATGGAAGGTGGGACGATTGGATACGCTCTCTATGCCATTTCAGCCCCCTTTCGACAGTGGAGAGGTGGGAAGGTATTCCTATCGTCTACGCCTTTCAGCCAGTGTCCCTGTCAAAACGGTCTGCGATGCCCGCAATTTTTGCTTAAGTCATGCCCTTCGGGTTCCGGACGCTGACAAGTATGATCAGGCATTTATATCACAGCTGAGTCGCGAGAATAGAACATAATTTCTTCGGTGAATCCAAGAAAGACACAACCAGAGCACTAGCGAACTCCAGGACAGGTGTACGAACTCGCCAGACGGTCGGGTAAGTACTACCATTCCATAGCAAGCGGTCAGAGTAGACAATTTGCGATGCCGAGCTGTCCGATGGACGGATTCATGGTTTAAGGTCGCGTAGCCGTGGTCCCGTAGCGCGTCGCGTCGCGCCGAAGTCGTGTCTGAGGACGTGTAGACGCCCGTCATGGACACGTGAGAAGCATGCCCACTAGGTGGCTGAGTCTGAGTTTCAACTTTGACGGTGGAACTACTTGCCTTTTCCGTCTGGGAGAGGCAAGGTACCCAGCGAGCCGTACACCAAATTCTAGCCAGCCAACGCCGCCGCCGACACTTCCGCCATGGTCAACATCCCCAAGTACGTTTCTCGCCACAGGCGAACATGTGCCGTCGTGTTGACATTATATCCCCTTCCTCAGGACGCGCCGGACTTGTGAGTTCAAACGCATAAGAAGGCTTAGATGGGAGAGTATTGATGTCGTCCTGCAGACTGCAAGGGTAAGCAGTGCAGGAAGCACACGTAAGTATTCGGTCGTTATGACTTGCAGGTCTGTCTCCGAAATTGACGAATGACTCTGTGAAGCCCCCACAAGGTGACCCAGTACAAGAAGGGGAAGGACTCGTTGGCGGCTCAGGGAAAGCGCCGTTACGACCGTAAGCAGTCAGGTTACGGTGGTCAGACCAAGCCCGTCTTCCACAAGAAGGTGCGTTCAGCATATGCATATTTCTGGTTGCATGCAGGATAACATCGATTCGCCACCAGGCCAAGACGACGAAGAAGGTCGTCCTTCGGCTAGAGTGCACGGTTTGCAAGTACAAGATGCAGCTCGCCCTCAAGCGTTGCAAACAGTGCGTCTCCCTCACGCACGGCCGTCTTACCAATGTAACTGACCTCTCCATTCCTAGCTTCGAGCTCGGTGGTGAGAAGAAGACGAAGGGTGCTGCGCTCCAATTCGTACGTGCTTTCCTCTCGGCTGCCTTGCTGCCTCGCTGACTCTGCCGTTACAGTAATCGTCTTCTCATGTCATCACCTCCTTGTCTTTGTTTCACGCTTCCTAGTCGCCATGCTTTACCTTCGCGCACTATGTAGTATGCACGCTCCATGCATATGCGACAGACGTCTCAAAACTGTACTCATATCGGTGTGAATGGAGTCGTTCGATCACGCCTATGCTGTTCGCTTCGAACCAGCATGAACATGGTATTGGGTCAATTGCCACCTATGAGCACAATAGAAAAGATGGGACCGTGAGGTACGGAGGGGTCAACGACGTCTGATGACATAGGAGTGAAAGGGACGATTGAAGCATGATCACGGAAAGAACAAGCGTGAACCGCGTGGTCTTCAGCATATGGTGCTACACGAGAAACGAAGATAGAGCAGAGGTATACGGATCACGTCTCCATCGGTGCTGCACTTCCGTTCGCAGCAGGAGTAGAACTGCGGTCCGAAACCGTGCCATTCTCGGTGCCTTCGAGGGCGGATACTTTATCCACTAAGTCGCGAATGGCGCCTATCGAGTCCCGCGTAGCTGCCAGGTTGTTGACTAAATTCTTGACTTCGGCCTGCTGCGAACGGAGCAGCTCTTGAACTTGGTCGCGGAAGCCTTGCAATTCTGGGGTCATCATTTTTAGGACGGACGTGGCGATCTGCGGCCCAATCTGCTCGACAAGCGTCTCCGCTGGAGGTAAGGATGGGCTTGTAGATGGACGTTCCGCATGATAGGCTACAACCGCAGCGTTCAAGGCCCGCAATGCTGCTTGTATCTGATCGAGCTTCGCAGAATCGTTGTTCGTTGGCAATTGCACAACCATAGCCTACGACCACGAGAGTCAACGTCGACGGTTGCTGCGACCCGATAGTACGTACCTCTGCAAGCTGCTGCCGGAGCTGCGCGTTCTCCGCGAGAAGCTGGGAGTTCTTCGTCTGGAGCTGCTCCTTTACGCTTGCCAACTCCGTCACCTCCTGCGAGAGCTGCTGAACCTGTTGCGTCGTTACCGCGGCGTGCTGCTGGAGCCTCTCCAGCACCTTGAGCTGATGCGCTGTCAGCGCGTTCGTTGGGCGGGGCTGCGGCGGCTTCGCCTGTACAGCTCCGGTAGAGCACAGTATGAGCGCCTGGACATTTTCGGCGACGATCACGTCCAGTTGCTCTAGCATGAGTTCACTGCTGTGCAAGGCCGCGTTTTCAAGAGACCCCAGACGTTCCTCGAAGGAGGCGATAGCACCACGGATTTTCTCGAGTTCCTTTGGAACGATAGCTCCCGCGATGAGGGCATTAGATTGGCCGATGCCTTGCGAGGCTCCGAAAATGTCCACGGCAAGGCCGTTTCGGTTGGTGTTTAGGGATTTTGAGGCTTGTTCCCAACGGGCCTCTACGGTTTGGAATAATTCCTGAAGGTGCGATACAGAAACCTTCAACGAGTGCATTTGCTTCGCTATCTCTTGAGACCTCTCTTGCGGTGAAGCCTTGGCTTTATCGGAATAAGTAAGCCAGTACTTCGAATCCGCCAATTGCGACAGAGATTTCTTTACTTCCTCGGTCCTTTCCGCCAGACGTGACTGCAAGGTATGCAGGTGGCCGTCGATGACGGCCTTGTCTTCGGCCGAAAGGTTTTGGTAACTGAAGGATTCCACCAGCTGTTGATAGTCGCGTACATCGCTCTCCAACGACCGGCAATCGTTGTGGGTCCGCACGGCAGCGGCTAGTAGTCTGACACGGGGCATCGCCCTCCATTACGTGGTCTGGTGATCACAATGGACGCACTCACTCGATACGGCTTGACCAAATCCTCGCCTTATCTTCTCCCAATGCTTCGTCCGGAGTGCCATTCGATGGCGTAGTCTTGGATATGCCTGTAGTTACCGATGACGCCGCCGCGACTGCGGATGAGATCTGCTGCCATTGGAGGGCAGACGATTCCAGCAACGATTTGAGCGCATCAGATGGGGCAGGTCCAGCGGATGGAGCTTGTGCTACAGCCGGGGAGGTATTGACCGGAGCAGGAACTGGCGGTGTCACGGGGCGGTACGTTGCCTTAGCTGTCGCCGCCTGCGCCTGAGGGGGCCTTGGGGGCGTTTGTGGCTGAGCCGCTTGATGGGAGCTCGCTACGCTATCCTCTCTTTTGTATTCGGATTTTGTCGCATCCCTCATCGGTACGTCGTGTTCATTCTTCGGAAAGACTACAGGGCTCCTTGTGTCCAAAGGTAGCCGACGGGGGCCATCTGGCGTCGGTCCACCCATAGACATGCGGGGCCCACGAGGTGGAAGAGGCGGAGTACGATGAATTCGCCCACGACCAGGAGACTTCGACCTCGAGCTACGCGGGATGAATTGACGAGGCTCGCGCTCTCGGCTTGCTGACTGGCGACGCATCCTCTGCGCGAGAGGGGGCGGTTCGCGTTCTCGGCTGATCAGACGTGGGGGCGACCGCCTGCGCCCAGGACTCAGTGAACGCGGACGCGGACCAGGATGCACGCCGCGAGGTGGTGGAGGGGAGCGGTGGCGACCTACAATCAAGCGATATTCATCGTTGGTCAAGTAATGCAATGGCGGATCTCCGCCCGGCCGTGCGTTTCTCCAAGCCTCAAGCTCTGTAGGGTGTGCGAAGTAGCACCTGGGGCCCCTTGGACAGCCCAGTCCGCCATCCAGCCGCTTGAAAGGCCTTCCATTACTGTCAAACCACTACGCCCCGCATTCAACATTGTTCTGAAAGAGGACGAGTATCACTGAGAAGCCATTGCATGGACGTACATGGCACCTTCTCTCGGGGGCGAACGACTTGCGACCGAGGTGATTGTCTTGCGAAGCCATTGCACTTTGATGCGTGGCTTATGCTCAAGATGTGTCCACGATCTTGCTGGTTCTGTAGGACCGGCTGTTTGCGATGAATCTCAATCCTGCCTGACAAGACGAAGAGCAGTGGTGAAAGGGATGGCAGTTTGGCTTCGAAGCCTCGCGCTCTCGGTTGCAGTGTCCAACTTCAAGCGCAGCTGGTCCGGCCCTCCGGTCCGCGCGTCCAGCAAAGAGACGCCACATTATGAGGTTCCCATACTTCATATATTAAACCTTCTACAGCCTATCGAGTGGACTCATTCATCATGGGTAAGCTGCGACCCATAAGTGGATCCTCTGAATTGCGGGCGAAAACTGAACGAGGGGACCCAGGCTTGCTGCCCTATGCAAAAACTATCTCAGGCACATATCAAATCATACAGTAGACGCGCGACTTGTGTACGAGCTGGGTAGAAGCACTGTGCAAGCGCCGGGATGCCAGAGTGATGCCAGGGACGGCCTGATGAAGCGCTCACACTAGTGCACCTCTGGCCATCGAACTTCACTCCGAGTGCTGTCCCGCTTGCCATCAGTCTCTCCCGTTGCATATGCTTTCGCTTAATAGTCTGAGTTACACGAAGCGTGTCATGGGGAGATCAATTGTTGCTCCTCTTGGTGGTGTGTAGTCGACTCTCGAAGCCGGTCACCTCATCGGCCAACCGCAAGAAACCAATACTTCGCTCAGCTCTGGGAGTATCTCGTACGAGAAGTCATCATCCCACATACGAGTCCGCCTTGCTAGGCTTGACTGAAAAGAAAATGATGAGAACGCAGATGCCGCTGAACAGCTGTCATGGGCCTGTCTGAATCCGAACTCTACGCCTGTGATTGAACTATCATCTTTAATTGCCGTCTGTTTCTCCATCCGATGCAGGACTTCCAATAAACCCTGGCAAACCCTAGAGACGACATTGGAGAGGAATTTTGGGCACACTTGCCTGCGCTGCTGATATTCCAGCGATCCGACGCTGCTAATGTGCCAGTCGCCCGATAGTGCGTCCGTTTTCGAATCAGCACTAGTTCTCTGCTACATTCGGGTGCTCATGAGCCATGTGCTCAAGGGAAGGCGTATGCTATACTTGGGAACGACCTGAGAACGTGGTCCTGATACTGGACCGACGCCACGCTACCGTGACCGCCAACTTCTGTCAAACACACTCATTATTCCCGATCGGAGTTGTGAGTAGGCGACGTTGTGCTTGCTCTCGTTATAGGTACGAATCACGTACGTACAGTTCTTCCGGCATCTGGCAACGGCTTGGCAACTGATGCTCCGGAATGTCAGAATCCTGCGCCGTCGCCGCTGCACGGCGCTGTTCCTACTGGATAACGGCAAATGTTGCGCTCGACCCTCTCCGAAGTATGTCTCGTGAACATCTCCGTAGAGCTTCTTGCTCTCTTCAGTGTGCGCTGCATCTAAGGACGATATCTCAATGACCGTGATAATGCAAGCCTGAGTGAGCCACCCTCACATTGATTGTTGACATGACGGTCCATGCAGGAATTAATTCTCTTGACCAATCCGTATCCCAACTTGGTTACATGGTATGATGAGTGGATTGCAATCATCGCTTCCATTAAGCTCCAAGCCGCTTGCACAGCTTTCCGCCGTGATATCAGCTGCGACGGTAGAAGAGCGGATGTAAGTTAGACACCTCCGCAATGGTTACCCCAAAGAATGACCGGGCCACTTCTGCCTCTGAGCTGATGTTCCTACAACATCGCGACATTAATGGCAATCGTATCGAATGGGGTGTAGTCGCGGCGGCTCGACCGAGCGCGATCGCAATCCTGGCAGCTGCCTCGTACTATTGATGAACGGGAGGTGTCGTGCGCAGACCTATGCCGGTGCGTTTCGCAGACTCCTTCAAGCATGCCGCAGTCTTATTGCACCCCAGAACGACAAGTTCACTACAGCTTGAATGTCGGTGATACCGACGCCGACTCTTCTGGTATTCAGTCGGCTGTATTTTCTCTCTGGCTCATGTCATCTGGTACGACGTGGACATTGGAAGTGGGCCGGGAGAGCTACAGTCCGATCGAGAGCCATCCTCTTCACGAGACAAGGTAGGAAATGGATCTTGTGCTCTGGACGGTATATAAGCTGGTTGGGAGCGGCGTACTCTGGGCTCAGCAGACACATCCGCTCTACTGTTGATTTCTAGCCCTCTGAACCTCGCGTCCTAACAATGTCTGTTATTACCAAGGATATTGTCATCTCTGCGTAAGGCATTCCTGAATATCGACATTGTAACCCCGCTTACAGGTGCTCTACAGCGGCGACCTCAAGAATCAGCCGGTCAAGATCACTCTCGCCTTCATCCCTCCTACCGCCGATTTTACCAAAGTAGTTCCTATCGCCTGGAGGTGAGTATTGAAGCCTGAATGTGAACTTCGACTTGAGATATTGACGCGTCTTACAGGGTGTTCGACCTCTCGGATAATGGTGGGTTCTCCCCCGCTAAAGAGCGGTCGATAATGCTGAGCATTCAATCCCTGAATCCATAGCTACTTTTAACTGGACCTGGAACAATATGTGTGTGCTTTCAACTGCCGCTGTGGCAAGCTGTCCTCAGTCCTTTTCAGTCTTGGCGCGTGCCACGCCGATATTGACTCCGACACCGGAGTAGTCACCCCTGGAGAGTATACGTCACTTCCCGTCAGCTGTTTTCCATATATTGTACTCGCTGATTCCTGACAAGTGCCTTCAGATTGGAGATACGTCGGATTTGCACGTCGATATTACCAAGCGCCCTCCCGTTTACTGGTTTACGGTAGCTCTCGCTCACCCAACCAAGCCATCATTTTCTCACAAGTATATGTATGCAGGACCCCTCGCCCTTTGGGCAGCAGACCGCTCGGGTCGTGAATCGGACCGGTAGCTATGCGGATATTGGCGGAGGTATGCTAAACCGTCTATCTGAGTCCAAGTCCGACTAATCGGGTCGTATCGCGCTCAGGTTTCATTGTCAACTCTGGCCAGTCGAACGAAGACATCGAACCAGTCCTTGTCTGCCGCAGCGTTCCGTGAGCCAAACTTGAAGCGAACACATGAATCTTGCTCACCTTTGCGCAGGGATGGGAACTCGGCCTATGTCAACTACACTCCGATTCTCAAGCTCTGGGTTAGCCTGGATTACGAAGAGTCTGAATTGCTCGACGTCAGCATCAAGGATGTGCCTCCGCTTTGGCAGGGCGACGTGTCGCGTATTACGGGAAAGACCGTCACCATCAACGTGAAGCGTGATGACAATGGGTCCATCGTTGTGGACGGGCCGAAGGGTGCCGTTCTTGAGAAGACGCCAGGACTTGCCCCTCACGTTGGTTTTCATGAATTATTCCACCACGGTGCACGAGTTCTGATCACCTGAAAAAGCAGACTTTAGTGTACAAGGTTGACCTTGCTTTCGCGGTTCCGGGCCTGGTCTCAGAGGGAGTGAGGGCGATCGTGAAGCAGCTCGCCGGCAAGGGCTATACCTTCAGGTCGACCACCAAGGTGAGATGATAGAATTTTGCGGTCCGAACGTTTACTGATCCCGGCTGGATAGGGATATGATACCGAAACGCAGCTCATTCTCACGCTGCCGGAGACCGTTAGCTGCAACCAAGCTGAATTCGACATGGTCGGGGCCATCGAGGCCAGCCCGAGCATTTATGGCAAGGCGTTCGTCAAGGGCCACAGCGGCGCAGCCCTCCTGTCCTCCGACGACGACATAGAGAAGTGGGTTGAGATCAACCCCGCTAGCCCTCAGTGGTTTGGAGCTACCCAGAGCGGAGCCGTACGTCAGAATCGTGCGATCGTGGAACGTCTTTATGCTGACAATGGCGACAAGGGAAAGAGCGCGGCCTTCGACGGCACCAATGGTCAGGCTTTCGACAAGGCTGCCAATAAGAACGTCGGAGGGAAAAGAACGAACGGCACCGCCTCGGGCTTCCTCGCTGCGGCCGGAAAGCAGAACTCCAAGGTTTCTGCCGCCCCGGACAGCGGGACCGCCGCGAGTGGCGGTGAGCCTGCGGCCATTCCGGAGGATGTCAAGTTCAGGTCCATCCGTCGTGGCGGAGGTCGCCGCTCCACCCCCCTCGCTGCCTGAAGGCATGTGGCCAACGTGGGACACGCCCCTGCGTCGCCACGAGGAGGAATATCTTGGTATCTTGTGATCGTCATCTATGTGCTCCCAGATCTGTAACGTTCCCGTATGCGGCCATTAAATCCTAGTTCGTCTTGACCGGCCAATTTCTCGTGGGCATTCTCTCGACTTCCGAGTTTGAGCTCCCAACCAAATTTGCAACCGATGTCGTATGTGCTATTCACAATCCGGTGAGGGATCGAGGGGGCCTCTGTTTATTATGCTACTGCGAGTTTGCAAGAGCGTATCCTATGATCACATTGACCCAAATAAGCCCGTCATATGAGACACCAGCAGACATGCTAAGGACAAGGCGGCCCCTCATGCATAATGAATCTCATGTAATACGGTCCACACGCTCAAGTTCCCCCTTTGGAGCATCGATACCCTTCGCGTACATGACGAGCAATGTGGCCGGCTACCCCAGGTCCGTCGTTTGTCGGTCAGCTGAAGGAACTCAGTCGTGACAGACTATTACAGCATTTTTGGACGTCTCGGAAACTGAGGCATGCAAGGGCTGCCGGCTTTCAGGCACGAACAAGTGCTGATCCTATCACCGATTTGCACTAGCGATCATGCTCAGGAGAACCAACGGGCGTCTGCTAACCTGCACCAGAAGACTGGGCTGGCATCCGTGGCCTGGGAGGAAGTTGTAGCTCTCCTCAGAGACGTGTAAGGGAAGCAGCAAGGCGGGCATGATCAATGATAGCTGAGGGTCTTCTTTCTCTTTTCCGGATATCGGATGTACTTCTCTTTGGGCGCCAGCATATCAATGGTGAGGGTCGCAAGGATACGAGGGATGATTGCTTCACGGATGGCCAAGTGAGAGTTGCGCGAACAAATGTAGTACTGTGGTTGCTTGCTACCACTGTGTTCAGTTGGACCTGTGGAGTGACCTACTCACTGTTGATGCTTAGGGTTAGGGTTGCTGTGCACTGCTTTACAATCCGGATTCCGTTGAGCATCTTGACATCATAGCCGCGTATTCCGAATCCTGCAGTACATACTACATCGCAGGTCCTGTGCTACAACTTCTTTGGTATCACGGTCGTCGCATCAACCTCTCGTTCGTTTTTCTCGTAACCAACGCCTTGTAGACAACGCCTCTTGGTAAGGCACGCGAGGTAGCGCTGGATACCTGTTCTGACGGCGTATAAGCAATACTGAGGAACACTGACGCGACGGCCAGTAGCACTACAACTTACAATCCGGCGCCCCGAGTTTGGCAGCGGGGAGCACTCATCTTAACACTTGCTGCAAGATATCAGAGCTGCGCCTTTCTCTAATCTCAGCTGTTTAAGCATGAGCAATCACTGTGAGTCCGGTTGGTTTGGACATGGCAGTCCTAAGAGATCTTCTGAACTGCCGGAGCAGCACAATCTCAGTATGCCCCTGCAGCGCGTGTCCCGCTGATCAAGTCACCCAGTCTTCGCGTACCACGCCCGGTTTGTACGATGAAAGAGCCTCATCACCATTGTGACCTAATACTTCCATTGTAGATCGAGCTGCCTCCCGATATCCACCCACTGCCTGATAGTGTGACTGCATATGTGAGTTCTGGGTCAGCTGAGAGATGCCGACTCGGCTTTACCGAACTCCTCTAGTTCGTATATCCATTCACGCTCGAGCCACACGTCCTGACCGTAGAGTCCGCGCGGCGATCGACGCTCGCAGCCCATGCGGCCCGACGCGAGGCGTACCTCAAGGCGCGAGAAGAGGAGAAAGAACGTCGGAAAAGGGAGGCTCTGCGTAGGATCGCCCCTGGCTTTGAGCCGAAAGCAACACCACTCGTCCCTACCAAGCGCATGTCGGGCGTTCCTGGTCAGTCTTCGTCTTCAAGTGAACCTGGGGTGAGCAGTAGCCATGAAGGGGAGCACAAGCGGACCAAGTCGGTCATGGAGGAGTTAGTGGATCAGCTTGCGGCGATGGATTCAAAGTAGTTGAACTACATCATGGCTTGATCTCATTTTGCATGTATCGTATCCAGGTTCCATCGAGATTACAAACAGTTCGTCACTCCGCGCCTTTTTGAGCACTTCAGGCGATGTTGAGTACGCTGCTCCCGAATCGCGATCATCGACGTCGAGCAGTCGTCGACGATCTGCACGTGACCTCATATTTCGTCACCGACTCGGAATCTGCAACAGTCCAGTCATCTACAACCTTGTTCATGATTGCTTTAAGTCTCGTCCGACGACCCATGTTTGCCATCTCCTGACTGTTCTGCGTCTCAGCTAGATAATGGCGCCGAAGGGAAAGTCTTCTGCAACATCGGCTACGCGCAAGAAGCATGCTAGGAAGGCTGCCGCCGCTCACGGTGAGGCGGACGAGCCTCCCCAATCCAAGGACAAGAAGCCTAAGGGCAAAGACAAGAAAAACAAGAAGGAGCCTAGGAAGAAAGTCTATATTCCACCAACCAAGCCCGCCCCCGTCCAACCAGATCCACTCGACACGCTCGGCCTCGCACAGAAGCTCCCACCGGAACTTCTTGTCGTACTCCGACTGCTCTCCAAGAAGGATGCAACCACCAAACGGCGCGCCCTAGAGGAACTGCAGTCTGCATGGATCTCCAAGGCTCGACAGGGTGGAGCGGACGAATATTTGGTATACACATTGCATGACATCGTCCCTGTCTGGGTGCGCTAGTGATGACCTCTTCGGCGCGGGTCTCGCTTCCTGACCATCATTCGCAGCTGCACCACCTCCCCACGCTTTTCTTACATCCTTCGAGACGAATCCGTCTGCTCGCTGTCGGCTTGCACTCGTCTATTTTGCAAATCGCTGACCTTCGGAAGGAGATCTTCTTCCACATATGCGAAGTCGCGACTTCTGACCAAGCGGAGTCTATCCTCGGGGCTTGGTGTCTCGCCGTGCATGATGTTGATCGACAAGTCTCTTCCTTTGCTCGGGACTCCTGGAGCAGGTATGTTACCACAGCAGAGGCGTCTGAGAGTAAGCTTCTGCTCGATGCATCGCTCTTCTCCCGTCTGTGGGAGTTCGTCCAGAGAACTCTCCTCAATCCTGGCGGAGTGTATCTCTACCTCAACCCGCCTCAGCCAACGGTTCCGACCCCTGCACCGTCGAGAAGGACTTCTGGCCGTGGTACTCCGGTTCGCAAAGAAGATGAGACAAGCGCGCGACCAAGAACCGAAGAAGAAGAAGAGAATGAGCAGGACAGGAAAGCCCGACTTCGCATAGGGGCTTTTGGTGCGACAGAGTGGGTTTTGAGTGGGTATTCTACGTCTTCCTTGGAGCCTATGTATAAGGATTTCAGTGAGAATGATCACATTGTACATCTAGATGCCAGATTCGGCTCTTCGGAGAAGGCGCACGACAAGGAGAAAACCGTTGAATCGACGCCTTCAAAAGATGAATTCCTATCTCCACTGCTCAATCATGTGCTTTGGTCGTCACTGTATCACGGCAAGACACCTCCTTTCGTCGAGACAGAGAGCTTCGGCTTCGGACAGCCCGTCGTGAGACGGTCCGCGTGGTCTCTGCTGCAGACGCTGATGCAGAGTTGCAGAGGTATATATTTGCTTCCGTTCTTACATGCGCATAGCTTACACTGAAGTAGCATGTTGCGGCCCTCTCTTACCCGTACTGAGCCCGGCCGTCTTAAGGTCTGCTTGGGTAGAGCCTGACCCCTTGGTGAGATCTGCGATGTGGCAGCCGTTACTGGTCTTCTTGAAAGGTAAAATTGTATGATAATGTCGTGCTATATTCAGGCTTACCTCAGATAGAATTCCCGAATGCTTGGACGGTCGACGCCCAGTCCGAAAGAGAGGAAGAGGAAGGCTCAGATTCCGATGAGAGCGATGGCGACTCCTCGAAACCTTCGCGACTCGGCCCTTCGCATGCGTATACCGAGTTCCTGCAATTTCTTGCTACTGGTTGCTCCGGTTCGCCTGTCCAGGGCTATCCGGCCATCCTCGTGATCCTATCTATAATCCCTTCAACGGTAGGTGGTCACGCACGCTCTGAGCTTTGTGGGCACTGACATGATTCTAGATCATCGCGTCATCTTCTCAACAACCGTTGGAAGATATTTTTGCGTCTTTCTGGGCAGCCATTGACGCCAGGGTGCTGAACTCGCTGGACCGCGTTGCAGCCTCTGCTGCATTTCTGTCCTCAGTGCTAGAATCTCTCACCTTCTTCATCCGACGTTTGATCAGCATTCCCCGCGAAGAAGCTACCGCCCTCATACAAGGCCAAAGCGAAGGGGAAGACTTGGACATAGACGATGCCATCAAGACATACCTAAAAGAACAGATTGGACGGACATGGGAAGAGCTCTGCTCTGGACGGCTCAAAGTAGAAGCGGGAGAAGCGGGCAGTCTGCTTGCAAGGACGCTCTCGGCACTACACAAGATACGTCCAGGTTCGTGCATTTGCCAACGCCTGCACCCATCTGCTGAGGAAGGTTGTGATACAGACTTCTTTGAGTATGCCTGGAGTGTCTTGGCGGAAGCAGTGGAGAAGTCGCTTCTGAGTGAAGCAGACGTAATCCCGACAATCATACCGGAGTTCCTCACGCAGCTGTCCGAGCGATTGGATCAAGGAACAGTCGTTCGCGAGGCGGCCGATAACCTTATCGCACAGGTCGTGAAATCCGCGCTAGATCAATGCGCCGCGCTTCTTGGGGCCGAGGAAGTGAAGCAGGAGCGTGTCGCACCGCTCATCAATATTTTGGACGCATTCGGCAATCGTCTTTTCGCCGAGCCCGAAGTTGCAGAGGTAACTTATACGTGCATCGTGCGGACGAACTAATTCTGAACTTGAGTACAGCGAATAGATGAGCTTGTGCGAAGGCAAACGCATCCATTGCTCGTGACCATCCCGAAACTGGTCCTGCTCTACCTGAAGCACCGGCCAGACGAGAGCGGCTGCTTGGATGTATGGCACCAGGTCCTTCAGGCCGTGGCAAGTTATCCCGACGAGATCATATCGACGTTACCCACCTTCTTGGATGCTGCAGAGAGCGAGTCGCTTCCCGCAAATCTGCGTTCGCAGGGAGAGCTTGATGAGGCGGCTGGAAGTTTGCTCACTGACGTCTTGTCAGGCGTCACAAACGCGACGCGCATGTCCATCGTTCAAAGACTCATCAGCTCGTCTGGTATGTCCCACATAGCCGATCCTTGTATCTAGCTGAAGCTCTCTGTAGATGTTTTCATCACACCGAGCTGCCGAGAGAACCTTCTGCGCAGCCTCGTTGATGCATTCGTTCTTCATCTGGATAGCGTGCTTCACGATGAAAAGGCGCCGATACGCGCGTTCACTACGCTGCTAAGCCTCTTACGTGGTTTGAACGAGAATACTGAGTCGTCGACTCTGCTTCAATTCTTCTCGACGTCTCTCTTACCCCGCCTCTATGTATTTGCGTTTTTGCTGCCCCAATTCGCCACCGTGGATCAGGAACAGCAAGCCCTCGCGGCATTCCTATGGGATCGAGCACTCTCTGTCGCTTCGGAAGAGACCAGAAGCAATGTCTTCGCCATATTGGGGCAGATACTCCGCGACCTAATCGTCGATTGCACTGCAAGGCCGACGTGAGTGATCATTCTTTACCATTCGATCAATTGCTGAAGGTCGGTATCGATAGCCCCGATCAGATTTTGCGAGCAGTACCCCAGTCCTCGGCCTTCAACGCAGACAACGTCTTGGGCATCTTCCCATCTCAGGACGAGCTGTCCACAATGCTAGACGGTCTACCATCGACACCCCTAGATGCAACTTTGGCTGTCATAGACCCCCTTGTACCGCCGCCGACCCTCTACCGCGCTAGCGGCGTTGCTTCCTCTGGCTTTGACTCATTGGGCTTTTCCAAGTATGCTCGGATAGTGTACGGACTCCTACTCCACTTCGTTGATGGGCGGCACACCGCGAAGGAGAACACTTGGGCCCTCCGTCACTTCTTTGCTCTCGCGATCTACGCGGAAGAGCTCCGACACTTGCCTTCCGCGGAGAGTCCTGTCTTTGCCCGCTCGGTTCCCAGGTCCGTCTTACAGGGTCTCCTGGACAAAGTGCAGCAGA
The DNA here is from genome assembly GCA_025528855.1 of Trametes punicea. Lineage (NCBI taxonomy): Eukaryota > Fungi > Basidiomycota > Agaricomycetes > Polyporales > Polyporaceae > Trametes > Trametes punicea. The sequence goes on from VICQ01000010.1 coordinate 152,418, forward strand.
TCGCCGCTTACCTGCTTTCGTCGACTGCCGAAGAGCTATGGCATGCGAAAGTCACCAGCGCGCTGCTATCACAGAGCCCTTCGGATGTGCTGGACGGTGCGGGCCAGCTAGTGGTTGATTTAGTTTACCGCGCAAAGCGGCAGGACAACGTTCGGACGTCTCGCATTCTGCACCTGATCCTGCAACATGCCCTGAGCAATGCGACGAAGGCGGATGCAGACCAGTGGATGTTGGTGGCTAGGAAAATGGAGAAGCTAGGTAAGAAAGCAACACATCGGAAGCTGTATATGCCGCTCTCAACACGTTTTTATAGCCCCCCACACGTCGTTAGCAATTGTTTTCTCCGTGACGAGGTATGCGCCTGAGCCTTCCCGCTTGGATCGGTTCCGGAACGAACTCGCCGCCGGCACTCTTGGTATTCCTGCTTCGAAAGCCAACAGCGAAGGCCTATGGCTCCTCCGCAACTTGGCCGCCGCGGCGCCGGATCCCGAGTCCGAGGTCGTTTTCCTGCCGCAGACTCGCGCTGTCAACCTCATCAAGGCGTGCCAGCAGTGGATTACATCCGACGAGGACCTAGATGAGGAGGTCCAGAGCGAGATGACCCTCGTGTTCATCCACCTTGTGCCCATCCTGCAAAATGTACCTGGAGCTCATTGGGATCTAGTATTCGATGTTGTGGAGAACAACCTAGAGGTCTGCCATCGCTATGTGTCATCGTCAGGGGGTTACTGACTCAGACATTCGCAGAACGCATCGTTGAATGATCAATCCACTTTTGTTACGCTAAGCAGGACGCTCCGACTCTTCATCGTCATCGAGGACTTGGTGTCCACCAACAAAGCTCTCAGAACCGTCTGGGGGGAACGACGGACTGCGAACTTGACTTTGATCAGAGACTTGGTCTCTACGAAGCTTGGTATGTCTATTAACCAGGAATTGCCATCATGCAACTCTGACGAGGATCATAGAGACCAGCAGGGCATCAACTCCGCTTTCTGTCTGTCGCGAATTGGCCTTGCAAATTGTCCAGGATCTACCTTCATCACTCATAACCCGTGATACACTCGCGAAGGTGCGATGGCTCACGTCAACTAGGAGCAATGTCTGATATCCTGTAGATGTGCCACCTGGTCACGGATGGCTCTATCAACGTGCAGCGGATGGTGTACCAGCTCCTGCATGAAGCAGCGAAGAAGTACACTGAACATTTCGTGATCGAAGCAGCAGTAGATGTCGAAGGCACGATGAAGATCGAGCTCCCGGCGGAGTTGTTGGACATTCTGCAGCGTAATCTTAACCAGGAGGATGCAGACGAGTATGAACAGGTAAGTCTATACTCGTAATTACTCTGGACGAGCAGGCTCGACGACTACACAGGAATGGCTTGGTTACCTCCTGGCTTGGATGGCGACCCTCGACTTGTTCACTGATGCGGTATGTACGACGAAAGGAGATCATGCTAGCCAATTCTCACCACTCTTGGTCAGTCTCTTAAAGTGAAGTCTGGCTACATCGATCAGCTCAGGGATCTGGACCTCGTTGCCGGACGTCTTCTGCCCACTGTCTTCAGCCTTCTCGATCTGTACGGAGGAATGGCCAAAGCATTCAAGCTGGACATTTGGGATGTGGACGAGTTCTACTTTGACTGTGAGCAAAACATAGGTCTAGCTCACTATCCTTGGTAACCTGACTACTGCAGACTATTCCACCGAGTCCTCAATCAGTCTCCGGCTACTTGCCGCCCATGTCTACTACCGAGCTCTCCTCGTCTTGCCGTCCTTGGTCCGCACCTGGCTTGCCGAGTGTCGCGACCGTCAGCTATCAACGGCCGTAGCTTCCTACACCTCCAAATACTTCTCTCCAGCGCTTATCCGGACGGAGCTTGCACGCGTCAAGGATCCCAATGCTACCGCCGAACTCTCGGGCGAGAACATCAGCATCAAAGTTGCAAGCGTGGTCAATGAGGTCACCGCTGCTTTTACGGTGGATGAGCAGCAACTGGAGTTGACCGTCAAACTGCCCTCCGACTGGCCGTTGCACGCCATTGAGATCAAGGACTCCAAGCACGTCGGCGTCACCGAGGACCGCTGGAGGGCATGGGAACTTGGCGTGCAACAGATCTTGACGTTCAGGGTGCGTTCGCAATTACGTTTGGTCCGGCTCGCAGGGTACTATGAATAACCGACGCTGATGCCTTGGATAGAGCGGGAGCATTGTGGATGGACTGAGTTTCTTCCTGAAGAACGTCACGTCGCACTTCGAAGGAATTGCAGAATGCGCCATTTGCTATTCGTGCGTTCGGCGCTGGCTCTTCATGCTGGGATAACACAGCTGACCTGTCTTTCAAGCGTCGTGAATGCCACTGACGGGAGCCTCCCGCGGAAGCCTTGCAAGACGTGTAAGAACCGATTCCATGCAGCGTGTCTATACAAGGTGCGTGGAATGCAACTCACGAGTTTCCCACGTGTGCTCACACCCCATCGCAGTGGTTCAACACTAGCCACTCGTCGAGCTGCCCGCTGTGCCGTTCAGAGATCATGACAAGTAGATAACAGACGTGTAGCAAATAGAACGGATCGAAGGACGAGGAATGCGTGTTTTCGCAGGCATGCACTGTATTACCGCAATATAATACAATGGCACTTCGTAAACAATGTTTGAAGTTATTCGGCGCTTGGCCGTGCGGACAGGCATCCGCACAGAGCGTGTCTAGCCGCGGCTCATACATTCCTACGCTTCATGCCCACCATACACTTGAGAGGCTTGCGCAGGAAGCCTTCCCTCGTCTCCAACTGAGCGTGTGATAGTCAGACGCAGATTATTGAGGTTCACACGACTGAGAAACCTACCGGTGCGTTGGGATCTTCGAGCACGAAGTGATAGCGGCGGAATATAGACGCGATGATGACGAGTAGCTCAAGGTTGGCTAGGTTCCTACCCACGCAGCTCCTACACGGTACAGTTATACAAAGACGATCGTCGAAGGGTGGAGAACCCATGCTTACCTAGGCCCGAAGGAGAACGGGTTAAACGTCTTCTGGATCGCGACTTTGTCTTGCTCGAACCAGCGCTCAGGCCTGAACTCGTCCGGGTCGTCGCCCCAGACGGCCTTATCGCGGTGGATGGTGTACGTCGGGACGGAGAGGACCGTGCCCTCGGGGAACCACCTGCCACAGACCTCGAGTCCGCCAGCGGGGACGAGACGCGGGAGCCCGATGCCCGACGTCGAGTGGATGCGAAGGGCCTCGTCGATGACTGCCTCGAGGTAGGGCAGGCGCTTCACCTGCTCGAAGGCCGCGACGGGGTCATCGTCGCCTGCGAGCGCCTCGTCGAGCTCTTTCTGCAGCTTCTCCTGCACGCGCTGGTGCTTCGCGAGGTAATACGTGATTGCGCATGAGGAGCTTCGTAGAGCCCATCAGCGATTGCGCCAGTAGATAAGGAGGGTGACGAGATGGCGGCTTACTTTGACGTCGTGTCCGAGCCTGCGATGAGCTGCGTGAGCGCCTCAGCGGTAAGCTCCGCCCGCCCCATCGGGTTGCCGTTATCGTCCTTCGCCTCTTGCAGCTTCGCGAGAAGATCCCTGCGGTCGGTGACGGGGGACGCGAGACGCTTCGCGACGGCGGCGATCGCGATGCCCGCGAGGCGTTGGACGGCCTTGTTGCCCTTGCTGTACCACGGGAGGCGTTTCGCGAGCGGGCGCCAGTGTGGGGGGAGCACGCCCATGGACGCCGAGTACTCGCCGCGGTCGTTGAGGACCTGCACGGCTGGGAAGTGCTCGACCTCGTACTCGTCTGCCTTGCCGTACTTGGCCATGGCGTCCTCGGCCGATTTCGCTACAGGTGCAGAGTCTTTGCACGCGATGAGCATGCCGAAGGGCGCACCGAAAGCGAGATCACCTGGAGGGGAAGCATCACAGCGTTGACAGGCGTCTTGCACACTAACAGGAGATGAGACCTACCGATGATGTCGAAGGCGAGGTAGTTGTACCACGGCAGGCAGTCATACCAGACTCGGCCATCACGGCCCCTCCAACCGCCCTCGCCCTCGTTGCCCGAGAGGCCCTTCTCGCCGCCGTCGCAGAGTTTATCCCATTGCTTGAAGAGCTGCGTGAGGTGCGCGCGGACGTGCGGCTCGAACTCGAGCACGCTCTTCTGCGAGAAGATGTGCGAGACGATCTTGCGCTTGCGCGCGTGGTCTGGACGGGAGCGGGTGTTGAAGAGGCCGCGCTCAATCGAGACGAAAGCGTCGTAAAAGTCGGACTTGAGGGTGCCCGTGCCGTGGCCGTACACGACCTGCAGCGCGTCGGGGTCCGCGATGGACAGATGGTTCGGGGCGAGGCGGACGAAAGTTCCTGCGTTGACGGGGTCAGCCTGCGTGTGAGATTCCCATCGACCTATGGCGAAATGAGGGCGCAAAAGGCTGCGCTGCGCCGCCGTCCGCGTTAAGTGCCATTCATGCAAGCGCAATGTTCCTTCCACTCTGCATCCGCCAGTGACAGGTGGCGATGCGAATGGAGGGTGCACCTGCGCATTGCGGGTCACGTGCGCGCCTAAGACGGACGGAGCTTGGGACAGGGTCTCACTGACCATATCGCTCATGCAGCTCGTGGACACGCTCAGAGCGGTGTCCGTCCGCTGCAACCTTGCCCAACCAGATGTCGGACAGCTTCGCCAGCCACGGGCCAGGATAGGCACGGATGCCGTGCGGGTCTGCTATGTACGGTACGGCATGGACGAGGACTACGACGACCAGCAGAAGCAATGCCCAAGAGGTGAAATCGAGAGATGACAGGCGTTCGACCAAGGACATGGGGAACGCAGGCGGGATAGGTGTGGGTTCAACTCGGGGGAGGCGCGTGAGAGGTCATTTATACTGTCGGTCGGAAGAAGAGGGGTTCGGCGGTCGGTTCTCATGTGCCTTGCTTAACCGTACGTGGACGTGGTGGCCTGACCGTTTTGGACATGGAGCGCGTACAGTAATGATCCCGGTTCTGGAGGAAGCAGGCGTCGGTCGCCAAAAGGGCGTCTTGAACACCGTACGGATGGATCTGTCCACAGTCGTGTGCACGGTCAGGTGCAGGCTGCGAAGCGTGACGTGCGTGTAAGACTCGCTGCCTGTTTGGTGATAGTAAATATTTCCCGCCAATGAGATGCAACCAATGATGGAGACGGGGTCGCTGCTGTTTGCAGAAAACATGCCCTGCTCTCCAGATCCGAGGCTGGGGAGAGACGACGGTCATGATAATGCCATCACCACAGACATCCCATTTCTGAGTCTCTGACCTTCAAGTTCGTGGCTACATGTTAATGGCGGCAGACTTGTCGCTAATCACAATCTAACATTGCCCAGTACAGCTGTGCAATACAGCCGCCATCAATCAGGTGTGGCACAGACGGCAGGGTTTGCCCGCCGTGATACAATACAGTAAGGATGAGTACGGCAGTCAAGTGGGACTCGGAACATGACGCTTTCGCGAATGTGCGACAATCTGACAGTGATGGGGACGTGAGTACAGCTTCCCATGGTGGAGACGACGAGCCCACAGGAGAAAGGAGCTTGGGAATCGCAGTACCTGGCTACATATGGACGGATGCGGTATGTCCGACCGACGCTTCTTCGGCGCTTCCGACTGCGCGCTTCCGGCCAATGCCGACACCCTCGCGGAACACAGGCGCCTCAGTGCTTGTTCTTTCCTCCTGGTCCTGCGCACTGGCACTCAACGACTCCTCACCGCCCACCTTCTGCCCAGCCTTCACTCTCTTTCCGCCCAAGCTTGTCGGTTCTGCACGTCCTGCTTCAGCCTGTACATCTATCTCTGCGCGTCTTTTATTGTACTGAAAGGCAAGGCAAAATTCTAGGAGGCCATCGTTTACAGCAGGTGCGCCCCGGTCACTTCTCGCTCTTGTTCACGCATATACATGTCTACGATCTTGCATGACGTGTGTTGGCTACCGCCAGCACAGTGTTCTTGTCTCCAGTGCATGGGTAGTGAAGGACACAAAAACTCCCTAAGTCGCAGACGGCCGTCTGCAACCTCCTCTTCCTTCTGAGGAGCCAACATTTCCCAACCGTGGCCGTGCTGTACATGCTGCACATCCCAGACGCCAGCGTTAGTGCATCTCAGCGCGTCAGTGGTGCCTACATCCCACTGCCGTCGCGCTGAGTCTCAGATTGCACTTGCTTTATATCGACCATGCGGCAGTTTTTGATGTACTCATGGCAAAGATCCTCTATCCTGTGGCGCCACATGCGCTCAGACTTGTCTTCTGGGCGACATCGCCCCTTTGTGCACGCTGTAGTCGTCTTTGCAGCTGTGAGTGAATGTTCAGCGTCATATCGCTTCGACGTTCCTCGAGGATCGTCCATCTTGCCTATCGCTGAGCAAATGCTCTCTGATGGTCTGCAATGCGCAATTTGCGATATACAGCCACAATGGACATCTGTCTACTGTAGTATTAAATATCAAGATACATTCACAAAAAGCTGTCATGTACGAGTCCGCTATCCAGAGGGCTTGGTATACTATTGGAGCTCTATGCTAAGAGTAAGGGATGCTTGGAAAAAACATGATACATTTGCGGAACAGGATGCAACAATGCTAACGGGATGAACGATGGGCGATGAGATGATCCAGCATGCGAAAGAGAGAGCTGGGTGCAAAGCAACGGAGCGGGGTGGCTTTTATACGTTCGTCATAACTTCGAGCTGGACAATCACGGGTATGTGTCGCATTCGTATCATTGGGCATGACAGTGAGAGCTCAGGGAATCGCAATCTCTTGCGGTTGCTCAGCCTGTGCTGGGGTCCCGCCGGGTATTTTCAAGGTGAGAATACCGTCTTCTAGGGTCATCTTGACATCCTCGGGCTAACGACCAGGTTGAGCCAAGCAGTTTCGAACGGTTACGGAGGTGCTCGCTCACCTTCGTCTCGGGCGGGACAGCCAAGGTCCGTAGAAATTGTCCGTACTTGCGCTCACGCACGTCGTGGCCTTGCAGTGGAAGAAGGGGACGCGAGATCCCGGCGATGTTGAGCTGCCGCACACGCGTGAAAGGGCACACGGACATGGTGATACGCAGGTCGCTGCGCTTCACTCCGGGAAGCTCGAAGACCGCGACGATGAGGTTGTCCTCTAGGTGATAGTGAATATCTGCGCGAATGCCATACCGTCGCACGGGCTGTGCGGGCATGGGCCACCCCTGAGGGCGTGGAGTCGCGGTCGGTGTCGCCTCTGGATCGTGACTAGCAGCGTATATCAAGAAACGGCTGAAAAGGTCACGGCTGCTCGAAACGCACCTAGTTCCCGCCTCTCCCACAGACTCTGACAATCCAAGCAGTCCTTCCGTCCACGTGGCCGTCGCAGGACAAGATACAGCCATCGCTGTCCCAACCGCCGGGGTCGCGCCGCCCGCCGCACTCGTCTGTGCGGACTGCATCTCACTCACGCGGCGTGTTCTCACAGGAGCGGAGCTGGAGCCGCCCGGGGGCGCGGTCCCCGTGCTCGAGCCCGACGCCGCTCGGGACTGTGGGCGGCGGTACGGATGCGCGGTCTGCGCATGCGCGCGCGTGGGCGGGGCACGCAAGGGGCCGGCCCCAGGCCCTGCCGAAGAGAGCGCGCTCGGGCTGGCGACGGACGACGCGCGCGATGTGTCGACGTGCAGCGGCGGCTTGCTCGCGCCGCGCCGCCGGGACGAGGACGACGAGCCAGGACGGGTCTCGCCGCTCGCCTGCGCCTGCGTGAAGTACTCCTCAGTGATGTTGTCAAACCGGTACTGCGGCCGGCTCGACGAGGGCTGCAGGCTGATCGTCAGCGGACGAGGTGTGTACTGCTGCGTTTGCTGCTGGTGCTGTCGTTGCTGTGGCTGTTGTTCTTGGTGTTGGTGCTGAATATCTTGCGTGGGCATGGGTGGCGGGGGGGAGGTGGGAGCTGTTGAAGCTGGAGCTGACTTGGAGATACACGCTCTTGCTCTTGCTGTTGTTGTTGCTGATGGTGTTGCTGGATAGCCGCTTGGTCTTGCTGTTGCTGCTGTTGCTGCTGTTGCTGCTGTTGCTGCTGCATCTGCATTGCGTCTTGCTCTGGACCGACATCCCATGTGTACACACGCGGAGTGGCAGGGTTGGAGTAGTCCACATAATGGTGAAACGGGAATGACATTGTCAGCAAGTACACTACGAGACACAGCACACGGCCACAGCGACCGCGCAAGCTGCTAGTGGGTGGTGGTAGGAGGCAAGAGAGGGTGGGAGCCCTGTGCATCGCGCGTATGGCCTTATGGGGCGGGCCCGACGCGACTGAGTCACGGGGAGGCTGTGCGGCTACCCCCGATTTTGCCTAATCAGGCAAACGTCGGTGCGCGTTCCCGCCTCGTGTCGGGCGCCAATGCCAGCTGACCGACAGCGAACCCGCGGACATCAGCGCCCCGTCGCTGCGCGCTGCGATGCCGCTCTATTGTGCGTGCCCGGTTTCCCTCCCTGATCTGTTCATTGTCCACTGAGAAAGGCGGAAAGCGTGTTCCAGGTACCTGCGCGCCGCGGAACACCAGCGTCTCGGAACAACGTGCCCGGTCATTCAATGAGGCCGCCCATCCCCTCATTGATGCTAGGAGTCTGTGAGGCCAAACTGTCGTAGTAACCTCGTCCGGGCAATTGACCAGATTATCTACAACTCGGCTATGGCGCCTCTTTCTCGACGTGAATGCGCCGACCGCACACCATCGAGCTCGCTGCTATGTCTGAGGTGACGTATACGAGCTGCCAGGGACTGAGTTTCTCTGCTTCCTGGAAACATGCGCGGTGGACCGTTCTGAACTCACACAACGCAGTGCAAATCTGAACGCGATGCGATGGATTATGCTGTATATGTGCTTCGTTTCGAATCACTTGTCTACGTCCTGCGCGTAGCCTGTGAACAGGGAATTTGCGTGCCTGACTATATGATTTCGGCCACGAGGGAAGTGATGTATTACAATCAGCTTTGCTATGAAACAACGGAGCAGGAGGATGCGAGTTCAGAGGAGTGAGTTCAGGACTTTGCCATGGCCTTGGCCAAAAGAACTGCACTAAGGGGGAATCGAACCCCCGGCGGGTCGATGGCAACGACCCAGGTTACCACTACCCCATTAGTGCTTTGCGTGGGTTGATTACTCAATTTCATCGACATGACACAAGTGCTTCGTAGTGTAGTGACGTCTGAGGAGGCATCGGCTTGTGCAGTGATGGTGACTGTTCTCTGTCATGTCTGTTTCGCCTCCCATCCGCCGATTCTCGTCTACGAGTTCCAGCAGCCGTGAAGACTTGATATATCAGTATGAGGCAGAGGAGGAGCGCATTATCAACATCTTATCCAGAAAGCTGGAGCAGGTGCGCCTTACTTGGTGTGTCGGGTGATGCTCAAAGCTCAAGCGGACGCCACTGTACGACGCTACAGCTGCGGGAAGAAAAAATCGAGTTAGAGAATGTCCTTGAGCAAGAATCCGAGTCTCATGTCAACAGACTGTCCAGGGAGATATCTGCTCTCCGCCTTGCCCAGCAACAACAACAGCAACAGCAGCAACAGACGGGGCCGTCCCATGCCAACGGTAGCGGGAGCGCCTCCCCTCATGATACTAGACCCCCGGCAACACAGTATGGATACCTACTGAATGCGAACGGCGCGGAACCCTCTCCAGATGTCATCCTTGATGCCCTCAGGCGGGAGAATGAGGCTTTGAGGAGTCGACTTGTAGAGACGGAGCAGAATTTCATTCGCATTTCCCGCTTGAATGAGGTCTACAGGGAAGAGCTGATACAACATCGACGACGAGTGAGTTTGGCGAAAATATGCGATGTCTTGTACGGCTGACTGTCACAAGCTTGGGCTTCCTGTCGACAATCTCATTGGGCTTCACCAGTCCGACCCGCTCTCCCAACCCACTCACCGGCGGTCCAATTCTTCTACTTCAGGCTCTCCTTCGAGCTCGATTCACCTTCCCGCGCCTCAGATAACTCGACAAGCGTCGGCGGTCCCGATTCCGCGTCCTCCTTCCCAGATCCGGCGACCTGCGAACATAATCTCGTCGGAATCGACGACGCCATTATCTCATTCTCCGTCATCAGCCAGCACATCTCCCTTCCCATTTTCTCCTGCTACGACATCACCATACCCAGCGAGTTACGCTAGTGCGGCAACCAATATGACGACGCCCCCCTCGGTCGCGGTGAGCCCGCCCACGTTCACGGTCGGCGGAGGGCGAGTGCTCTCTTATCCTCTCGTCCCGCCTCCTTCGCTCTCCTCATCCTTCGGCTCCCCTGTCGCATCATACCATCAACCCATAGGCGTTCCGCTAAGCTCCCGCGACCACGACGGGACGCCGTCTCCCGTCGAGTCAATCAACAGCCGCCGGAACTCGTTTAATAGGCGCGGAAGCTTTGAGCGGCGCGTCGCCGAGACAGGGAGTCTACGGAACATGAGCCAGAGCCGCCGCGCGAGCGTCGAGCGCGGTGCGCGGATCGCGGAGACGGGCGTGCTCGTGCCGCGCCCGCGCTCGGGAAGCTTCAGTCTACCCGAGACGGTCGAAGACGTCGATTCTGTCGATGCGCTCGAGGAGGAGGAGGCCAAGTCTGAGAACGGGACCCGAGAGAAGAGCACGCCCCAGCCGCCTCCTTGAATCCAACGCATGCCTCAACATAGCCTGACAGCTCTCCAGGACACACAAGACGGGACAGCTATCAAATGCTGCGATGTGTCGTGTACGATAGCCGCTGAATGGCCGTAGTGGCAAGGACTACTCTTGTAAGATATCACCCAGCGTACCAGTCGCGTTCGTTATATCGCTGTAATGTTTTTGTCCTGCTCGCGCTTATTCGATCGACATTGTCTTGAGTGCGTAACATCCACATGATGAACAATAGCATCTTCCCAGTCCCGAACGAGCATATGTAGTTGGCGATGGCGTCGGACATCCATTGGAGTCGATTCGATTGCGAGTAGCCATTGGCAGATGCCGCGTCTGGACAGCAACAACAGCAGTACGTGATGATTGCTGATTGATATGCAGGTCAACTGAAGTAAATACGTGTAGAACCATGCTTCTGCAGATGGCGGATACACTGGTTTCCGTCATTCAATGAAGCCGCCAGCCCAACGAGGCACACTCCGCTGTGCGCGGACAAACGTTCATACATCGCCAGGGACGAAACTCTGTCCACCTTCCCACTGTTCATCAGGATGATGGAGTGTATGGCCATCTATCCTCAGAGACCACAGCCTGCGGTACCGCCTTTGTCGGTTCCGTCTAGTAAGTTGGGTGAGTGGTATCTGTGACATCGTATTCATAGCCTTCTCGCTAGCCCGAAACGTAGGATAGGAGTCTGCGCTCGCGAAATTTCATGTCGCACTTGCTAGAGAATTGATGAAGTCCCGGAGCAATCGGATGACAGCTGGATTCTTGAAGCTGGCAGCTGTACAAGCCTTTTGAATGCATGCATCCGTCACTGGCATGGCAGGCAAGCTGAGGCGAGAGGAAAACAAACAAGGTCACGTGGGTCTGCTTTCGGGCTGTAGCTTTGTCATAGCTTTGAATTCGTAGCTGAACTCACTGTAGATCTATGACATGATTATGTCTCGGTGTTGTGAAGGAGGATTGCCCGCCGTGTGGCTTTACACGCATGTACGCTGAAACAGAGGGTCCAGACCGCAAAGACATTCTGCACTGCCGCCATCGCTGAGTCACCGCCGGCAGAGGATACCGAACCCCTATATGAGATCTATACCCGGTCCCTGCACGGTGTCTTGGGATCTTGAGCTCGAGCATGCCGTCCGGAGAGAACTCGGACATAGCTTGAACGTTTGAACCTAAATGTGTATGTTCACACCATCAGCATCAAGGCGAGCCGTCGGAGGTTCAAGTATTGGTCACCGTGCGTTGTCGCCGTCCAATGAACTTGAAGAGCGTTGCGCTTCGTCGATTGGAGGACCAACACCCTACCCAGCGCGGCGGAAGAGGTTGCGGGATGTGCTTTACATGGCAATCGCGTTGCTTCCTGGAACGGTCCTCGAAGTGTCAGAGCCCGAGCTCTGACCATTGCTTCTGAGCCATACCTCCTAACTTTTTACCGTCGTCGAGCTTTGTCACCGTCAGGATAGCTGAGGTCCGTAGACCCTCGGGCTCTCGAGACACAAGAGCGCCGACTAGTACTGCACAGTCTCGCAGGTTCAGCGGCTGCCCGTCAGTCTGAACGCTGCCCAGCCATACGATCGCGCGTGCGTCCGCCTCAGAAGCTGTGCTCCTTGCCTGGGAGGAAGGACAAGTTCTTACTACGGAGGCAGCGAATCGCGCGCACACCGAGGGAAGGTTTTTCGGACTATACTGCGCATCCGTTCTTACTGTGGACTACAGGACGTTGTCCACAAGAAGCCTCGGCGTCTACAATGTGCGCAGCTACATACTGTACTGCAGCGCCTCTTGCTCGAAGGCGCGCGGCGGCCGCTTCTTCCGACATGCCCGTATCTCAGCTGTGGCTTCAAGCGCAGCGCGGATGCTGCGGACGAGAAGGCAGATGTTGGTCGACGTTCGTTGTCAGCTTGGAAAGTGCTGGATCATGCTTCCCGCTGACCCGAGTCGGAGCGGACGATGACGGGATGTTGCGGTGGTTGTGAACTGAAGGTTGCTTGAACTGTCCTGATAGCGGGGGATCGCGGACAGTGATGGGTGCTAACGGCCGTATGCAGGGTACCATACTCGCGATGCACTGCACCCTCCTTACACGAGACCTACCTACTATTGCCTGGCAGCTGAGGGTGTGAGGGCTATCGGAAACCCGTACAGTCTAAGTATGGGGGGCTGAGCTCATCCGTCCTTGGTCTCGATAGCGAGAGCTCATGGCCGATACTGAGTTCGTGAACCTACTGTACATCAGCCACATCACGGAAGGAAGGGTCGGAGGCGTCTGTGCGGGGCCAGTGCGGCGGAAGGGCACGTCATTGCTTGATTCGCGCGCACGAACCTACGACGCAGCCCGAGAGGGTATCGCGTGAGCGTCGCTGGAAGGTCACTTGCTCGTCGCTTTGCGCCTGCCTCTTTGTCAGAGGCTTTGAGGGGGTGCAGGATGGTACCGGCACGCGACCTTCGAGAGTCGGGTCTCGGGGCTGGTCGCGGTCTCGAGGCGTCCGGCTAACGATAAAGATAGGCCGCGCGACGGTTGCAGCAGAACGAGAGACTTTCCCGAACGCGGACTTGGGTGGCAATACTCGGCCGAAGCGCGAATCCTACGCGAAGCTGGCGTGCAATGCGGTCACCTGGAGCCTGGTGTAGCGGAGCTCGCACATGGATGTCCTAGACTGGCCGGACAAGACCGCGTGACATACGGACTCATTGACCTGCACGGGTTGAGAAATCATGTATAGCCCGGACAATATGTCACTGTGGGCAGAAGCGTTGCGTCGCGCGAGACCGGAGCGCGAGATGGGTGCGTTATGGCGCGAGCATGGAATCCGGACGCATTGCCGGAGAGCGTGCAACCCGCCCGGGATCTGCGTGGATGAACGAGAGGCGCTGCAGCCATCAGCATGTCCAAGTGATCACGTCGCTCAACCTAGAGCTGCTTCATGGCCGATTCTCCGATCCGAAGAACATCAGCAGTGTTCTTCCAGGCGTCGCCCGGTGGGGAGGAGAGTGCAGTCGGTGAGAAGGATCTCTATTAGACGATGCCACATCCGCCGGCCGATGCGCTTGTGACTCTGGTCGTTTTCGCAGGCTCTCGAGCCGCAGTCGCCGCTTCCGGGCTGCGGAGAGGCTCTAGCAATGGCGATCCCTCACGAAGGCGCTTGTCCCCACTCTCGATGTACGCGAACGGTGGTTCGGGTGAGACCAAGGTGGGATTTGACATGCACGGGCTCGCTGGGCGCGCGATGAGTGGAGGGCGTCTTACACGGAGCGGCACAGCTCAGTGATCGAAAACGAGAGCTCTAGCCTCTCTCCCCACCTCTTCGGACAACCGCCGTGGGCATCTCCATCTCGAAACAAGGGTCGTTTTGTCGTCTACGGAATTGCGACAGATGATATCGAAGCGAAGCGGACACGGACGCAGTCGCTGGACCAGAAGCTTCCCCATCGCGCGTGGTCCAAGCGTGTCTTCGGGCTGCCTGCCAGTGTCACCGACCGCCCGCGTTGCTCTATAAAGCCCGCCTGCTTCCGCCGCCGCCCGCACACGCCAGTCCGTCCCTCTCCTCAAGCGCAGCAACTTACGCCTGAACCTCCGCCGATCCCGAGTCACCACCCCCTCCCCCCTTCCCCTCCCAATTTGAATCTCACCATCCAAGCCCTGACCCAGGGTGCCATAAGTGCACCCCTATATAAGTCTGCCCCCTCGGACAAAGCCTAAAAACACGGTCCTCGACGCCTCCCCCGCATAAAATGTCTGCCGTTCCGTCTTCGTCCACATTGCCTTTGTACCCAATGTCATCCTCTCCCGCCGGCTCCTCGAGCGCGAGCTCGCGCGACAGCTCTGCCAGCCCACCGCCGGCGCCTCTACAAAGACCCACTTTCGCGCTTGCCCAAATCAAGGGTGACGTCTGCCTCGTCCAGGGTGAGCATGCTCAGCGCGGCGGCATCGAGTGGCGCTCGAACTCACTGCGCTTATTGTCTACGCAGTGCCCGACACCTCCGCGCGGGGCGCCATGTCCTCCGCGCTGATGACGGCGGACGTGAACGTCTTCCGACACGAATTCATCACCCTCTTCCGATACTCGCACAGCGCGACGGTGCACCCGGCAGACATGCACATCATCGAACATATCGCGGACCACTGTACGCTCTACGAAGAAGAGAAGGGCACTGTCTTCCTCGCGCGCGACGTCATGACCCGTCTGCAGAAGCTCTCGATGGCCGCCAGGAGGCCGTCATCACACCCGCTGCCGATGCGGCGGCCCCGCTACTCGACATCGCCCCCGCGCATGCCTGCGCGATCGCAATAGCTCACTCTTGGAGTGGAGATGGGGCGGGTCCAATCCCGAACGGGCGTGATTACATTAGACTCTGTCGCAATCTGGAAGCTGTATCATTAGTAGACTATGTACGATCATCCTCATCTAGTTAGCTACTCACTCGCACACGCCGCTAAATTATCATGCTCCCTCCATCGTGAGGTCTTGGCCGTACACTCCCTTTCCTACATCCTCACCTAGCCGGTATCTTGTTCAATGTGGGCTCGCGTCATCAGCCTGAGGTGAACATGCGGCCGGAGAAGACGTAGCTCGCCGCACTTCGGCTAGGGGTTCCTTTTTCTTGGCGGCAGGGCGTTCTCTTGATCCGGGGTCTTGTCAATGAACGAGACAGCCAGAAGTGCTTGTTTCCCCGCCCTCGAGCCGCCGATCTGGCGGCGCTGCCAGCTCGTGATAACCTCGCCGTGGCACCGTCATTGCCTTTTAGCGTCGCGCGATCGACACCTACCCGTAGCAGGACATGTTGGCTCCGCCTCGAATCCGTCCGCAGCCTGATGATCAGCTCCAGGCGGGCTTGGTTGCGGGAACGAGACTCAGCACTGACGAACCACCCGCAGCACACAGACATCTGCGTGTGGCAGCCATGTCCCCGCAGCCAATAATTTGACTGTTAGACATTCGCGTCCTTACACGTCTGAGGATTGGAGTCGAGAGGTACACTCCTATTGATCTCGGATCGAGACGGGGTGCTGAGATCAGGGCATGGTGCATGGTTCTATCATATTCCTCCATGAACACAAAGGGACCTGACAGGCGACTCACGGGTTACCTAGGGCGCGGAACTTGTCCATCGAGCCAGGGCAGCTGGACGGCACTCGATCCCTGCAGGCGATCATGCCTCCTCGTCTTCAAGTTGCCATTCACTTGTCCTGGTACGCGGAAGACGCGGTCGAGTAATTTGTATCGCCTGCAGCCAGGACGGCCTCAGGAGTGATCAGACGCTTTAGACGTTGCTGCTGTCGAGCCAGAGTCGGACCTCGCGCTAGACCGCAATGGCAGGAGGCTCGCCGACACACTTTCTGCCTTCTATACATGGCGTGTTGTCAGTCCCTGTGCGGACGTCGAGTACATTCGCCTCGGCGGACTCGTGAGTGAGCTGAGACCCCGTGATGTATCGTTAACTGTCAGACACCACACATTCCGATACGCCGTCGAGGCTGAGGGAGGTGGTCATTATGGCGGCATCTTCCCGTGAGGACGGACGCAGTGCTCATGAAGTTTCAAAGAGGCTTTGAAGACCTTGACGGTGTCCGAACCTCACCTGCCCGAAGGAAGAAATTTGGCTGGCGACAACGAGTGGTAAGTACGGATCACTGAAGGAGACGAAGTCCTCTGGCTCACTAACCTTCGAGTGCTATGCTGGCTCGTGCACGTAATGCTGCAGAGAATGTGTGATGCAGGTCGTGCAGGAACCTTGGTCCTGACCGTCATAGCTGCCCAGACTCACGATCTCATGGCTTATGCCCGAGAGCAAGGCGACAAGCAACCAGTGAACAGCTAAAGGAATCATCGACCGACAACGAACACTGCGAGACTCCGCTCAGCGGCGCTCTGGAGGGAGCTCTCAACGTCAAAATCAGCGCTCGAAAGTGTTCGTTTGCGCTGATCTCTTGGGTGCGTCGCGTGGTGAGCTCGATTGAAGCCGTCAGTCTTGCCTGTCTATCGACAGGCTCTCGTCTTCCCCGCGCAGCGTGTGCCAGGACGCAGGAGACTCTTCACAGAAAGCTGCCGCTATCGACGAGAAGAGGATACTCAACGGTCACTCTGGCACACAGTCAGCTCGGCCGAAGCTGCTGCACTGAAGGCGGGCCATAGGTTCCGGGGCGGATATGAGCAGGCTGTTGACAGTGAGCAAGTAGGTGAGATGGATGCGACACTACCGGCTCTCAATGGGATGAGTACTATGCTGTACTCTGCTTCAGTAGAAGAGTGCGCAACAGTCTTCTGCGCTCTCGAGTTCCAACTGAAGACACCATTTGGCACGACCAGGTCGAAGACATCGCACATATGCGGAAGCCGTAGTAGGGGAACATGATTGCTACGACGCGGCCCACGGTTTATTAAAGCCCAAGATGGTATAGACGCCTGCGAACACCTGCATCTGCCGTACCCTCTCGCCAGCCTGTGCCAGCCTAAACCAATATGCCGACTACTCATCCCGTATAGGGCTTGTTTCGAAGTTCATAGGGTATGCATTGAAAATAAGATACGTAACAGCTCCTGAAGCCCACGAGCAAGCGCGAGCGTCAGCACGACCACATACAACACTCTACTAATTCGGGGATCGATCGAACGAGGAGGGGAGAGGAAGCGTTCGCGTGAAGAGGATGGAGATCAAAAATCATAGCCCTCGACTTTGAAGACGCGTCCGTAGTTGAGGTAACTCTCCATTATTTTCAGCACGGACTCGGGCAGGCCCAAGCTCAGCAGCGTGTACGATATCTTGGCGAAGCCGTGGATCTGGCCAAGCTTGAAGAAGCAGCGGGCGATTTGTGTCGGATACTACGAAGAGCCAGACTCGTTTAGATCTGAGGAGTGAAACACGGATGTGAACGGACGCACCGTCATCTCGGCGTATTCACCCCATTGGTATGCGGCTACTCGGACAGCCACCTGGAGCGTCCGCTGAATATCGCCCTCCTCCGCGTACATGTCGAGGAGCTTGGACCACGGCTTGTACGAATAACGTGGAGTGTCGAGGCAGCGCTGGTATGCTTCCTTCGCTTCCTCCTTGTGGTGAAGGCGCAACCCCAGATCACCAAGAATTTCCCACTCAAGACCGGTCTTGCGATACGCGACGTGCTGGGTCTTGAAGTGTGCGACCTCAGCACGGAAGATCGTCCATACTCGTAGGTCCTACGGATGGGTCAGAGAGAGAGCGAACAAGCTGGACCGATGGTCAACCGACCTCGTAGAGAACCATGAACAAATTGTCTAGCCATCGCTCGCATAGGCGCTTGTTGCTAAACGAAAACGGCTCCTGGGAGGCACCCTGTCCGCCTTCGCTGTCTTGGCTGTTTTCCGCCGCCTGGACAGGTTTCTCAAGGGCGTTCCCTGCGTCCTCTCCAATTCCGTTCTCCTTCGCCTCCTCGTGGCCATTCGCCGCTTTCTCCGCCGCGGCCTTCTCTCGCGCGCTTTCCGTAGAGATCCGGATGGTGGGAAGGCCGTTCGCATTCGCGAGCGTCTCCGAGTCCGTGTCCGTCCCTGCACCTCTGCCGTCCTCGTCCGGGGCAGATTGCGTGGGGGAGACCATCCCGCGCATCGACGCGTCGTCATCTGCGTGGTCCTTTGCCTTTTGGGACGAAGACCCTTGCAGCGAGTCTCCGCGACTCGGCGAGCTGACGGTGCCGTCCTCGTGAATCGCCTTATCACTGGCCGAAGAGTGCAGCTTGCCCTCGGCTTGCGCCTTCTGCATGCGGTACTCCTCTTCCATGACGAAGACGGAGCTCCTCGTCTTGAGCAGCTCGTCCCAGCCGATCTGTGATACGAGGCGCGTGAGGAGCGAGTAGGCGCGAGCCCAAGTCCCACGCAGGCCCGGGGCTGGTAGGCGAAGGAGGGCGGGATCCGCCTACAATTGAATCCATAACGTCAATCCTAGCGTCATGAGGGAGCGCGTTATTTTCACCTCATCGTCCTCCGTCTTTACCCGCTCCGGAAGAATGTCTATGATGGCACCCTTGGGTGGCAAGTGCACTCGTGCCGGAGTCAGATTGCGATGCGCGTCCCGTCCGTTGTAGGTGAACATGGGACATGAGTTCAGCGTCAGGAGAGCCTGGTAACGAGTCAGCCCCGAGAGTGCGCAACGGTCAAGCAAAAGGCGCTCACGTTCTCGTACTGGCCCAGGTCGATGTATATCTCAGTGAGCTTCTCCCAAGTGACGAACTCGCTCGGGGCGCAGTTGACCGCCTGCCGGGCTAGTTTGAGCGCCCAGTCGAACTTGCCTTTAGCTCGAAGGAAGTCGCATTGAACATGCAATAGCGTATAGGACTGAGGTGTCTGCTTGATGGCGGACGCCATGATCTGCACTGCTTTGACCTCCTCGTCTGCTCGATGTCAGTCAGGATGTCTCTCCGGCATTGGGGCGGACATACTCATTCCAATATAGCTTCTTGCCAGCAGTGAGGCGACTTCCGGCTCCTTAGCGAGGATCTTCTCGAAGAGGTTAGCAGCATACTGATAGCGACCGCTATCGCCGAAGTACTTCATGATCGCGGCAGTAAGGTGGTTGGAGACGACTGTGGCAACCTGAATTTCTGGGTCCGAGCCGACTTGCCAACCTAAACGATGTGTGTCGGTTCATGTGCGCGGATGAAGGTAGGGCATGGACCGACCCTTCAGGAACAAGGCCTCAGCCGCTTGCAGGAACCGCAGCTCCCCCTCTGGAGTGGTGATGGGGTCCAGCTTGCGGTATGCTTCGAGCCAGTACGTGGGGTCGTCAGAGTAGAGGATGGCACGTAGGAGTGCAGAAAGGAACGTCTCCTGCCAGATCTCTGGCGTAGCTTCATGTCTGAGGTATGGTCAGCTGGAGCAGAGCGGCGATGGCTGAAGTGGCAGCGAACGTGCGTACCTCTCGCCGCGCAAGTCTACGACATAAGCCTGCACTCCGCCGGGAATCTTGACGTCCACACGTACGTCGACGCGCGAGAACGCATTGAAACAGCTACAGTGGTTCAGCATCAAAAGGACAACGCGATAGCCAGCACACTCACCAATAACAACCGCTCTTGACCTTCCAAGCGGTACCTTTTGAGAACCAACCCGAGTCGTCCTCGATATTGTAGGTCAAGGAATTGATGTAGGCTGCCAGGGACGCGGAGGATGACGCGTCCACGCCAGAGACATAGTGATATGAACCGAGCTGGGACTACAGTTGGGCTTCGGCCAGTCCGTATCTCGAGATTGTACTCACATCTCGCTGCCCACTCCTCCCTGTACTCTTCAGGACATGGACTAGGTCGGGCGGGCCAAGTTCCCTGAAGGTTGCTATACACACGGATCGTCAGCTCGGGCTAGAGATACCAAGGCGGCACAGACTTACATAGGCTCTCGGTGCGTGCGATTAGGGACTCGGTGAGCTCGACCTGATAAACGTCGTGACTGTCCATATGACCATGCTAGAGAGAGACGCACCTCGAATATCTCCGGTACGTCCTTGAATGACGCATCAGCCATGCTGGCTTTGGGACGGCCGGAAGAACGACGCTGAGGAGGGTCCTACGCGACCTGCAGAGGGTGGACGCAGCTGGGACAGAAAGGTACCGACGTGTACGCGACGGGCCTCGAGATTACGCCGGCCGCACAGTCGGGTACACAGCTTTCCATTAACAAGGAGCTTATCGGTTGTTCAAGGCGTTTACAAGGATATTGATGCGAAGTGATATCTGTACGGAAGGACTATTGAAGGGCTTTATCCAGGCATTCAACTCGCTTCATTTTGACTGATGTCCGCAGCCCAGCGAGCTCCGAGTCTCGAGGCTCTCGTCTATGATTCCAACTGCCTCTCTGGTCTCCGACCATTCCATCGAATCTGCTCTTCCCTTGCCCCGCCTGCGAAGGGTTCTTGACCTCGGCGCCATTACACGTAGTTCCATCATGAGATCTTGAGAGCTGCCTGGACTGGTGCTCTCGGAAATTCTCGCTCCGGCCCCCAAGCGCACCCTCCAACCCGAAACCCGTCAACCACAGCTAGACGACTAGTTTTGAATATCGAAGCACGCGCATGCGGACATTCTCGGACTAGTGTGGCTGGCTCGCACGGAGGAGGCGTAAGAATTGCTGGCAAACGAGTCGACTGAGTCCGGTCGAGTCATCGCACATGAGGGATTGATTTATATGCCGGTGAGGTGCTCAGAAGTGCTTGACCCCGCCATGTCTTTAGCGTCCACTCCTACATCCCTGTCCACTCCCTCTTCCCGCTCCTCTTCGCTCTCATTGTCGAGTCTGCCCCATACCCCTCCGAATATGCACCAGAACACCATTGACCCCGCTGCGAAATGGCTGGTGCAAAAGTATGGCGGGACCAGCGTAGGAAAATTCGCTGAGAAAATCGCCGAAGACATTATCCCGTTCGTATCTTCTCCCAGTATCGCATTCACCTCTGGTATGCTCACTCATATACGCCTTGCTGAGCCAGTGAATACCTGGACCAACATAAGGTCGCGATTGTCTGCTCGGCAAGGTCGGGGTCCACAAAGGCCCTTGGCACTACGAACCTCCTCTTGAAGGCGGCTTCGGAAGCCTTGCAGCGCACGAACAGTGCCTCAGAAACACCGGGAATGATGTCCCCTGCCAGCTCCTTCACGCGGCTCTCCCATTATAAGTCGCCGTTTGCCAGTCCCGGAAAGTCTTCACCGAACTCCGACACGCCCGGATCCTCCTTCGCCATGTCTCCCATCAACGCCGCCGTGCCTGCTTTCAACAGCACAGTCGATCTCATTCGTTCCGAACACATAAACGCAGCGCGATTGACTGTCAAAAACCCGGAGCTATTGAAGGAGCTAGAGACTGAGATAGATCGAGATTGTGAAGCTCTTAGATCGTTTCTTTTCGCTACTCAGGTAGGCTGTGGGGATGCAATGAGCACCCTGGTACTGAAGTCGACCCATTATCGTAGGTCATAGACGAGATTTCCCCGAGGTCTAGAGACAGTATCATTGGGTTCGGCGAACGTCTTGGATGCAAACTCGTTACGGCAGTTCTCCGGGATCGAGTATGTTCCCAGAACTGTGGAATTCATACTCGTCTAACCTCCGTGCTCACAGAACATCGATGCCGAGTTCGTAAGCCTAGACAGCATCGTTCCGCTCTCCGAAAGCGAGAACTTCTCGGATTCGGAGACTCTGGGCCAAGACTTCTACGACAGAATCGCAGACCTAGTCGCGGAGCGGATAAAGCAGTGCGGGAATCGCGTGCCTGTGGTAACCGGTGAGCTCTCACGTAGACGTCCGCAGTCCATCCTCTCATCATACTCGTAGGCTTCTTCGGCCCTGTACCTGGTTCACTTCTCAGGCAAGTGGGACGTGGATACACCGACCTCCTCGCGGCGCTGCTCGCCGCTGGGTTGGGAGCGTCTGAGCTACAAATATGGAAAGAGGTCGACGGAATATTCACTGCGGATCCCCGGAAGGTGCCCACCGCGAGGTTGATCCCGATCATCTCTCCCGAGGAGGCGGCCGAGCTCACGTACTACGGGAGCGAGGTCGTCCATCCATTTACTATGGATCAGGTATGCGCGATGTCGTGTCCTGCACTGCTAGGGACCAGGAACTCATCCGAGGTGCAGGTTATCCGACGCAAAATCCCCATCCGCATCAAAAACGTCGAGAATCCTAAGGGCGGCGGCACTGTCATCCATCCAGACCCGGACGTCGACCCTTGTGCGGTGTCTAGTGGCGCGGACTCACCTTACCCCCCGCTCGTTCCTACTACATCCGCTGGAAAGGCACACTTGCCCTTCACGACACCATTCGCCGATAAACATGCCCATGTACGCCAACCGACAGCCGTCACGATCAAGGAGCACATCATTGTCCTGAACGTGAACTCGAACCGCAAAAACGTCTCGCATGGCTTCCTTGCGACGATCTTCGGCACGCTGGACCGGTACGGTGTCGTCGTCGACCTCATCAGCACCAGTGAGGTCTACGTCAGTATGGCCATCGAGGAGAACCTCGACAAAAAAGTCCTTGACCGCGTCGTACGTGAGTTGAGAAAAAGCGGCACGGTACGTCTCCCGTAATCTGCTAAATGGGTCAATCGTAGCTGAACGCGACGCAGGTCACCGTGAGCCGAGACATGGCCATCCTTTCGCTGGTCGGGAAGTCGATGCGCAACATGATCGGCATCTCGGGGCGGATGTTCACCACGCTCGGCCAGGGCAACGTGAACATCGAGATGATCAGTCAGGGCGCGAACGAGATCAACATCTCGTGCGTCATCGACGGCCGGGACGCCGTCAAGGCGCTCAACCTCATCCACCAGAGCTGTCTGCAGATCAAGCCAGAGGGCGAGAGAGGGAGAGGTGCGTCCTGTCCTGTGCCTGAACTACGGCGTCTTGGCTGTTGACACGCTGATCGCCCTTTATTTTGACAGTGGGTCCGTGGCTGTTTTAACGCAGGACGATGGCTGTATGACACCGATTTGTGCCTTGAAGGTTACTCGAGGCTTGTAGAATGTACCTGGAAGAAGTTCAACTGTGGTTTGTATGCTTGCATCTATAGACCGTTCGAATGACCCCTCGGCATGCTCATGTCTGTCTGCGGTTGACTACTCATTTGAGGCGTCCGCCTATTCGCTTCGGTAAGTGTATGTGTACTACTCGTATCCCGATGACAGGTGCTAGGTGCCCCCTGTCAAGACCGGGGAGTTCCTTGGGAGCTACCGTCGCATCTGCACCAGCATCGGGTATGAAAGGATGCGTATCATAAGACGTTGTTCACACCGATCTACGGAAGCACCAGCTCACCACGTAAGTTGCAGCGTCTCAGGACACCTGACGGCATGGCACGCTCCCACACTTCTTTCACAGATCTACGGTGGACGAATGCATGTTCCCCGTCTCCTCACATGGCGTCACGCGCTCCGCGTGTAGCCTGCCAGACTACCTGCCCCTCTGCGCTGCGGGCGTGCGGACGCGGGAGATCCCGGGACTGCTTCTGTGAGAGCGAGCGGTCGATATCCACGAGGTTGCATCTCCGTGACCCCGCGCAGGCTGCCGGACGCCTTCCCGCAAGGCACGGCGTACCTTGTGCCTTGCACAGCAGCGCGGACACGACGCCTGAGCATGAGTGACCAGCGTGTGGATCCGCTTGAGAACTGGGTTGGCGGTCGGTTCTTTCCCTTGGTTCCCGGGCGGCGTCTATCGCCCTCTGACCATGTACAGCGAGCGTGGAAAGCAGCAAGCGTAATTTAGCCATACACCCAGCTGTTCTTCCTTGCAAGGCCGCGGGCGCTGCAGTTGCATCTGTGATCCTGGTGACAGATTCCGGGGTGGGCAAGTGTTACGACGATGTTCGCCGCGGAAATCAAGCCGACTCGCCGGAGTTGTCTTCTCCCCGAGGTGCCCATGCAAAGGTCCTCATCATGCAGAACGTATCAGGCAGGCTTAATTACCTTCAGGTAGCTGCACTGGGTAGGTCCGTGTGAACTAATTCTTCTCTATCTCTCCGCCTCACGTTACGCTGTGAGCACTGCTCTTCCGAAGGCTGTGTATCCATGAAGCCAGCATGCACGGTACCTGTAGAAACTCATACTTGGGTACTGTGCGGAAGGCTCCGCCCAAAAATGACCACCGCAGGACTCGAACCTGCAACCTTTTGGTGCCGTTGGGCGATCGAAGCCAAACGCGCTACCATTGCGCCAGGTAGCCTTGTGTATTGTGCAGGCTACAGCTTATATATGTAGTTCGATGATCAACACGTATGCCGGTCACAGCAGTTCCGCTGAAGAGCTAGGGTCGTGTCTGACCGTCACCTGGGTACCTAACAACTCCCAAGTCCTCTGAGATGAAACGTCACAGGATTGGGAACGTGTTTCCGAAGGCAGTCCCCACGACAAGGTGTGTGGCTGTAAGTGGGTCCTCATGGTGAGAACAAATGATTGGCCTCATGTTCTGGTAGCGCCACGAAGGAGATAGGGTGGCTGCAAAGCAGGGTTTCCCAGGACGCTTCGGTGCCTGGCGGACAGGCACGGTTCTCGCGAGATGGCTTACGAAGGATAGACTTCAATAAAGAGTAAGAGCAATCCAGAAGGTAGGAGAGCGAAGGAGGCGTGCACGCTGCATTGCAGGCATGCCGCGTATCCATTTCAGATGGTCTTACTGCGTTGAGCAGCTGCTCAGCGCGCATCGCAGTCAGGGCGATCAACGGACGGTCAAGGTTATGAGAACACATGTAGCAATGCGGATCCTAGCGGTGTAATCCGGTCTGCTGCGATCGATCCTAGAGTTCCGATTGGGCCGACGGCAGAGACGGCGAGGGACGATGGATTCGACAAGGTCGGTGAAACATGGACGTGCAGAGGCTGTTGCGACGGCTACGAGGGGCGTTGCGGACGCGGGAGATGGAGGCGACTGGTTGAAAGTCCGGGGGAGCCGGAGACGGAGTGTCGGGGCAGGCACGCTGAGCGCGGACGGGCGTCTGTGCGGGAGTGTTAGTGTAGCAGGGCGTAGACGCCTGTGAAAGCCGGACCTGCACTCAGCGTCCATGTCTGTCACCAATTCGCTCTCCGCATCTGCTGTTCCTCTTTAGAGTCCTCCATCGCCTTCTCCCTCGTCGCTCACCTTCTCTCCGTCACGACCATCATGCCCGTCTCGCGAGAACCTGCCGACCGCGATCCTCTCACTGCCGCCCTTAGACCACCTATAGACGAGACCGAGGAGGAGAAGGCGCATCGCCTTGCGGAAGAGGAGGCTGCGAAGCGCGTCAGTCTCGCCATAGACGAGGCTATCCGACTCGAAGACAAACAACGGAAAAAGCGCAAGCTTGTGAGACTGCTTCTGCTTGGACAGAGTGAATCAGGTCCGTCACCGAGTATGGCTTCCTCCGGAGAACTCTGATTAAACATTAGTGTAGGCAAATCTACCACACTGCGCCGTGAGTCATTCCTTCTCGTCGCTGCGACTTCGCGGGGTGTTTCTGGGACGGTATGGCGGTGTTTCCGCCTGATCCGTCACCCCCTTGTCTCTCAAGTCCCCATCCTTTGCTCGAAATGTTGTTGGCCGCTGCAAGGGTATCATACTTGCTTATCGCCAGGCGCAACCGCCAGCCGTTACCTTTAACGTCTTGCTTCTCATATTTCCTTCGCGTCAGGTTGTTGCGAATTTGACTACTCATGCATGCCATCAGAGTTCCAGAGATTATATACTCCGAACGCCTTCCGGGAGGAACGCATACTATGGCGCGCTGTTATTCAGCTCAACATCGTGCGATCTATCCATACTATACTGGACGCGTTGACCGACATTCGACGGCGAGACGTGTACCCTTCCTCGATTTATACGTCCGATCCGGACTCCGACTCCGAATCCGAGCACCATGTCGCGCTACCGTTCCATCTAGAGAACCTCCGCCGGAGGCTCTATCCCCTTCGTCATGTGGAATCACTCCTCATCGCTAAACTTGTTCCGCCGAACGAGCATGAGGCGACGACCCTTGGTGTCGGTGGGAGCAATAGCGTCAACGGCAACGTGTCATCTTCCGGAAGTGGGCACTCGCTGCCATCATCTGTGTTCCATCACCAAGAGGTCTTCGTACGACCGGGAGCCGCTTGGAAACTACGAACATCCGGCAGACCACAGTCAGCGGGTACAACAGGTCAAGAGACAATAGACGAGTCTCAGGCGGTGCTGCATCGGTGCTGCTCGGATATGATTGCCTTGTGGAACGACCCTATAGTCAGGCAGATCCTGCGCCGTCGCAAGATCAGGCTAGAAGAGAGCCCTGGCTTGTATGTAGGGAATTTTTCCCATGCAAGTGCAAAGGCTGACGAAATGCAGCTACTTGAACGACCTCAACCGAGTCACCTCGCTATCATATTTTCCGACAGACGGTGCGTCATTGCTTGTCTAGAGCAGAGGGACGTAGATCTCATATCACCGCGCAGACGATGTGCTTAAAGCACGCTTGAAGACCGTGGGTGTCTCTGAATATAGCTTCCACATGGAGGCTGGCCCAGAGACTGGTACCGAATGGCGTATCATTGACGTGGGCGGGTCACGTTCACAGGTCAGGAAGGCATCTCCTCTTTCTGTCAGATGGTTTGCTAACCGAAGGTCACGCTAGCGACGTGAGTGTACTACACGTTGCACCTGAGAGAGGCCTGCTAATAGAGCGATTCGCTTTAGCAACATGGGTGCCCTTTTTCGATGATGGTGCGTTGCACGTACCTGTGTACTTTGGCCTGACACCGTCTCACAACGATTGGTACAGTGAACGGTTGGTTCCTTCCTGAAACACTGCTGCAACTGCTACTCAATAGAACCCTGCATAGCTATCATCTTTCTTGCGCCGATCTCTGCTTTCGATCAAACCCTCGTAGAGGACCGGAGTGTCAACCGGCTGGTGCGCCTATATATCCCATCGTATGCCGTCCGTTGACTGACCTCCTTTGCAGGAAGACAGCGTGCTGCTCTGGAAGGAGGTTTGCTCGAATAAGCTGCTGGCGAAGGTCGACCTCGTGCTGTTCCTGAACAAGTGCGACATCTTGGCTTCGAAACTTAGGTCCGGTATCCGCCTTGCGAAGTACGTTCGCAGCTTCGGGGATCGGCCGAATGAACCCGAGGTAGCCGAAAAGTGTGAGCGTGTGATCCATTGGTCTCATAACCCTTCATCCACTGAAATATCATTGCCTCAGACTTCCGCAGCAAATTCAGTGCGATCCACAGGGAGCACTCACCTATTCCGCGCAAGTTCTATGGTTTTTGCACGTCCGTCACGGTAGGTTGCGGCAGCGCTTGGTTCTTTTGAAGGGGTAGCTCATCTACTCTTTTGCTCAGGACACTACTACTACGGGCGGTATCATCGCTAGTGGTACGCCTATCATTGCGTATACGTCTCGCCTGCTCAGAGCTCATTCTCGCGTCGTAGTGAAAGATATGGTCGTCAGGGAACATCTGCGCGCCTCAAAGCTACTCTAGCGTTCTTCACAGACCCGGGCCGTACCCTCCTCCTACAGCGCTACCCAATCCTATTCCACAATTGAGTGAAGACCCTTACGACCTTAACATGACTACAGTTCGCCTGCCTCGCCCTTGCATACCATCATCGCCTTTTGTTACCCCATCTTTGCATATTTGAATCAATAACCGTACTATGCCGGAACGTATACAGCATCATCATTATTCATCCTTTCATCGTGCCCAGGCGACGTGAGTCGACCGACATCCCTTCCACTCCATCAGCTCTCGTGCAGTCGGACATTGTACACCGCTGCATACGAGTCTTGTATAACCGGTAGGAGCCTCACCTTATCTCTACCCGAGGCGAACCTGCTAACAATCCTCTTTCAAATCTCCCTGCAGATTCCTTGCTGTAACATGTACCTCTCACCTCAAGTCTTGAGTCCCAGAGGCCGGATTGTCCATTTACATCTCGCATCTCTTCATTGCACATTGATCTATCTACCACGGGTAGCGTGTGTCATAGCCTTCACAGCAGCTGCTTCTTCCTTAATGTAAGGCACCGGAATACACTGTTGTATGTATGTAGCGCTACACGTCCTCCTCGTGCATAAGCGGACGACTGGTGAAGCAGGTGAGCGGTCAAATCGTACTTGTCATGCTCATATCGTCGACGTCCCTTCGGTCCTGCGGTTGAGCTCGGAGCTCTGGTCCGTGGCCTGGTGGCTTGATCTGGTTTCATACAGTAGCTATGGAGAACGCTGTGCCGTAGGGCGTCGAAG
Organism: Trametes punicea; assembly: GCA_025528855.1. Classification (NCBI taxonomy): domain Eukaryota; kingdom Fungi; phylum Basidiomycota; class Agaricomycetes; order Polyporales; family Polyporaceae; genus Trametes; species Trametes punicea. The sequence continues at coordinate 180,793 of VICQ01000010.1, forward strand.
AGATCAAGTCCCCGTGCAGCGCCCCAGCGCCCTCTCTCTCTTCACCGGCCTGTATGACAGATCCGACCTCTCGGAATATGTTATTCGTCACCTTTGGATGGCATGCCGATTGACCAAAGTGTGGTCCTGGCGGTCCGTGTCTTCTTGCACCCTTCGGGTCCACCGGCGTTTTCGGATATCATAACCGCCCATCATCCATCGCCGTCGACGGTGAGCCCCGGATTGCGAACGACCACTGGTCGGCGTCAAGCTTTTGAGCGCATGGGTTCTTGCGCTGTACATGATGGGCGTACGTTCTACCCGTTCATGCCCTGGCCAGGGAAGCAGATTTGGTTCGGCCTAGTGGGGACTCGGACAAGGACGGATGTCCGTGATTGTCCGTCGCATACGTACCCTGGGCCCCCTTTACGGACGGTCACTGTCGACCATAGGCCGCAGACCGTATCCTCATAGAGACCAATACCAGGGATCAGTATCAGGGCGGACGTATGAGCCCGAGTTCAGACTGACGACCTTCAATGCCTGCACCTAGACCAGGTTCTCACAAATGGGAATTTGACATAGCCTCAAGATACTTCGCATCTAGTCCTTGTCACTTGTCACCGAACCCACCTCCTTAACGTGCATTGCGACAAACCTTCCACGTCAATTATGGAAATGATACGCCATGAGGTGTACACCGTACCTATGGCAGTGCTCTCAGGTACTTGGCTGCTATATGGGTGTCCGAAATGAATGCATCGGGCGGGAGCGCTGCTAGTTCGTGCCGTCATCTATATAGCAATAGCTCGCGACCTCATGCGACCTGAGCCTGCAACGCGGAGCACGTTCTACAGCCGTTGCATGCCGTGGCAGTCGAAGGACAATCCGGCGTATATGTTGGATGCTGATCGGAGCCGGTACCGCGCGACCTACTGCTTACAGAGAAGGTATCGTCCACGCCGTCATCCTGACGCACCGCGCGTTGACGCAAGAATGCTCAGGGTGACGGGAAGGATCTAGAATTGCATCAGCTGAAGAGCCATTCCACGGCGCACCCGCGCACTTCATCGTGGATCACAATACTGTACCTCCGCTTTCATGAGCTCGAGGTCTCAAGAGTGGCGGCATCACGGAGCTCGAGCGGGAAGGACGACCATTCACGCATGCGATACGCCCAAGCTTGTCCCGAAAAGGGTGAAGAGCTCGCGGGGAGACTTGGTGGAGCCTTGCCCAGACAGCACTTACGACGACAGCTTCCGGTATCTGCGGCGCGGACACATACCAGAAGGTTCAGGCCTGAGCATTCAAGTGGACGGCGCTGGGATTTGGATTGTACGCGGACGACGCAGCAGCGTCGAGATGTCATTCGGATGTGATAAAGCGTCCTGCAGAGGGTACTGTGGGAGCGTCGTCTCTAGATCGGCCTCAAGCGCGGAGATAGGGAAAGAAGGAGACGTCGTTGGAGCGAGGGTGCTAGTGCAGACGCGGCTTATCTCAAAGACCTGTAAGCGCAGCCCTTGCAGAGCACCAACGGCGAACGACCGGGAAGACCAGTCTCCGAACACGGGATCCACGGAAGGATGCCATCGACATCTATCGATGTGATAGCTTCGGAGCGTTAGATGGCGTATTGTAGGTGTGTGTGGGTCCTCCGCGACATCGTCGGCTACAACAGCCGTCTATGCATGGTAAGGGCCTCTCCTTTGCGTGTCGCTGTTGGGTGCCACCAGCATCTCTTGCGGGTTCATCTATATGCAGGAGGTGAGCAGGAGTTCGTATATAGATATGGCCCATTCGTCAGGTCTTTAGCGCCGAACGGCGGTTATGGTGAGGTAAGATACAACATGCGCTTCTGTGTTGGATATGAGTGGAATAGCTCCAGTGGGCGCGCAGGGCACGTTGTGTGCCCGTTTGTCTCCGCAGCACGCGGTCGTAAGTTTGTTACGGTGTGACGGGGAGGACTGCGGCTGCAATAGTGATAGGAATGATGAGCAAATCTCTACCTGGCGTGACGCCTAAACGGGGACAATGGAGCGCCAGCGTGCATCGCTGAGAGATACAGAGACACCGTACTGTACACAGATAGCTGCGGGCAGGATGCTCAGCGATACGCCATGTACAGCTTCCAGGAAGAGGTCGTACGATTGTTCGAGTCAGGGGGAGTCCTCCGGCTGTATGGAGACTGGGATCGAGGTTCGATATGACTCCAACGACGGAGCGACCTATCGGCGTCAGCATCCGTGTGTTTGAGCTTGGAAGATACGAATGCGAAGAATTTCGGGACTTCATCTTCGATGTTTGCGCGCGGTTAGCGCCGGACTGGACGCGAACGTTGCGAACCTTGGAGCATTCTCCCGCGGGACGTGAGTATGCATGGCGCATTAGAAGCTGACCCTACAGGCTACGGCAAGAATCCCGATCACATCAGGCCATAGAGGCGCATTTCCGCGCTGAAAACGGGCTAGTCCTGCACGATGCACCACCGACCGGAGCTATATGACGCCCTTCCACGAGATGATCTGCGACAGGGAGGTGAGGGGGTGTATGACGAGGAACACCATGCTGCAGCGGGGCAGTCCAGAGCGGCAGAGCGATAAGCCAGAACGCGTTCTGCAAAAAGCAGTAGAATAAGGCACGGTGGCAGCAGCCAACTCCACTCGCGGAAAGGGCGGTTGGACGAAGACGTCGCGCGGCGAGTTATTTCGAGATTACAGGGCACTCATCCCTCGAGGTTCATTATCTGGAGGCTAGAAGGAGCTAAGATGGTCGAACAGCAAGTCATCTGTGCAGACTGTCTTGCAGACACGATACCGATACGGCTGCAGTACCTGAGATCATTGAGAGAGACAGCGGCGCGATTTGGAGCCTGCTGCGAGAGTTAGTCGCCGGACGAGCGCTGGTATGATGCGAAGGCGGTACGGCGCGTCGGTTGAACGGTGGTTTGAGAGCAGTCTGCGAATTCAAAGTCATGCGCGTCGAGACAAGAAGAGAATCGTGCTCGGTTCTGGCGAGTGCTGATCAGGGCTCCTGTGGAGGTGGTCTGACCGGCCGAATGAAGAGGGAGGTAAGACACGAGCGAGAAGATAATATGCCGCGAACAATAGCGGGAGCAGTCAGATGTGGGTGTGGGTGTGGTTTAGACTCGGAAGGAGCATGGGCGAGCTAATGGTGGGGCACGATCCCGGCGCAGTGGATAGCGACGGAGGTCTCCTTGCTGTGCAGAGAGGCGTAGGCGTCCGGTCAAGGAAATGAGGACGGGTCGGGCTCGGAGACGGAGGGGACATCGGAGGAGACGCGGGCGCCTGCTGCAGAGATGGGCAGCGAAGGGGTGGGACCATAAAAGGAAATGGGATGATGAGCGTTCGCGGGTATAATAATCCGCCCAGGCGATCGTCCCACATCCTTTCCTTCGTCCCCATCCCCCCAGTCCCTCTCTCCCTCGCCCTCGCAACCGCAACCGCCGCCCCCACTTCTCCCCCGTCTTCACCGGCGTCCCGCCCACAGGCGCATTCATCCGCGCCTCTCCGCCTCCCTTCGTTCAACCCCATAGACGAACTTTACCGCGCAGTCTCCGCAGGCAGTCTGCAAGGTACGCCTCTCCGTCCGTTCGCTCCACCGTCTTTCACCCCTTGTGCCGCCCACGTCGACGCTCAAGTCTAACCCATTCCTTGCTCTGCTCCAGCTCTCGTGGCGCCTGCTAATACCTCGGATAGACTTTTTATTCCCTCCATTTATTGGGCGTCCTCTACCTTCCCTCATCCCTATCCTCCACGACGCGTCCCCTCAAAATGCGTGTTCTGCTGCGACCTCTTTCAACTCACACCGTCTTCTCCCCTATTGAGACCATCGTCACCGTCTTCGTTCTTGCCACTCTTGCGTACTTTCACATCCTCTCTGGTATCAAACATTCGTCCTTTTTCGAGTCGCCCCATCCACCTGCACTCCGTCCCGCTTATGCGCGTCTCACCAACGGAGAATGGGTCGCGGTCCCCCAGCACGACTGGGCAGAAGCATGGAACCATCCCAGAGACGGTGTAGAGGCCTTGGAGCTGCAGCAACTCATTTTCACGCTGGATGACAAGCCGCATACAGTACGTATCATCCCCATGACACATAGCGGTAGGAAACACATTCTGCTCGCTCCGCTGAGGCGAAGGCTTTACTGTTGTTGACATTCTACCTTCTGGACGTGATTGCTGACAAGAGCACTTTCAGGCTACCTTGCTCGACGCGTCCGCTGTTGCTCAGTACCTCGTGTCAGAGCTCCCGTCGCTCTCCGGCAAAGCATATTCGTCCATCTGCCATTATCCCGGCTCCAACGTCTCCTCCGTCGCGTGCTTTACCAGTGTCTCTGAGCCTGGCTCGTCGACGATCCTCACTCTCTCGTTCAAGCCTGGTGGTCGCGAGGACTATATGGGGGCACTCAAGCAAGCAAATAGCCTAGTTGTTGATGGCGTGAAATATGAGATCGACGCGGGCAAGCGTCAGCAGAGCATCGGGGAGATGAAGAGCAGTAAGTGGGTCGCTTACGCCCTCAGTGCGCTCGTCCTCCGCTTCTGGGAGCTCGCCAAGGTACGTAGCGTGGGTTGGACGCAAGTCTCTTCTTACTTATTGTGCTATAGAAAGCCGATTCATTGGACATCTTGGTCGTCTTGACGGGTTATATCCTGATGCACGCTACATTCATCAGACTGTTCTTGTCTTCTCGAGCTCTTGGCTCCAACTTCTGGCTCTCTACTGGCATCTTCTCGTCCGCTGTCATCTCGTTCCTGTTCGCGCTTCCTCTTTGCCGATCTCTCGACATCCCGCTTGATCCCATCGCTCTCACTGAGGCTCTTCCATTCCTTGTATGCACCGTTGGCTTCGACAAGCCCCTGCGTCTCGCCCGCGCCGTTATGGCGCATCCTCACATGCTGAAGCCGCAGGCTGACGGTCGTATGAAGGCCGCTGGTGACGTGGTGCTGGAGGCGCTGGACCGCGTTGGCAACATGATACTGCGCGACTACGCTCTGGAAATTGCTGTGCTGCTCGTCGGTGTCAACAGTCACGTCGGCGGATTGAAGGAGTTTTGCGCCGTAGCTGCTGTTGCGCTCGCCATGGACTGCTTGATGACCTTCACACTCTATACCGCGGTGCTCACTGTCATGGTTGAGGTACGTGCTGCGAAAGCTCTTTCCGGTTTCTTCCTCTCGATTACATGGTCCCGTCACGTGATCGCCCCTTTCTTATTCGTTTCCACCTGAGCGAGCAGTTTCTAACCTTCTCTCCCTTCGACCAGGTCCGTCGTATCAAGAGGGTCCGCCAAATGACCCGTTCGCGCTCAAGCTCTATCATTGCTGTCACTGCTAATGGCACTGCTGTTAGGGGCGCACTTTCTCGTTCGAGCAGCAAGACCGGCCCCGAGCCTACGGATGAGCCCATGAACCTGCGAGAGCGTGTCTCTGCCTCAGTCATTGGCGTGAAAGGCTCGCTCTTAAAAGGAGACAACCCGCGAATGGATGAGGTGGAGAACCCGATGGCGAGGCTGAAACTGCTCCTGGTGCGTGCTTCTCCGTCAAGGTGGCTGTGCTGCTACCCCGCTCACTCCGTCTTCTAGATCGCCTCTTTCCTTACTCTGCACATCCTCAATTTCTGCACGACCTTGACGCCTGCGACGACGAACGCCCGACATCAGAGGCATCCGCTCCGCTCTGCGCAGGAGGTTGTGCCCCCGCCGCGCGTCGATCTCACCAGCCCCGCCATCGCGAGCGTCTTGTCAAACCTTGCTGTCTCCGAACAAGCGCAGAGCGGTACTCCTCTCGAGCTGATTGTCAAGGTCGCACCTCCGGTCTACGTCCATGCTACTCCCATCGCTGCTCCGGCTATCAACACGAATAACGCAGGCACTGGCGAGGCCATTGAGAACTTCATGTCCTCATGGAGCTTGCTCGTCGGCGATCCTGTCGTCTCGAAGTGGATCGTCGCTCTGCTTGCTGTCAGCGTCGCGCTCAATGGCTACCTACTCAAAGGCATCGCCGCCGGTTCTGGCCTTGCGGCCATGCGCGCCGTCCGGACTCAAGGTGTACGCTTCCGTTCCCGCGCGCGTTCTATTAAGCAGTCGGAGGAGACGGAAGAGCACGCTTCCGCGCCTGTCGTCGTCATGGCCAGCGCGGCGCCCGCTGTAGCACAGCCTGAGCCCGTGCCTGTCAAGGAGCCCGAACCTGCACCTGTCACACGGCCGCCCCCACTGTCCGTCCTCAGTCGCCCATTAAACCTCGAGTCCGTCGACCGAAAGCTCCAGGAGCGCCTGCCAATCAGATCGCCCGCTCCCATCGAGCCGCGGACGCCGGAGACGCCCAATCTCGAGGCGCCGCAGATGGAGGTCCGCTCGCTCGCGGAGTGCGTGGATATTTTTGAGAACGGACCCCGGCCGGTTTCGGTCGCGCTGCAGATGCTGAACGACGAGGAGGTGATCTTGCTCGCGCAGACGGGCAAGATTGCTGCGTACGCGCTCGAGAAGATGCTAGGCGATTACGACAGGGCTGTCAGGATCCGGCGTGCGCTCATCTGTGAGTCTTGCTGTTTGTCACCCGTCGGGCCACTCAGGTAGGCTAACGTGGGCTTTGCAGCTCGTGCGTCACGGACAAAGACGCTAGAGACGTCGCTCATCCCGATGAAAGACTATGACTACTCCCGCGTCATGGGTGCTTGCTGCGAGAACGTCATCGGCTACATCCCTCTGCCCCTCGGTGTCGCCGGTCCTTTGAAGATCGACGGTCTCATGTACCCCATTCCGATGGCTACCGCTGAGGGCACCCTGGTCGCATCGACATCTCGTGGCTGCAAGGCCCTTAACGCTGGTGGCGGTGTCACAACTGTCCTAACCTACGACGGTATGACCCGCGGACCCGCGATCGACTTCCCATCTATCGTCCGCGCAGCGGAGGCCAAGGCTTGGATCGAGTCGGATGAGGGGTACGAGATCATTAAGGAAGCGTTTGAGTCCACCTCGCGCTTCGCGCGGCTGCAGAAGGTCAAGTGCGCGCTCGCGGGCCGGACGCTGTTCGTGCGGTTTGCGACGCGCACCGGCGATGCAATGGGGATGAACATGATCTCGAAGGCCACGGAGAAGGCGCTCGAAGTGCTCGCGCGCGAGTTCCCGGAGATGGTGGTTCTGTGCCTGTCGGGGAACTACTGCACGGACAAGAAGCCCGCGGCGATCAACTGGATCGAGGGCCGCGGAAAGAGCGTCGTCGCCGAGGCGGTCGTGCCCGGCAAGGTCGTCAAGTCGGTGCTCAAGACGACGGTCGAGTCGTTGTGCAACGTTAACACCAAGAAGAATCTGGTCGGGAGCGCGATGGCGGGCTCTGTGGGAGGGTTCAACGCGCATGCGGCAAACATCCTCACTGCTATTTTCTTGGCGACCGGTCAGGACCCTGCGCAGAACGTGGAGAGCTCGAATTGCATCACTCTCATGGAACCGTACGTGGTCATTCACACTCTTTTCTGTTGTAGTCTTTTGACGGGATCATCACACAGGACCAATAACGGCGAAGATCTCCTCATGACCGTCTCCATGCCCTGCATCGAGGTCGGCACCGTCGGCGGCGGCACGATTCTCGCGCCTCAGCAAGCCGTCCTGGAGATGCTCGGCGTTCAGGGCGCGCACCCGACGAATCCTGGCCAGAATGCGCAGCAGCTCGCGCGAATCATCGCGTCTGCCGTCATGGCCGGGGAGCTCTCGCTTCTCTCCGCTCTCGCAGCTGGCCACCTCGTCCGCGCGCACCTCGCGCACAACCGCTCGCAGCTGAACACGCCGATGCCCTCGCGGCCGCAAACGCCCGGACCGGAGGAGACGGCGCATGCGGTGCCACCAGCACCAGCAGCACCAAGCGAAGCGAAGCCGTACAGTGTGGACTCAAAATGAACGTGGACGACCTTTGTTTACCCGCGCACATTCTGCTTTCCTGCCTTTCGTTTGCTTACGGGACGTGTCGCCGGCCGTAGCTGTTGGGACTGGGGACTTCCGAGCTCTGAATTACGGAGCCGTATTGCCTTCGTCCGAAGTGTTAAACTTAAGCTTGTATCCTTAGCAGCGGTGCCTCGCAGCAGCCCGCGCTGCGCTTCCGAGTTGCTCGCTCTCTCACGCTCACACTCCTATTCTTTGCTGCTGCTGCTGCTTTTCTTGCGCTTGTTATCCCACGAGAGCACACATTCCCGCATACTATAAAACGCACTGATCACGATTAGTAGTTGCTTGCGCACTCAATTAACAAGATTACTCGTACTCACGATGTACCTATTAAAGGAAGAAGGGATGCATAGACTTGTTCGTTCGCTCTGCAACGGCCGCGAGTGGGCTGAATGCGTTGATATCAAGAGGGCGACTTGTACGGCGGCTCCCATATCCGCAGACCGTACGCGCGTGGCCATTTTGCTCTCTTCGGAGATGGTTAGACCGAAGCGCATCGAGATCGGCAGCTGGCTGCTGCAGCCATCTAAACCCGCCGTAAGGGTCGGCGGTCCCGTCAGCTTCGAGCATGGTAGTTGGCCAGTTGGCGCGAGCGCATCATCTCAGGAAACGAGCTTTCGCCCCTCATCCATCGCAAACTAGTGCAGCCTGACTTCAAGGTGACAGCTTCCGAAATTCTCAGGAGCCTGAGCTTGCCCGACTACCGCGTAGGGCTTGAGCACCCTCGGAGCAGTCCGCGTCCATGAGCAATAGAGGCTCGGAGTTGCGGCGAATGGCAGTATTTAGTACTGCTGTAGTGGGACTGTTATATGGTGTGGTGTATCATGTTGTTTGGGCGCCCTTGTGGAATGGATCTGTGATGAGTGTGCACTGCGATTCACACCATCACCTCCACTCTTGAGAGTCTTCCGAGAGATGAGCTGTTCGTCGTACGTATGGCTCTGAATCGCTACGGTGCGTCTCCCTTGTACGCACTCGTCGAACGGTGATTGAACGTCGATTGTCGGATGTTTGCGCGGGAGATCGGCGTGGCATCTCAACCTTATCCCACGGAGACACGGTATCACTGCATACATGTACCTTTGATGGCGGAAGTGCTTCCTGCCCATGCTGTACCTCGGCGTTCTATTGGATTGACCGCAGCGCGGGTGGAATCACTTCGCTGTCGGCGAACCAGGCGAAGCTGATGGTCGGAGACGCCGCGGTCGCTATATAGGTACGGTAGGTGGGTCTGTGGGGCGTCGGTTGCCGTCTCTCAGAGATGCACCGCGCCCATAGCTTCCGTAGGCGACGCCAGCCTGTCGACGAAAAGGAGAGTCCGACTGTCTCCAGGGACAGCTCAGCAGCGTGGGCGGCATGTGCGAAGGCCTTGCGAGAATACGACGAGGACATGATCCAAGCCTGGAAAGAGGAGATCGACACCCTCTTGGTATTTGTACGTTCGGTCGTTTCCGCTGCTTACTCGTCCATGGTCGCTGACCGGCGATTGAAACCTCCGAGGCTGGTCTGTTCTCCGCCGTCCTCACAGCGTTCAACATCGAATCCTATAAGCTGCTCGAGCAGCAGCCAGAAGACGCTACTGCGGCCATACTCGCGCAGGTCTCAGCGCAGCTGAACAGTCTTTCTGTCCACCCGAACTTCGTCAACGCGACGCGGCCCACCGATCCAGCGTCCTTAACCCCGCCTTTCAGAGCAAGCGCTCTGGCGGTTCGGCTCAATGCGCTCTGGTTCTCGGCGCTGGTGTGCAGCCTACTTTCAGCGTCTCTAGGGCTGCTCGTGAAGCAATGGTTGCGAGAATACCTCGCCGGTTCGTCCAGCATCTCCCGTGAGAGCATCCGGATTCGTCAGTTCCGTTACGAAGGCCTCAAGAGATGGCGCGTTCCAGATCTCATCCTCTTCCTCCCCATACTTCTCCAATTAGCCTTGGTTCTGTTCTTCATCGGCTTGCTTGATCTGCTCTGGTCCTTGCACCCTGTCGTTGCTTCCGTGATCACGGTGATCGTCTCGCTTGGTGCACTCTTCGCTCTCATGACCAGCGTTCTCCCGCCTCTGTACGCAGACTGCCCTTATAAATCCCCGCAGTCATGGCTACTATGCATCCTCACCCAGACCTTCAAGGGCGTGCTTGGGGCTATGGCGTCACACTACTACTGCCGACTGGAACGTACCAGTGACGAGGCTGATCCGTTGGTCAGCAAGATTGACCTTCCCACGATGGTTCACAACAGGCTTGTTAGGGCTGTGCGGCAGCGGTTGCAACAGCTATCAATGACTAGGACATATTCCACCTGGAAAGAGCGAGAAAAGGTCCACGTCAACGCGGCAGCGGGGACCTTAGACCTTGCGACATTGGCAGGAGCAGATGCGACGTTCATGGACGATTCCTTCCTTCATGGAACTGTTCGTCCTTGCATCAACGACATTGAACCCCGTGCTGCACTCCATTGTGTGAATCGTATCCTTCTTCGGCGCGCACCTCGGGTCATTTATGGACTGCCGTACTGGGAGCATAATCTGGATTCGGGCGATAAGGGGATCATTCCGTTAATGCACCTTCTCCTTGATTTGCTTTACCGATTGAATCAGGAGGTTGAGGAAGACGAGGAGGATGAGTCTCGCCGACATGTGCTGATTACGATGCATCGTCTGGTCAGGGCGATACCCGGACCAACCACGCTCGGTTCGACCTCAAGCGACGCATCCACCCGCGTGCTGTTAAGAAGAACGTTCGGCGTCCTTGCTGGAGTCATCAACCGCGAGCACGGACGCGCAACCACGACCCCCGTCATCCGTGAACGAGCGTTCCACTTGATGCTTAAACTGTTTCCTCGCTTCCACGCAGTAGGCCCTGCATGTGAGCCAGAGACCGCCCCTGTGTCTGGGGTAGTAGTTCACGACCTCTATAGGCATCTTGACGCTCTGCACCTATAGCAAGAAGATGCATGAAGACAACTCGCCTTACCGGTTTGTTCAGGCCTGCTGCATGGTCGTACGGGCTTCAGCCGCGTTGGCATCGACGAGTTCCACCATCAGCCGTTCTCCAGTTGCGGATTCGGGATCCCGCCAAGAGTCACATCCAAACCTCCCAAACAACGACAAGGACGAGCCTCCACCAGACGAGTATATGTCCATTCGTCCTGCGGTCCTTGGGGTCATGCGCGACTTGGAGGACTTCTTCTCGATCCCAACCTCACGTGCGGCTGAATGTCGTCCTACCATGGCCGTGCTGGCAGAATGCGCGGAGGCTGTGGTGGCACTTGCCGCGAAGGATCGACTTGCGGTCTCCCCCGGTCTGGTCAGCGCGTTGACGGACCTATTCGCGGCCGTCAGTCAAGCTAGCCAGGACGTCCAGGAGGACGCGCAAGAGGACCGTGCGGACGCGGCGAGGCAATCCATCCGTCTGTTGAGGCGGATGTACGGGATGGGGTGGCGTGCCAATGCAGAATTGACATGAAGGCCGTGAGTCGCGACGCATGACTGGTCAGTATGATCCCCTGTGCTGTGCGCTGTGGCTTAGCAGAAGGAGTTCTCTCTCTCAGGTATCCACGTGCATGCGATGTGGGCTATCTGATCGTGCGCTGGCTCGTTCATATCTTCTCGACTACTTGTGCTACCTAACAGTGGCACCCTGAATCTCACAGATGTTGCTCGAGCTGCCCCGTGAACCATTCTTGGCATCTGATGCTCATTGCTTGAACGCTTACATGCCGCAAGGAGACGGCAGGATAGCACGGTGCCCAACGACACAAACGCGCGTACCACGCCTGCAAAGACTATTGAGCTGCCGTGATGAACACTTTCCTGCTATAGCAAGATACCGAAAATCTGAAATTCCGTGAGTCCTGTGTTGTACAGATGCTTTTCGGGGCCTTCTTTACGACTGTCTCCACGATGTTAGGCTGGACTGTTCGCAGCCGCACTCATGATATTCACCGTTCTAGCGTACAAGCTGGCATTTCGGGACCAATGAGCGGACGCCATTGTCCTGTTGCTTACGCAAATGTCAAGCCTGCTCAATGGTTTCATTGTGAAATGGTCCTCCAATCTCATCGAATGCAACCAGCCTGCGACTGTCATGGCGATCCTTCAAACCTGGTCCTCGCGCTGCGCGTGCAAGCAATCTTGTTCCTGGTCCTGGTTTGTAGTCCCCAGTCAACATATTCGAGTTCGTAATGGAGCAGTGGCTATGGGGTGACCTCGACGGTTCGACTGGTATCTTGGGGGCGGCACCCACAATGTTAGTTAACGTCGATACGAAGGCCTTCACGAATGGCACCTGTTTGACGTAGATTTCCTCCTACTGACTCTCTTCCAACTCACTCTACTGCTGAAGTATTATCGTTTGTGGAACTGGTGCAATTGAGCGATGGTCATTACTACATGGTGCAGTTGGTGCGCTCGTCACAGCGCTCTTTGTGGTCCGCAACTTGGTTCGACTGCGACGACTTTCTGCCATCCTTGCGCCCCGACAGTCTCGAGAATACTCTCAAAATCAGCCCGTCTCCAAATACAAAGGCTTAGCAGTCAATCGGCTGAGCACACCGCTGGTAATGCTTCACCACATAGACACTTGCACTAGCGTGATTTCATTCGGAAGCACTCTCATCCATACAGCGTGGAATGTTTGATACCGGTTCTGTCAAGGCTGAGTACTACTAGATACCGCTCGCGTTCACTGTCAGGCAATCCGGTTACCTTGTCGATTAATCGAGATCGTTTATTGTGTTATGTGCAATTCCGCAGGCATAGACTTGCCGAATATGCCATTGATCAGGTTGCTTGCGGCCAAGGCGGCCATCGCGGTACGGGTCTCGTTGGTTGCGCTTGCTATGTGGGGCAGTACAACACACCTGACGTGCACTGAGTCAGCGTTGTTGGAGAGCGCGGTTGGCAATCCGGTTACCTCGGAGCTTTGACGAGTGGATGGTTGTGGTCCACTCTGGGTTCCCCCTCGACTACGTCAAGACCTGCCCCGTAGAGCCAGCCCTCGTGCAACGCCTTCGTGAGCGCGTCCGAGTCGACCAGAGTTCCGCGGCTCGTGTTGACCAGGACGGCGGTCTTTTTCATCTGCTTGAGGAACTCTTCGTTCACGATATGGTACGTCTTTGGGCCTCCGGGAGCGAGCACAAACACCACATCGCTCTCGCGGGCCAGCTCGGTCAGATCAACCCGCCGCACCTCCTTGACCCCGAATTTTGCGGCGACCTGCGCGTCTGCTGCGGGGTTAGCAGGGGTGGAGGGGTTCGCAGTATAGAGACAATGGCTGAAGCCAAAGGGCACCAGCCTCGCCAGAGTCTTCTGGGCTATACGTCCGAAGCCGATGAAGCCCACAGTACGCTTGGGGCTCGTTGGCGCAGCACTGAGTTGGGGCCCGCAGAATCCGAAAGGAGACCACGTGAAGTTGGGCCACTGAAATCAAAAAGGGTAAGCTGAGCCCAGCTCAGAGTGCTGAGCAGTACATGCCTGCCCATTCTGGACTACTTGCATCGTCTCCTTGGCGTTCCTTCCGGCCATGAGGGCGAGCATGACGGACAAATCGGCCACTGGAGGGAAGTCAGATCGGAGCGATGTATTTATACTCCAAGCGTACCTGCATCGGTGAGTATATCTGGTGTATACCCAAGCTTGAGGCCGCGCTTCGCAAGCTCGGGCACATCTATGTGCTCTATAATGGAGGAGTTAGATCCTTGAAACGGTCTACCGAGAGTCAAGATATACCATAACCAACAGACATCGTTGAAACGACACGAAGATTGGGCCCCGCAGCGTCCAAGAGCTCCGCGTTGACCTGGAATGATGTGTCAATCCAAGCTCACGCAACAATCATTTTATAGAACCCCCTCCCAACCTTGTCAGTCAACAAGACGAGGATACCGACTGCACCGCGTGCACTCTCGAGCATCCACTTGCGATCGCACGGACTGTCCTCCGGCCATAGAATCACCTTAGAGTATAGGTAAGGCGGTCAGTCTCGTTACTCATTGCCCCCCAGCCACCGCCTACCTCCAGCTCTGGATGGTTCAGGAGCATGGGCATAACATCAGGGCCCAAGTCCCGGCAGACCACAATCTTGTGACGCTGAGGCATATTGTTAGCCGCTTTCGAAGTGAGATGAGAGTTGACGGATCCTAGGCGTTCGAGGACAACGTTCCGGACGTCCGACGCGGCGACACTCATGCCATCGATCCTGGCAGTATACGTTTGGACTGGGCTACTGGTAGCCAGCTGAGATGTGTGCGCGGAATGCCATGCGAGCGGAAGGCCGGACGGAGTTGCTCACTGGCACACGGCCCGCCAGCACCAAAGCGCCCGGCCCGCAGACTGAGTGCCTTGCCATTTATCTCAACAAGGAAGCACAAGGCAACATACATAACCTGAGAGGTTTCCAGCGCAGAAGTATAAGTTATGGATCGGGTAGAGGCACACTATACGATAGGAAAGAGAGGTAGATAGGCAGTGTTTGTATGCTACAGAGTCGTCCATCGTTTATACTGCAGATAGCGCATGAGGTAACAGCAGAACGAGAGTTGCGTGATAAATGGATGCGATTTGCCATGAGTTGCAGAACGCGGTGAGCGATGCGAGCTATGCTGTACGAGACGTGAGATGCTAGATATAAGAAAGAAGGGTCGACCATGTCATATGGTCCTCGAAGATATCAGCTAGGCTCAGCAGTCCTAGATGATGGCCCGGATGGATCATGTTCAGCCTCGGAAGACGACGATATCTCATCTAAATCCTCTATGCTTCGACCTTCATGCAGCGCGGTCAGCGCATGCTCTACGTGCTGACGATGCAGAGGGGCAACGGGCTCGGATTGCGTCCTTGGGAGAGGGGGAGGCGACTGTGAACGAGAGCGAAAGCGATGCTCTTCATCGTTCTCGAAAGGCGAGGGCTCCTCTGCGGGGGCGGGCTGCTCTCGAGTTTGTTGCTGGGCCGCTGCGATGGCCGCAAGTGCGTCTCTGTCCGCGAGAGCCGACAACGCTCTTTCCGCTGAGGTAACGAGCTTCTTCAGCGAGCCTACAAGTAGCCAGAATAAGCATCAACTGTCAGCGTGAGTTTAATGGTGCTGGACTCACGTTCGAGGCTCAACATAAATAACGTCTGTGATTGAGCATGAGTAAAGAGAAGCCGCGGGCAGCATCGCGAACCTGACCTTTCGCGCGTCCTCGTCCTGCAAGATCTCCGTCTTGACTCGCTCGTTGATGTACTCCATTTCCGCCAGTTCGTCCAGCAACTTCTTCATACCTGGCGGAACCTGCGTCCTGCCGGTCGCATCTTCCTCATTGCCCTCGTCGTATGTCACGTCGGACCCGCTGGAAACGAAATACTGCATATACTCCTGGAACGTCCGCGCTCCGCGCACGATCTCCCCAGGCAACGTCTCCAAGATGCGCCGGGCCGTCTCTTGGGAGTCTTTGAGCCGCTCCTCGATCCGCGTCGCGTCCGCTCGATTGCCCGGGTTCTGCGCGGATCCAGTCGGTCGGTTCCCGTGCGAACTCCGGCGTGGGCGCGAGCTGTTCTGCTCTCGGACGCCGCTGCCACTTGAGCCTTGCGGATCGATGAGGGGACGCGGGCGCTGCTTGCTCTCCTGCAAGTGTCGCTTACGGTACTTCTTGACGGCCTTATCGAACACGCGAGAGTGCAGGGCGCTCTTGTACCGCGACGAGCTCGCTTCCTGCAGTACTGCAGAATGCATTTGCGAGGGTGAGGAATGGCTCGGTTCGATCGTACAATGACTTACCAGAGACGACTATCGTTAGTGTCCCGACCCCGAACAGTGCCCACACGACGAAAACGGAGCGACCGGCCGGTGTGACTGGTGCAAAGTCGCCATAGCCGGTAGTGACGAAAGCGCAGAAGCCTGTATGAATGATCAACGATGTGCATTTCCCTCAACATTGCGAGAGCACCTACAGAAATACATGGCAATGCCGTATGTCCACCCTTCGGTAGCAACAAAGATGCCTGAACCAACCTTAGATCGCGGCGCAGGCCGTCAATGCTATTGCATGCAACCAATATGCAAACACTCACCGTCCAGAAGAGAAAGAATAGAATCAGCGCGATGGCGAGCTAGGATCACCGTTAGACTCTGGTAGCAGAAGAGCTAAAAGCAATGACTCACCTTGACGTAGTAAGCCTTCTTCTCTTCGGCTTCCATATCCGCCACATAATTCTCGTACGTCCACGCAGAGCGCTGAGCCGTCCCGCGCGAGAAGTCTTTAAGCCACTTTGTAGCAGGATGGTTTCTGACGTCCATGAGCCACGCCGGGGGCGCCTGGGCGTTCTGTGCCTGGTTGTTGCGAGGGTCGGCACGCTGTTCTCTGTCCGGGGATGTAGGCGGTGATTGCGAGCCGTCCTGAGCAGACCCGCCAACACCATTCGCATTGCTACTATTCTCGGCCCTCCCGTCCCTTCTAATCGCATCTGGTATCAGCCCAGGTGCGTGAGCATGACGACCGGCCACTGCAACAGCGAACTTCGTGAGCATCGCCGCCATCCGACCTAGTTGCGCCTGAGTCGGCGTCTGCGGATGCGACGGCCACCCGGTGACGATGTTGTCGCGGAAGGCGTGGGCGGCGTGGGCGCGCGACAGCGCAGGGATGATCTCGCTCTCGTGCTTGGGTGCGGGCGGGGCGTTTGGGTCGACCTGGTGCGTTCTTCCGTCCTGCCGCCTCTCATCGAGATCCAGGAACATCTCCAGCGGCACCCCAGCCTCGAGCGCGGTCTCCTCCAGCTGCGCGTTCGACAGCGCGTTCACGTTGAGGTGCATCTTGTGACGGCCCGGAAGGCGCGACTCGATGGAGGTGAGCGTGGTAGTGCGCTTGATGGTGATCCCCAGACGTTTGAGGAATGGCATCCGCCTGGCTACGTCCGGCACGATATTGAGGACGCGTGCGTTCTTGCGCGCCATCTCTTGTTCGTCTTCGTCAGGAACCCACACAGGCAGACCAGCTTGTTGCAGGCGGAACTCGACCGCGCGTTGCCAACGGGCCTCCCAACGTCGAAACCGGCGAGCGTCTCGACGTCGCTGGCGCACTTTCCGCATGCGGCGCCTGTACTGGACCTCGAGGCCTTCAAGGACTGTCTCGCGGAACATCGCGATCACAACTCCAACGTTGATGACGCCGAAGAGGATATAGAAGCATGTCCATACGCGGGCGCCGGTGCTGCGAGGCACGATGTCGCCAAAACCGATGGTCTCGATGGATACGACGGAGTAGTAGAGACCGTTGATGAATGAAAGGTGGAGGAGGATCGAGCTGATGAGCGCGCCAAATGCAATATAGACAAGGAGGACTATGACGACGATCATGAGCGAACGCTGTCTCCGCGTCAGTCCACTCCCTATGGAGGAATGAGTGAACTCAGCAACGAGAGGTTTGGACGAAGTCAACTGGCTTGCCTCGTCTGGAGAAGTCTGGAGTGCGAACCAGATCGACGATGAGACTAACGTTGCAGATAGTAGAAGCGATGGTGGAACATAGTGTCATCCAATAGGCTTCGCCGTACGTGAAACCGTCGTCGAAACGATGCTCAACTCCAAAGATGGTGACGGTGACGATGTTGATTATGTCTATATGTTACTCAATTTCTGAATTGAGGGCCGGGACGTAAGTGGAACGCACCATGAATAGTCAAGGATCCGATGCAGAGCAGCGTCACAGTCTGGACTCGTTTCTCTAGGAAACGTAGCAGGAGGCACACATTGGCCACGAGGGCGCAGGCGATGGAGATGGCCATGCCGACCTCTAAGATGATCGGATTCTTCTTCGTCTCTATCGTCTGATCGTTCTCAGTCCTGATATACCACCGCTCGGTAAGGCCTGGAATTTCTAAGAGAATGGAGAAGGGTATCACAATCCCAGAGATAATAGGAGTCAAGCGATAGTTCGGAGTGATGTTGTCGATATCGTTACTCTTCTGGTCGTTCGGCCAGGCATATGACTTGATTCGTGATAGTAGTGAATTACCTGAGAGAGTGAGGTCATCGGAGGAGTCGCTGCCATGGGGGGTGAAGACGATGAGTGGTTGACGTTGTGGTGTACACGACGAATACCGCGGTATGGCGTGTTGCTCAGGATTCCTTGCGAGAGGCCTTCATGGCTCTGGTCGCCTGAGTCGCGGCTCAGTCGGCGAGCCTCCTGAGGCTGGGGGAGCTCATCGTCTCCACCGGGACCGTTCGCTTTCTCTGGGTCGTATAGTCCCCTGGCGTTACGTCTGTTGAGGAAAAGAGGAAGGAACACGGTAAATGCGCCAAAAAGCCCCATAGTTTGCTTAGACAGGCGGAGAGATGAGGCGGACGAGGCTGTAGCTGAGTTAGCGCCGTTGCAGACAAGTTTCAAGTGGACCTTACCTCATTGAAACCTCATGGGTAGGCGTTGAGATAGAAATACAATGTATAGCTGGAAGTTTACGGCTCGCCGGGCGCGGTCGGGCCAGCAATAGGATGCTTCTGCGAGAGCGCGAAGTTGTGCCGATTGGTCAGTGTATCTTCTCCGCAGGCAGCAGAAAGGCTCACCTGACGACTCGCTGGTGTTATCCGTCTACGGGGAAGTGACAGCTGCTATAAAACTGCAGCGGGAGACGAGGGAGGTGGGATGTAGAGGACGTTGTTGAACAGGGGGTGGACCCTGGAGTGGTATGTGCGAGAAGATGAACGCATACGCCCACAGTCAGCAGGGCCACTAGCTCCGACATTTCGCCGCGTGCTCGGGCCAGATTCCCATCACGATCCTCCGGAAAACGCGGACATGCACGCCCTCCGGTCATGTAAATTATGCAGTGCGCGACGGTGAACATGTGCAGTATTCCCACCGGTTTCCTCGATACCGGCCAACAAGCATTCTCCAAGAATGCCGTGCAAAACAATTGACCACCGCAGGGGTCGAACCTGCAATCTCCTGATTACACGGCAATATCGTAGTCAGACGCGTTGCCATTACGCCAGGCGGCCAGTCAGCTAGGCGTGCTCAAGTAGCAGTATGGATCGCCTTGCAAGCGCTCTGCTGTCAGTGCGGAGTTAGAGGTGATTTCACAAGTCCGCGCACTGTTGACTGCAACCCGCCAATCCCTCCCCTCCTCGATGTCGCTCGAAAAATATCAAACGGAGCTCATCGAGCATGGCATGTCCATAGGAGCTCTCAAGTTCGGAACGTTCACCCTCAAATCTGGCCGGTCCGTCCCATCCTCTGCGCCGACAGTTTAACCGCACTCCTTACCTCCGACTGCTCTCGACCAGCACCTCACCATACTTCTTCAACGCCGGGCTTCTCGCCTCTGGACCTGTGCTCGACACCCTCTGCTCTGCTTACGCAGCGACTGTTGCGAACGCCCTCAAGTCGTCCCCTGGGCTGCCAGAATTCGACGTTCTCTTTGGACCGGCATACAAGGGCATCCCCTTCGCGGCAGGCACCGCACTCCTTCTCCATCGAGATCACAACATCGACGTCGGGTTCGCGTACGACCGCAAAGAAGCAAAAGACCACGGAGAGGGCGGGATTACCGTCGGTGCGCCTATTAAGGGCAAGCGCGTCGTCATTCTGGACGATGTAGCGACCGCCGGCACGGCGATCCGTGGCGCGATCGAGACGGTGAAGCGCGAAGGGGGTGAGGTCGTGGGCGCGGTGCTCATGCTGGATCGACAAGAAGTTGGAAAGGAGGGGAGGAGCAGCATTGCGGAGGTGGAGGAGCTTCTCGGAGGCAGGGGGCGTGTGCCGACGATCCTCAAGATGAGAGACCTCATGCGATGGCTCCAGGACCGCGGACGAACGGAGGAGCTAGCCAAGATGCAGGAATACTGGGAGAAGTACGGTGCGAAGGAATACGCATGAACTGGCATAATCTCAGGAATCCAGTGACGCAAATTCGTTGCTGACTGGTCTCGGAGGCTGACAATGGAGTTGTCGTATCCTTGTCGTCTGGGAACAAGCGTATCCGCATGTAGCGCAGGTGAGCAGCGTCACATTGTGGTTGGAGGTACACCTCCTCACCAATCCTCCAGAAATGATCTGTTGTGTTGCTCAAGGCGTAAGTACCTGCCAGAGACGCTAGGCTCTGCCTTAGCAATATTGTACTTCACGTCTGCCCCTCGCGACCTGTTTGCGCTAGCGAATCTCACGCATGTGTACGTCCGCATTTCGTGCCGGCATACCGAGGCAAACAATCTCAACTTGCCCTGCCACCGACAATGCTAAATCCGCACACCCTTGCGGGAATTTCGCCCTTGGTCGTCCATACCCATGACCAGCATTGTTGATCATCCCGAACTAAATGTCGGACGAAGCAGCACAGTGCACGAGGATCCCGTGAGGTTTCATCCGCTCTTCCGACCGCTAGCCATTTTCGGTGCGGAGGTCCCTACCGGTCAGTCTGCGCGGCGAATGCGAGACACAAACACTCCAATATTTAGCATTGAGCGCATGAGGATGCAACAGTAGACAGCACTGTAACGCGTTGAGAGTACGACGTCAGTTCGCAGCCCACGCACGCGATGACTCTGAGGTGCGAGCTCACCAGAAACACCGAGAAGTGAGGACTACGAATATCTCAATCACCCAGTCTCCGTCCCGAACCCCAGCTGTGTCCCCTCACACCGGTCGTTGCGGCGACCTCTTCCCTCAGTCTCCTCGGAGGGACAACATGCACACCCCCGCCGACATTCGCAATGCCGCCAACACCGCCTGCTCCACCTGTAGCCTGCCCAAGGAAAGCGCGCAACCACGCAGGCGCAGTGCCCCATGTTCTGAGCGCTCCGGTGTCCCAGACACCCCACCACCAGAGGTGGCCGACGACAGCCCCGGAGATGCTCACGGCCGCGGCACCCGGACCGCCCATGAGCAGATCCATGCCGACGAGGGCGTACGGGAGATACGCTACGGGGAAGGTGATGAGCCCGAAAAAGGATGTTTGGGAACCTGGTGGGGCGAGGCGGGCAGAGACGTAGGTGAGTGCAAGGAGCAGTGCTCGAGTGTGCACAAAGGTGCGTAGGGGGATGTTGAGGCCCTTGATAGATGCTGGTCAGATGGTGAGCGAAATGATCAGAGAAGGACACGACATACGAGGATGGCTAGGCATGCGAGGAAGAGTTGCCATGCATAGTCTGCGGATCGTCTTGCATAATGCTTCGACTCGAGGTCATCTGAATTTCGGCTTCATGATGTTCAATGTTCAGCAACGCTGTTTCCCTTGGCGAGAATGTCTAGACGCACTAGAGCATGGCAAATTCGAAGATGAAATTGATCCCTGAGCCTATTGAAGCCCGGAGACAATCTCGGTAAGGAGTTACGACAGGACAGTGTGAAAGCACGCACTTCCAAGGAAGAAGCTGGTGAACGCTCTCCAGATCTGTGGATGGTACATGAGTGTTAACGTCTTCTTTCTGTGGCACCCTTCGCCTGAGAACAACACAGCCTTGCCTGAGGAAGATACAGGGCTTAGCGGTTTCTCCGCGGAGGCCTTGCAAGAGATAATCTTCCCGTGAGTTAGAGCATAGATACTCACCTCGTACTTCTGTGTTACAAGCTCTTTCACGAAGATGATCTTGTACGGGGAGACGATCTGGAGCATGACCGGCAGTGTGACTGCGAGCGAGGACCCGCATAGGAAACGTGTAACGGGCGGTATTTTGCGTATCTCGTCCATAAACGACATCTTGAAGCAGTACAGTACAAGTAAAGAACACCGAAGGAGACCAGGAGAACAATGTGCAAAGCAGGAGGACGAGGGAAAGGACAAGCAGCGCAGCGATGATCTCACCCCGGAGTGGACCGAACACGTAGACTCCGGCCGCGGTCACGTGGGAATACCTGGCGCGTCGCGTCGCGTGCGTTCTCGATGCTTCCGCCTCAATTTCATCCACTCGCCACCTATGAGCCGCGACAACGAGTAACATACCGCACTTATTAGTACAAAAATCACAAATGAGCTGCTTCCCGTACCGCGTCAAGGCGAGAACACACACTAGCGCTCCTGCGCCAATGATACTACCCGCCCTACCCACCCGCACTACGTATCCGCTTTGAGGGGCATTCACGACATACTCTATCTTCATCACGCTCACTCAAACCAGCGAGCCCCCCTTGCGCACGTATCTATCTGTCTCCGCCCCTGCCGCTGCCGCGCGGAGGGCGGGATGTAGCTCCACGATTTTCCCTGCGATGGGAGATGATACGAGCGTCGGATCTCCTGGGTTGGCGAACTCGAACTGTGAAGCGGCCGAGATAGAGGACAGGTGCGTGAGGGAGAAGGTAAGTGGCGTCGATGTGAGCGAGGTGTTGATAGTTCCTGACAGGTCGTTCCGGAACGCGTCATGTCCGATAGTAAAACATTATGAGGGTATGTACATGTATGTGATCGCCTAGAGGGGAACATTGAGACGGCGACAGTGTCAGCTGGAAGGAAGCCCCTGGCTGCAGAAGGACAGATCCTGTCGCCTTTCCCGCTCCCGTGATCGCAGAGGAGGCCTGCGTCTGGACAGACAAAGGGTTGCGAACTTGCCGGCCTATCTCCTGTATGCCGAGTTGCACCAACACATCCATATTCTCCTCTGACCAGCGCATGTGAATGATACTCGCTACGTGATCCTGGTTGGCCACTATTCCAGCGAATAGGTCTAGGTTGGTCTTCACTGGGCCTGAATATCGGTCTCGTAAAGAGCCCGCAACGCACGTTCTGTCGCCTCTTGGAATGTGCCGGCATGCACTTCGATCTCTGCTAGGACTGGAGAGGATCAAAATCAACCCGGATGGTTAACTCAGGAATTCCGGAAGCGTAAGGGCCCGTGCAGAGCCAGATGTCCACGCGGACGCTGCGTCCACTTGGCGAGGAGATGTCAGCAGAGCTGATGGTTCCGGTGGAGAGGCAGAAAGTGTTTCTCGGATCCTCGGCAACGAGGCGCGGTTGCATGGCATGCCCCTGTGGGGGAGGGGAGCCAGTGTACGACGGAATTACTGCGCCGAGCGATGCTCCTGGTAGAGACAAAAAAGTTGCTGGACTCGAACGAGATCGAGGTTCGTGATATTCCAGGGTCAATGTCGCATTAATTCAATCTGGTCAGACTCTTTCAAGTTGGCTGAGCTTGGAACCCTGCTTTGTCCTCGTGGAGATACGCACAGCGCTCGTCCCTCCCCCTCGGGCACCACCACCACCACCACCTGGATTGGCTTCCTTTCGTCTGTCTTTCTCGTCAATTAACGCTCAGAATCAACTCGACTGTCGAGTGCTTACTAAGCGAGCGGACTGATGAGGAAGAGACTGCAGGCAGGGCACTTAGATGTGGCTTGGGAGATGCGTGGGTCACTATACCCCGTGCAGTATTCCCGTTTAGGGAGTGTGGCTGGTCCGCCCAGCACGTAGATCATTCAAAACAGACAAATATCACCCGCGTCGAGGCCGAAGAAAGCGGGTCCTGCTAAGCCTGTGTCTAACCTTTGGCATTCACGCGACACACATCGGACGAGGAGTCCGAGTCTTCGCGGCCCGCTACGCATATCAAGATGTTTGTGCCTGCCGGGAACCACTCGAAGAACATCTGGAATAGCCTTTCTATCTTCCAGTAGTATCGCATGAATTCTGGAATTAACTTTCAAGCGTGAGATCGATGTCGACCTAATATGATAGAGAGAGGGAAAAGTACGAACCCATTTGTCTCGACTCCCCAGCAGGGCGAGGAAGTCGGTCACAGAAATGAACCATCGTTGCATCAGACTATTCTGGACGACATTTCCAAAGAGGGTGATGCATTCCTCGTCTTCGAGGCAGTGCATGGCGGTTCCCTCACATCAATCAGCGGACGTGAGGCGGGCTCGGCGCCGGATACGAAAGCCATCGTACATGTACGTCTGATAGGACCGACCTGATATGAGCCTCACTTGACGACTCCGCGGGATACAGCTGTCCTCTTCGCGGTAAAAGAACAGATCACGATGTCCTCCGCCATTGCGAGCTGCGAGCGTCGGCTACCGATTCCTAGCGGAGCAGGCAAGAAGGCGTGTCTTCTCACTTCACCGAAGCACCTGATTGTGGTTCTTGAAGCCGAGAAGCCAATCTCAGGATGCTTGATTCCGCTCGTAGTCATCTGCAATCTGAGACTTCACGGCTTATGGAGCAACTAGAAGTGAGAACAACGTAAGCCCGTACCTCTCGGAACACCTCGGGCTCCCAATGCATCTCGACCTTATCCAGATCACCCTCGGGGAGGTACCACTCTAGCAAAAGGAAGAAGAGACAGTCCACTATCAGTATGATAGCGTAGATGACGCCTGCGAAGCGGCCCAAATCCAGCGTTCTAGAGGACAGGTTAGGGAGACCGCGTTCATAAAAGAAAGTCGCATACCGGTGGAGTCGCGTCCAGAAGTCGTATGGTTGGGAACGGAGGACCGAGTCGTAAACTACTTCTGTCCGCTTTGTGATCTCCTTCCAGTCGTAGAAGCCTTTGATCCGTTCATGAGCGCGGAAGGGATCGTGTTTCTCTGCCGCGACTAGCTCGATCGCTTCCGACATGGCGCGGACAACATCTAGCAGTCAGTCACCGTCAAGTAATTTGCAAGGGGCGGGAGGAGTGTCCAAATGAGACGCACCATCTTCGTCCGGATTGGCGAACGAGATCGTATCCTCAGGGAGGATCTCGGGCACACCACCAACCCGAGTCGATACAACGTAGAGTCCGGCGCAAGCTGCCTCCAGTATGGCAATTCCAAACGACTCAGTGAGAGAAGTGTTCATAAAGATGGAGCCTTGCACCAGCACATCGCGAACGTCGCTATGACGAACAGGACCAAGCATTTCTATGCGATCCTGCAATAGGTACTTCTCCCGCATCCGAAGGAGGTCTATCATCTTCGGACCGTCCCCGCCTACCATCGATAGGAGACATGTGAGTACTTTTGGTACACGCTGTCGCAGCCACGTACAAACTCACCAATCAGAAAGCGGACATTGGGGAAAAGTGCACAGATGCGTGGGGCGGTTGCTACTAGGAGGTCGATGCCTTTCCTGTAAGCTAGCCGGGAAACAACCACAATAGTGACTATTCCCTTCCGACTTAGTTGCTGGAATGTAGAAGACAATCTCAAGTGGCTCACTAGTGTCTCCGGATGAAGGGGTGGACGCTGGCTTGAATTGATCGGCGACGATTGCGTTGGGTATGACATGCACCCTCTCCGGGAGTAATCTGGCTCTCAGCACAGTATTCTCGCGCCTATTCCCGTTAGAGCGGCTGTTCAAGAACTTCCGAAAACACATACCCAGTATGCGACACGCATATAGCGGCATCGACATTGCGCAGAGCAGCTTCGAGCAGCTTGTTGGTAAGAATGCTGGCGGCATCATCAAAGCCAAACAGACTGTGGTCCGTAAAGACAGTCCGCACTCCCATCAGGTGAGCATGCAGGATCCCCTCGTGCGCCAAAGACGAGAGGCTGGCATGTCCATGTATCAACTCGATCTCTTCCCGCAGAACTATCGTCCGCAGGTATGGCAGAAAGGTGAAATAGTTGGGGAGGGTCGCAGAGGAGGCGATCGTCGGAAATGGAATGTAGTAAACCTTTAACGAAGGAAGGAGCCACCTCACACCGACACGGTCTGGTGGATGGCTGTGAGTGATCACGACCACCTAGAGCACACCCAAAGTCATTAATTCACACATGGAGTGGAAATGCATAAACCATGCCTTGTGACCGCGGCGGATGAGGTTCGCACTCAGCATGTAAATGTGATTTTCCACTCCGCCCACGCCTGGGTGGAAGAAATCGCACACCATCCTATCAAACTGCCCTGAGTCAATACGACAGTGACAGAGTACGTTGGAACTAACGCGATGTTGATGCCCATCGCGCTCGACGCGGCGCGAACTGACGGTGCACTAGATGTAAGACCGCCGATGGGTTCAACTGAATCGCGATGAAATAGCTGCCAATGGAGGCTCGAAATCAGACAGTAACATGAGGATGGACGCAACCGGTGTTCGAGCGTATCAGCCACCGGAGCAAGGCTTAGGAACATCTCCCATAAGCTTCAAGTGGCAAGGCATGTGTCTAGCAGCCGAGGGTTCGGTGGTGTAGTTGGTTATCACGTCTGTCTCACATACGTTGACCTGGCCGAGGGAAAGTGATCACAGGAGGTCCCCGGTTCGAGCCCGGGCCGAACCACTTTTGCCCCTTGGCAGGGCAATGCCGAGAGCGGTGGCGAGTACTGCCGCGGGAGGGCGCGTCGGCGCAGTAGCCCAAGTACATAATTACGGCGACTATCAGGCGCCCGCGCAGCTCCCATTAAGTGGAGGCAGCGGTCTCCTGCCGCATGCGCACGTTCTCTCTTTCCTGCCTCATCCCTCCTCATTCTCTTAACATACAGCGCCGGCCTCACCTGGTCTTCCGTCCTTCCTTTTTCCCTTCTCGATGGCAACTTCGGACAACATCGACCCCAGCACGCCCGTTGGCGAAGATGTCCCAGAACAGCCCATCTCCGTGCCCGACTCCGGCGACACTGGCGAGAGCGGTAAGCTCAAGATGATCGTCCAGCTCGTCAAGAAGTGTCTCGGGGTCAAGGACATCGCTGCAATGTACGTCTCCAACCTCGTTCTTGTACCTAAAACGTAGTGGACCCCTGGCTAACATCGTCATGCACTAGGCGCCTCTCCCTGCCGGCGTCCCTGCTGGAGCCCATCCCCAACCTGGAGTACTGGCACTATCTGGATAGACCGGACCTCTTTGCTGCGTGAGTAGCTTGACATCATTGACCTTACTGGTTATTGAGCGCCTTACAACGTTCAGCATCAATGATTCCGACGATCCCTTCGAGCGTATGCTGGCCGTACTCAGATTTACTTTCTCAAAGGACCTGAAGTTCATCGTGCGTATCTTCTCGTGTCCTTTCGAGAGCTCTCTGTTGACCTTCAGCTGCAGAAGGGAAAGGTTTGCAAGCCATACAATTCCGTGCTGGGCGAGCACTTTCGGTCGCATTGGGACGTGATCCCGGTCTCCTACCCTTCGGATCCAAACCAGCCTCCCATCCACCACCTGTACGTCTCGCCTCCAAGCACGGAGTCGCCAAGCTCTTCGTGGCTGCATGGCCCTGCGACCCACTCCATGCCTGACGTTGCGCATCCGGCCTTCTCGGAGAGCGCGAGCATCAAGAGCGGCAAGAGCGCGTTCAGTGGGTTCAGCTTCATGTCCCGCGGGCATTCCGCGACCGCCAAGTCCACACCTGCGACCTCTCCGGAGCTCGTAGAGACGAACCTCGACGCGGGCATGTCGAACCTGAGCCTGGCAAACGACCAAAGTTCGGCCGCGGTCGACCTCTTGGAGACGGACGAGACCGCAGCGGACAAGCCGCGCGTGAGGATCGCCTACCTGACCGAGCAAGTCTCGCACCATCCGCCCATCTCTGCGTTCTACGCCGTCTGTCCGAGCCGTAAGGTCGAGATGAGCGGCATCGACCAGATCTCCGCCAAGGTGTCCGGAACGACGCTGCGCGTCATGCCCGGCTCGTTCAACAAGGGCATCTTCGTGCGCATCACGGGCGAGCCTGGCGAGGGCGAGACGTACCACATCACGCACCCGGTCGCGTCCGTGAATGGCCTGCTGCGGGGGAGCTTCTACGTCACCGTCGGGGACTCGACGATCATTACCTGCTCCGGGGGCAAGGACGGGCAGAAGCTGCGCGCGATCATCGATTATAAGGAGGAGTCGTGGCTCGGCCGCGCGCAGTTCCTGTGCGAGGGCGTCATCCACACGTACAATCCGACGGAAACCGTGCACGAGGAGTGGACGCGCGTGAAGCATGTCCCGCGCGACCGGGTCTTGGCGGTCTTTGACGGGTCATGGCGGCATAAGATCCGCTGGAAGCGCGTTGATGCGCCGGACAGCGAGTACGCGACGCTCATCGACTTGTCCATGCTGCACGTCGTCCCGAAGGTGGTTCGCCCTCTGGAGAAGCAGCTGCCGAACGAGAGTAGAAAGCTGTGGGAGAACGTCACGAGCCGGTTACTGAGGAAGGAGTACAGCGAAGCGACGAAGCATAAGCTCGCCATAGAACAGAAGCAGCGGGACGACGCTGCGGAGCGCAAGCGCAAGGGAGCCAAGTGAGTCGCCTTTGGCTGGATTGCTGTTCGGTGGCTCATTTACATCCGCAGATTTGTCCCCCGCTACTTTGATCCTGATATCTCGTCCGGCGTGCCGAGCCTCACTGAAGAAGGCCGTAAGGCTGTCGAGGACGAACTGAAAGAGCCCGCGGAGCATAAGATAGAAGACGAGAGCGACGCGTCCCCCCCAGGAGAGGCGTCCGACGCATGAGCCCCACGATCTATAGACGAGCACATCCGTCCGAACGACGTGTCGGTGTCTTTGCTGTACTATACATTATACCACTGACCGCTTCCTTTGCTGAATCTGGCACTCGCACTCGCACGGACATGCAGTCACTACCCTTGTACGAACCGCAACGCAGCTAGTTGATGATGTGAACTCTGCGATGTAGGGAGCAGCAGCGCGACCACGCTTGTATATACATCGCGTCACTCGTTTCATTGCGAACATCACCACCGTTGTGCATTAATCGTGAACTTGAGCATATGTTAGAGAGGGAGGGACTCGGGCTGGCGTGGTCCGCGCTCGGGTAGAATGGCTGAGCGCCTCGATCGCGTCGAGCTCGTCCAGTCGCGGACTCGGACGCGTTTCTCTGTCGCGTCACCCACCTCCGCCCAGTCCGCGGCAGTCTTCCCGTGCCAACGCCTCCGTCGACGTGCGGATGCTCGCCTCGAGAACCGTTGCTGGACGGATTCCCCGAGTTCGAGCAGCGCGAGTAGTTCTATCGCAGCATCTGATAACATCGTCTCTCCCAAAAGCAGCCGTCGAGTCAACAGCCGTCGAGTCAATCCGCGAAAGCGCCGACTACTTCTTTTCAGCCTCTTCCCGTCCCCGTCCTCGATCTCTCCGCCGCTTTCCTCTCCTGCCTTACCGCTCGCTCAGTACAGCAGCCACGATGGCCTCTGTAGAGTCTGTCACGCAGTCGCTCTCCAAACTCTCCATCTCCCCTGTCGCAACCGTCTCGCACGCCCCGACAAATTCCCCCCAGTCCTGGCGCGAAGCCCTCGAGGCGAGCTCCGCCGCCCCGAAGACCTTCGAGCTCGTCAAGACGCTCGTGTACAAGCCCAAGACCGCGAAGACCGCGGTGCCTGTGCCCGTGTTCGTCATCGCGCGAGAAACGACGGATGTTCCCTCCGGCGTGCTCGGCAAGACGCTGAATCTGAAGGACCTCCGTCTCGCGTCAGAGGACCTCCTCAAGGAGTTCTTCGGTCTTGACAAAAACTCTCGTGAGTGCTGTTTCCTGGGCTCTTCGTTCTGGGGGTTTGCAAGGCGTTGCGCGGGGCTGAAGTGAGCTCTTGCGAGAGATGAAGTTCGCCGCCGGACCTGCACAAAGACTCAGTGCAACTCTATATTGCGTTCTCAGGGGCGATCGAGAGCTAACACGTAGATTCATGTGCAGTCTCCCCCCTCGCTCTCAACTCACAAACATATCCCAAGGTCACGACCGTCATCGACTCTGCGATCGCGACCTCGTCCTCAACGTTCGCCGTCCGCGGCCTCTCCTCCGAATCCACAATCTTCCTCTCCGGGAAGGATCTTTACGCCTATGTCAAGCAGCTTGCCACCGAGGGCGCGCCCACACTGCACGAGCTCGACATCGCGAACCTGCAAGCCGCAGCGGATGGTGCGGCAGCGTCAAAATCTGCCCCTGTGAAGAAGGAGAAGGAGGACGCGAAGATCGAAGGCGCGGTGCAAATCGCTATCGGTGTGAAGAAGGAGGTCGACTTTCCGACGTGGTACACGAACGTGCTCATCAAGGCCGACATGCTGGAGTACTACAACGTTAGCGGCTGTTATATCCTAAAACCCTGGTCATACTCCATCTGGGAAACGATCCAGGGTACGTGCGCGTTCGAACCTCAGAATTGCGGTGGTCAGCTAAACCGCTACTCAGAGTGGTTCAATGCTAAGATCAAGGAGATGGGCGTGCAGAACGCGTATTTCCCCATGTTTGTCTCGTCCAAAGTCTTGGAGCGGGAGAAGGACCACGTCGAGGGCTTTTCTCCTGAAGTCGCTTGGGTCACGCGAGCGTATGTATTCAAATTTGTTTGTTTCTGGTCATGGACTCACATCTTGGCTGCAGCGGTAACTCTGAACTCGAAGAGCCCATCGCGATCCGTCCCACCTCCGAAACGGTCATGTATCCTTGTATGTCTTCTCCATACAAGCCTATTGATCAATACTGATGAGGACTCAGACTATGCGAAGTGGATCCAAAGCCACCGTGATCTTCCACTCAAACTGAACCAGTGGAATAGTGTCGTCCGCTGGGAGTTCAAGAACCCTCGTAAGTGTCCATAACCTATCGTTAACGTCTTGCGCTCAAGAATGCCGTCAGAGCCCTTCCTCCGCACGCGTGAGTTCCTCTGGCAGGAGGGCCACACCGCACATCTCACGAAGGCCGAGGCCGATAAGGAGGTGCTTGAGATCCTCGACCTCTACCGGCGGGTATACGAGGAGCTCCTTGCCGTCCCTGTCATCCCCGGTGTCAAGTCCGACAAGGAGAGGTTTGCGGGCGGTCTCTACACGACGACCGTCGAGGGCTTCATCCCGACGACTGGGCGAGGTATCCAAGGCGCGACGTCGCACTGCCTGGGGCAGAACTTCTCGCGCCCGGAGATGTTCAACATCTTCGTCGAGGACCCGAACGACCCCACCGGTCAGAAAAAGGCGTACGTGTGGCAGAACTCATGGGGTCTCTCGACGCGCACGATCGGTGTCATGGTCATGATCCACGGCGACAACCAGGGCTTGGTCCTCCCGCCGCGCGTAGCCGCTGTTCAGGTCGTCGTCGTCCCGTGCGGCATCACCGCCAAGTCCACCGAGGAGCAGCGCGTCGCTGTCAACACGGCGTGTGAGAACCTCGCGGATACACTCAAGAAGGCTGGCATCCGGGCGCGTGCGGATCTCCGCGAGGGCTACACTCCTGGCTTCAAGTTCAACGACTGGGAGCAGAAGGTAAGCCACAAAGCTTCTCTCTGTAAACCCGAATGCGTACTGACCACGCCTTCTCCAGGGCGTCCCGCTCCGTCTCGAGATCGGCCCCGCAGACCTCGCGAAGCAACAGACGCTCAGCGCGCGACGCGACACCGGCGCGAAGGTCCCGCTCCCGCTCGCGGACATCACGACGTCCGTCCCCACGCTGCTCGACCAGATCCAGGCGGACATGTTCAAGCGCGCGCAGGACGTGTACTTCTCGCGCCTGCGCGAGGTGCGCCGCTGGGAGGACGTCGTGCCGACGCTCGACGACAAGTGCGTCGTCGTCATCCCCTGGTGCGAGGAGGAGGCGTGCGAGGACGACATCAAGGAGCGCAGCGCCAGGGCGTGAGTCTCCCTGTTTCCTATCAACGTGATCTCCCTTGATGACATGTGCACTCACGCGTTACCAGGTCTGAGCCGACGGACGAGCGCGCCCCCTCCGCGGGCGCGAAGTCGCTCTGCATTCCGTTTGACCAGTCCCGTTGGTCGCCGATTGAGCCTGGCAAGACCAAGTGCGTCGGGTGCGGCAAGGACGCGAAACGCTGGACCCTCTTCGGACGCTCATACTGAGAGGCTGGCGAAGCTGAACTCTTGTGGCTTGCGTGCGAGGCGCAAGCGCAGGGAAGCTGAATGCAGTAGGTAGATTTCTGACATGTACTATGGGGCTCGAAGGGTTCTCTCCGTTGTCAACGCGAATTCAAGTGCCTGTCAACCAGTCGAGCGGCAAGAGCATCAGGAAACCTCAATCAGACCAGATTAATCCTTGGTATGTATAAGATTGTATTGCATTCCGCTTGCTGTGCGGCACGTCGCAGCGCGCCATCATCGTAAAGTACAAAGCAAGAGACACAGATGGTAGACATGCGGCTCCAGGCAGCCCGGGCGAGAACACAAGTACTAGTGCAACTAGAGTCTGTATCGTGCGTGGGTGGGCGTGAACGGTATGGAGGAATACCGACTTACTTAGCTTGGGATGCGATGGGGGAGACTGTGTACTACTACTGTGCATCTAGCGCGAGGGTGGAGAACGGAGGGTAATAGATAGATACAAGGGGATATGAGGCAGACATGGGCATGAGGTAGAAAATGCAGACAAGAAAGACCGGTACGTGTGCTGAGGATGCGAAGGCAGCTAACGCAGGGCGAGAGCGCGCGCGGGAGGAAGGGGGGCAGGTGCGTTTGCACGGGATGAGGGGATGGAATTATGGCACAAGGAGCAGGAATCGTGAGGAGGGGCAGATGGAGGTGTCGCAGCGGAGGATAGACAACAATAAACATCGATGCGGGTATGAAGAGTTTTGTCGTGAGCTGAGCTGAGCGTCCGAACGGCGACGAGAGTTCCTGATGCTAGACAACACAGCGCGCGAGGCGCAAAACGAGTTGATATCGGAAGCGAGGTAGCAATGTGGATGCAGGTGTCCCAGTATGCGTGCATGCGCGTCGTACATGCTGAATGTCCGCAGGAGTAGCAATTTCCCGCCAGACGAGATATGGGAGGCCCTCATCGCTCCTGAAAGACCTTGCCTTCGCTGCCGCCCGAGCCGTTCGCCTGGGCTGCCAATGCCTGCTCTTCCATTGCACGTTGCTCTTGTATGATTGCCTTGAGCGCAGGCAGCTCCGCCTGAAGGTCCACTTGGGTGTTTTCCTCCCATCTCTCAAGCGCCCAATCTCGGACGAATACACTCGCCTATTGAGACACCAGCAATAAGCGTCATCAGCACGATGATATGCAACAAGAATCAGAACATCTGACCTTCAAGAATTTCTTCGACGCATACTTCTTGTAGAACGACTGATGCCGGACAGGCTTAAGTATGTAGTTCAACATCAAGTTTGCTGTCGGGATGATGTCGCTCTCGCGATACGAGGAGTAATGAGCGAGGTTGGGTGTCTGAAGAACTGTTATCAGAACCGACACATGCAGATAATGGACGTCAACCTCACCCAGTCTGGGAACCCAAGGATCAAACGTGCAAGCCAAATGGATGCAGCAGCAAGCAAAGAAGGCGGCGCAGCGATAAGGCGCCACTCAAGACACTGGATCTCGAGTAGGTATTTGCCGATCGTGCGCACTTGGACGTTGTAATCATCGGCCTTGCTGATGCGACGTAGGAAGTGGATCGGGTTGGGGTAGCTCAGGTTCCAATCGATGGTCTTGAGGACGTAGCGCTCCGCCTGGAGGATTTCCGACTCGGTGTACGAGGAATCTGCGCAATACAAGAAGTTGCTTGCGGAAGGCGCAACGATCTCCTCAACCTTCGCGGCAATGAACATGCACGTGATCCCCACAAGCTGGAGCTTAGCTAGAGATACAACACGAGCGGAAAGGAAGCGATCGATAATGTTCACGCAGAGGAAGAGAGTCTCGGGGAGTAGGCGAAAGCGAGAATGGACTTGTATGAGCCAGTCCGTGAGGATGCCGCGCATTTTCCACGCGAGGTCCTTTTGGTTCACCATGTAGTTCGGATTGGGCATTGTTGTTTGCTATGGAGGATTAGAACATGCATATATGCGGACTGATACCGACAGACATACCTCGACCTCTTTGAGGTACTCAAAGATCTCGACGACGTACTCACTTACCATGAGCGGGTCGTCGGCGTCCTCCGCGTCCAGGTCAACCCACTGATCACCATTAGGGTCCGCCTCCATCTCCTCCTTCGGTATCACAGCCTTCTCAACCTCCTCCTCATGTAGCGCAGCCACATCTGGCATGTCCGACGACGTGCGCCTCTTCTTGTATGCACGGTGAGCCTCCTCTTCATCCTCATCCTTTTTCACAGGGCGCGCCGATATCCTTCTGGGCACTTTTGAAGCCGCGGGCACGCCAGTCCGTACTGCCTCTCGAGCAGCGACAAACCGTTTGGGTGATGGAACAGGAGCGGGGGGCTGAGGGTCGACAGCCATTGCATCCTCATCGTCTTCCCTCAGGACCTCTAGCCGGCGCCCTTGCGGTGCCTGTGGGTGCGAAGGGGCCGTAGCAGTGGTGCTCCGCGTCCGACGCGTTGTTGCCACCGTGGTGGTTGTTGTTGTCGAATCTACGACCGTGCGGAGAGGTTTACGAATAGTGGTCGTTGTAGTGGTCTGCTTGAGAATGACACCCTCGAACTTCTCCTTGATCTCTTTGACGCGCTCCTTCCCTTTAGGATCTGTCGGCCCCGGCTCAACGTTGAGAACCTTCGCCTTGTTCTCCGGAGGCTTGGGAACCTCCCCGAGGGCCGCGCGCTTGCGCTTGCCTTGGGCGGCAGGATCAACTAAGCCCGTAGCCACACCAACCGACTTGGCCCTGGTGGCTGCAGTTGATGACGTTGCGCGGGAGGGTGGCTTCGCATTCTCTGGTCTGTCTGCGGCGGACTGAGAGGAAGGGGGCTTCGCGCGGGACGCTGCTGTACGACCTTGACGAGCTGTCGCATTCTCCTTGTCTCGGAGTACGGTAGTGCGACCGGCCGCAGCCCGTGTCACACGCCGTGTCTAGAAATCGCATAATTCAGCCAAATAAACATACAATACAATATGCATGGCAACACACAGGGATGGCTGAAGACATAGGAGACGCAGCGGTGGTCACAGAGAAGGAGTGCAGCGGTGGAAGAGTAGTACAGAGTTGGTTGTGGGTTAGACTAGCGCGCAGGACACGACTCGTTTTGTTCAACACCAGCCACAAACACTCCAAAATAACACGCCCGCCCAAGCGCGTGACCCACGTGACCCATCAAACTCTTTCGCGTGCCGACCGCGTTAGGCGCCCAAGGGTGCTCTCTCTGGCTTTGGCTGTTCGTCTCCACTCCCTGGGCTCATGCTGCGCTGGTCTCTGCTCCCAATAGGACTCAGGCTAGGCTGCACTGAAGCATCCTTATTCAGATGGTTCTCGTCTACCCGCTCCAGACTCGCAGAGCGCGTCCAGCCCAGCTGGGGGGAGACACTGCTGCTGCCGAAGACTTCGTTTCCGTTGTACAATGACCCGTCTAAAGAATCAAAGCTGCGAAATAAAACGACGGAAGATTTGTATCGCTGGCAGGTTGACTTTCTTGCGTGCCCAAATTCTCTTAGCGATTGCTGAACTCTTGAATAGTGGGAGCATGCGCAAGGTCCTCTCTTCGTTTTCCACGACGGCCCGCCATATGCCAATGGGGACTTGCACATGGGTGAGTCTGCTGTCATGATAACCCGTTATATTTCTTTGCACGTGAAAGATAATCTAGACAATCTAATGCTCGCACGACGGGCTAATGCTTGTGTTATGAGGACCAAGGAACTCACCATGATCGTTAGGGCATGCTCTGAACAAGATTCTCAAGGACATCATTAACCGGTACCATGTATCTATTGGGCACAGGGTCAAGTGAGCCGCAGGTAGTGAGGCTTAATCAGACGCAGTAGTGACCTCGCTTGCAGTTATATTCCTGGTTGGGACTGCCACGGGCTTCCAATCGAGAACAAAGTTTTGAAGCAACTTGGGGTAAGACAAAGCTCCAGCATTGGAATCAAGCTACTGAGATCATTATCAGGTCGAGGTCAACCAATTGACACCTTCTCAAATCCGAGACGAAGCCGAGAAGTTCGCTCGTCGTGAGGTGGCTTCGCAGATGGACCAATTTAAACAACTTGGGGTTATGGCGGATTGGAGCCCAGGAACGACATATCGCACCCTCGGTGGGTATTTTGCAAATATATGCCCATGCTGGGAATGGACTCAGTATATCACACAGATCCTGAGTACGAGCTCAGGCAGCTTGAGATATTCAAGACTATGGTTGAAAAGGGTATGGGATGGATGCTGGCCCACGTTCTATAAGAAAGCACAATTCATCTCCTCGCAGGATTGATCTATCGGCAACATCGACCAGTCTACTACTCGCCCTCTTCTCGCTCTGCTCTCGCTGAGGCGGAGTTGGTCTACAACGATAAACACGTATCGCATTCTGTCTATGTTTCCTTCCAGCTCGACCCCACAAGCCCGCACATGTCAGACACGCTCCGAACACTCACGGCTGGGCGAAAAAAGGTTACTGTATTGGTGTGGACTACGACTCCGTGGACATTGACTGCGAACATGGTGGCACAGCTCACTCACTGTTATATCATCCGCTAATCATAGTCTCCCAGGCGATCGCTGTAAACCCGGAAATGCGCTATCGTATAGTAGCGGTTAAGGACAATTCGGACAGCTCGCGGGAAGAGACTTTGAATGAGTTTATAGTCATATACGCAGCGGATCGCGAGGATGCCCTCAGAGAGGTGTCGGGGCTTCTCCCTCCTCCTGTAACACCACTGGGCGAAGTTACTGGTGTGTTTTGTATAGGGTGTGCCCGTTATCTGCACACGGCTGATCTGTTTTTGCAGGCTCTGACCTCGTTGGTGCAACCTATCGTCCCATCTTCGCTCCTTTACATAGCTCACCGGGGTCACTACCATCCCTCCCAATTATCCCTTCCTCACACGTCACGCGCGACTCAGGTACCGGTCTCGTGCACTGCGCACCCGCACATGGTGCCGAGGACTTTGCAGTCATGCAAGCGCTCGGTCTCATTGTTGCGGCGTCGTCGAACTCAGAGTCCACCGGGTCGGTCTCTCTCTCAGCTGCAGCGGACATCGTGTGCCATGTCAATGGCCTAGGTCAGTTCACCGAGGACGTTGCAGACGTAGTTGGCGATGAAGCTGCGAGCCGGCTTGTTGCCATGGATGTGTTAGAGCAGGGTGGACGGGAGATCGTCGGTCTGCTTACGGAGGTTGGCGCGCTCAGGAAAGTGCAGCGGTTCAAACATCGATATCCGTATGACTGGAAGACGGACAAGCCGGTTATTGTGCTGTATGCTCTCCTTTAGTCTACTTCCATCGTGTGCTGACACTACGGCGTAGAGCAACTTCGCAGTGGTTCGCGAACCTGGACAACATCAAGGAGGACGCAATTGCTGCCCTCCATGACGTGTCTTTCGTCCCTGCAAACTGTGAGCATCGTCGTCCCGCTCTGTCTTTCTCTTGTCTCACAATTAACAGCGCGTAACCGTCTTGAGTCTTTTATTCGCTCTCGCTCAGAATGGTGCATCTCCCGTCAACGTGTTTGGGGCGTTCCTATTCCTGCTCTGTACCACCTCCCTTCAGATACTGCGGTACTCGACTCGGAGAGCCTCACCCACATCATGAACGTGCTCCAGCAACACGGCCCACGATATTGGTGGGATGGCCCCCCGTCTGCCTTCGTGCCTCCTTCTCGACGCGAGGGCCTCAGTGATGTAAAACTCGACGAAGTATGGCGAAAAGGCACCGATACGATGGACGTCTGGTTCGACAGCGGCACATCGTGGAGCCTGCTCGATGTGCTCTATCGCGACCCCAGGGTCCAGGGCGCCCAGGAGGGTAAAGAGCGCAAGCGGACATTTGGTGCAGATGTATGTCTCGAGGGCTCGGATCAGCATCGCGGATGGTTCCAAAGCCAACTGTTGACGGCGATCGGGTCTGCCACGAGTGCCGAGCGCGCAAGGGCAGCACCCTACTCGACACTCATCACACATGGGATGGTGCTGGATGAGAGTGGGAAGAAAATGAGCAAGTCGCTCGGCAATATCGTCAGCCCTATGACCATAATTCACGGAGGCAAGGTCCGCGCGGCATTCATATAGAGTGCAGCCACTTCGTCCTTGCTGATACAGTATCGCTCTGCAGGGCAAGAACGAAAAGGCCTACGGGCCCGATGTACTACGTCTCTGGGCAGCGACCGTTGAGTTTGGCAAGGACATGTCGATTGGGCCGACTATGTTACAGCAGTGCGCAGAGACGATGCGGAAAATCCGCAACTCATCTCGCTTCATCCTTGGCGGTCTCGGTGATAAACCTTACACGCATTCGGTGGAGCGCGCGGAGCTTGGTCTGGCAGAGCGGTATGTACTGCACAGGCTGCATCGGCTAGATCAGGTGGCACGCACTGGCTACGAGACCTACAACTTCCCTCAAGGTGCTGCTGTCGGCCGATATCCGTGTGACTAGTACGCTGACAATGGTTGCAGTGATCAACGAGTTATCATACTTCGCGAACATCACACTGTCATCCTTTTACTTCGACATCAACAAGGACTGCTTATATGCAGAGAGGGAGGACGCTATTGAGAGGCGTCGCGTCTTGACGGTGTTCGACCAGGTGCGAATCATCCGTTTGGAAGCGCCTTCTTACTTCTCATAACAAAGCCATGTCTCACTTCCAGGTATTGAAGACCATGACCATGGTCCTCGCGCCCGTTCTTCCCCACCTCGCAGAGGAAATTCATGCAACGCTGCATGGAGCCGATGTCCCTTCCGTTTTCACTACCCCTTGGACCCCTCTCGTACGTTGTTCTTTCCTGTGTAGTTATAAGCCCACCTTCACAATCGTCAAAGCCGGATGATTATGTGGATACGCATGCTGAAGAAGACATGGATAAACTCCTTCGTATCCGGTCCAAGGTCTTCGCTCTCTTGGAGCAAGCACGCAAAGATGGGTACGGATGATCAACTATCGAATACCTGAACAGTCTGCTGACGAAGCTCATTGCAGAGTGGTGAGAAGTTCGCTCTCGGCTGATGTCGCAATAAGTGTCTCGTCCGCTGCGACGTCAGACATCATTGACTTGCTTGGACGCGAGGGTGCGTTCAAAGCGTTTCTCAAATGCCATAATGCACTCACATTCTATGCAGAAAATATGCTCAAGCCATTGTTCGGTGTCTCTGGCGTCACCCTTTCGGATCGTAGCATCGCGGAGACAACCCCCGCATGGCAATATCAGGATATTCTGGAAATAGAAGGTATATTCGCAATCGTTTGTCCGCCTTTCGAAATGCCAAAGCTTACAATTGTTCAGGCACGGAGATAGAGCTTGCCGTCCGCCCCGCAGCCTTGCTTAAATGTCCGCGATGCTGGATGTATACTCGTCATGAGCATGACGAGCTGTGCAAGCGTTGCGCGGACGTGGTTCGTGCATAATATTATTGTACTTCTGACTAGATTTATGTGAAAGGCCATGCTACTATTTGTATGGTTGGAGTAATGGTCCATCTTTGCGTTACAGCAGCGGCAAGCACTGTATCATAGCGTTCCCACACAGTCCGACAAGACCAGCCCACCCTTCCAACGGCAGCACGGAGACCAAAGGGATCAGAAGACGTACAGATAGGTCATCTCGTAGGTCAATTACGTTGGGCATGCGTCCTCACAAGTACAATGCATGGACACGCGAAACCCCATGTGTATCACGCAAGATCGAGTTGTTTTCAGCCCCCGGGCCCTGGCTAATTAGACCAG
Organism: Trametes punicea; assembly: GCA_025528855.1. Lineage (NCBI taxonomy): Eukaryota > Fungi > Basidiomycota > Agaricomycetes > Polyporales > Polyporaceae > Trametes > Trametes punicea. The sequence goes on from VICQ01000010.1 coordinate 220,064, forward strand.
GCGCTCCTTGCATTGGGCCTTCGCAGGTCAAGGAACCAAGCACTCAACCCGGACTTTTGCAGAAGCGAAAAGTGATGTGCGGCATTTTGAAGCCTTTAGTAAAAGCAATGATCCCCCGAGAAGTCCACGCAACCCATCAGATTCCAGTAGCCAGATGAACCGCGATCTACGGCACCCTGTGACGGGGACTCGAGCGCTTTCCCCCTGCTTGGGAACAAAATCCTTGTATACTGCCGCCAGGGTCACAAGACCCTTGGAGCTATAGTTCACGCATGGTACGTTGGTCCGCAGCGAGTCTCTAACACGCGTTCTAGAGGTAGTCGGTGCATAATGAGGCGCCATGGGAGAACAACTTGGATGCGCTTACCATCAATGGCATCCCGGTCTGGCTCCTTCCAATGTAGTTGGGATCCCTGTCAGACAACCGAGCTCCTCATCGAGGCGGGTATCCGGAAATATCTTGAGGGAAGGGGAAAACTTGGCCGGACCCCTGCACAACATCATCAGGTCGGATCCGGATTCATGGGTTTAGCACAGGGTGCTATGGGAGAGTCAGGTTCCAAGATGTTACTGGTGAATAGCCGCGTACTTCACCAACGTCGCTACCAACCACCCGTCGGTATTGTGCGCTGGAGATTTCTGGTGGCTGGAGAAGGCGTCCGGCACTACCCATGGCTTCTCAATGGAGAGCCTCTTCGGCATTGTCTCCAAACCCAACACATATTCAGACCACGATCGACCGCTTTGCCGAAGCGCGCTTGGACTCAGCAGGACGGCCACGACGCCGTATTGGGTGACCTGGGTAACTCGCATAAGACCGGCAGGACACCAAAGGCGGCTCCGTGGAGGCCGGGGATTCTAAGGTAGTGGCTTGAACGCTCATTCTTCTGCCGCGGGCTACGCTTGAATTGCGCGATCTCAGCGGTTAGGTCAGTCACCTGAGAATATAGCGCAGGAGAGCTCGCTCTCCTGGTCTCTGTATCATGCGCATGCGCATCGGCCTAATGTGGGTCTCCTCCTTAAGACCGGTCTTTGATTTGACGCGCGGGTAACTTCGCTCCCGGACTGAATACTCCATCGGTCCGACAAAGTCGTGTTCGAGAGCAGCTCACTTCTAAGCCATCCACCTACCATATTCTCTAGGCATATCGCCTGCAGCAACCCACCGTATGGCTCCAGACAGCTCGGCCGACCTCGTGCGTTACAATTCAACTGCGCACGCTCTAGAAGATCACATATATCCAAGGCGTGTTCTGTCTAAGTGTAGTGGTGTATATCGGATCAAGAGAAAATGAGTTTCTTCACGTCGACCCCGCGCTCCGACAACGGCGTCACGGGTCCACTACTTGACGTATCAGCAAGAGATCATTCTACGCTGCGGCAAGTATGGCGCTGAGTCCGGTCAGTAGTGCCCTTGGCTTCCAGTAGAAGCCGTCAAGCGTCCCAAGGGCGAGGCGAATAAAAAGGCCCTCATCCTCTTTCCTAAGCGCGACGCCCTTCGCCCTGCATAACGATATGATACGCTTCACAACGCTCGGGATCCTCACCTGTACCTCTACGGTGACGGCCCGTACTTTTACGGTTGTCAATTCATGCTCGTACACAGTCTGGTACGTCTTCCCCAGCACCTTGCAAGAGCTCTATTGACAAAAGGAGGTCGTTATAGGCCAGCTGTACGTGTGACCTGTTGCCCGCTTTGGATATCCGAGACAGTGCCTCATTTCTCGAGCCCAGATACTCACCACTCCCAATGGGGTAGCTTGAGTCCGACACAGCCTACGGGGTGAGCTTAGGGCTTAAGCTCCGGGTCTTGCGCTTGCCTGCTTACTCCGATGTCTTATGCAAGGTGGCAGCAGGAGCCAAAGGATATAGTGAGCTTTACCGTGCCCGACGGGTGGACCGGGCACATCTGGGTGAACCTCAGCGCGTCTTTGCATCAGTGAATCTGCTCATGCACCGAATCCTGCATCGATTCCACAGGGCCGGCGGGACTGCAATTTCACCCTTACGAATGGCTCGAACTCCTGTCTCGATGGAGGCTGCGAGGGTGGGCTAGAATGCAATGGGACGGTGTGTCGCTCCGCACATCAGCTTTACTCGATGGCTCACCTCTCGCTCAGGGCGTCCCACCTGTCACCATTGCCGAATTCTCCCTGGATGCCGACCAGCAGGACTTTTACGATGGTACGCACGGCCCATAACCCGTTGGAACTGATTTCTCAACTAGATGGAAACGCCATAGTTTCTCTTGTCAATGGCTTCAACATACCCGTAAGGATCACGAACAGCGAGGACTGCGCGGTCGCGGATTGCCCAGTTGACCTGAATGCCAATTGTGAGTCGGGGCCGTCTTCCCTTCGACTGGAGTACGGTCGGAATGACGATGGGGAGGTAGGCCCAGCCGAACTCGCTGGCCCTTACGACGCCAGCGGCAACGCGGTTGGATGCAAGAGCGCATGTGTTGCGGGACTGGGAGACCCTGGTCAGTGTCACCAATGATTGGATGTGTTCACCATTCATGGTTGAGCTTGCTATAATAGTTAACAATCCCAACTGCTGCACCGGGACCCACGACACTCCGGCAACTTGCCCTCCAACAGGCGTTGAGTACTATTCCTACTTCAGTAAGTACCGCGACCAATGAAGAACGATACGCACTTGTTGATCGTGTTGTGCCACAGAGGGTAACTGCCCGGACGCACAAACTTATGTCTACGATATCTCCACTTCGGTCCTTCCGTGCGAGTCTGCTCCTCAAGCGGACTACACCATCACGTTCTGTCCTTGAATCCTGCCCGATCTACCAGTAGTTTGAACCGCGTTCGCCAATGGTTAGAATGATATTGTCCAAGCAGATCTGGAGGAAAAGTTACCGAATGGTTTAAGTATCCGCATCCGATTTCGAATGTTCAAGTACGGATGCCGAAGTATCAACGGCGATAACGGCGATGCGAGGTAAAATCCTTAGCGGCATAAGATGAAATCTTTGCAAAGTTGTCCAATGTCCATGGCACAGCCTGGACCAGAGACGGCGGTTCTAGGAGCAGATGCGAGGTCGGTCTCCGCCCGACGCCCATGTCCGTTGCTTACCAGTTCTAGCTTACTACGAGCGTGGGAAGATTTCTGCTCTCATCTATTTGAACTCGGGAAGTGGTGTGATGCAGCCCCTCGTAGCCCTTTTCTTCGCGCAGCTTCAGCGTCCGCTCTGCTCTGCTCGCCATATGTCCAAAATGTCCAAAAGAATCCGTATCTTCACTGAAGAGGATGTCTCCAAACACGCGTGCTCATCCAGCTGCTGGGTCATGCGCAACGGCAAAGTCTACGATGTCACTCGTTTCCTTGCGGACCATCCGGGAGGAGACGATCTCATCCTCAACTACGGAGGCAAGGACGTTGGCGCGATCATGAAGGACCCGGCGGAGCACGATCATTCGGACTCGGCGTACGACATGCTGGAGGAGTTCGTGATCGGCAGAGTGTGCGTCGGTGAGACGTTAGTCAGTGATGGTATCTATTTTCCCAATCTCTCAGTGCGACAGGTGGATGCTGAGTCTACGCCAGACTGGGAGGCCACGGACGACTTCGAGCCAGAGGAGACCGACACGTCCGCAGACTTTGAGAAGAACCAGTTTCTGGATCTCCGCCGGCCTCTTTTCATGCAGGTCTGGGAGGCAAATTTCTCGAAGTCCTACTACCTGCGACAGGTGCACCAGCCTCGGCATCTTGTGGACTCGCCTCGTTTGTTTGGGCCTTGGTATCTTGAGGTAGGTAACCTTTGGACATGCGATCAGAGCGGAGCTCAAAAAGGATGTCGCACAGATCTTCACTAGGACGGCGTGGTATGTCGTGCCAAGCATCTGGCTCCCGATTGCGGGGTATCTCTTCATCCGTTCCCTGGTTCAATTCTCCATTGGATCATACTCCCTTCCGCCATTCACGGTCGACCCCAGTGCACCCTTGAGGGCTGCTCTCGCTGGTCGTGTTGTCCCCCTGGCTTTCGCAAAGGCCGTGCCCTGTTTCCTGTTCGGCAACGTTGTATGGACCATTCTGGAGTACATCTTCCACCGCTTCCTCTTCCACATCGATGCGTTACTTCCCGATCATCCCGCGGCTTTGACGTTGCACTTTTTGATGCACGGCATCCACCACTACCTCCCTATGGATAGGTTGGTCCCAATCTACTTGCGGTGACGGTACAGTGACGCTAAGCTGTCCATTTCTAGGCTGAGACTGGTCATGCCCCCAGTGATGTTCGCGTTCTTGTCGTACCCGATGACCAGGCTTGCGCACCTCCTGTTCCCTCCTTCCATGGCGAACGCCATAATTGCCGGTTCATACGTATTTTGTGCGTGTTATACCATTCTCTGACAGCAGTGAGAACTTGAAGCTGACGGTTCTGTTAGACGTCCTCTATGATTGCATGCATTACGCGTAAGTCTGAGTCGCATTATATCTCGTGGGTGATTGTTACTAAACGGGCACCACACAGCCTCCACCACACCAGACTTCCTGCCTACGTTCGGGAGATGAAAAGGTATCACCTTGCGCACCACTACAAGAACTTTGACCTGGGCTTCGGAGTCACCAGCAAGGTCTGGGACTACGTGTTCAACACAGTTCTGGTTGTCTAGAGATACGGTGATCATGGTCACTTCAGCCGTCCACAAGGTACAATTACGGCCTCGTAATCTTGGGCTTCGCGTTACCCTTATTAGTACTGATATATTCCTCGTGTTTTGACGTCCACTTAACGTTGGAACGTCGTTGCGGGCGTGTTGTTTTACAGTCGATAGATAATGTCACCGTATACCCTGCCCGTTGTGTATTGCATCTGGACGAGCCATTCATGCACAGCAAACCTTTGTCATGGCGTCCGCCATCGTCCAAGCTCCGGTCTTTGTCGTTGTCCGAACCATGGATACCGTCCAGACTCCAGCTCAGTATATCTACGGGCGTCTATTGCGTTCCCTGCCAACTTGGCAGCATCACTGCTCCGCTCAGACGTACTGTACTGTAGCACTGCTCGACTCAACGGCGCACACGACCTACCTGCAGTACAGGCTCAAGGAGTCATCCTTTCCGGACTTTTTACTGATTAATCCGTGGAAGCATCTCTTTGGTCACCGCAGGCTCTACCCACAGAGCGGGCTTTGATCGAATGTTCAACTTCTCTATCTCGCAACTCCTCCAGCTACTCTACGGATCGTTTCTAATCCAATCATACGCGCATTCGGTCGTATTGGACAAATCTGGAACTGGCATGGGCTTTTTCGGAAGTGGGAACGCAAGTAGCACTTTAAAGAGAGGACACGTACCGCTTGACGTAGATGGCTATCCCGTTGCGCCTCCGGAGCTGGAGCTGCAGCAGGTCCATATATATGTACGGCACGGTACGTCCTGTCACACGGAATTGTGCCATCAGCTACCGTTAATGAATGGGCTTGTAAGGCGAACGGACACCTGTTGGCGTGCGGATGGCTGATCCACCAGCGAACATACCCGAGCACTGGATGTTCTGCAATACGGCGCGCCAGTTCCGCGCGGCAGTCGCGAGTGCTACAGCGGAAGAGGGAGAAGCTAGTATGCCGTTCCCAGCTGTGCAGACAGGAGCGGCCGTGGAAGAACTTCGGGCGCGCAGGATTGTAGAACGGAGGGATGGAACAGCTGTGGCTGGTGAATGGTACGTGCGACACTAAGGGATCTTTCTGGACGGGTGATATGTTCTCACCATGGGATCTCAGTCTACTCGGGGAATTGACCGATGTTGGTCGGGAAGTACGTGCGCCTCTCAGGCAAATGAACTAGTAGAGGACGCGCTGACGGATGGTCGTAGTCGACATATCACTTTGGCACCTCCTTGCGAAGGCTATACATCGACAGGTTCGTCGCCAGCGAGTGTCTTCTCACAACATACATCATGAATCATATCGGACGCGTTCCTCTAGACTGAACTTCCTGCCCGACATAGTCCATTCAAATGACGAAATATACCTGCGGTCCACTAACATGCCCCGGACGATCGAATCGCTCCAGCAAATCATCCATGGTCTATATCCCATGACCAAACACGGAAGGGACTTTGTGCCCTTACTCAGAATACGGTGGGTCTGTCATGTTAGCATTTGCGGGTAGGTCGCAAGCCTACCTCTTCTTTCTTTCTTTCTTTTCTCGACAGCAACGGAAAGGACGAGAACCTGTTCGGAAATACCCTGGCTTGCAAACGTTTGGAAGTCCTGCAGATCGGCTTCGCTCACGGTAATTTCACTGCTCGTCGGTGCGATGCATGAATGTGACAGTTTTCACCCTACAGCTGCTGCCGCTGCGTGGAATTCTACACTGCAGCCTCTGGACAAGAAGCTCTCCAAATATATTGGCGGCAACCCCATTCGTCTGGATGGCAAGCCAAGAGCTTCAGGCATACTTGATACCGTGAGCGCTATCGTGGCTATCGTATATATATTTGTGACTGACTGTTCATCAGATACGTGCTGCAGAGGCGCATGACGTGAAGATACCTCCCGAATTTAAAGAGAAGGAGGTCATGGACGTGATCGTGGGTCTGCACCAACCTCAGGGTGATGTAGAGCTAAAAAGATTTTAACAGGAGAAAGCTGTGGTCACTGAATGGTTCGCAGGTAAGTAGTTCTCGCGAGTTGTCTTGTACATCTGCTGAGGTTTTCTATGTCAGGGTGTGAGACGCCCTCAAATTCAAGCACCTATCGGGTGACTGTCGCTGACCGATCAATATCTATTCGGTAGATCGTACGGAGGAAGTCCGTAGATTAGGGATGGGTCCCTTGCTCAGCGATCTGTCCCAGAAGATGCAAGCCAAGGCGGAACATGGTGACGCTGACCCGACCAAGATCCTCATCCACAGCACGCATGATACTTGCCTTGCCGGCTTGTCCAATACACTTGATATCTTCGATGAAAAGTACGGCTCAATCCGCATTCCGTGCGTGCATTACGAATAATCAGTTTCTCCTATAGGTGGCCTGCCTTTACAGCTGCCATCACGTTTGAGCTATTCAAGAAGAGAACGCCGACTGCGCAACCTACGTCGTCATGGCAGAGTGTGCTTTCACTATTTGTCCGCTCATCTGAGCCGACGGAACACTGTACGCCCCCTTTTTTGCAACCACTGGATCAGCCCTAACGTATTCTATTCTGCGCTAGATGTTCGCGTACGGTATCAGAACGAGAACAAACCCCTCCCGCTTTGCGCGGAAGAGGGCAAGCATCTGCCTGGATCACCTGAATTCTGCACGCTCGCCGCCTTCCGTGAGCGGGTGAAAGAGCTGACACCTGATGACTGGGAGGCCGAGTGCGCGTACACACCAGTGAACAAACAGAAGGAGCGTGAGGAGACACAGGCGGCTGCAGCGCTGGTCATAGCGAAGCCTCAGTGATCATGTGCACATCCCGTACTGCACTATACAATGCATGACTAGTGTCTGCCAGTAGCATCAGTATACTACATAGAGCACACCTTGGCTGACATCCGAGGCAACGTCGCATTGGTCTGTTAAGATCGCAATCGGCGTGCCCGTCGTATTATTCTTGAGGTCCCGGAAGTCGGGCCGGTGGCTGTCTGCTTCCCCTCCTCACCTCGCGGCTCCGACGCAAGTAACCTCTCATCTTGACCATTCGCGCGACGCATCGACGGATTGGTGCAGGTTCGTTTCTGCTCAGTTATCACCCCGCCGCTCTGCGCGACGGCTGTCTGTAACGCCCCCGACCGCTGCAGCGATGGTCAGGGGGATCGTGAGCTCGGTCGGATACATGGTCACCTGGTCCACCGTCGACTTCCCCGGTTTGCCGGCGAGCGCCCCGCACCCGACTCCGGGGTAGCGATCGACAATTCGAGCACCCGCCCCTCGCCGTGAGTCTTGAGCGGCTCTATGGCATTCCTTACTCTCTAATCCCCACGACGATGCACAGGCCTACGCTGTTGTCCAGGACGGCTTTGCGGCGGTTCTCGACCGTGGTCCCGTCCCATCCAACGGGCCGTCTCACGCTCTCGGCGGTCGAGGGGCCCACCGAGCCACCCCTCGTCTCGAAGACGCTCCCCGCGTACTTTCGGGACGACATCCTGCAGGTGCATGGCTCGCGTCCTGCGCTCATTGCGCGGCAGGAGCCTGTCCGTCCACATGGCGGGCCGCTGTCGCGCAACCTGGGCGACGCGCGGCATCTTGCATGGGACTTTGCGGAGTTCGATAGGCATATCGAGGCACTGGCGCGAGGACTGCTGGATTTGGGTGTCAAGAAGGGCGACCGGGTCGGCGTCGTCATGGGTAATAATAGGTGCGTCGCTCGAGATGTTGCAGGTACGGAGCCGTGTACTGAGAGCTGACTCTTGGAAAAGTGCATACGCGTGTCTACAGTGGGCGTGCGCGAGTATAGGCGCCATCCTCGTTACGCTCAATCCGGCATACCGTTTGCCAGAGCTGGTACGTTCGCTGTCGCATCATAGGGCCTGACTGCTCCGCGGAACAATTCGTGACCCGTGTGCGCATTTTCGGCTAGGTCAACACGCTCAAGCTCGTTGGAGTAAGCCACCTCTTCGTAGTCCCGCGCATCCGCACGTCCGCGTACGTGCACATGCTCGGCGACGCGTTCCCCGCGATCGCGAACTCGAAGCCAGGCGAGATACAAGAAGGCGCACTCCCAGACCTGCGACATCTCATCGTAGTGGACAACACTGGAGACCTGAAACAGTTCGAGCGTGAGCTGGAGGGCGTCAAGCCGGCTGTTGACTTCCGCGAGGTGATGGTGTGGAGGGAAGACACCGAGGAGCGCAGAAAGTTGGAAAATATTGTTAGGAGCCTTGACGTGCATGACGTGATCAACCTACAATTCACAAGGTGCGCTTTAAGCCTCAGTCCATCTTGCGAAGGCCGTTATACTGACATCAGCTTCCCAAGTGGTACCACAGGCGCACCAAAAGCTGTCTCGGTCAGTTCTACATACAAGTTGTGTCACCGCGCACTGCTGAGGACCTTTGCTTTACAAAGCTAACGCATCACAATTTGCTGAACAACGGTATCTCAATTGGTCGTTGCATGCACCTAACCGCGTCCGACATTCTATGTAAGGGAGGACATGTACATTCGGTGTTCATGATCTGACGTTATCCGCAGGCAACGTACCTCCATTATTCCATTGCTTTGATAAGTGCACTTACCACCACTCCCTGCTGTCCTCGTGTCTGACTTTCTCTGCCGGATATACGCCTGGTCCTTGGAAATCTCGCTGCATGGACGCATGGCGTGTGCATCGTATACCCGTCCGAGATCTTCAACCCTTCAGCCATCGTGGACGCCGTCACGCAGGAGCGGTGCACTGCACTCCACGGTGTTCCCACGCACTTCCTTGGCGTCCTCGCTGAAGTGCAGAAGAGGCGAGACGAGGGCCAAGTTCTCGACACGCGCTGCCTCCGGTACGCCCATGTCAGCGTCCCAGATCTGTCGTTCGTCGGATTCATCGTAGACATACAGGACTGGTATCGCGGCCGGCTCGCCAATACCCATAGATTTGATGAAACAGCTCATCGAAAAGCTCAACTTGACGGAGCTGACGGTCGCGTATGGCATGAGTACGTCAAGTTTGGTTGTACTAATTGTGAGTCTGTTGTTAACTTACCACTCCCCGCAGCTGAGACGAGGTACGCGCCACCCACCCGGTTGGGGTCGATCGCCAGGAAGACATGAACGCTGACTCTGCTTGAAGCCCGGTTTCGTTCCAGACCACACCTGACGACCCGGTGATCAAGCGCGTCGAGACGGTTGGCAAGATCCTCCCACACGTCAAGGCGAAGCTGGTAGACCTCGAAGGACGTGTCGTTCCTGTCAACACGCCCGGAGAGATCCTTGTCTCTGGATACCTCGTGCAGAAAGGGTACGTTACCGTTCCCTGCTCCGCGAACTTAAGTACTGATTGCTGTTGTGTCTGTAGCTACTGGAATGACCCGGAGCAGACTGCTCGTGTTATGCAGCCGGACGAGGAGGGAACAGTATGGATGCATACCGGAGACGAGGGCATCATGGACGAGGAAGGGTACTTAAGAAGTAAGCCCACGTCCTGTTCGAATTTTGGCGAGTCGAACTGACGCATTGCACCTAGTCGTCGGCAGAATAAAGGACATCATCATCCGTGGCGGAGAGGTCGGTCACCCCAAGCGTGCCTTCATAGCTCCGGTGTTCACATCATTTGTTTTACTGCAGAACCTGTTCCCGGTGCAGATTGAGAATATCTTGACTGCTCATCCCCACATCCGTGAGGCGGCGGTAGTGGCTGTTCCCGATTCGAAGTACGGTGAAGTGGTTGGGGCATGGATTGTGCGGGAGCCCAACACGATGATCACCAAGGAAGAGACCCGGCGCGTTGTCGCGGAAGGAATGAATCCTCAGGTATGTCGCTCGTACCGATGGTTGGCGTCCGGTGCTCCGCAGCGCTTGCGCTGGTGCAAGCTACTGCGTTCCGTTAGCGTCCAGACACCCATGACCGATCGATTCCTTTGGACCTGTCGCTGAGTCTAGCTGTCTGCTGTCACAGAACTCGCCAGCCTGGGTGTGGTTCGTCGGCGAGGACGGAGTGCCAGACGAGATACCAAAGACGGCCAGCGGGAAAGTGCAAAAGCACATTCTTCGCGACTGGTCGAAAGAGCTGGCGAAGAAGGGCATCGGTCGTACGTCTTCAGAGTCTCGGTAGCGTTCGTGACTAGTTACTGTATGTCTGAGGTGCCTAGTGGGCTGGATACTCACCCTACTTTGGACGGAGGGAGAGCTACGTGTGCTGTATCTATAGTCTAACAGTCGGTCAACACGTAAACAAGCGTGCCATACGCATGCTGGCACACTGGACGGTGGTTCTTCGAGGGTGCTCGTTGCGTGAGGTTCCCCTGCGCGTCCTGGTTTTGAGGGTGCTGATTGAGATAAGCGGACCGAGTGACGCGCCCCATCGAGCGCGCCTCCGCCGGCGCGCAGGACGAAAAACTGATTTGCGGATCCATATTAGGTGAAAACGCGGTCACGAGTGCGGCGGCGACGCGTCTCTTCTGGGCCATCGTCGGGCGCCAATGCCGGGGGTGCCGGACGGCCGAGGTTGCCGGAGTGCCGAGAGGGTCCTATGATGTCACGGGCCGGAGGAAAGAACGGTGAATGAGGTCGGACGTCGCAGAATTCTCTTCGACGAGGTGGCGCCGCAAACCAAGCGGGCAGATAAAGATCAGCCTAGCATGGTCAGACCACGTCTACGCCTCTTTGCTCTCAACCGTCACCATCGTCGTCCTCGTCATAGTCTCATCAAACGCGCTTAACATACATCATGCCTGAGGGAACCATGAAAGCGCTCTGGTACAGCGAGGTGTGTCCGCACCGTTCGACGCGTTAACTCCCCCATTCATGCCCGCAATCTAATCGCGGTGCTATTCATTGTCTAGCCTCATAAATTCGAGATCAGACAGGTACCCATCCCGAAATGCGGTGACGACGATCTTCTTCTCAAGGGTACGTTCTAGGCTCTCCCAGTTCTCATGCGGATGTTCGCTGAGATCGTATGCATGTAGTCACCCTGTGCGGTGTCTGTGGTACCGACGCACACATCCATGAGGGCGAATTCATCGCCAAGTTCCCGGTAAGTTGGTCCTTCATGATCGTCGTGTGGTCCGCACACAACTCACGCGTCTGCCATCAGCTCATCCCCGGACATGAAGCCATTGGACGCGTGGTAGAGAAGGGCAAGAACGTAAAGGACTTCGAGATTGGTGACCGCATCGTCGCAGATGTCGGAACTTCTGTACGTGTGCTCCCCAGCTGCCTATCTCTTGCTTCATATGCTCACGATGATCCCGCTTTGTACGTAGTGCGGCACTTGCTTCTACTGCCGGCGAGGCGAGCCTGTCCTCTGCGAGAACTTCAACGCTCGCGGTGTCACCCAAGACGGTGGCTTCGCCGAGTATATCGTCTACCACCAGAGCAAGTGCTACAAAATCCACAACCTCACGGATGAGGAAGCCACTCTGCTGGAGCCTGCCGCATGTGCCATCCACGGTCTGGACAAACTCAAACCGCCAGTCGGCATTGAAGTGCTGCTCCTTGGCGCTGGCCCAACCGGCCTCATTCTCGCTCAGCTGCTCAAGCTGAACGGTGCCCATCGGGTCGTCATTGCGGCCAACAAGGGTATCAAGATGGATATCGCCAAGCAGCTGAATGCGGCGGATGAATACATCGAGCTGGACAGGCAGAACCCTGGCCCTCAGTGGGAGCAGCTGAGGAAGGACAACCCGTACGGCTTCGACGTTGTGGTCGAGGCCACTGGTGTGGAGAAGCTTGCGCAAGACTCAATCAACTACGTCCGTCGTGGAGGCACGATCATGGTCTACGGCGTTTATGAGAATAAGGCTTTGGTGCACTGGCCGCCGTCGAAGATCTTTGGGGATGAGATTAGGGTACGTGCTAACGATATGCCGAGATGTGCCCAGGCTTACATCTCCGCAAATGAACAGATCATCGGTTCATTCTCGCAGGCATTTTGCTTCCCGCGTGCTGTCGCATACCTCGATGGCGGCAAGGTTAACGTCAAGGGCATGGTGCGTGCCAATTACCCATTCCATCACATTGAGGCGTCAACTTGCATTCCCCGTAGGTTACGGACGTCTTCAAACTGGAGGAGTACCAGAATGCACTAGACAAGATGAGCAGCCGTGGTGCTCTCAAGATCGCCATCAAGCCTTGAGGGGTTGCAACTGTGGTCGGCGAGATCGCCGTGTTGTACCATATAGACTTCGGAGCACGTATTGTATCGATAATGTCGTCGATTTCCCTCTCAGGGAAGAATGCGTATACCCCTCTTAAAAGCCGTTGACGAGGCTGGCCCAGATTCGTGGGGACTTGCGAGTACTTCCCTTCCAACAAGGCGAGAATAGTGTGAATGCGTAATCCTACGGTCCATGAGAGCGCAGTATCCAGAGAACCAGGTTACAATGAGATTCGCAAAAGCATTCCCGACAATGCTGCCGAAGATGCTTGGTATCACGGTGAGGGCTACAACTCTGCTACCTACTAATAGGTAGCAAAGGAAGGTGCAGCCACTTGACGCGCCGTGCTCACGAAAAGAGATCAACGATGATCGTAACGATACCGAGCACTAGACAACGAGGACAAAGTCAGCACATCGTCTCAAGGTCCGGCCTTAAGGACACGCACCGATCTCGACCGCGATTAGCGCAATGACGATCTTCTCAAGTCGCTCAGCGTGCCGGGAGGTGACGGTCTCCTTCAGGAGCTGGAGCATGTCCTGCAGGACATCGACACGTGCGTTGAGCAGGTCGATGCGCTGGGGAATCTCGAGATAACTACGGGCTGCATCGTACAGAGGCTGCAGCTCAGGGTACGTCTTGGAGGTGTGTCAGCCAACATGTCTACGCCCCCCTTCCAAGCGCAAGCGCGCGGCAGACCACGTGGGAAACATGTACATACCCAAAACACTTCCTGCGGAGGAGGAAGGCGCGGTCAGCGAGGCTCGAGGACGCACGAGGCTGAGGGCCTGCGCCCGATATGCGCCGTACGTACTGGTGAGTCGAGGACCGAGCCGACGGAATTGATGTTCGTGCGCAGCAGGAAGAGCTCGCCGATCTTGCGCATAATCTCCTTGTGGCTCATGTCTATCTTGCCCGTCTCGCTGATGATCTCGGGAATGTCCTTCGTCTCTTCTATCGTCGTCGATATCAGTTTTTCGAACTTGTTTCGCGTGGATTAGCAGTTAGATTCCAGAGCTGGCAGAGAGACACGGGCTGTCGAGTGTGGCGGACTTACGAGAGATATCTTGACGGATTGCGCGAGCGCATGCGATAGCGATAGCTTCGTCCTGCGAGGAAGCGACGTCAAGAGGCGGTGGCGAGAGTAAACGTGAGGTAAACTGACATGTAGCTAGAACCCTTCCGAAGCGTGATGACATCGTTGTATATCCTGAGCGGACGGTGAGTGGACGTAGTGGCGTGGCGCTGGGATAGCATCTTACCGACTGTAACTGGCATAGTAGAAATTCAGGTCTTCCATCTCGATGTCTTGAGGTGCTACAGGGCTATGTCAAATCGTTACGTCTTCAAGAGACAACGCGATTTGAGCCTACCTAATCGCTCGACCTCAAAGCGTTTCCTGATTGACGTCCAATTCAATAGGTGTGCAGAGACCAGTGCAAGCTCTGGACTCACAAGGATGACAGGAATCTCTTTTCCTGCGCCTCCGTCATACCCCAAATCACGACTGTACCGTATTCGAAGATGAATATTTCCGCCTCTGTGGGCGCCTCGGAGAACTTGCTCCTCTTTCTTGCCTTTCCATTCCCTGGCTCTGGCGCACTGGCACTCGAAGAGACAGCAACGTCCGTGTCTGACGCCCCGGGCGCGAGTTCGGGGACACCGAGAAGGTCCCCCGTCCTGCTCTGCTCCCGGCTTTCAGTCTGGAAACGGACGTGGCTCTGGGTGTCCGGCTGGTCATACGAGGAAGAAGGCTCGTAGACGTATGGGGTGTAGATGACGTCGACTATAATTCGAGGGTTGGTGTGGTACGAGTTGCGTCGCGCATTGAAGAACTTCATGAGCTCTGGGAAGCGGTAGGAGCTGGGCGCGTCGTGTCAGAAGGTGTCAGGAGCAAGAGGGAAGAGGGTAGGGCGTACCTTGCCGTGGCATACGCGGTTACTCGTGGTAGGGACTTCGCCTTCTTCTTGGTAAGACGGAGGGCATCCCTACGCGCCGTACCAGCAGGTATCAGGTCAATCTGGTTGTAGACCTATCTCGTGCGGATGCAACGTTGACGCTCGCCAGTGAGTTTGTGAAGCTGGACGGTACGCATTCGCACCCTCAAAGATGGACATTACCTCGACGTCCTCCGGCTCTTCCTCACCTTCCTCTTCCTCGCTTTCTGCTAGGGTCCCTAAACCTTCTCCAGCCTCATCACGGTCCTGCGGCTGGCTTGGAGGCTTCACCTCCTTGTTCTGCTGGAGAATGGGTTCTGCATGCTCTGGGAGGACCTTGAGCTTCCCCGCAACCTTGGTCGAGCGGTTAGCGCCGCGCGCCTTAGATTCAATGGCGCTGGAAGCGGCCGACGCCTGGGCTTTGGGGCCTGATTGGCTTGTCGACATCTGGCTTTACTTTGCGAGCAGGAAGAAGGAGCACGACGCGTATATGCAGAGAAAGAGGACAGCCAGATATTGCAGGCGGCGGCGGAGGAAGTGATGAAAGCAGAGACGAGCCGGAGGACCGAACGATGACCTCATAAGCGCGCAGGCGCGTCTACAGAGACGCCCGCAGCGTCTCTCTTCGAGGACTCGTCCCCGTGATATCATGCTGATGAAGCACGTTGTTATCTTGCTTGACGGTGCCCGATTGACCCCATTACAATTTAACAAAGGCAATAAGAAGTGCTCACAAGCCGCGTTCTGTTACGTTTGTAACCCGCGTTCCCGTGAGCTCCAGGCTCCGGCGCGCGACTCGTCGCAGGCTGCAGTGTGCAGTTCTCAGGTTTCTTTGCTCCCTCTCTCACACGCCGCTCTCGACGTCAATTCACTGAAGCCAGGTCTTCACGGCATCAGCTGTCTTATTGGTGGTAAATGCCAGGCACGCACGACGGGAATGCCCTGTCCGGAAATTCAGCCGACAAGGAATACTTCTAGTAAGTCTTGCACATCCTGACGCCACAGCCCTCCCGCTAACCTCAAGGTTAGCTCGGTCCTCAACCTTCCAAAGACCGCGTCCGAACACGAGATCAGGGAACGCTATAGGCAGCTCTCTATCGTCTTTCACCCAGACAAGCAGACCGATGAGCGTCGCAAGGAGGCCGCCACCGAACGCTTCCTTGAGGTCCAGAAGGCGTACGAAGGTCAGCATCCGCTCTTTCTCCGCTCGCCACGTCCTCATCCTTACCCTGTGAATCCAGTTCTTTCTGATCCAGTGACGCGGTACGTCTCTCTTCGTCTCCGCCACCTCCCGCGACTCATCCTCCTGCCCTGGTTCAGTCGCGCATACGATCTCTTAGGTCAACAATACACGCCTGCCCTCGTGATCATGCCGATTGATGATCGGTCAGCGCAGGTACCGAAGGGGTCTTGCTTGTTCAGTCCGCGGATTTTAGGCATGTCGCAGAGGAAGAAGTGAGTTCTCGTTCTCATGCGTAAGCGAGGCAATTGACGTAAATCACTCGGCCAAAGTTTCAGCAAGAACTCTTGCGGCAGCAGCGCGAGCTGGACCGTCAGCGGGTCGACCAGGCCGTTCATCCCAGGGGCAATCTCACTGTTGGTCTTGATGTCTCGCCCATCTTCGACAACGAATACGAGGCAGAGGACGGCTCTCCGCTTTCCCGATGGCGACGTCTCCAGGCTGCCCTTGGCGACGTGAGACGAGATACCTTTGGTATCAGGCATCGTATACAGGTAGCAAAGATGTTTATACCGCCACACTGTGACCTGACGCCGTCTTCCAGACGCAGGTCCGCGATAAGACGTGGTTGACGCTCTCTGGCCGTCTCACCATGGGCAGCAGATCGACACAAATTTTGAGGCAGAGCTCGTACATTAGGCCCGTTCTCATGGGCACGGTCAAGCACCAATTCTCGCCTCGTCTGGATTTCGAGGTTTGCGAGTTCTTGGATGAGCTGCGCTTCTCTTCTCATGCTCACACGCTGTAGGCAACGACGAACCTGCTCGCGGTGTCTGGGCTCTCGATGAAGGGCACCTATCATGCTGCAGACTACACTCTCACGTGTCAGACTGGCGTGTATCCCGCTCTGTTCCTGCAGCTCTTCACGTACAAGAAGGGGGATGCTCTGCTTCTCCCCGGGTTCAATGTGTCACTTGCACGGCGGTTGTTCCCGAAGTCCCCTATGCAAGGCGTTCTGGAGCTTGGGATGACATCCGTGGGGCCCAAGATCACCGCCGCCGTGGCCTCGTCAACGTTCCACGACAGCTTGGACTCGGGAGAAATGGATGAGGAGCCCGAGTCAGGTTCTTCTGCCTTCCGTGCCCCGTCCGTGTCCGGCCTTGCTTACTACACAAGTGAGTGGCAGTTTGGGTTCGACCTCGCGGGCCCCGCGTCAGGTCTGAACGGTCGCTACGCCTTGTCCTTCCATGAACTCGGCGTGCACATCCAGACAGTGCTGCGTCTTGGTCTCGCCGAGCTAATGTGGCTGTTCGGCGGCGAATGGCGAGGCACCAATGCGGCCGTGGGTGCCAATGTCAGCGCCAGTACCGGCGGCGTCACGCTCCGCGTGGAGTGAGTGCAGATCTCGTTCTATTCTCCGTCAAAGTGCTGACGGGGCGGATAGCGCGACGTATTTCGGGCAGACGCTGACCCTTCCAATCGTGCTTTCTCGCGAGCTTGACAATTCCCTGGCGTTTTGGACGGCGGTATTACCGTCGACCGCCTTCGCTCTGGTCTACTACTTCAGGATACGGCCGCGGCGCCGTAAGCAGCGCATCCTGTTAGCTTGTCGCCGGCTTCGATGTCTTGTGGAGGTTCTCACGGTGCGCTGTAGGTTCCTAAACGATGCCCGTCGCCAATTGCGGGAGGAAAAGTCCGAGCTCTTGCGCCAGTGGAAAGAAACAGTATCTCTGCTGCAGGACACCGCTCAGAGGCATATGCGTGCGGAAGAAGCGTGTGATGGTAAATCTAACCCGTACGGTTCGAGAGGAGCTTGATTTCTGATAGAGCGCTGGGGCGTATTTCACACAGGTCTGGTAGTTCTAGAAGCTCGGTACGGTCCATCAGAGCAGGAGGAGGGCACCGAAGGCCTCGAGGTGGATGTCACCGTCCCCGTGCAGGCATTGGTCAACTCGAGCCAGCTATACATCCCAGGGAAAAGAAGCAAGGTGAGCGGCGGTTTGGTGCTGTACATAGCACGTTTCCCTACCTTTCCCGTCTGTCGTGATAACGCCGTCGTTATACCCCGTTATCCGATCTCTGCCGCCGGGGCCAGTAGCCCCAGTGGCCATGAGACCGGCTTGCGGCCGCCGGGGTCTTGCCGTCGCCCTGAACAGTCGATTAAGATGCGAGCTGTTGGTTACGCTGCTGTCCATCAGGCTGCCACGCTCGTATGGCGGATGGCTGCGGCTAGTGGCAGAGCGTTGCTCCGCTGTAGCTGCATCCACCCGGCCTCCTCGATTTGCCTTGTGTGTCTTAATTATTCCGCTGCTGTGGGAATCCCATCTTGAGGACGGTCCTCTCGACAGCTGTCTGTGGGTTGCGGTCGGCGGCTTCGCCGATACCGTGTCGTCATTTGACGCGTTCTGCCATCACTACAAATTTCTCGCTCCCGTTCTCTCGTTGCTGACCCGAGTCTGTTCGCCGCCCCGACAGGCCGGCATTCCAGGTTTCTACGACCCCGTCGTGGGGGTTCCGAAGACGCTGCGGATACGGTACAAGTTCCGCGGGCGATTGCACTACGCCGAAATTCCCGACTATATGCCGGTCGTGCTTCCTTTGAAAGGTACGCCGAACCTTGAGTTACGCTCGCGCTTCCGCGGTGGAGCGCCTGCCACTGGCGGGCGAAGTCTGCGCTCCTCCCGCGTGCTGTTGGCACGCTTGCGGACATGGAGCTCGTGCGGATGTGGGTCGGGATAAGCCTATTATAAGATGCTGATATGCTTCAATCAACCGTAGATCACTTGGTGGAATGAGGGCACGGTCGCACTGGCGGCTGGCGCAGAACGCCCGCGAGGGCGCTTCTGCCATCAGCGCTTCATCATGAGGACCCACATCCAAGTCGGTTTTCGGGCCTTTGTGTTCGCCGGTCATGACGGGACTTGTATCCAAGGCAAGGCGTATATTACACCCGATCTGCACGATTACCGTACGCATCCAGTCCTTGTACTTAATAGAAGCGTCGCCGTCCGGCGGCACGTTTCGCTGCTCGGTCTAGCTCGCCGCTCTATCGAAATCAGAAGACGTCGAGCGCGCACGACGTTCCCCCGTGCGCGCCACTAAGCGCAACGCGTTGCCCGACTTCTGCGACCCCTTTGGGCACCCGTCGTCTCGTACGAGCGAGCCCCATTCGATCCCGAACCCACGCAGTGGGATCTTTTGCGTATACGCCGGGAGCACCCACCCCCAGTGCAGCTCGAAGGCGAGCTTGAAGCGGGTTCGGAGAGCCTCGCGGGGGGGCCGTTCTCGGCCCTGAGCTTCGCCAGCATTCCCGGTGGCCGCCACATGAACGTGGGGTCCCTCGAATGCCTGCAGACCTCACACGATCCTCCACCTGAGGGCCGCGTCGTCCTTCGACGGCGACGGCGCACCCTATTCAAGAGCGACCACGCGAAACGAAGGGCAGATCGTCCGCACGCGTGGCCACGGCGAGCCCCTTCTTCCTTCTTCCTTTTTGCTTTTTCTGCCCCCAACCCCCTACCCACCCACGGGCTGAGGGGCGTGACAGCACGGGGCTCGCCGAAGCTCGACAGGGAGAAGAGGACGCAGAGGGTTCTGGCAGTCGACGGCGCAGCCAGGCCGTTCTCGTCTCGCCTCCGCGGCGTAATAGGCCCACACGGTCGACACGTAACGGCCGGTTCTGCGTGCCCACCTCCTTAGCCGACCTGCGTGCATGGCCGCCGCACTGTACGTGCCCCATGCTGCAACGGCCGCGCCGCGGCGGCTGATTCAGCGGAAGGGGGAGAAGGACATGACGCGAACGCGAAGTAGGCCCACGGTGTGAACGCGCGTTCTCACCCTCGTGCGGTGGTGGTGGTGGGTGGTGGTGGCAGGCCGAGGACGGCGACGTGACCTCATGCTCGTCGGTTTCGCGCATGAGAAACGAGTGCCCGGGCCCCCGTTCGCGTGCCGCCGTTCTCTCTCAGACTCGCTTGGTGCGGCATAGTGCACGTCGAGTCCTGGAGCCGGTCTCTGTCCGGATGAGTCATTGGAAGATCGATGGGCGTGCTGCTCCTGCAGGGTTCGATGGTCGCCATTGTTCGCGCGGGTCCAGGATGGCATGTGCGGAGAAACTCGGAAGTTCTGACTGATCCATGAGTGAGGGAGCCGGTACAGGCCGGTCTCAGGGCCGCGGCGGTATTGGGATGTCGGTTGTCAGTGCTTGAGTCCTGGATGCTGATAGCGAGGAGTTCGCGGTGATGTTGAGGGCGCACCCCGGCAATGGGCGCATCGCACGGCGTGTCGAACTCGTTCTGGACCGCGACGCGCTCGCCCGCCGGGCGGCTTGTGGAAGTTCTTCGGACTCTTGGCTGGGCATGCATGTGGCAAAGGATCGCGAGAGCGACCGCTTGCGGGGAGAAGGGGGAGTCGCCGGCGAGCGGCGGAGTGCGGATGGGGAGGGGAGGGGGAGTGATTGGAGGGTTGTCGGATGGTCGTGCAGTTGGCACTGGGAGCGTCGGTTGTCTTCTCCCGCGATGCTTTTTGTTCACGTCAGAAGGGCGTCGGCAGGGGAGGGGGCATCCGTAAGTTCGAGCCCCGTCCCATCGCTTGGTGGCGAACGTGGAATAAGCGTGTGCAGAGTCGCCCGCAGTACGTGATCTCTCGTACGTGATCGCCCCCATCCTGTCTCTCCCTCTCGCGCTGATGGCGACAGATGCCGACCCTGAGTCCTTGTCCTTTTCTGGCCGCCTCCATCGTCTTTTCCTCTCTCAACGCCCTTTTCGAACGCGTCGGAGTCTCGCTTAGACGCGCTCGTCGAACGTCACGCCCTTGTCCAGAGACCGTTTCCGGATGCGGCGGGTGGCGTAGCGACTTTTCTGATTCGAGCGTGCGATGGGATTGTGCCTTCCGACGCCGCGGTCGACGGCATTGTTCTGGATAGGGGCAAGGCGCGCTCGGCGTGATACTGCTGGTGCGCTGGGCGGCGTGCGAGGTGCTCGTGCGGTAGCTGCCCGAGTAGAGAACATTGTTTGGTGCGCGATGGCGCGGTATCAACGCACGATCAGCTTGGGAAGGCTCGGCCGCGGACGGCTGGCCCCAGTGTGGGAGGGAGCTGAGCTGAGCTGAGCGCGCGGGATGGCAACAAGGTTCAAGGACAGCGCGGATTACCGAGGAGCGGAGGAGGACGATCGGACCGGCGGACTGGAATCGCAAGCGTTCCCACGGTCAATCTAATCTGAAAATACGATTAGGGTGGGACGAGGTGCGGTGTACGTAACGGGCGACCACCGACCCTGATTGGGATGCCCATTCGCGGGAGCATTGCACGCCGTAGATCTCTCCCTCATCTCGTCGGCGGAGCAACTAACACCGCTCTCGTCCTCCTCTCCATCCACGTTTGCGCAACCCCCCGTATGCGCCCTCGCTCCCCTAGTACAGCACGCGCAGCCTGCGCTGTCCTCCTTGCTAGCCGGTCGTGGCTGCGGCTGCTCACGTCGCCAGCTTACAGCCGTATGTTCCCGCGGAGGCTGCTGGAATGTAGTATCGGCGACCCTGGTCCTGAGCGCATGGCGGCCACTCTGTCAAATGGTCCCCCTTCTCCAGATATCGTACCCGTTGCCGCTGCTCGAGCGGCAGCGGCTATCATGCGACCATCAGTTAGGAGCAGCAGATATATGCGCTCGGACAAGCGTTCATACGGGACCCAGCTCGAGCGGCAATCATGTTCGAGTGTATTAGGCCCGGGTGGAGGGAATTCAGAGAAACGCGCATTGTCTGATTGACTTGGGTGGCGAATGATGCATACGCCGTTTGAGCGGGGCTATTAATATGGGATGATGAGAACGGGAGATCTGGGATCCAGGACGCGCTATCAAACGTGTGCGCGCGGGGGCCGCAGCGGACGGTGAGGGTTGCGTCGATTCGTGTCGGCCGGGATACATGGAGCAACGATAAGTGCTGTACGATGGACGCGGGCCTAGGCCGGGTGCAGAGCGTGTGGGGACGTCGTGTCAAACAACGTTGGGCGGGAAATGACAATGGCGTACGGATTGGGCGAGGGGGGTCGATATTCAGACCCCGATCTGCGGAGTTGGGAGGGTTCATTTGGGCGGCAAAGTCAATGCAAACTCAATCGCGCGTTCGTCAGATTCGGGGATTCCCTCGCTCGCCACGGGCGCCTCTTCTGCGAACGAGCAGAGAGCGAGCCCCTGGGCGGGTTGCTTAACCTTTCTTGAGCCTCCAGCCCCGTCCGCGTTCCCCCATATCAGCGCTTCACCCCCCTCCGTTTATAAATGTATCCCCCTTCTCCCAGCCCCGCCCCCTTCTCTCCCCATCACCGGTCCCCGTCCTGCGCATCATGCAGCAGCCCACCCTCACCAACGTCCGCATCCGCTCAACCCGCGATGCCCTCCAGATTTTCTACGCCGTCGCACGCCACATCCTTCCTATGACCACCCGGCGTCTCGACGCCGAGGAGCGCAGAGCGTAAGCACTCAACCCCTCCTCCCCCCTCTTCCCTCCGGCGTCCTCGCATATGCCCGAGCTCGCGTCTGATCTGATGTATCCTGCTCCGCAGTATCACCTCTGGTTGTGTGTACGTCTGGGAAGAGCGCTGCGCAAACTCCGAAGCCACCGGTATGGGCATGGAACGGTGGTATGTACAACGTTTCCCCCGTACCGGCCTCGCTCTCATTTTGTTGGTTCTGCCAGGACGGATGGCATGGGTTGGGGTCCGAGCCGAGTTCGAGACGTAGGTTCCTAGATCGAGTCTACTCTCCAGCCTGGCTCTAACGGGCACCGCAGGAATTCCTCTTTTACCACCAGCGAGAAAACGACGTGCACGAAGACCCCAACAATCCCTCCGCTCGTTGGGCCAGTATTATGAGGTAAAGATTTTGTGATTGATTTTATGGACACCCTGAGCCGTGTCGCTGATACGCCCGTCTCAAACTCAGACGGCGGGACGCGCGGGGCAACCTTCCCTTCTCCCGCTCGGATGCCGAACGGCTGATCAAGCAGACGTATAGCGTGCACGTCTCGCTGCCAGAAGATCGGCCACGGGGCGTTACCCGTAAATGGCACCTTAGTAGGTTTCGCTCAGTCCGCCGGCAGCGCTAGAGCACGACGCTGACGATCGTATTCGCAGCCGCGTACTTTAGCCAGACGACGATCGACAGCCTCGGGACGATAGACGACATCCCCGGCGTGGGAGACGTCGTCGTTCCGGAGGGCTGGTTCAAAAGCGCACGCGCGAGCAAGGCGAACAAGCGTCTTGATCCTCCCCCGGTCGAGGACGTCGGTCCCACGACACACGAACCCTGGGGAGTCGTGATGCCGCCGGCCTCGAGCCACGCCGTCCCACCGTACGGGGTCGAGACGCCCCCAAAGTGGCCGAATCCGCCTCCTCGGCTGTCCCATTCGCCCCATGTCGGCCAGAGCCCGTACGCCGTCCGGTCGAACACGTACCCTCCCGTTCCTCGCCCGTACGAGTCGCCACACCACCCGGGCCACGCTCTGCCACCGCCTGCGAGCCAATATCCCCACGGTCCCGCCCCGCTGCCCAACATGCACGACACCGGCTTGAGCATCTACCGCGATCCCTCGCCATACGCGCAGTCGTCATCGTCTTCTTCAGACCCTGGTTTCTCCCCTCGCCCGTTATCGTCACCACTCACGCCTCCGTCGAACGTCTCGCTGCCGCTCGGGATGAAGGCTGAGAAGGCCACGCCTCAGCTGGTGCCGCTCTCGTATCTCCAAGGGCTCCAGCAGCGGCCGCGGGATCCGATGGACGAGCAGTACCTCAAGCGGTTCTCGTCCCCCGACATCCCCTCGCACGACCTGCACCGACACTCGTGCAGTTCGCTGACCGGCCGGCGTCCACTGTGCGACCGGTTCGCGGAGGACGAGTCGAAGCCGGCACTGGTGCAGAGCTCGCGCTGGTGATGGTCGAATACTAGGGCTCCGCTTCCGTCATATCCAGAGCCTCTTCCCCTCGCCCTACCCCGCGCACGGTCGGCATCACAAGAAGGGCTTCCGTTTGCGCGTGCGTGTGCGTGGTGTGCAGGGCCCCATGACCCGCGTCGGTTCCAGTGTGGGGTATGTCATTCGTGCCAGCGCACGGCACCAGCGGTCTAGGCCCCCTTTTGGATTAGGCATGGCCCTTACCCTGCATCTCCGTCCATCCGGATCGCAACTTCTCCCTCCTGCGCAGTGGGCGCGAAAGCGTTCGGTGTGCCGTGCGCCTCCTCGTGCACGCGAATTGGCCGTCGCCCTCGCCCTCGCCATCGCCGGCAACGCAACTCCGCTGGTGCGCCCGACGGACTCCGCTCTCGCCCGCCCGAGAATTCGTCATCGGAACATTGCTACTCGCTCTCTATGCGACGTTGTACCCTATTAGGCTACTGTCTTGCGTGCTCACACGGATCGTTCTGTTTGGCCCGCTTCGTGAACTGGTGTCTGTCCGCTGCCGTCGTCCCTTTGCTATTGCATCGCACGCGTCCGCTTCTCTCAGGTATCTTGCAGCTTGTTTGTCTACATACATGACCATATTCCCCCGCACTCTCATCCGCACTCGCCGCGCTCGCTTGTACTGCTATCGAACTGTAAGACTAGATAGATACGGCCGCATATACCGAATCTTGTCACGAAGGTCAGATGTACTCTACACACACACACATGCACGATAGACTCTGTCCCATGCCTCCCCCTCAGGCTCACTGGCGCGCGCCGCGGATTCTCCAGACTCGCAGATTCGCACATGTCGTGTCGCGTTGTATCGATACGTACGGTAACAAACCAAGAGCGCAGTACGACACTGCACGTATTAGGATCGCTCATCGGAAATGAGCGAGGGCGCCCGAAATTGACGACGGTGGGAGGCGGGTGGGGTGGCCCGGTCACCGGCGGACAGACAGGAAGACGCGATCGGCCGTCCCGTGCGACGTGCGGACGCCGGATCCGGAGCATCTCTGCAGGCAATCAGACAGGTCCCGATCGGCCCCTCCGCGGGCGATCGCCACTCTATCGACGCGCGCCCCAGTTCCGCTTTTGGGACGAACGTCGCCTGGGCCCCAATTACCAGCGTCGACGTCGGGGGATCGCGACGCCAGAGATGTACTGTAGACCAGCGTCGCGCGCGCGGGGCGTTCGGTCTGGCGAAGACAGACAGTCTTGGTACGTACGTGCGCTGCGCGGCGCTGCGAAGGGCTGCGTTATTGTGCCCTGACACTGGCAGACCGCCGCCTCCACTTCCATTTGGCAGAGCGACACCGCCGATCGAGGTGGCACTGGCATGCCCGACGGGACTAATGAACGGGGCCCCCATGTCACACACATAGTATACCCGCCCGGGCTGCGAACTCCCACGCACCGGTGGCCATCGATCAGCGAGCTTGGCTAGCGTATGATATGTACTGTATGTATGAATAATAAGCGCGAGCACGGTACTGTACATAGGCACTTGGCCACGATCGGCTTGGTTCGGCTGCCTGTCGGTAATCCAAATACTGTATTGTCGTAATCATCGTGCAGCGCATGACAGATGTCACCGATAGCGATGCGCCGGGCGGGGCCCCTGTGGTCCCGCCGGTATGGTACATGACACCTACTGGATGTGTATGTATGCGGTCGCAACTCGACACTGGACTAGCGGGTGCGCAGGAGTAGGTTTGTGCTGGGAAAGAGCGTGACGCTCTGCCTCTTTTCAGTCCTCCTTGTACGGCCGTCAGATCATGCTCACGACGTCGGAGCACGCCGACCCGCACTGGTGGAAGAGCCTAGAGAGCTCTGCATAAGCCCCTTAATATCAGTCTGTTGGACGCCCGCGAACCGTTGTTCGTGCGCGTTCCGCCGGGCCCACCTTCCGCCGGCGGGTGCAGGCTGAGCGCTGAGCTTCAATCTCCTCGCGACGCACAAAACGAACGAGGAGGCGAACGTCCAAACGTTCAGGCTCATCATCATCAACGACATCACGTCCATGATAAAATGCGCCGCTTCCAGCGTGGTTTGGCTCGCTGTTACCGTGATCTGGTCTCAGGGCGGACAGGCACGCATGGAGCAGGCAGGCGAATTACGCGGGGCGGAAAGGGCGGACGGGGGGTGAATATTTGAATTCTGAACGTGATCATCATGGGTGTGGAGGGAACCTCCAGCGGCAGGCGCGACGGAAAAAGAGAGGCGGGTCAAGACCTTGATCCTGTGAGGCCTTGCATGACTCTTTACAGAACAAAGACCGCGCGCTGCTACTCGCTGGGATCTGGAACAGAACCCACTTCATTGGCACGGGCTCGGAGGTTCGGGTCAATAATTCATCATAACCCAAGTGCTCAATCGCCAACGGCGTAGGATCATCAGATTCTGTCATGTTTTGTCATGTCGCGGCGCCGCACGCGATGCATAGATGGGCACCTTCGGGCGTCAGTATCAATTGGCGAGTGGGTTGACCAAGATGGAATTCCACATCCGTGCAGCTGCTTCAGCTGCTTCAGCAGACCAAGCGGCACGAAACCGTTCACAGCGGCTACGAACGTACAGCACTAGCGCTGCGCTTTCGCCCCCAATACCTTCCTCCGTACCAAACGTGCCAAAAGCGGGTATATTGGGATTCGTCCTCTGAATATATCAGCCCCGGTCCCGAGCTATCGGCTGCCCTACGCAGCTGAGTTTGCAACAGGCGGGCTTCTGGCGGCTTCGAGCTCGCCACCGTGCTCTTCGCCGAACGGCCGCAAGTTTAGACTTTCTCCGCCCTAAAATCGCGCAACGACACCGTGCAACCCGGGGCCGGCGAGCCGCACGCTTTGCGCTGACAGCCACGACCCACACGTACCCAGAGGCCGCGCGCAAGAAAGGCATGATTTCGAGGTCCCTGCTGCCCTTGACAGAACTTTGCCAGCGGCGGGCGCAGATGGAGACGCGAACACGAGCGCCGGAGCCAGACGCGAACAGGTAAGGTCCAGCATTCAGTCTGAGTCGTCTACAGCGTCGTCGTCGCCCTCCCAAAGCGCACGGACTTGCCGCCAGATCTTCAAGACGCCCGTTCCGATACTGGATCCGCGTCCCAGCAACAAATGAGGTTGCGAGTTGAGCGATGGCGATCAGTCGAGCGCCGGCATGGAGGGACGAGAAACGAGGACGTACTTTGCGTCGGCTACTGCCTCGAGACGAAGCCACTGCGCCGCCTGCACGCCAGACGACGCGGCTGCCGACGATGTCCCGTGAGCCTTGTCGGGGACCGTTGCGCGCTTCTTCCTCGTAGCAGCGTTGCCGTTGGACGTCTTGGGGCTAGTGGCCCCGAATTGGGCGAAGTGTGGCGTCTGCACGAGGGGTGGGGGCTCGTCGCCGCCGCCGCCTTCTAGCACGACCCACTGCACGCGGTATGTCTTCCGGATATGGGAGAATACGTGCAGCACGTCACCGGCGGGGACGATCTTCGCGACCCGGAGCGAGCAGGGGCGTTCTGCAGATGACGGCGAAGCGGCGCGTCGAGCGGTCTGGCCGTCCGATGTCGCGGCGGAAGACGAACGTGCAGGCGGCGGAGAGACCAGAAGCGCAGACAGCAACGACTCCGCTATCTCGATATGCACAGACGACGACGAGGTCACGGGGACATTCGGGGCGGTGGGAAACTCGTGCAGCCCCGCGAGAAGCCCTGCGTGCGCGGTGTCATGCTCAGTACTGCGCGAACTTACCCGAAGCGACGAGAGAGCCAGAGGAAGCGAGTCGAGAACGCGAGCTCGAAGGTGATGAAAACAAACCACTCACCTCCCTCGGGACGTCGGACGAGCAGGAACCAGCGCTCACGAGCACTCGCGGGATCCTTACGCCACTCGATAACGTTGACCACGTCGAGCTCTTCACGCGCCTTCTTCTTCTCTGCCCTCATAGGATATGCCGTCACCGGAGAGCCTGCCGGTAGATGCTCGCACAACGTGCAAAGCTCTTCGATATCCGGGACCGCATGGCCGGCCAGAGACGTCGCACCTTTTGCGCCCTGGTTACACGGAGCATCCTCAGCTTTAGCGACGCAGCTGCAGCACGGCCCGGTAGAAATATGTACGACAGACCTCGTCTCCTTTCCCCTCGAGCTGTTGCCGCTCATACGCAGCACACCAAGACTGCAGCGGGCATGAGCTGCAGGCAGGGTCGCGTACCTTGCAGACCGTTGAACCGAGTTCTATCAATGCTTGATTCACATCACCTGGTCGCTCGGCACCCTCAACAAAGGCGCTGGCCCCTGCCCAGAGCACGTCCAATGTCTGCTTCGCTTTCGGCGGTGCATGCAGCGCTAGCACTCGGCTGAGGAGCCGATGTACGTTCCCATCGAGCTGTAGACACCGTTCCGGTCAACATCATGACGGACTGGTCTCAGGAAGCTGATGAAAATGTCGCGCTGCAAGATCTGCACTGGCGAGCGATACTCACCACAGGGACGCACTGGTTGTACGCTATGGAGCATATCGCCCCGGCACTGTATCGTCCAATGCCTGGGATCTTCGATTCCATGTCCTGTGCGTTATCTGGCAGGCGGCCGCCGAATTCCTTTACCGCTTTTTGCGCGCCGCTTAGCAGACGGGCGGCCCGCGAATAGTATCCGAGACCTTTCCAGAGACTGTTCACCGTGTCTATGTCTGACGCCGCCTTAAAGCAAGTACGTCAAGGCGAATGCCAGTCAGAAGGAAAGTCTCGCTGACCAGATCTCTGATGGTTGGAAATCTGAAGGCGGCAAGGTGAGCGGTCTGACTCAGCCCACAAGATGCGACAGCCGGTGCAAACCTCTCCATCCACCGATTGTAATAGGGTATCACCGTAGCGACCTGGGTCTGTTGAAGCATAATCTCCGAGACCCAGACCTATTGCCAAAGTTCTTCCGCGTCAAATCTCAGGTTGAAGAGAAAGCACAGCGACAGACCTCGTACGCTCGTTGGGCCTTCTCTTCTGCACTCCATGAGTGCTGGTATGGCTTACGCCAGGGCATTCCTCGAGCAGCATGCACACCATCGTACCACTCCAGCAAAGCCCGTCTTGGGAGCTCGGGACTTGTTATGCTATGGAGAGACACGGCGTGCAGGCATCTTGGTGGTGACTCTGCTCCCTCTAGGTCATGGATATCCGCACAACTCGACGCGTCTCCTTCATTGCGCTTCTTGCCCTTGCCCTTTGACGGCAAGCTCCTACGACTTGCCAACGCTCTTCGTTTCTTCTGCTTAGATGACGCGTCCTCGTAATCGTCATCTTCGTCCGTGAGCTGTTGCTTACGTTTCCTGGACATCTTGTAGATGGACGAGATGAAGCAGAAAGACAAACTAGAAGAGTTGAAGAGGCACGTCGCGACGAGACGCGTTCTAACGTAGACGCGCTACGGGCATCACGTGCGCCATTTTGGCGCTCACCGTCATCTACTATTCCCGTGAAGTGCGCTTGTGATGAACGAGCCAGCTCTGCTGGTTCGGTGGCAGATTTGCATCGCAGGCGATGACGGCGAGGCTGAGACTTGGAGAATGGTTGTCGACTGGGGCGTTTCAGTGGGATGATGAGATGATGTGCAGGCTGATGGGAAAGGCGGAGAGGACACCCAGGCATGTTCCCACGGGTCTTAGTCCGCCACGTCGCCTTCAAGCCGGCCTCCACCTTCTCAACCTCCACCTCGTCCTCTTTCTTTTCTTCGCCGTCCGCCATGTCTGCCCGCATTAACATCGCCCGCCCAGCCTCTGGAGGCTACAGCCCCGACCCGCACGGATTTGCGAACTCACGACCGTCCGCAGGCTACAGAGCCGCCAACCCTGACGATCCCATTGAGAAGCTCCGCGCGTTCGCGCGAACCGTCGAGGATTATGTCGACATCTACAGCCAACCCTTGAAGCCCCACTTGCCTGCCATCGGTAGATTCCTCATTGTCGGCACGTTCTTGGAGGACTCGTGGCGGATTGTCACGCAGTGGGGCGACCAACTCTGGTACTTGCAAAGGTGAATACGTCCGTGGCGTGTTGTATGTTCCTGCTACATAACTACTTGCACCCAGACATCGTCACTTCCCATGGGGTTTGTCCCATATCTTCCTCATCATCAATGTGATTGTGAGTGTGTTGCGTTCTTCTCTTCAGAGCGTCCAAACCCAATGTCTACGTTGTGTAGACTATGCTTCTCGGGTCTGGCGCGGTAATCACAAAGAAGTACTCTGAATATGGAGTTGGCGGTCTTCTGGGCGTCGTCGTCGCCCAGGCATTCGGTTACGGTTTGATTTTCGACCTCAACTTCTTCCTACGCAATCTCAGTGTTATCGGCGGTCTCCTGATGGTCTTCACCGACTCGATGTACACTCGCAAAAAGATTTTTGCTGGCCTCCCGACTCTTTCTGAGAACGACCGCAAGAAATAGTAAGTCGACCCCAAGCCATGACGTCTGTTCCTTGCAGGCACGTGACCGTTTCTTCCCTAGCTTCTTGCTCGCCGGCCGCATCCTCCTCATCTTCCTGTTCATCGGCTTCATCCTCCGAGGACAGTGGAGCATCACGCGTGTGTTCGTCTCAGTGATTGGTCTCGCAGCCTGCATCATGGTTGCCGTCGGCTTCAAGGCGAAGTGGTCCGCAGGGTTCTTGGTCATCATGCTCAGCATCTTCAACGTGTTCATCAACAACTTCTGGAGCATCCACTCAGCGCACCCTCAGCGCGACTTCCTCAAGTGAGTACCATCACATGTCAAAGGTACGGTTGATACTGACAGGCGCGCCAGATACGACTTCTTCCAGACGCTATGTTCGTTCTGTCGGCGTTCTATGATGATGCCTATAGCAGCTGATGGTCATGTGTTATCTAGCTATCGTCGGTGGTCTGATTCTCCTTGTGAACATGGGCCCTGGTACGTCCTTTGTATCCATGCGCTGTAACTGCGCGCTGATATGCTGTTCAGGCGGCCTCTCTGTGGACGAGAAGAAGAAGACATATTAAATGTCTTCCACAGGCTACAGACCGATGCAGCGATCTCCTATGTGGGGCGCGCCTTACCGTCCGGGGCGGGTGGAGGGCTGGGGTGCAGTAGGGCGACTGGTTTCTCTTGTATCTTTCCCGAAAAGTGGATCAGAATGAGCCGTTTTCAGCTGTTGTTAATGTAACTGTCCTGGTCCCACTCCGCGCCCCGGTGCATGTGTGCATATGCTGATCGTAATGAGCTTCATTCATCATCTATGTTTGCCGCATATCGCCGAGATGAATTGGGGATGCGCAAGGTTGGACAATACAATAGAATAGCCGTTAATGATGGTGCAGAGACGACCATGTCACGGTCGCGGGCGTCGGAAATGAGAGAATCATGAGGATTCGATAGATAGATCTACAGGAACGACGTCGACCGTCACTTACTGCAATTCGATGCGCCCAAATGAGGGGAAGGAACGCGGCCAGAGGTCTAGGCAGGCGCCCTTGTACGTATTGCAGAGACCTCTCCCGCCCTTCGCGACCGGTGAATAAACGCCACCTATTCAGCTGTCTGAATGGCGAGAAGTCGATACCGCGGTTTCACGCTTACGTTGCATTCACTTCGGGCCGCGAACCGTGCTTACCCGTCCACACGTATGGCATAAGGGGTAGTCGACCACGGAGGCGCCTGGCTCAGCCTCCAACTTCTGACCCTCCCGGTTGCTACTCGGCGAATGGTATACCCAGCCCCGCCGATAGCCGTCACCGAAGAATTGGAGGGACTAGGACTTGTGGACAATCGCCGCTGCACTCGATGCCTTCACGCTGGAGCGACGTGTCTACTCCGCCATGGCTCCAGCAGTCCATGGACGCGCGCGCGTGGGAGCCTGCACCCCTGCCGTGTACTGCGAACCAGGACGGCCAACTCGACGTGTTTGTTGAAGCCTGACTGCGTGCCGCGGCTCGGAGCGCCTCTCCTGTCGTCGCCACTCTCGTGATGCATGCAGTCGCCAGAGGTGCGAGCTCAGCTCGCCCGCGTTCGTTTACACGAGTGGGCGCGTGAATCCACAGACGTTGTGAGATCTCACAACGGCAAGGTGAACAATTCGGCAGCAATGTCGGCCTTTGACACAGCACCCGCCTGTACGCGATTGCAGCAGCGGGCTTACGGACGGCGGATCGTACGGCGAGCGCCGGAGGCCCTCCGAGGGTGGCTTCCAGATAGACTGCGAGATGCGCGAGATAAGTCAACGGAACGTTGTCGGGACCATGGCATGGGAAAGTGAGGGTGCAGAGGCCCTTCAGCGTCGGACTTACGGCGCCCTTTGGTTGGGGGATACAGAGCGGATGGTGGCGCCAGGCTGCATGCGGAAGGAGGGAGCCAATAAGCCTCAGAGCTGCAAAGAGCAAGAGGGTAGGGCGATAGGTCGCTACGGTGGCTGGTTGTGGCGGAGATGGGGCTATACCCCGCTTGGAGAGTGTCGCCGAGACTGTGGGATCCAGCGTGGCAAGGAACGTGATAGACGGATGTGCGATGTGAACTTGTCTCCGGATTTAGGTGCGGCGAGCAGAGCAGCCACTTACGCAACAGACACGAGGATGAGAAGGCGGACATCGAAGACTCTCAGGCAGCATGGTAGAAGAACGCCGCTAAGAACAAGGGGGGGGGGGGGGGGGGGGGGGGGGGGTTCGCCGTTGGCTAGGATGTACCGGTACCGCAATTGAGGCATAGCATGCTGAGAACTGTCTGCGGGAGAAGAAAGGCTGCATCAGCCATTCGAACATACTCCACATGACTGTGTGCACCAGGATGTCAGTGGTATGACATTTGCGTTATTCCTAGATGCGCCTCATGCTCCACACAGTAGCCGACAGACTTTTTGGCAGCCTTTAGAGTTACACGTACGGGCGTCCAACCTGGACGGACCCCAGCAGACTCCTTCCCAACCTAAGTCTTACAGGGCTCAAAGTTGCCCACAAGTGCCGTTCGCAGACCGTTCCGAGGGATGATCAGAGCGGGTGAAACGCTCTGATACTATAGCAAGGGCCGCTGGCGGACCCACGTTCGTAGAATGTTCAGCTCCCGCGATGCTATAGAGGCGCAACGATGCCCCGCGATAAGCGATCGGCGAGGACGCTTCTTGTTGGATCGGGAAATAACCTTCCTCTCAAGAATGAGCAGCGGGGCACAAATTCAGGATCAGGACGTAAAGCACCCAGGGTCTATCGCGTTGAGGCGCTCCCTGATAACCTGGAATAGGTTTCTATGGGTTTCGCCGCGGCGAAGCCCAGACTCCCCTCTTGGCCCGCATCACAGCACAAGGTTTAAAAGGGCGCTAGAGGCGGGATGGTGGCCTTGGATGATCCCGCGAAGAGGGGAAGTGGGCGCAAATGAGTGGGGCAAGGGCGGGCGGAAGGGCAGCTGTCAGATAGCCTATCGCGAAGTGAACGTCGCATGCTTTGTAGGGCACAGTCGACGGGCGCCGGAGACGTCAGAAGGTCGCAAGATGGGTTGATAGTATGACCGTGTCGGCTGCACAGGACGGTCAAGAGGCTCAGGGTCGGTGTCAGTTGACGGAGAGAAGAGTAACTCAAGGCACGCACGGATATTTTTGCTCCTGCACAGGGTCTCGATGCCCCATGACATTTCTGTACAATGCCAACCGTCACACGAGGGAAGAGGCCGTGAAGTCAAGTTCTCAGAACTGTATGCCCACCGGCACGGTGGGTACATCAGCCGCTGATATTCTTTAGATTATTGAGCCCTATCGACTCTGGTCAGTCCTCAGCAGGCTCAAGCGCCACAAGCTAGGGTGTCGTAAGCATGCCCACCCATAGACCAAGAAAAGTCCACCGGTGCAAGTAACCGCAGTGCAGCGTGCATCCGTGAAACGGAGTCTCTGAGAGACGCCTACTACAGACCACGACGGCAGTGCGGTAACAACAGTGCTGTGATGATACTG
Organism: Trametes punicea; assembly: GCA_025528855.1. Taxonomy (NCBI): domain Eukaryota; kingdom Fungi; phylum Basidiomycota; class Agaricomycetes; order Polyporales; family Polyporaceae; genus Trametes; species Trametes punicea. The sequence goes on from VICQ01000010.1 coordinate 253,789, forward strand.
ACCTCTAGGACGAATGGAGTCATAGAGCATCGCAGGTTGTGTGACACGCAGCTCTCTGAGCCTAACTGATGAGGCAATCAAGACCGAGGTAGCTTGTGGTAGGTCGCAAGATAAGCGCGAGCCTTTGCAGTCATAACCTCTAGTTGCGAAGTTGAGTATGTTAGGACCCTAACGTAGGGTTGAATATGCTTGCCACGCATTACCGTATAGGGACAAGATTAAAGGCTATGACATCATGGCCGCTCTCCGCCACCAGCCACCAGAGATTCACGCTCGCGGCTGGAAACACGCCTCCGCCACCTGCAACCACTGTACCGCGGAGACGGCTGTGGTTTTATCTCGCTTGAGTAATCTGCTAGTATTCGTGGTCCCTGTTGCGCAGCAAAGTCACAATGATGGAAGATCTCCCAATCGACACCTCCCACCCGGCGGTCAGGGAGTATCTCGCCCTCGTTAGGTGTGCCATTCCGTCCGTAACGTCTTCGTACTCTGCTCACGGAAGATGTAGGCTACAGGTCTTGACACCTCTGTCGCTCTTGATAAACATCGCCACTTTGATGGTCTGTACATTCGTCCTAGATCCAAATCTTGGTACGCAGATATTCGCTCGAATATTCCCTGGCACCCGCTCACGTTCGTGAAGGGGACATATCCAAGCTCTACCCCTCATCAATATCCCCGAAACCCTCCATGATTGCGGTCTTTATTGTCGCAATATATATTGGGCAAGTCGGATATTGCGTGCTGCTAGTTCTCTCCAGGAAGCCCGAGACGAAGCAAGCCTTGATCAAAGGGTGCGGTTATCCTTTGGTATTTGCAAACTGGATGATGGCCTTTTGGGCCATAGCATGGGTAGGCCGCATACGTTTGATGGAATGCGAGCAAGACATATGCACCCAGAAACCAAGATCCTTCAAGCGTTCCTCCTTTCTACGATTTGTCTTGGCATCATGCTTGTGTTGCTCTTGTACGCCAACATCGTCCTCCTTATTTACCATGCCCCCACAAGCAAGCGGTGAGCCTTGTTTTTCGTGGCTCTGCATCAGGACAATGTCGTTGAGCAACCCGCACAGACCTCTTGACGTCGCATTCATCCATGCGCCATTGCGCGCGTTTCTCCTGTTTCCCCTCGGCGTTATGTTCGCATATAGTCTGTTGTACGTCTCTCGCTTCTATAGGTATTGTCTCTGTGATTTACCTGCGGTTATCATCCAGTGTGACTTTGGGCTTGACATGGTCCCCCGGTGAACCCCAGCATTATGCTCGGGGCCAATGGCCAGGCTTTGCCGTGATGATGGGTGTGAACGTCATTGGTAGGCATGTCCACTATCTCGTTTCCATCGCAGTGGTTGACGGCGGGTACAGGGCTGTTGATCGTTATCACACGCCGCGACATTGTGTGGTGTGCAGCAGCCACCTGGATCTGTGCCAGCGTCTGGAGTCAGAAACCGAAACCCTACCCGGTCTTCGTACGTGCCCTCCCTCATGCCTCCATCCGCATATACTCAACTGATTACCATAGCTCGTCGTCGTCATGTTCACCATCCTGCATCCAACCGCGCTCGTCGCATCAACGCTATGGGTATGGCTCCGTGGGCGCCGACGCCGGACAGGGCCTATCGCGCTCCCCCCAGACGACGAGGATCACCCCACTGGAGGGCCTGCTGGGGAGCGGCCAGCGCGGGAGGTCGACACTGAGGCTCTTTGGGGATGATCGAAGGGCGAAGTCATTTCTTGTACAGCAATATACTTTCCTTGTTTGAATGTAGATCTGGCATATTCTATTTCCTGACTAGCACTGCACTTCTATGCATCCGTGCGTTCAGTCCTGGAAGCCTCAGTCCCTTGGACACACTTGGCATGACGCAGCATCACTTGCCACGTGTAGTTGTGTTGGACCGTTCTTCCCGGGAAGTCCTACGCACTCATGGTGCACGTGCGGTCAACGTCGAACCCACAGTCCTCGTAGAAAGACCCTGGGCCACCCGTGACTACCATAACGTCTCTGCCCTTGGCATCACTCTGTGGGTTGCGCGTAGTGCTGAGTTGGAGATAACAACCCGGGACACCTCACCACGTCTGACATCGCACTCACGAGCAGCTTGCTGTACTCACGGCCCCTGGCCTACAGGACGGTTTCAAGTCCCTGCATTCCATACACTTCGCCGACTTCTGGGGCAAAAGGATGACAGTGTTGTAACATGCCAGATAGACACTAGTACTGACGGCAAAGCACTGCATCAAAGAGTGAAGGGCCTTCGCCATCTATCGATGACCCGAAGGAGGTCTCTTGAATATATGCACAGCGCAAGACAAGGACAACAGGCCCTCAGCTATGCTAAGAAGTGTTGGCTGGAAAAAGTACGAGCGGGACGTACTGTAGGAACGCCAGACTGCCAGCTTCCATCCCCACAAATCCGAGTTCAATAGGTGAGGTATGCTTGCGGTATGCACGATGAGATGCAACAATGTCGGTACAAGCTGGGGAAGGGAGCTACCAGAATATCGCCAGTGATTCGGAGCTGCATTTCGCTGAGGGCATATATGACGGACGTCAGAATTGGCAGATGCGCTGTACGCGTGTGCTGACTGAATTTCCATATGTCAGGTCAGATGAACGATGGCGGGCACGGCGTTGTACGGCTTTGTGGGGTAAGAGTTCTGAATTACGACACTGACTGTCAAGCGGGACTTACTCTAGGTGTGCATCCGGCCTAATGCGCCATTGGCATGTCTGCCGATATTCTACAACTGGATCAGAACGAATTCCGAAGTTGGAGAACCTTCTGTGTGCAACCTAGGCTAGTCTCGTTCTCATATCAGGAGCTCTAATGTATACTTGAAGAAATGCATTGCATCGTAGTGAAACGCACTTCAGAAACAGCGTGACCGCAACGTCTGCGCGGAGCCGTATCATACAGTACGGTGAGCGTTCATTTAAACAAACGGGCGGTTCCTGCTCTGGGCGTCCTGCGAAGACCGGAATCTTAGATCGCTCGATCACAGTCCTAAGCCCACGTGGTCACCCAAATTTTGTTAAGCGCCCATTTTGGGTAACATGTACGAACTCGCCGCCTGCCATTCTGCAGCGTTCCCCATTGCTCTCTGTCTGCTGTTTGTTCTCACCTGCCATCTCCGCTGGACTTTGGCTTTCTCCCACTAAACCACTTTGTGTGCGCGGCAGCCGAGCATGGGTGTGGCTCTTGATCCTGCCGTTGTGAAAGTCTACACTGTGAACGGAGAGGCTTCAGGGTCTTCTTCAGCTCTTCCGGACTGGCTCACGCGGAAGCGCGAACTCAAAGGAAAGGGCAAACGAGTCGTCCGGGAACATGTGGAGGGAACGATAGAGCTTATTCAGCATTTTGACTTTCCCGAGGCGAGTAACAAAATCAAGACGACTCGGGACGGACACCATGCGATTGCGACGGGGACGTACAAGCCACAAATGAAGGTGTGGGACCTCGACCAGCTCTCGCTGAAGTTCGAGAGACATACAGATGCGGAAAATGTCGACTTTGTTGTGAGTGAGTCTTGCTGTTCCTCCGTCTTTCGGAGTGGTCGCGTGATGTAGAGAGCTCACGGTCGGTAATGGCGCCAGATGCTGTCGGATGACTGGACGAAGTCAATACACCTGCAAAATGATCGCTCCGTCGAACTCCATACTCAGGGTGGCTTCCACTACCGCACTCGTATACCCCGCTTCGGACGCGCCCTAGCATACCATTTTCCATCTTGTGATGCACTCTTCGCTGCTTCAGGCCCCGAGATCTACCGTCTGAACCTCGACCAAGGACGGTTCCTGAATCCGCTGCTACTGCAAGGTGAGGGAGGGGAGGAGATAGCGGGAGTCAACACCATCGACATTAACCCTGCACACCAACTGTTCGGATTCGGGGTGGAGGGCAACGGGACAGTAGAATTTTGGGATCCTCGCTCGCGAACACGCGTTGGTATCTTGCGTCTCCCCCGCGATAGGCTCATGCCGGTGACTTCGCTGGCTGTCCCTGCGCTTCCTGGTATAGACGATGGAGCGCGGACACAGCCCTTGTCTGTCACCGCCATCGCATCGAGACCTGATGGGCTGTCCTACGCTATTGGGACATCGACAGGACACACGCTCTTATACGACATCAGGTCTGCGCGACACCTCGCCATCAAGGATCAAGGATATGGCCTGCCCGTGAAGAACGTCACTTGGATTGAGGGTGGAAGTCGGATGGCTGGCGACGGATACGTACTGAGCGCGGATAAGAAGGTCATCAAAATCTGGAACCGGAATTCGGTACGTATGCTAGACACTCCCCCTCCTCTTCCCCGCTCACACGGATTCAGCCCGAGGTCAACTTCACCTCTATCACCCCTGCGAACGATATCAACGACGTCCACCACATACCCAACAGTGGTTTGCTGCTTCTGGCGAATGAGGGCATCCAGATGACAAGCTACTTCATCCCTCAGCTGGGACCTGCGCCGAAATGGTGCAGTTTCCTCGAGAACCTCACTGAGGAGATGGAGGACCAGACGACGCGTACCGCGTATCAGGATTACAAGTTTATCGACCGGAGTGAGCTTACAAAGTACGTGATTCCATAGGTGTCCGTCACCGCATGGCATGCTCACCACTTCTCATTCATAGGCTTGGTTTGGACCGCCTCGTCGGCACCCCTGCACTCAAGCCGTATATGCACGGCTACTTTGTCTCGCTCGAGCTCTATGACGCCGCGCGCGTCATCGCGAACCCATACGCGTACGCGGAGCATCGCGAGCGCATGGTGCAGGAGAAGATGGAGAAGATGGCTGAGACACGCATCCGCTCTCGCAAGGACACGAACGTCAAGGTCAACAAGGCGCTCGCTGAGAAGCTCAAGCGCGAGGAAGAGCGGGCGCGCAAGCGGGAGGAACGCCGTGCGAAGAGGGCGCAGACGCAGCCGGAAGAGCAAGGGAAGGAGGATGCGATGGAGGTCGACGAGGAGGTGGTGGCGGGCAAGAGTGGGAAGCCGAGCCTGCTCAACGACCCGCGTTTCGCAGCCGTCTTCCAAGACCCCGAGTTCGAAGTGGACGAGAACACTAGGGAATTCGCGCTGCTCAACCCCTCTGCCGTTGCGCAGCGGCAAAACCGTGACGTGGGCAGGGGTCGAACGAAGACGGCGGTGGAGGAGGAGGAGGAAGAGAGTGACAAGTCGTCTTCCGATCCTCTCAGCGAGAGCGATGATAGCGAGGAAGGCTCGAGTAGCAGCGGAAGCGAAGATAGCGACGATGCAGGCAGTAAGTACCAGCCAGATAGCAAAGACTGGACGACGACGCTGACGTGATCCTGTTCCAGAGCTATGGCAAGACGACATCCGCGTACGCATGGCTGCACGCGCCAGCTCTCGGAGACAGGCCAGGCCACCACCGCGTCGGGAGCCAAAGGTCCACCTTGTCCCTCTGCAGGCACAGAACGAGGGCAGCGGCCGCGGCGTGGACAAGAACGCAACGTTCGGACAGCGGCGTTCACAGCTTGGCTCGAGAGGCAAGGAGCGCGCATTTTCGAGGGACGACTCGACAGTTCGCCATACCACGGACGGCGGCGTCGAGATGACCTTCATCCCAAAGACGACATCCTCAGGTCACGATTACGACGACGGGCCTGCTGGTGCTGCGGCGCAGAAGGGCAAGGGCAAGGGCAAGCAGCCGAAGCGGAGGGGCGTGGAGACGTTCGGTGCGGGCATGGAGAGAGGCGGGGAGGAGCCTGAGCGTGAGATGAGCGAGATGGAGAGGAGAGGGCGGACAAAGCGACGGCAAGGCATGCGGAGCGGGAGCAAAAACACGTTCAGGAAGTTGTGAGCGTGGATGTACATGTAACTTATTGTGCTCCTCTGGCCTCCTATGGGTTTATTGCAGTTGCCTTCCGGCTCATCACGCCCAATGGAGAGTGAGCTTCTTCCTCGCCCCTTCAAGTTTCGTCCAGCATCACGTGCGGAAGTCCCCAATGGTACGCTTGACCTCAATGGAACTCTCGAAGGCAATAGATAAAGAAAGTATTCACTAATACTGCAGTTGGATACATTTGTCTACCTACATATACAACTCAGAACATGGGTAGTCATCAGTCTATAGATGCATCCCAGTCATGAACAGCATGGAGCGTGTAGCCAAAGGCACGGTCCGTCATTACCTACAGACTCGAATTACGACGCCGAGCCCGCTTTTCCCCGCGTGCCCGACTCAGTCGCAGACGATGACACGGTCTGCGCCACTGCGACACGGGGCGCAAATGGAATCGAGCCCGGATTCAGCTCTGACTTACCCTGTGCGCTGTGTGACTGCGAGGGCGCCCGGCTTCGGCTGCGTCCCTGCTCGAACGGCGGCACACGGGTCGACAGGGTTGTTTGGCCTTGTGCCCCGCTGGGAGCGTTAGCCGTAACGGGTGTCGATGACGCCGAGGACGAGCCCGAGCCCGAGCCGCCCGCCCCGCCGCCAGGAGGATGAATCGCGCCGCGGTGGTGGTTCTGGTGTTGTTGTGGGTGTTGTGGGTGATGAGTATGATTTTGTTTGCGATGCGCGGGGCCATGCGGCGGGAGGTGGATGACTCCAGGGACAGCATTAGCACCAGTACCAATCGGAAAAGATGCACGGCCGCCGGTGCGTGTGGGCTCGGGATGACCAATGGGACGTGGCGGGAAAGACGGACGGGGATGGTGGTGGATCGGGTGTGGCTGGTTGTGGACATGGGGATGGGAATGACGCTTTCGCGGATGGACGGTATGTGGCTGCGGGTGGAAGGCGCTGAATTGCGAATGGGCGGGTTGCTTCCCAGATGTCGTGTGGTGCACTCGTTCACCATCGGGAGAGGAATTATCTTCCTTCGATGGTCCTTCCGACGCGCCGCCCCTGCTGCCGTCCTCAGACTCGGCGGCGGCGTCGCCCTCATAGCCGTACGGATCCCTTTCGACACGCTCGCGCTCTTCCTCTAGTCTGCGCAGCTTCTCCTCAAGCTCCGCAAGCACGCCACCGTCGCCCTCGAGCTTTTCGCGCTTCCCGCAAAGCTTGTCCAGCCGGCTCGCGAGTCCAGCGAGCTCAGCCTGCATCGCCTCCGCGCGCGCCTTCTCGTGTTGCTCCGCTTCACCCCGCCGCGCCTGTACGCGCTCCGCTTCCGCTTTCACCTTCACATACTCTTTCTCCACATCTGCCTTCTTCCGCTCGAGCGCGGGCAGCGCGTCCTCGATGTCCTTGACGAGCGCCTCGATGTCGCGTGCCGCAGCAATCGTCTGCTTAACGGCTTCTTGCAGGGCGAGGATCTTTTGGCGGGCACGGCTCTCACCTGCGGCGTATCGCTCTGATGCTCGCTTGAGGTTATCGATCTCAGAACGAAGGGCAGCGTCGGCCTTCTGGGAGTCTTTTCGTGTAGACTTAAGGCGAGATGTGAGCAAGGAATGCTCGGCGTTCAGCGCGTTGAGCTCATGTGTCAGCTGTAATCGGCGATCTTCGAGGGTCAACTGTGCAGGTGGTGGGCCAGGGGAAATTGTGCCGTCGTTGGCGTGAGGAGGAGTGGTTGAGAGGGGGATGACGGAGGACATGGCCGCGTCAGAGGTATCTGCTGCGACGTCGTCAGAGCTGGCGTCCGGCAAAGGTGCATCGGTCCGCGCTTCGGTACCTGTATCAAGAAAGCGAGATGAGTGCCCATTCCAAGAGATTAGGTGCAACCAGGTGATCCGGAACAGGATGAGTTGATTCTGCATCAATAGATTAGAGAGGGCCAACCGGAGGAGATTGAGGCGATCTAGTGGTGCCAGAGATGGATGAATAGATGGGGTGCGGCGAATTGCGATTAGCATATGCCCAAAGAGTTCACTGCATGGACAGCGCAGAGGACCATGAATGCTATGCCAGACCACCTGGCTGCACAAAAAAAGATCTGGTGACATACCAGTGGTTATTTGGCCCCGGACACTGGTCTGACCAGCTTGGGGTGATAGGCCGAGCTCAATGTCATATTGCCTTGCGGGCATCAAACCATATAAGATGATGATACCTTCGTCGAAGACCTCGTCCATCTTGAGGAAGACCCTCTGCCACGGCGTGCCGTTCACTTTGACAGAGAGGCCCTTGGCGAGGATGTCCGCGACGACCTGGCTGGGCCCGGCAGTTTCCGAGGTGCTTACGCTGTCACGGCTTTGTTCTTCATCATCCGAAGACGAGGCTGCGATGGAGGCGATGGAGGGATCTGGGTTGGCGACGTCCGCGGCCGAGTAAGGGCAAGATAGGATGAAGGTAACGGAGACGGAGGTGATCTCGCGGACGGCGAGGGAGAGGGTGGGGTGCCAGGGCCGCACGGAATGCCACTCTGTGAACTGATCGTCCATTTTTGTGCGATCATACATGTCTCACAGCGCGCTGCTGATATGAGAGGCTGTTCGATATAGTTAGCATAGACAGGCGGAGCAGGCGTGCGAGTGCTCGTACGAGGGCGCACCTTGCGTGTAGCTGCGGGCTTTGCTACACACGATCGATGTGCCGTTGACCATATAGCAACAGTAAAGGGAGCACAAGCGATGGAATGGATACCCGTGAACAGCTGGAACGAGGCTTGAGATCTTGAGATGTGGTGGTGGTCGTCTGAAGCCTTCAGCCACACCATCCTCGCGATTCCTGTCGGTCCGATGTAATTCTCCATTAATTTCAATTTGGGTTATCCAGCAGTTTAGAATTTGTGCTATTTCTCCTAAGTAGCAATAAGTAATGCCAATTAGTGGCCTACAGTGACGTCATACACGAAATCACAAGGTATAATCACTCCCTTCACGGTAATATATACCAAATCCCACCACCACGACCAGTCAATCTCTCTTCGTAGGAATTCAGAATAGTGACAGACAAAATGCCTTCTGCTCTCATACTCATCGCGGATGGAACGGAGGAGATGGAATTGTAGGCGCGCTTTTCTGGCTTTGAACTCAAGACAGCCATGATCTGAGGCAAACGTTCAGCACCATAACCTACGACACCCTCGTCCGCGCGGGCGTCGCCTGCACATCCGCCTTCGTCTCCAATGGACAGCGACAGGCGGACGCTGGCAATTACGAGTCTAATCCTCCCTTTGCGAAAGGTTCGCGCGGAGTCAACATCCTCCCTGACACATACTTCTCCCCTCAGGCCTCGACTCCGGTGAGTGCCAGTGGGCGGTGTCAATGACGATGAGGATACGGGAATGCTCAAGCGAGATAACATTCAGGACAAGTATGACCTGCTTGTCATCCCGGGCGGAGCTAAAGGTGCTGAGACGATCTCTGGAAACTCGCCCGTTCAGCATCTAGTGAGAGAGTATCTCAAGGCAGGCAAATACGTCGGCATGATCTGCGCAGGTCAGTCACTCTCCTCACATCTCTTTACAAAGAGAGATATGTCAACTTTGCATCTAGGTAGCTTGGCCGCCCTCACTTCCGGCCTCCCCAAGCAGCCTATCACGTCTCACCCTAGCGTGCGCGACAAGCTCAAGGACGGTGGGTATTGCACCTTTACATCGCTACCCTGGACGTTCAACTCATTGGTGCCCTGAAGCTTTTGAGTACTCCGAGGAACCTGTCGTTGTTTCCGGCAAGCTTGTCACAAGGTAAGTGTACTCTTGTAGATCGCTTGTATCGTTCCTGACCCTCTGCGATTGTCAGTCGCGGTCCCGGTGCGTGGCCTCCCACAACTGCCATGCTGAATACTGATCTTGACTACAGGCACTGCTTTCCCATTTGCCTTGACACTGGTGGAGCTCCTCTGCGGAAAAGAGAAACGTGCGGAGGTTGCGGGCCCGATGGTCTTCCCGAAGGGCACCTTTGCCTGAAGCTTGTGCTAGCATACTATATGACTACTGAAAGCAGCACAAGTGGGACAATTGTACAACAGGGAACCGTCGAGATCTGTATGGAGCATCTGTTGTTAGCAGAGGTCTATGTCCAGTGCTGTCGGAAGGGCGTTGATCGAAGACCAAATGGCATGAGGGGAACGGGGTGCTAATGGGTGAGTCTCGTAACAGATGGTCAATTCTTTGCGTTTCTCCTGTTGGTAAGGTATTTAGGATTCAGATAAGATAGACAAAGCTTCATCTTGACAGAGTGTAGTCGCTGTTAGGAGTCCGTAAGAACGTCAAGTACTATGAATTGTTCTGTTCTGTCCCAGCTTGTCTTACAGAGCATGACGGAGGCATCTTGCACGAGGTAATATTACAGAAGAGTTGGTGCCCATCCAGTCTTGCAGCTCGGGAGGGGTTTCCTCACTTGGTCCGGTTGGATAAGTACACATCCGTCATGGCGGTGAGTTCAATGTAGACTGCTCTAGTCATTGTGAATTCTTCAAGAACCGCTGTACATCAAATATGGAGCCACGAAGGTGTGCTGGAGTGTTGTGGGTCCCGGTGCCATCATAAAGCGCTCATGGCAGTGGTCAGGGTCCCGCTCAATGCATGATCGCGACTGCCTCGTCGCTGTGGCTGAAGCTCGCCTTGAAATACATCTCGTCTTCTACTGTTTACCTGCATCTGAGCTGCGTCTGACCTACCAGCGTGCAGAACTGTAGGAGTGGCATCTACGCTTTGTGATTGGTGGCGAATTGGCTAGGATTTGTGGAGCATTATGGGGCGGCTCAATATTGACATTGACGACGATACCCTTTTGCAAGCATACAAGCTCTCCTCCATCTCGGCAACGTGAGCGTATCGCTTTCTCACGGTGCTCTTAGTCTTGCTTACGCGACTGTTCTACATTGTAGCCGATGGGAGGAAGTGGATCAGGATTCAGACAATGCGATACCTGGTTTGACAGGTCCGGCAGAGGACCCTTTGGGTCTAGGAGCCACAATAGAGTATGCAGAGACCTTGCAGCACGTTAGTTTGTACCCATTGACAGGACCAACACTTTAGCTTGCGCGAATTGGATGCAGAGACGAGTCAGTGATTGTGACAGAGGCATCCGTCTCGTCTGCTCATACGTCTACACTCCAGAGGCTGCGGTGCTCATAACGTCCAAATCATTCAACCCGAAGACGTTCCTTTCTGTAGTGCATCCAAATGCGACGTACCAGGATCTTTCTGCCGGCATAGCGCATCTCCGTGCCTCGCTAGACTCGCGCTCTGAGGCCATTCGGGTTCTTGTCGAGGAAAACTTCGACAGGTTCGTTGCAGTGAAGGCGTCGACTGACGGTGCGATATCCCAGATGAAGTACTGGTATGAAGTCTGACTCCGCATTGTAGCACTGTACGCGGAGATGAAGGAAGGTATATTAGCTGAGGAGACCGACTATGCTTCGAAGCCCCTCAAAGACCACTTGAAATGTCAGTGGGTGCCCTGGCTTCCGCTCACAATGCTCATAGTATTGTTCCTGCAGCGGCCGCACAGAAAGCTGATCAGGTCTTCTTACCCGTCCTGGAGAATGCAATGAAGGCGCAGAAATTACGTACTACCCTTGGCGTGTTCGATCGCTCCAAGTTCTTTTTCAATCTGCCGAGTTCTCTCATCGAGTGTATCGAAGCTGTAAGTCACTATAGGGTAGGTGAGCTGCATAGTATCTTCATTCAACTCGTTTGTAGGGACGATACGAGGCAGCGATGCGTGACTACAAGAAGGGCAAGCTCCTGCTTGAGACTCGTCCAAATCAGCTTCTGCCTGTCGGTACGACGAAAGATGGTCAGCCGTCCGGCAGTGCCCAGCAGCAGCAAAAGCGTATCCTGGACAAAGTCTGGGCCACGGTCGAGAAGGTCATGAGCCAGATGCGCAGCGACCTCCTTGCAAAACTGCAAGAGCCCACCCGTAGTGTTGAAGAGCAGGAGAAAACGATAGAGTAGGTTGACAATGTGTGCATTCACAGGCTGTGTCTGACGTTGCATAGAATCTTGTACGAATTCACCACCTCGGATGACCCAGCGTGGACGTACTTCGACGCGCAGCATAAGCATATTGTGCAGAATATGCGGGACGCGTACACAACAGCTGTGAACACCGTACAGGGTAAGCGCCGCTGCTATGTGCTCACCTCGTCCCTCATAGCCTCTCGCAGCTCTGGTTGACAAGAATGCGCCATCTGGACCTGACAATATGTCTTTCGAACATGAGATCGCATCACAACTGCAGGTCTGCGTACAAGCATTGGAGACAAAGCAGCCTGAGACCGTCATAGGTACGTTTGTCTCAATCCAAAAGCAGCCTCAGTCAACAGAACGTGGTCCAGCGCAATCGGGTGGCAATGAGATCTGGGAAGCCATTGAGGCTATGGTGAAGAACATCTCAGAGGCCATGTTGACGCCTCTGCCCAACTTCTGGCGGATATCCAAAGCGTTCATGGATGGTCGATTCAAGAAGGTGACCATATGCGCTCTCTCTTTCCTTCATCCGCTGAGACTGAACGTGGGTACACTTAGAATGCGGCAAGCTCCTCACGACGAAGCCCGACCCAATGTCGAACCATGGCTCTTGACATCGTCAAGCTCTACATCTCGTTGCTGTCAGAATTCTTCTTGTTCTCCGACATGGCGGTCATGTCTCCTGGTCGGAACACGACTCCTCCATTGTTTCCTAAGAACTCGAACTCGCTTACAACGGCCCACCATCTCATGAAGGTCCTCGGTGAGATACAAGACAGTGTCAATGACGTATCCGGGATGGAGATTTCTAGCGAAGCGAGCTCGATCCTCAAGACCCTCTTGGAGAGCGCGAGATGGAAGTTCGTAGATCTCCTGGTGAACGCTTGGCTACGAGGTAGGTGGCAAAGTAGGCCTTGGCGTGCATATAGGGAGCGCTGAATACGATCTAGATGCAAACATCTTCTATCACCTTGAGACCTGGGTCGGTTCGACCGTGGACCCGTATACGACTGTCTACCTCTCCCAGATCCGCACTTTCCAGAAGCAGATAACGACTTGCGCGTTCAAGATTGCCGGAGGCGTCGACTTGTCATCCTCGGCGTCGTCCTCATCACGTCCGACAAAGCAGAACGTGATCCCTGCCGAGTTTGTTGCGAAGATCACGAAGGCATTCTTGGACTCTTTGTATGCGTTGCTCGACGGGATGGTGCATCTAGCGTCGGACGAGTCGCCGACCGCGAGCGGGATCAAACCCTTACCTGCGCCATCGACGGTTGTGCCGGGCACGAATCCGTTAGAGCTTGTGAAGATTGAGGACGCTGTGAGTACTATTAAGCGGTTCATGCTCAGATGCTTACGCACTCGCCTGGCAGGACACCCGCATTCTCTTGGTCGTGTCCAATTTCGGACACCTCATGCGCGTTCTGATACCCAGTATGCTCACGGAGCTCGAGACTGCGTTCAACACCTCGCTCGCGGACGATAGGAAGGTACGTATTCTCTAGACGCCAGTCTTCCAGACGAACTCGACATTGATGCCTACCCGTACAGACGTTGATGACGGTCGTGCAGGAGCTCGACAAAACGCTCTTCGAAAGTTATTTCAAGCCCAAATCCGCTGCGCTCACCGCTATTGTGCGCAACGGCATTCTTGATCCGGAGATGGACTGGTACGAGACTCCGCAGCCAAAAGGTCCGTTTCCCTCCCGCTCTCCGCTTGCTTGCCTTGTCAAACACAACGTCTATGTTCTTTTGGCAGAAATACGACCGTATGTTTACGAGACGCTCATGTTCCTCGTCGGAGTCCACGCGCAAGTGAGCGCCGCCGCGGCGCCCCTGCTCGAGCGGACCCTCAATGCACTCGTTGAGGACGTCGCGGAGGAGGCTCTCCGGTGCTTCCGCCAAGTGACGCGTTTCGGCATGGGCGGCATGCTGAGGGTACGTCCGCCCTTCCCTCTCCCCTCCTCGTCTCGTCTCCTCAGACATTATGTGCTAACAAACGCGCTCCAGGCGACGCTCGAGATCGAGTTCATGCACCAGACGCTCTCGCGATACGTGACGCCCTCGGCGGACCAGACGCTCTCAGAGCTGTACACGAAGATCTCACACGCGTACGCGAGGCGGCCCGGGGACGAGAACCTCCAGTCGCACCTCGACGGCGTGAAGAAGACGCTCGCGGACGCGCGTCGCGCGACTGGCGTCGAGTTTCTGTGCTTCCGACAAACGAAGGAGCGCGGGAAGGACAGGGAGAAGGACAAGGAGAAGCGGGCCGCCGGCGCCGCCGCTACGGCGACGGGCGACGGGAAGGACAGGGAGAGGGAGAGGAGGGAGAAGGACAAAGGCGAGCGGGGTGAGAGAAGCGAAAGGGACAAGGAGAGGGAGCGGAGGCGGGAAGTGAAGGAGGCAAGAGCTTGATGAGCAGCTGAGGTCGTATTGTACCTTATGCAAGGGGCGGACGAGGTAACTTATTGATACCCAGAGATATCATTTGATACAGCTGTATGTGGGGCTATAGGCGGAGAGCCTCAGTGGTGCAGGGCAGCCAACGTCACATTATTACAAACTATGGGTTGAGGGGTACATGGTGCCCACTACCAGCTATAAACAAGCGGCTTCGGGACGGTCACCTAAGACGTAGGGTAGATATTGTACACACATGATTAGCAGCATGGGTATGGATACCAAACGCAGAGCAGGTAGGACAGCGGGATTGCGAGGGAGAATGGCACTGCTTACAGTTGGCAACGAGGCGGGCGATAGCGCGGCGACGAAGGAAGAGAGGCGGAGGAGTGCTAGAAGGTAGAACAATGGGTGTGAGATGCGGGCCGAGAGGAGGGGTCGTGTGGGAGTAGAGGTGGTTGGCAGAGTTGTGCGAGGTGGTATGCTAGCGAGAAGGTGCAGGGAAGCAAAGGGCCTGAATAAGGATATCGACCGCAACGGTCTGAAGAGTCGGCGCGAAGCAGGAGACGTCGCTAAATCCTTGTAAAGCACCAGCCCATCAATGGACTCCCTCCAAGTGCTCCAAGTACTAAGGACTGCAGGCACTCACCAGCGTCTCGAGTAGAGCGTACTGCCACGCCGTACAAACCTTCTATCCGTGTCATGTCCCCGCATTCCTTCCGCTCCTCCCAACCTCGACCCCGCCCGTGCGCACGTCCCACAGCAGCCGCGGCGCGCGATACGACTCGAGCGCGGGCGCGTCCGCCTCGGGATCGTACGCGACCTTCACGGTGACCGTCTCCTCGATCTGCACGCGCACCTCCGGCTCGTCGTCATCCCAGTCCTCCTCCGAGTCGTCCTCCTCTTCCTCGTCTGACCACGCTTGATTCCCCACCTCGCGCGTCAGTGCGGGCGAGTCCGAGTCCGCGACCGCGCGTGGGGTGGGTTTCTCGTCAGCGTGTGCGGCGGGCGGGCACTTCGCGCCGCTTCGTGACCTGCGCGGGCGCACGTCGCCGCCCCTCGAAGGCTCCGAGCTCGCACTGGCCCCCGAGACCATAGACGACCCCGACGTGCACTCGCCCATACACGCACAGTCGTGCCCTCTCCCCTCCCCTCTCCGTCTCCCTCTACCGCGGCCTCGTCCTCTCCTTTGTCCCCGTCCCGTTCCCCCGCCACGCGCACGCTCCACCGACACAGTCAGCATCGCCCTTTCCAGGTCCCCCTCCCCCTCCCCCTCCCCCTCCCTCTCCCTCTCCCTCTCCCCCTGCGTCGCCCGCGCCTCCTCCCCCCTCCTCGACACGATCCCCCAACTCCAATCCACGTCCCCATCGTCGGGCTCAAAGTCGAACCCGCTCGAGAGCACCGCGCGGTCGTACTTTGAAGTCGACGCCGACGCCGACGTCTGGCTGCCACCGCGGCTGCCGGTGCGGCGCTCAAACTGGGAGCGCACGGCGCGCGCGACGGCGGCGTGTGAGCGCGAGGGGAGCGTGCGCGAGACGACGAGCTGGGTCGTGATGGTGCGGTTGTGCGCCGCGGCAGCGTCTGCGGGGAGCGGGCGTCAGTCCACGGCGAGTACTTCGTTGATAGGTGGAGGGAGGAGTGGGACGTACCGCGAAGGTGAATGAGGATGCGCTGGCTCATGATCCACGTCAGGGCGTACCCGAGCGACACGCTGCATGCGGAGAGCAGAGGATGGACGCCAAATGCCAAACGCCACCGGATACAAGGAGATGGCACGAACACAGATGCGACGTCCGAGAGGAGCGGGAGACAGGAACGCAACCAGGCACGAACATGCGCAGGAATGAATCAGTCACTGCGGCTCGCGGGGATAGACAGGAGGAAGGGGAAGGGGAGGAGACACGTACCCTGACGACTGCAGGATGGAAGACAAGGATGATGCGATGAGAAGCGACAAGGGGTCAGCGATGATGCATGAAGACGCGGCGGATGGCAGGCTGTGGGAGTGTGTACGTACTTGCGTAGCTTCATCTGTCTTGCGGTACAGGATGAGGTTGAAGATGTTGACGCCTGGTAGGGTCGATGAGTTATGATGTCGTGAGAACGCATGGGTGGGGCGTACCTGTGAGGGCGACGAAGTACACAAGCCCATCCGTGAGCATGCTGATAGAGAAGAACAATGATCAGGGTGGTGCCTGGGGTCTCAAGGCCATGATGCGCGCTCACATGCGGACGAGGTGGGCCATTCTGCCACGAGAAAAGAAAGACGAATCAGCTCAGCATCGCGGCAAGATGATGAGTGAACGAGATCGGAAGAACGCACTTCCCCGACTTTGGGTTGAAGCCAATCAGGTACACGGTAGATATGCTGAGCGTGAGGATATCGAACACCATCGAGAGGAGATAGTACAGCCAGACGGTCAGTATAGGGGGTTTGTTTCCAGCCGTGCAGCTGAGACGCGTTTTGGCTGTCAGCCTGACAATGAGCGGGCCTAGAGTGTACGCACTTGTTATGCTGTGGGGTGAGATTGATGCCACCAAGAGTAAGTCGACGCGCCCCATTCGTTGTCAGTCAATCAACTCACTCGACCCTGCACAGCTGTGACCAAATGCATCATTAATACGAAGGTCGTGTAGCGAGATGATCAGCGCGACTCGACTCACGGACTCGGTTCCACAAGTTCAAGAACCATTGCGCCTGCTCCAGCGTAAACGGACGTGAGGGATACTGGACGCAAACCATGACCTACCGTAGTTATCAAGAAGAAGACCGAAACCACTGTCCAAGTAATTCCTCTTGAACGTCGCGAGATGTTGATCGTTCTGCGCACGTGTCTGTCAACGGATGCAATGCGTTTGCAGAGACGGCGCTGGGGGCTACCTGATGCCCAGAATCATCTGGGAAACCATTGTTTGAACGACTAGAGGATCAGTCAGTACTCGAAGGCGTAAGTCTTCCAATCAAAGACATGCGCCTCACCTTTGAATATGGGAGGCGCGATGTAGTAGCGGGCACAAGTTTGTGGCGTGAAGAAGCTGCCAAAGTAGCCGACATTACTGAGAGTGATGACGGCGATGCTGGAATACCTGCACAAGGAGGAAGGTACGTATCAAGACAAGCGAGAAGCGTGTGAGAAGGGAGAAGAGGCACGGACCGGATAGCGATGAAGAGAGAGCAGCCCAAGCTGAGGCGCCAGGAGCGCTGGCTTCTGTAGAACCTCCATTCGGCAGGGAGCGTGAGGATCCAGCTGTGAAGAACGCGAGGGGGGCAGTGAGTACGGCAGTAGGTGATAGGCGGCGGGAAGCACGCACTCGTAGAGAGCGATGGAGAGGGAGATGACGCGGAGGAAGGATGTTGAAGTGTTGCCGCCGCTGAGACTTGGGCTCGCGAGCCCTTCGCTGTCCATGGGGGCCTTGGCCGCTGCGTTGAAGCTGGTCGGAGGACGTGATGGCAGGAGAAGAAGGACGGGCAGAGGAGGACTAGGAGATGGACATGGCTGACTGGGAGCGAGGATGGCTGGGAGGAGATGTCCTCGGGTACGGTATGTTGGACTACGGTAATTGCAATACCCTCCCACTTCCCACTCCCACTCCCACTCGCGCTCGCGCTCGCGCTCTCCGCCGCTCCCGAGCGGTGCGCACGGTGAGCTATCAAAGACTGGGCAGGCAGATGAGATCAGATCGCGCTTCACGGCAAACAGGCGCCCATGCCAGGCACCGAACACCGCTTCCGGCTCCGACCGCCCCTGGCCCATTCAGTTCCTCATCTCCTTGCACTCGTTTGGTCCTTCGCCTTCCTCTCTCCTTCAACCCTTCTCCGCTCCGTCCCACCTCTCTCCGAGTTTCTCGGATTTCCTCCGCATACTGTATGCATGTCTCTGTTGAACTGGACAGCCGTAGTACCACCGTATCAACTGATGCCGTCCAAACGCCCTCAATTGTCACGCAACCACCATCGCGTGATCATCCTCGTGTCTGACATCTCTCGTCATTCCGTTCAGATGGACCATGCCCCGACCTTGACGCCCTCCTAGCAACTTATGAGACCGAGCATGATACAGTATGGTCCCACGCCCGCTTTGCCGCATAGCCCTCTCTCATATGTGTACATGCACAGTCGCCCTCCGACGTCGCATCATATCTGTAGTATCGTAGCACTGTACGTACTTCGTTCCCTCTGTGTACATATTCTTCTCGTGGCACCGCCATTAGTGACCATGTTGAGGTTGTAGCTTCTATCGTACTTCCTGCACCCTTCAGATCCCGCTGCGACCGACCGCCTTCACGGCCGTCGCATGCGCCAGCTTGGGTAGCCTTTTCTCCGCATCCTCCGCCGTCGGCCGGGGCAAGAATCCCGCCTCGACCAGCCACGCCAGATACTTGCCCATCAGACCCTCGTCCACCGTCGCGTGCATGCGCTCGCCCTGCGCCGCCAGCACCGCGCGCATGTTCGCGTCGTCCAGCTCCGGCGCCTTCGTGCTCGTCGGCAGGTCGTCCAGCACAAAGTGCAGCAGCGGGAACAGCGCGTTGTCCTGCACCTCCATCACGTGCTTCTCCAGCTGCCGCCGCCACACCAGGTACTCCACCCGCGACGTCCGGTAGCCGTACCGCGCGAGCGCGCCGAGGAAGTCGTTGAACGTCGGCCGCGGCGCCGCGGCGACATGTAGCACGCTCAACGCGTCTCGCGGGGGCGGAAGAGGGGAGAGCGCGGCAGAGGAGCAGCATCGCGCGACATGGTCGACGGGGACCATGTTCACCGTGTTGTTGATGTCAGGTACGAGCCCGAGCTGTACGCAGCCCTTGATGAGGCGCCAGAGAAAATCGTCCGTGTTCGTCACTGCGCACGTTCCACCCGTCAGTCATCCCTTCGCGGCAACGGCAGAAGTGGAGCGCGCGCGTACCTGCGGACTCGGAGTCGCCCACGACGTACCCCGGGCGGATGATGTGCCCCTTCAAGCCCCGCCGGCCTGCCTCGCACAGGAGCTTCTCTGACACCCACTTGCTCTGGCCGTACCCTGTTTTGAGCGCCGTTCGCGCGCCTTCGAGGTCGTCGCTCTCCGGCACTGCGCCCAGGCTGTCCGAGAGCTGGACGTAGTACTCGGTGTCGATCGCCGACGTCGACGACACGAACACGAACAGCTTCGGCTTCCCCGCCGCGGCGAGCTCGACCGCGGTCAGTGTTCCGAGCACGTTTGCAGAGCGCAGCTTTTCGTACGGGTACACCCAGTGCACCTAGCATGGGATCGTGAGTCAGGAACGTGCCATGATGGGCGCAGGGACGCGAGTCACGACGTACCAGAGCACCGTTATGAATGATCGCGTCCGCATCGCCCGCGACGCGCATCCACGCAGCGCTCTCCAGGCCAAAGCGCGGGCGGTCCAAGTCGCCGCGGACAACCTCCACGCGACCGCTCCGCACCCACTCCTCGTCCCACACCCCACGACCCTCCGCCGCCTCGCGCAGGCGTTCGAATGCTTTCGCGTCGTCCGCCGCCCGTACCAGACAGACCACCTTCTTCACGCGCGCCGCCGGGCGGATCAGCAGATCCCGCAGGATGAACGCGCCGAGGAAGCCGGTCGCGCCCGTCAGGAACACCGACAGTGCGCGCGACGAGTAGTCTGAGGGCGCGGACGGGTAGCTCTCGTGCAGCTGGGCGAGCAGCTGCTCGTAGTCCTTGCTGTACTCGACCTTGCGCGCCCCCAGCGCCGCCGCGGTGGCGTCTGTGGGAGATGGAGGGGCACCAGAGGTCGAAATGGCTGAACCGTTCGCGTCGAGTCCGAGGTCGGCCGTGCGCATGCGGTCGACGGCGTCCGCGAGCGCGGCGATGGTCGGTTTGTCGAACACGAGCCCAAGCGGCGCGTCGACGAGGAACGCCTTGCGGATCTCGAAGATGAGGCGCGTCGCGAGGATCGAGTGACCGCCGAGGTCGAAGAACGACTCGTCGAGCGGGATCGGCGACGGCGCGTTCGGCAGAATGCGCGCCCAGATCGCGCGGATCGCCTCTTCCGTCGCGCTCGCGGCGCCCCGCGGCGGCTCCGACGCGGCGACTTGTGCGGTGTCGGGGAAGGGCAACGCAGGCTTGTCGATCTTGCCGTTCGGGTTGAGCGGCATGCGCTTGAGCGGGACGAACACTGAGAGCGGTCGGGTTAGAGCAGTCCGATGCGGTCGTGCACAAGAGCAGACTCACGGGTCGGCACGCTGTAGCTTGGGAGCTTCTTCTTCAAATACTCGCGGATCTCCTTGATGAGGCGTCTGTATTTGCGCATACCGCTCACGATCCCTCGCTCGTCGGCCTCGTCTCCGACATCGCTAATGTACCCCTCGAGCGCAGGGCCACTGACAGGGACAAAGTACGTGACCAAGATCTTCTCCTCGTCCTTGTCTCTCCGCACGAGCGTGACGTTCTCCCGGATGAGCGGGTGCTGGCTGAGGTGCGTGTCAATCTCGCCGAGCTCAATGCGGAACCCGCGGATTTTGACCTGGTCGTCCGCGCGGCCGGTGCACTCGACGATGCCGTTCGGGAGGTAGCGCCCGAGGTCGCCCGAGCGGTACATCCTGTCGCGCACGCCCTTCCAGAAGCGCGCTTCGGGCCCGGGCGGCCGGCCGTCGGGCGGGTGGAGGATCGTGTCCTCTCGCGGGGGCGCGTTCTCGCAGAACCAGTTGTCGACGAACTTCTCCGCGGTCGCCTGCGGGTCGGAGTAGCCCTCGGCGAGCCCGCCCGAGCGGACGTAGATCTCGCCGACCTCGCCGACGGCGCAGGGCACGGTGCGGTCGTTGCGGTTGACGACGAGAAGCTGGACGTCGATCATGCCCTCGCCGGCGGGCATGATGTCCTTTTGCATCGCGAGGAACGTCGGGTCCTCGGACACGGACGGGATGAGGAAGTACGAGACCGCGCGCTGCGTCTCGGTCGTGCCGTACATGTTGACGATGCGCACGTTCGCCGCGAGGGACTGCAGACGCAGGCAGTCGCGTTTCGTCAGGACGTCGCCGACGAAGAACGCGTTGCGCAGCGAGGGAATCTGTCGTGTTGCTTGCGCGGAGAGGAGCTGGCCCATGGCAGGCGTGAGGTGTGTGACCGTCACTTCGTTATCTGCCATCCACTCCGCGAGGCGACCGGGCGTGCCAATGTCGTCTGCGGTGGGTACATATAGACTTGCGCCGAAGAACAAAGGAGTGAACACTGTGAGAGGGCCTGAGCATGAGTCTGGAAGGGCACGATTCGTTGAACTCACTGTCACGCTGGATGGGGTCATGCGCGATACCGCTCAACATGGTAAACTTCGAGTGCTCGCCGATTCCGAACCGCTCGCCCATCCACGGGAAGAAGTGCGTCAAACTGTAATGCCTGCCCTTCACGCCCTTTGGGATGCCCGTGCTACCACTTGTGAAGGACAGGGTCGCGACGCTGTCTGGACCGAGAGGCATGTCAGGATCGGTATCGGCCAAGTGCAGCTGGGGCTGCAGCACGTCCTCCGTGCCCTCAGCATGCTGGCCACCAACGATTGCTCCGTCCGGCAGCAGCTCCAATGCAGGGACCTCCACGCGAATCTGTAGTTCTGTGCTGATGAACTCCCGGACGGAAGGCGAGATCTTCCCTGCGCCCTTGAGGACGACGAGCGCACGAGGCTGCGCGACCTTCAGGTAGATGGTCTGCCGTGATGGCGGATACGCAGGGTCGATCACAGAGAAGGTAGCGCCAGCCTTGAGCACGGCCATGACAGCGACCACGAGGTCTACGCTACGGTAAGCATAGACCATGACCACCTCCTCGCGCTGGACGCCGTTCTGGATTAGATAGTGCGCTAGGATATTGGATGCGTGCAGGATCTGGCTGTAGGTGAAGGTGCGCTTCTCTTGTGGCTGATCCAAACTAGGAGAGGGAATGCACTGAACGACACATTGGCGGTCCGGCCACCGTCTAGCATTACGGGAGAAGATGTGGGGGATGGCTCCTTTGTAGTCGCACCAATGGAGGTCCGCGGTGGGATCAGGAAGCTTCTCACGCTGAGCTGGGGTGAGCAGCGGGACAGAACCGACGGGGGCGAGAGGGTTCGCAGCGACTCTGCGGAGGAGAACAGATAGCTGATCGACGATGTATGATATCCGTGCAGGAGTGAAGAGCAGCGAGTTGTATAGGATGCGCAAGGAGATGTGAGGCGCGATCGAGGAGCGGCTAGATTCCTGCTGGCGAGTGACGAAGATGGTGATATCCGAGGTCAGACTGGTGGAGTGGAGGAATTGCTCTTGGGGTGAATCCGTTTCATCAAAGAAACGAACTCGGAAGATAGGCCGCGACCCCTCTACAGTGTCTGCCTTGTCCTTGCCAAGAGCACGGATGATCGACTCGTACGGCACACTGTCCGCCTCGGCTTCACGCTCGACTTGCTGCACCTTGCGCACGACCGCCCAGAAGGGATCCTCGGGACCTACAGCTACGCGCAAGACAAGGGGGTCACGAGCAGACGCAGAGGAAGAGCCGATGACAAGGTCGGTGTCGCCAGTGTACCGATGAAGGAGCACAGAGAAAGTGGAGAGCAGGAGATGGAATGCGGAGGGCGTGTTGTTCACCGAGGGCTCGTCCTCGATCTCCTGATCATTCTCATTGAAGAGCGCGAGTTTCATCAGACTTATACATGTCTGCTCTGAGAGCTCAGCGTTCACTGCTGCTTCGACCAGCCTGTGCCCTCCGGTCGGCCTGGGATAGTCCGTGGGCAGAGACATCTCCGGAAGATTTTGCAGTCGGGCGACGACTCGTGTGAGGCGGTCTGCCGCCATTTTGAGAGAGCCCTCCGCTAGCTAAGGAGTGCAAGAAGGCAGCCGAGAGCGGCCCTCGGAGGACCAGTGTTGCGGATAGAGTAGACGAGTCGGCACAGGTTACAGCTAGCAGACGAGGAGGGCGGAAAGATCATCATAATTGCCAAAATGACTCGCGATCGACGCTTTCGGACCTCCGGCCCGATGCATGTGTTGTCGGTTGGGACCAACTTGGATCTAAGTTACGCGAGCTTGGCACCTGCCAGCTGCCAGCAGCGTCGCGAGATCTGGCTTCATCCTGTCTGTGCTGACCGTTGTCACGCTCCCTTACTTTCCTCGGATTCTTGGGGGCGCATGTAAGCATACTTCAAATGCCCGCGTGCTTGAAGCTCGCACTGACTTATGGAGATCAATCTTCACACTGTGTCTCAGTGCTGCCAGCCCACTTCCTTCGGCAACGATGGCAGACGTCGCTGCAAACAACGACATGCTCACGGAGCTGCTTATTACACAGTTGCTCGAGGCCGACATGAAGGACCTAGAGAACGCTCGTGCAGCTGAACAGCTCCAGCTGAGCGAGGCCACACGTGCATCTGCGGATCCCAGCCGCTTCACTGAGCATATCGAGCCTGTCACGTCGGGTCGTTCTGATGAGGACGTCGTGCTTGAGATTCTCTCTGCTGAGATCAGCGAAAGCAAAGATGCACTCATCGCACAGGCATTGCAACATGCAGAAGAGAGCAACGTTATCGCAAGTCGGCAATATGCCCAAAGGCTAGCGGCGGCGGAGAAGAAGTACGCTTTGGATGCTGAGTTTGCGAGGCGCCTTCAAGAAGCCATCGATGTTACCAGTGATGACGAAGAACATATCGATATGGAAGATGCGGAGAGGTTTGCATGAAATTGCTTCCTTGCCTGTTCTCGATCGCGCTAAGCCTTGATCCTGGCAGTATGCTCGGTCAACGTGCCATTGAGGATATCCTGGTAATCATCGCTGTATCTATGTTAGAAGCGTCCGTGGGTCTCACTTGTATAATGAAGGCGAGCGACCTGAACGAGAAGGGCAAGGGAAAGCCGCTCGTGTCTATCGCCCCTCCGTCTTATGATGATATCGGTCAACGAGCTTCGCACATATCGTTTTGTGCTTCGCTGACTCAGCTTCGTCTAGTGCATAAGGAAACGGCTTCTAACGACCCCTACCCTACCTGCGGTATATGCATGGAGCCTTTTCAGGAGACGTACTCTCCCGTCACGGCAGCACGCTCAGCAAATTCTTCCGCCCGACTCCAGTTCGGGACCCGCCTACCTTGTCCTGGGTCTCACTCGTACTGCATCTCTTGTCTCAACAGCTACATTCATAGCAAGCTTGACCCAGATGGCATGCGTAGCATGGGCCACGACGCAGTCGTGTTCCCCATACGCTGCCCAGAATGTCCCATCACCCAGTGGCCGGAAGGGATAACCGATGCAGTGGCAGAGAAAGTGCTGTCAGAGAAGGGCATGGTGCTTTGGGTGGGTTCAGTAGCCATCCTACAGATTCCCTCACTGAACCAACTTGACCGGTACTGATGATCACCCGGCAGCATCACCAAAAGTTGCTGGATAGCCTCCCTCGGTTTTACTGTCCTAATCCTCGCTGCTCGACTCGGTTACAACTCGAGGAGGATTCAGACGATCCTCAGGCACTCTGCCCTTCGTGCGACACGCAGATATGCGTGCCGTGCCGGGTCATTTGGCATGCAGGTCAGTCGGTAGTGCAGGCGGCACGTTGCGCTTAACTAACAGCTGCTCCAGACCTGAGTTGCGAGGAATATCAGGTGCATCATGGGACGGCAATCTGATTGTGTTACAACTGGTCTGACAGTCTCGCAGGCTTTGCCTCTAGGTGACCGATCTCCCGAGGACCAAGCGGCTCTGAGGCTCATCAAGGTGAGCCTTCATGCGAGTGTGGACATGCGTGGCTCTGACTTGACTACCTCGCAGGCTGAGAATTGGCGGCGATGTCCGAGCTGCTCGGTGAGTATGTGCAATCCCCTTGATATTCCATCAACTCAAGAGCCGGTTATACAGTTTATCGTCGAACTGACCGTGGGCTGCCACCATATCACCTGTCGGTGCAAGACAGAGTTTTGCTTCAAGTGCGGTTGTGAGTTTATTGGCCATCAACGTCTTCATCGTCGCCGCTTATTCCTATCACTCAGCTCTGTGGGATACCCAGAGAAAGTGCTGTTCTCGTGAGCCCTCATGCGAGCTCTGGGAAGAAGACATGCTCCTCGAAGAGCGCGAACGCGAGCGAGAACTCGAGCAACAGGCACGACCGGTGCAACATCATCGTATTGGTGTTGCAGTCGCCTTGCCAGCCCCACCGCCTTACGTTCCCCGACCTGTCGCACCGGAACGTGCTGCCCACCGCCGGAATGGAGCCCTATCTTGGATGGACGACCCTGGTGCGATCCGTTGTCACGTCTTCCCATCCCGTAGTACCTGCAGCTCAATGCCCGTCTTGTCAGACGTTCTGTGCACGCGTCACTGGTTCACGAGGGACATGGTCAACACTTTGACGTGCCAGTACTGCGGTGCCAAGCTCACCTCCCTCGCGGACTTGCGCTACCACCTCAGCAATGTGCGGCGGCACGCTGTGTATGCGTGCTGCGGTCGTTTCTTCAAGCGCCAGGAGGATTACGACAACCATGTGGAAGCAGAGACCAGGTTACGCATACACGGATATCGGTTCATACGCAACTAGCGTGCATTAGATACAGTCTTCGCATTCCCGCGACTCCCGCAGGTGCTGTTTGCGTAAACAAGAACTTGTGCTGTTTTGCTTCACAACTCTCAGTTATCCCATTGAAAGCCCGCGCCGTGACATCGCCACCTTCGACTTCATAGGATGAAAGACTTTCGAGACGGTCTTGGAGGTCTAGAGTCTATGCAAATTAACCTGGGGGATGAATCGTGGTACATGCAGAAAGCACTAATAGCCCGTGGATAGCGTAGCAGCCTAAAATACAAGCGGCACTCGAGCAGGAGCGGGGTAAGCATGGCTGTAGCTCCCGCTGATCAGCCGCGGCCCACGGCACAGACATCCTTCCGATGACTTAGTCCCAGCATGAGCGTACTGGGCGGGGGAACCGAACATCGATCAGTAGTCGTCGCGGCGGGGGCGCCTCGCTTTTACAGTCCCTCTTCCCACCCAGTGAGGTTGCGAAGGTTTGCGAGGCCGAGGGCGGTAGTCGCCGGAGCGGTCTTCAGAGTCCCGTTCACCTTCAGCGTGCTCGAAATTCCGTTCGCCATCCCCGCGGTCAGAGTCCCGTTCACCGTCGCGGCGGCTGAAGTCCCGACCGTAGTCTCGGCGACGCGGTTCCCGGTCATAGTCCCGGCGACCATAGTCCCGTTCTTCGTCGCGACGGTCGTACGAACGGAAGCCGCGGTCGTTGTCTCGTCCGCGCCCGCCGAAGCTGCGGTCATTATCCCGCCCGTAGCCACCGAAGCTACGGTCATTGTCCCGTCCGCGGTCACCAAAGCCGCGGGACTGGCCGGAGTCGTCGCGCTTGTAGCTGTAGCGGTTCTTCTGGCGCTGGGAGCCACGCTCCCATTCCCCGCCCTTCCTCAAGTCTGCGGGGATGCGGAGGTCGATCTCCTGGCCGAGGAGCGCGGCCGCCCACTCGTGCACGCCATGGACGGCGACGCTGACGTTCGCCCGGAGCTGGGCGTAGTTGGCCTTGTAGAACGCGAGCAGGCTGATGAGCGCGTCGCGCACGTCTTCAGCGAGGGGCGGCGGGTCGATCCCGGAGGTCGAGAGCTCCTCGATCTTCTCGAGCCGCTCAGCCAAATTGCCCTTGAAGGGCGCTGAACGGCCGGTAGTGAAGGCCTCAGGGTTCTCATCGTACTTGCGGGCAAGATCCAGGACCTGTTCCTTGAGGTGATTCGTTGGAAGCTCCTTGATTGGAATGTCGGTCAGCTGCCACGTGAGGAAGCCGAGCTCCCAGGGCATGAGGATGAGATCCGCGCGGCCGTTCGTATTCGAGCCGCGGCCGGTACGGCCGACACGGTGGACGTAAGTGTCACCACTCGAAGGCGCACCGACCTGTATTACGCGCGTGACGTTCGGGTAGTCGACACCGCGGGCGGAGACATCGGAAGTGATGAGGACGTTGGACCCGATTTTGCGTGACCTGAACCAGTCTGAAATTTTGATTCGGGTGCTCATCGCCTTCTTCGAGTGCAACTCCCCGATTGACGTATCACGACCGGCCGGAAGTACGAGATGGGCGACATCTTTGATGATCGACGTGTACAGCGAGACCATGCTCG
The DNA here is from genome assembly GCA_025528855.1 of Trametes punicea. NCBI lineage: Eukaryota > Fungi > Basidiomycota > Agaricomycetes > Polyporales > Polyporaceae > Trametes > Trametes punicea. The sequence goes on from VICQ01000010.1 coordinate 281,085, forward strand.
TCGTAGGGAGGAAGACGAGAACCTTGGACCGGTTCGGGTTGGCGAGTTGGTCCTCGGCGATCAATCGGAGAAGGTGAGGCAGTTGATCCTTAGGGCTAGGGACTGCGGTGTAGTACTGGGGGATCGACGCATGGGTAGGAGGAGCGTCATCAGGGACACAATTGATGAACTCATGGTTCTTCGACAAGAGTGAGCGAGCGACCTGCTGAATGGGCCTGGAGACAGTAGCGGAGAACATGAACGTTTGGCGTTCGGGAGAAGGCTTGAGCTCATCGGCGATTGCCTGGATGTCCTCGCGGAAGCCCATTTCCAACAGCGTGTCGGCCTCGTCCAGGATAAACTACAATAAGACGTAGGGTGAGTATGAGAACGTGCGACAGACATAACGGGCGAACGCACTATATCTGTAGTCTGAAGAGCCTCCTTGAAGCCGGGTTCGTTCTCTATGAAGTCACGGAGGCGTCCTGGCGTCGCAACCACGATATCCCGTCGTTGCATGTTGAATTCTCGCAGCTGAGGCCGCTTGGGGAGGCCGCCAACAGCAAGCCTAACCTCGAAGCGGTCGAGATGCCTGGTGAGCTTGATAGCCTCGTTGGCGATCTGCGTGGCCAGTTCGCGTGTAGGACTGATGATGAGGGCTCCAATGTTTTCCCGAGCAAACCTCTCGACCGCTCGCTGTATCATGATCTTGTTCGCCGTGTTCGTTTCCTGTGCAACCTGTTCTGCCCGTTCACGCAACCGCTGCAGCCGAGCTTCAACTGCAGGGATGAGGAACGCCAGCGTCTTGCCAGTCCCAGTTCGTGCCTTGACCAAGAGATCGCGAGGCTCAGTCGATGAATCTTCGGGATCATACCGTCGCGCAAGACTCTGAACACGCGGGAGGACGGCAGCCTGGACTGAAGACATGGTGGTGAGTTTGAAGGGTTCGCGGATGATGGCATGCAGTAAGGAGCGGGAGATGGACCCTTCGAGGGTGTTGAACTTGGGCAATTCCTCAGTCTCGGGTGAAGCTTGCTTTATGTTAGCTTCTGCATCCAATGGTCGCACCGGCTTCAACGACTCCATCGGCACTTGCGGTACCTGGCGCAGTTCTTGGTCTTTTAAGGCGGCTGCGCTAGCATACCGCACCAAAGGAAAGCAAGCTGCCCGCAGTGCTGGATGTTCTGTGTAAGTGTCGCGTAGCTATCTCCAACACGCGTCTAAAACATACCGCGAGCAGCGAGACTGCCCTGCGAGCAGCGACATATCCGAGCCGCAGGGAAAAGAGAGGCGGACCTTGACCAGAGAGGGGCCGCCATGGAAGAGGGACGTCCAAGTCAGAGCGTCCTGCGGCGGGTTTTGGCACGAAGCTACTTCACCGGCGCTTCTAAAAAAACTCGTCTATACCTTCCCGCGCCACGATCAAAACAATTCGCAACACAGGCGGCGTCTCGCGACCTCCGCCGGCGTCTCTCATTGCATCCCGACGGCTCTCTTCAAGTTCCTCGTGTTCTCCGCCGCGCCATCTGTTCATCCTCATCCGACGCTGCGCGACTCATAGCACGCTCTAACGAGCATGAGCACATCCTCCAAGAGAAAGTGGGATCAGGCGGCCCCAGAGCAAGGCGAAGGCGACGCACCGTCCTCCAAGGCCCCCAAGGTCGAGGACGGCAAGTCCGCATCTGAAGCCGCCGCCGCTGCGGCCGCCATCGCCGCCAAAATCGCTGCCCAGTTTGCCAACTCTGGGGGCGCAGTCGCTGGCCCAAAAGATCCGCACGACGGCGAGTTCACGAAGGACATCGACATCAACGACGTCAGAAACAGATACCTTCTCACGAAGGGGGCCACGCAGCAGGAAGTGAGTCTCGCGCGTTCTCCGTGTTAGAACAGACCGACCGACGCATAACCGTTCAGATACATCAGGAAACTGGTGCCTCTGTCAGTACGAAGGGCGTCTGGTATCCGGACAGGTCCAAGGCAACCGAGAAGGACCCTCCGCTCTACTTGCACGTGTCCGCCACCAGCAAGGAGATGCTCGATAAAGCTGTTGCCAAGATCAATGAGCTCATGGCAATGGATATGGGTCCTCTGGTAGAAGATAAGAGCAGCCGTGTCAGGGAAAGGGTATGTCAACCTTTTGTGATTGTGTCGCACCTCCCCTTACCGCGTCTCAGCGCAAATGGCCTGAAGAGAAAATACCAATCGGTCTGGAGAGTATCAGGAACTTCAACGTCCGTGCGAAGGTTGTAGGACCGCAGGTGCGTGAATCCGGTGTTCCTCGCAAGGACATCCACTCAGTCCATGTGCCGTCCATAGGGTATGTTCGTGAAGTACATCCAGCAGGAGACAGGTACTCGTGTGCAGATCAAGGGCCAAGGCTCTGGCTTCGTTGATCAGGAGACAGGCCATGAGCACGACGAACCGATGTTTATTCATGTCACGTACGTCTCCTCGAACTCGCGCCTGATGACTGATCCTCACAGTGTCGTCAAAGTGGTCCGGATGAACAGCAGGTGCAGCGAGCGAAGGCATTGACGGAGGATCTTCTCGAAGTTGTGCGTGCCGAGCACGAAAAAATGAAGACGCTCCTGCAGCAGCAGCAAATGGAGCTCCATCAAGCACAAGTCCAGTACGCTGCTTACAGTGCTTACGGTGTATGTATGCTCCACTCATGTCTCTCGCTTCCCGGTGCCAGTCTTATGTGGCATACAAGTTGCCTCTGCACGATTCTGGTCTGTATACTCATGTGGTGTAAATCGCTCACACTTTCGTGTCTAGGGATACGCACCTCCTCCTCCTGGTAGTGCGCCACCTCCGCCTCCGCCTGGCGAACAGCCGCCGCCGCCGCCAGATGGCAGTGCGCCTCCAGCGCCTGCTACTATCGCTCCTACCGCTGGTCAGGCTGGCGCAGCACCCGCTCAAAGCGACTGGGATGCCTATGCGGCCTATTGGTGAGTCGTTCAGGGCTAGGCTGCTGCGAGTTTGTGTTCCTAACGCGGTGTTTAGGGCTGCCTACGGCTACGACGTCAATTCCCCGCAGTTCAAGGAGTGGCAGGCCCAGCAAGCCCAGCAATACGCGCAGTACTATGCGCAGGCAGGCTATACTGCGGGCACTGCTGGTGCCACTGCGCCTACTGGGACTACGCCGACACCATCTGCGCCGGGCTCAGCACCTCCGCCGAATGAGCCTGGCCCGCCGCCTCCGCCGCCTGCGTGATGAGTTTGGTGAATCCGTCTTGCGTAAGGTCGGTATCTAATGCGTATATGCTACGATGTACTGTAGCGCTGCAATGGAAAGAGCGTCACGTTGGTGCTTCCGGTGCCTGTCGTCAGCCGGTCCATGCCCTTGGTGGTTTCTACAGATTGTATGAAGGTATCTCGATCTTATCGGATCGAGGCAGGTGTGTCTCATTCCTGCTGCAGTGTGGGAGTTTCGTGCGCGAATCGTGGGGGGGATGGACGTGTATAAATAACAGCAGCGTAGTCCAACTGGCAACGGCGCAGGCAGGTTGCGCATACTGTATGCCAATTGAACATGGATGCTGTGGTCTGCAAGTCTGTCCTGTCCATCACGCGCATATGCAAGCGGTCGGGACTAGCCCGCATGTAGAGTACTCTGGCGTTCCTCGGAGATGCCGTGCAGAATTCACCGGCTTGGATCTGCAGCCAGGCTTCGCGGCGGAGACTCGGAGCTAGCCATCTCGCGGGCGCTAAGTCCGTCGCCTGCATATTACCAGCTTGCATTGCGACCGCCACCTCCGAGTCCTCCCACACGAGCTCGCTGTCCCCACTCCACTCTGCGCTCTGCCCATACGCGAGATGAGCCTCTCGCTATGGCTGTCTCTTGCCGCAGGTCTCCCTCTGATGCTGTACCTGTACGTTCGCGCAAACGACGCGAAGCTTACGCGACTGCCGCCCGAGGCGGTCGCGTTTTCGCCCAAACGCTGGAGCGCGGAGGACGTCGAGCGGACTGCTAGTTCTGCCGCGCTCGCTGGACCATCTCCGTCGATATACTCCCCGGAGGAGCTCCCGCCCAAGACTGGGAGGAGGTATATCGTGGTCGGCGGGGTAAGTACTAAGCTCCCCAGCCCTTGCTCTCCTGCAAACCGCTTATCGAGAACTCTTTTTCCGGCTGCTTCAACCCTCCCCCCCCTCCCCGGTATTTCTATCGCCAACTCAATAACACCACGCACAGACTGGCTTCCTCGGCGGCTGGATAGTCCTGCATCTCCTCGCGCGTGGCGAAGACCCGCGTCGTATCCGCATCCTCGATATCCGTCGGCCCACCCGACAAGATCTGCTCGAAGGGCCCGCGGCTGAGGTCGACTTCTGCCAGGTCGACGTGTCTGACACTGCTGCAGTCGAGGCTGCCTTCCGCAAGCCATGGCCGAATACAGTGCTCGACAGCGAGCCCGAGCCGCCGCTCACAGTCTTCCACACCGCGGCCATTATCCGGTTCTATGAGCGCCATCCCTCGCTGCAGCCGTACTCGGATCGCGTGAACGTGCAGGGCACGAAGAATGTCGTCGAGGCCGCGCGCAAGGTCGGCGCTGCGACACTTGTGTCCACGTCGTCCGGTTCCGTGTCTGTACGCCGTACGCGCTTCTGGTTGTGGCCCTGGGAGCGCGAGCCGGAGTTCTTCGTGCAGGAAGTTGGCAACGACGACGCGCAGGTGCCGACGCGGCACGAGGACTTTTTCTCCAACTATGCGGTTTCGAAGCGTGAAGCGGAATTGTACGTGCGCCGCGCCGACAAGTCGACCTCTGGCAAGGGCGTCCTACGCACCGGGTGCATCCGCCCTGGCAACGGCATATACGGGCCTCGCGACGACCTGCTCATCGGAGCATATTTTGCCAGGAAGTCGAACATGACCTGGATCGAGAACATCCTCCAGTCGTTCATATACGTCGAGAACTGCTCGCTCGCGCACCTCTGCTACGAGCAGCGCCTGATCGAGCTCGAGCGCGATGGCGCCGCGGCCGACCGTCCCGACATCGGCGGCCAGGCGTTCTGCGTCGCGGACGCGGGCCCGCCGACAACGTTTGGGGAGATTTATTGCGCGGTGACGCAGCTCTCGAAGGGCAAATGTACTTTCCAACACCTCTCGCCAACGGCGATGCTCGCGCTCGCTACACTCGTCGAGGCGTACTACCTCGGCCGGCACGCGCTCCTGCGTGCGCCCGCGCCCCTCTCGGCGCTCGCCAAGTTCATCCCTCCCGTGGTCGGCGAAATCGTGTACCTCCAGCCGTCGATGTGGGCGCTCACTCAGATACACCTCATTTTCGACGACTCGCGCGCACGCGCGCCGCCCGAGAAGGGCGGGCTCGGATACAACGGGCGTGTCACAACGATCCAGGGGGTGTGCAAGGCCGTGTTCGAGCAAGAGCGGCCGGGCGGGAGCGCGGAGCAGGGCGTGATTGCTGGGCATCAGACGCCGGGCCATGGGTTTGCGCTCACGAGGGCGGAGAAGGGCGTCGAGGAGGTGATCGAAAAGTTGGGCGCGTCCCCGGACAAGCCGCGTGTCGCTGAACTGCAGTACTGAGTGCGCGTGCGCGTGCTTAAGCGGGCGAGCGCGGAGATCGTACGAGGCGGGTCTGATTATCCCAGATATCCATGGTTTTGTGATTCTCGAAAGATGCGGTGTGCAAGTGTGGGACCGCGCCATTCTGACATTCCGTAGAGCTTTGCAACTCGTCGGGATTCTGCTTTTGCTATGTTATTCTCGGGCCGTTCTGTCGTATTGCAGTTTTGTTGTCCTCAATACTCTGTATAGAAACGATGTGCCGACGCACGTTTGGACCCCATGGAGGATCGCTGCACCGAACGACTTACAGTAAGTCCTCCTGCAGCTTCGATGAGCACCCAATTTGGGTCGGAGCTGAGCGATAGGATGCGATCCATTGCTGATTTATAGCAAGTGTGCAGTAGCTCTACGTGCATGTCTGCCCCTGACGGCAGTTTTTCTATACATCTACGACTGTGTAAGTAAGATACCTCTGCGAACGTCCTGGACTCCCTATACCGTACACATAACAAACACAACCCCCCTCCCTCCCCCCCCCCCCCCCCAACCGTCACCCTTTCACAAATCAAAGCCAGCGACCTCTCGCTCACTGCTCAGAGTTGAGGATGACCTCCTCGCCCCGCGGCCGCTCCTCATCGTGGCGGAGTGCGGCCTCGTCGACCATCGCGCCTTCCGGATGGGGAGGCTTGAACGATTGAAGCTGGATCTCGAGCTGCTCCGCGAGCACCTGTGACCCGGACGCCGCAGCAATCAGGCCGAGGAAAGGTGGCGACGGGTTCAGCGGGCGCGTGCAGAACTCGGGGTGTGCCTGGAAGCCGACAAAGTACGGGTGGTCTGGCGCGGACGTCGTCAGTGTGCAAGTCAGACGAAACCAGCGGAGATCGGGTGAGGGAGGCGACGCGCGCTTGAACTCACCGGGCAGCTCGAGGACCTGCATCCGCTCGCTGCGCTCGTCCTTGCCCACGAAGCGCATCCCGCTCTTCGTAAGGCGCTCGATGAGCGCCGGGTTGACCTCGTATCGGTGGCGGTGGCGCTCCCAGATCTTGGCCGCGCCGCCGTAGAGCTTGCGCACCTTCGACCACGCTTCGCTGCCGTCCTCGAAAACGGTCGGGCGCAGGCCGAGGCGCATCGTGCCGCCCATGTGCGTCTTGGATATCTCGGGCATGAAGACGATGACCGGCTCCTGCGCGGACGCGTCGAACTCAGCGGACGTTGCGCCGGTCATGCCGCACACGTTCCGCGCCCACTCGACCACCGCGAGCTGGAAGCCAAAGCAGATGCCGAGGAAGGGGATCTTCTGCTCCCGTGCCCACTTGATGGCGAGCATCATTCCCTCAGAACCGCGCACACCGAAACCACCGGGAACTAGAATGCCACTAGGGAGGCTTGTGAGCGGAAACAGGTCTAGGTAAATAATATAGGACATACTTCGCGGACACAACTGCCCGCCATGCGTCATGATACTTTGCAGGGTTGACAATCTGGGCTTCCGGCTCCAGATCTGACGCGTCAACCCACTGTCTAGACGATCAGCACGTTATTGCGAGGTGATCACCAGATTCACACACAGACCTTGAGCCTGAGCTTCCTGTTACACCGAAAGGCAGAGTGCTCGAGAGATTTCACGACCGACATGTAGGAATCCTGCATGTCGGTGTACTTCCCCACGAGCGCAATGGTCACCTCATCGAAGAGCCGCTCTTGCCTGCTTCCTTGTCAACGAACCTATTTGGCCTGAAGATCTGCAGGCGTAGCTCACCGTTTCGTGAGCTCCCGCCACCGCGTCTCTAATGACCGACCCCTCTCCTTCATCTGAGAGGTGATCTTGATGCTAGCGAGGTTAAGGCGTTTCTGGAGGTATTCGACGATACCCTGGGACTGGAGTAGGAGGGGAACATGGTAAACGGAGGAGACGTCGTGCACGCCGACGACCTGTTCGGGGGCGACATGACAGAACATGGAAATTTTCGCCTTCGTGGCGGGTTCTAGGGGTTTCTGGACGATTAGTCGACAGGCGATCTACACAAACCGCTGCTAGGTCAAAACACAACGTTGCGCGAAAGACCATGGTGCGATGCTGACCAGGTCAGGCAGAAGACCCAACCCGCGAAGTGCGTGGACGGTCGTTTGTGTGGGCTTCGTCTTCTGCTCGCCGTGCATGTCGGGGACAAGGGAGACGTGAATAAGCGCAAAGTTGTCGTGACCGACACGGAACTGGAACTGTCGCATGGCTTCGACGAAAGGCGCGGACTCGATATCACCGACAGTACCACCCAGCTGCCAGAACGTCAGGATGACAAGCAGCCGCGGGATAGGGTCACTTACTTCAACGATGCAGACGTCGGGCTCTTCTCCGGTCTCGTCTACTGGGATCTTCGACACGCGCTCTATCCAGTCTTGGATAGCGTTCGTGACATGAGGAACAATCTAAGCCCATCACGTTCAGATATATAGCTCTCATATCTAATTTGATATCCCATCGCACCTGGACGGTCTTGCCCAAGTAATCTCCCCTGCGCTGTGCTCCGCCAGACTCCTCAATCAACGGCATTGAGACACCTGAACACGGAGACGCACCTCCTTCTCGATCACTTCGCGATATATCTTTCCGGTCGTGATGTTATTATCCCGGCTCAGTGTAACGTTCAGGTACCGTTCATAGTTGCCCAAGTCAAGATCGACCTCGCCACCATCGTTCAGAACATAGACCTCGCCTGTCTTCACTCTCAGACACGCCGCGAATATGCAGACTCAACGCGACATTCTCACCATGCTCCTGTGGTCTCATCGTCCCCGCATCGATGTTCATGTATGGGTCTATCTTTATGGCAGTGACCTTCAGACCGGTGGTCTTGAGGAGCAAGCCAGTAGAGGAGGCTAGAATACCACTTGAATACACGCATTCCTTCAAGACATGGATTGCAGCGATGAAGGCGCACCGATGACGCCCTTCCCGATGCCACTAACGACACCGCCAGAGACGAGGATGTACTTTGTCATGGCTGCCGCAGTCGAGTACCAGTCCGGGGTCAGTCGTCGCAGGAGCTGCTCAAGCTCTGCACCTCTCGCAAGCGCCTGCTTCAGCCGGCAAATTTCCCTTTTCGTTCCAGGTTTTCCGCGATATGACATCGTTGGCAAACAGGCCCAAACAAACGCGTCGCGTCGCGCGTGTAACCAGTCGGCTCCCTCTCGAGTCGAACTGTTCTTCACGTACGCCCTCTTGTCCAGAACCGAGTACACACCTTAATATAACTTTCAGTCTTGACGAGTGGAAGATCGAGACTCTGTAACTCTTGTTTCTCTTTGGATGAGTGCTAGCACCCACCAATTCGCCTCCGCGCTGAACTGCGGTCCAATCCCGAGGCTGTCAGCGTGTCATCCAGACCGATGCCTTCAATATTCAATCCTCGGTCCATTGGCATCAGTCTTTGCTGTTCCAAGCGCGATTCCAATCTCGGGATTCATTCTCAATCCTCGGTACTGCTATGCATGTTAGAATTACAGCATCGGCAGCTACTTCAGCGCTTTCTTAATGACTGATTACAAACCGATGATATGCAATGCCAACCTGCCTCTATCAGAGTGTAGTAACGCTTCAACGGAACATTCAGCGATGCTGACCTGGGAGGCCGTCGCAAGCCGTGCGCTGCCAAATGTGGCAAGAGCTTCTGACTCTAACAACTGCAAACAACGGCAAGGACTCGCGCGCGCCTACGCACTCCTGTCGAGCCACAGCAGTGATCGTACACAGGACTGGAAGTGCTTGAAGCAGACTCGTCATCTCATACTGTATCACGCTCGTTCACCATGGAGATAGGAGCACAACACGTTGCAAAGCTCGAGCCGTTCCTTCTGATGTCCAAGGCCGCGAAGGGTGCCGCGGCTGCTAAGCTCATCCAGGACGCCACTTCGGCTCCTGGCGTATTTGTTTTCGGGGAGCTCCTTGAACAACCAAACATACAGGAGGTACGCTGGCTCAGCTTGCTAAACTATCACTCAGTGTCCAATACAGTGCACCATCCTGTTCACAGCTGGCTGAGAACGAGCACCATTCGCGCTTCTACTCGCTGCTGCAACTGTTCGCCTACAAGACATACGCGGACTACATTCGTTGAGTCCTCCGCTGTCGTCGTGGCGGGCTCCTAAGGTTGACGAGACCTCAGAGCATAAGGATGCGCTTCCGCCTCTCAACGACGCGCAGACGATCAAGCTCAAGCAACTATCCCTTGTATCTCTCGCCCAGAGCAGCCGCGTATGACTGCTTGGTCAATGATATTCTATTTTTCCTTCTCATCTGCCTTCCAGGTTCTCTCTTACGACGAGCTACTCCGTGTGCTAGATATGCCAACCGTCCGGGAGCTTGAAGATCTCATCATCGATGCTATATACCTCGACGTCGTGCGGGGCAAGCTTGATCAGAAGGAGGGTCAGTTCGAGGTGGAGTACACAATGGGCAGAGACTTGGAGCCTGAAAAGCTGGAGCAGCTCTTGCTGTCCTTGCAGAATTGGTGCGTTACTTCAGTATTCCTCGGGCATCCGCTTCATAGACTGCGGGTCGCAGGGCGTCAACCACCTCCGCAGTCCTCGCGACTCTGGACCAGAAACTGGCTGAGCTCTCTGCCCGATCTGTCACTGCGAAGAAGGAGAAGGAGCAATACGACAAGGCATATCAGGCCACTCTCAAGGAAGTCGCCGACAAGCAAAAGGAGGCGCGCAACGCGAACAAGCCACCGACGTTCACCGGGCGTACAGGTGTCACTGCCGCGGGCATGGCTGAACTGGCGCGTGAAAGGGAGCGGCAACAGCAGAGGGAACGAGAGAAGGCGAAAGAGAATGAGGACGACAAGGACAGCATGGACATCGATGAGCCTGCGGAAGCCTCCAAAGGCAAGGGTCGCAAGTAAGCATATTGACTCACTAGGCCCTCATAGTACTGATCCACTCATATCTTCAGCAGACCTTCGACATCAGATGCATCGTTGAGGCAGCAGCGAAAGCGGAACAGATTCTGACCGTGTCTCACTGGTACTCTCCTTGTCGCTGTCATATTGTCATCGCATTTTTCCTTCCCGTGTATGATTAGCACAATACAACTCATGTCGGCCACTCTCACAGCCCTTGCGCACAATGAATCATTGGAGAGGTATCCGTGTCGTTCATAGGGTACGATACTGGGAGAATCTGTTTAAGATGTGTTGTTAGTGCATTACTGTATTGTACGTCATCTGCCTGCGCGGGCAGCGAGCTCGAGGTGTTGGCTGGTAGAAGCCCGCAGTAACGATGAGGGATGGAACGTTTGCTCACATGGTATGACACGGTTGATGCAGATCGATGCACTGCGCGCCGTCACAAAGCCAGACTTATAATTTGCTCTGCGGCGCAGTACCATCCACTTGGTACGATATCATGTCTAGGAAGCATTATGATGATGTTTTCCCGAACTGTCCCCTGAGACTCACCTCGCAAAAGAGGAGGACCATAGCGCTTAAGCAATCTGCGCAAGAGATGAACCGGACGAATTACACTGGACGACCGGAGTGAATCTTACTCCAGATGCTTAGGATGCGCAAGGTAGGCCCTAACGCAACATTCATTCTTAGCATCAATCTGTATCAATGGACTTTCAACAAACTGCTCACTTGAAGTCGTCAATCTTGTCGAACTTCATCGAGAGGACTGGCATGCATCGCGGTCAACGGAGTCATCAGACTTGGGCACAAATTGCTCAGTATCCTTCTCACTGATATCATAGCCTCTCGTTGTAGCGCCAATGATGGGTGCACCAACCCGCACATCGTGCTTGGGTACAGGGATATCCGCAATCATCCGGTGTATATTTCGGAAGGCTTCCTCTCTCGGCTCCTTCAGAAGTGCCGGATCTAGCTTGGCAAGGGCTGCATCTCTAGTGAGTTATGTACTTATCAGCGATCTCAGAGCGGGCAACATACCGACATGAAGAATGACCATGGCCGTTCAGAAGATGACAGGCCTGAACTGAAGACGTAACATTCGCCTAAGTACTGCACGCTCATGACAAGAGGCTAGTGCTCAACTCGAGCGGACTTCAAATTCACAATCCGCGTGCCAGATCAAGTTGTAGCAGATCATGCTCGTGCGACCCTCCGGCCCGAGCTTCTTCAATGTCTCCCTCCGTGCAACTACATATCGGATACCCGTATAATGTATACGCCGTCGGCGGTCCGTTGCCCCCAACGACAGCCATAAAGCACCAGCCCCGATCGACAGCCCTAGTCGTCTGGTCACATCTGTTGCTCACCATTACGAACTTCTCAGCGTGAAAGCGCCATGTCGAGCACCGGGTTGATGAAAGCCGTTTACTATCATAAGGTAGGTCTTACGAAGCACGATGATGATGTAGGCACGACAGGCAGCACAATTACCTTTCGCCACGACAGCCTCGAGACTTCGAGATCCGCGAAGTGCCAATCCCTCAGATCAGCGATGATGAGGTGCTCCTGAAAGGTCCGCTTCTGTCCGGCATACATGCATCACCTCTGAATTGATGTTGGAAGTACAGTGAGGGCTTGTGGCAAGTAACGCGCAATTGTCATCTGCGCTTCGCTGATACCAGTCGCACAGGAGTGTGCGGCACCGATCAGCATGTGCACGATGGCGAATTCATCGCCGCGTTTCCTGTACGTCCGAATGTTGATTTGCGATGACGGCATACCTCATAGGCGCTACTTAGCTTATTCCAGGCCACGAGGTACTGGGGGAGATTGCTGCACTGGGCAAGAACGTAATTGAGTTCGCGAAAGGTGACCGCGTCGTGGCAGACCCTAGCGTGTTGGTGAGTAGGCAACACCTCACCTTCGCGGGCCCACGTGTAGTAATGAACACCATGTAGTGCGGAATTTGCTTTTACTGCCGGAGAGGCCGAGCCCTCTTGTGCGAGAACTACAAGGGCGTCGGGGTCAGCCTGCACGGTGGCTTCGCCGAATACGTTGTCTTGTTAGTAGTCCCTGCTTTCGCGTCGTCGGGCTTCGCAGCCTGCTCATCCACCTGTACAGCGACGCGAAGAAGGTGTACAAGATTCACAACCTATCAGACGAGGAGGCGACGCTAGTGGAGCCTGCAGCGTGCGCTGTGCACGGGATGGACCAGCTCGACGCCCCCGTAGGCGTCGAGGCACTGATCATAGGGTCGGGTCCTACCGGCCTGATCCTCGCTCAGTTGCTCAAGCTTAATGGCGCCACGCGCGTGGTCGTCGCCGCGAACAAGGGCATCAAGATGGACATCGCAAAGCAGCTCGAGACGGCTGACGAGTACGTCGAGCTCGATAGGGAGGACTCGAGCGCGCAGTGGGAGGTGCTTAAGAGGAACAACCCGTACGGGTTCGACGTTGTGGTGCGTACCTCGATTCGGGCCCATCGAACTAACGAACAGTCTGGCATACTCAGGAAGCTGTTCTCTCCTTAGGTCGAGGCGACAGGGTCTGAGAAAATCGCCAACGAGGCTATCCACTATGTACGCCGAGGGGGCACGTTGATGGTCTACGGCGTATACAGCAATGAAGCACTTGTCCACTGGCCTCCCTCCAAGATCTTCGTCGACGAGATTAGGGTAAGCGAATAACGGTCAATCAGTCTGCTCTTCAGCCTTTCCTTTACCGGGAAATTTGCAGATAATTGGCTCTTTCGCTCAGACTTTCTGCTTCCCTCGAGCCATTGCCTACCTCGACAGCGGTAAAGTCAGGGTTAAGGGCCTGGTACGTGCGCCACCGTCTTGACCATCTCTCAGCCGTTCAACATCAGAGCCCAGGTCACGGATGTGTACCCGGTCGAGGACTTCGAGAAGGTATTGGAAAAAATGCGCAGCAAAACGGCAGTCAAAATTGCGGTGACGCCTTGATGTCCTGCTACCGCTCACTCGACTCTGTATGGAATGCTTGCAATGTGACGAAGATTTCTTGTACATTGCAGGATCCGATAGCCTCGAGATGCTTCAGATGGAACTAAGGCTCTCGATACCCGTCCGACTTGTGCTCAGCGCCTCTGGGCTGCTCTTCAATCGATTATATCGCGAACAGTGAGTGGTTTGTGCTCTGCTGAGCCAATATCATTTCTTCGCCGTTGCGAATTCTGTCATGGTCGAGTGATACAGCAGAATGCCCGTCGTGATACCTTTTCATGCACAGGCTCTACCATCATCTAGAGGGGAGATGATACTTCCTGAATATCTGACTTAGTCTACTGTGACTGGGATAAATCGCTCTCTACGTTGAACATACAAAGCTCAGCCATTGCAAAACAGACCTTTGGGATGCCTGTGACCGCCACGTTCCAGCCGAGGTAGACGAGATGTTGTACCGCTCGGACGTAGAATTCTCTCCCAACAAGCGTCGAACAAAGGCCCATACGTTCATACCATATGAAGACCGCACCGGAATAGCTGCAATGGTCGTTGAGGTTCCCCCAAATCGGCTACAAGGAGCTGCAGAGGGCTGGCTTAACGCGATAGTGCGAAGTCAACTGCAACGGAAGCAGACACCGAAAATCTTGCGAGGAACGACCGTTTGTTCTGGTGCGTACGCCTGCGGTTCTCAAGAAGCTAGCGCAGCGGGATGTGACTCCCATGTGATCTGGCAGGTGTCGTGAGCGCATCGACTCGCGTGTCTGGTCACCAGTCATCATGATCCTTCGATGACGCCGTCGTCACCCGTCGTCGTCGAGTGACCCTCCCTTGCCCTCTACGGATAGTTATCGGGGGCGAATGTCTTATTATATGGTGACCTCACTTCGGTCATACCAATGAGGGTCGAAAAGGGTGCATCCTTTGCACATCGGGTCGAAAATCTCGGAGCCCGATCTGTCCTTTGACCTCCTCGGCGCGGTGGAATTCAAGGTGCTGATGGCTTCTGGCAACCGGGCCTGTATAAAAGTCGTTGCGAGCGACCCATACGTTCACCACTACGTCTGTTACGACTGCGCTTGTCGCCATGAAGTCGTTCTCCGCGCTGCTAGCTGTTGTCACGCTCGCTGTATCCGTCCGTGCTCAAGCCGCTGTCTGGAGTCAGTGTGAGTGCATCTCAATGAGTGGGAATGACGATCAGCGAGCTAATTCACTGCTTATCAGGTGGCGGTACTGTGAGTTGAGATGTGGCCCTGACATTCAATCACTGACCGTCGAGCTCAGGGCTGGACTGGCGCGACAACATGCGTCGCGGGCTCCGTGTGCACTGAGCTCAACCCTTGTACGTCTGCTTAACTTCCTCGCTGACCATTTTGCAAGTTAAATCTAACCTACCCATCCTCAAGCCTACTCACAATGCGTTCCGAGCACCGCGACGGTCGGAGTGCCCACCTCTCCGTCGGCGACGACTTCTGCTTCCGCGCCTTCCGCGTCTTCGACCTGCGCTCCGAACAGCCCGCCATCCAGCGCTGGCAAGCTGCGCTTCGCGGGCGTCAACATCTCCGGTTTCGACTTCGGGTGCGGTAGCGACGGGACGTGCACCGTGAGCGGTGCGTGGCCGCCGCTGACCCAGTACTATGGTGAGCCCCTCCTCTTGTATGGAGATGACGTGGAGTGAGCTATGCTAAGCTGTTACACATGGTAGGTATGGACGGTGCCGGGCAGATGAAGCACTTCGTCGAGGACGACGGTTACAACGTCTTCCGCCTTCCCGTCGGGTGGCAGTTCTTGACCAACGGCGTGGCGAACGGCGATATCGACGAGGACAACTTCGCCGAGTACGACGCGCTCGTCCAGGCTTGTCTCGATACCGGCGCTTCATGCATCGTCGACATTCACAACTATGCACGCTTCAATGGCGAGGTGAGCGCCGTGTCTGAGATGCGCTGCACGTCATCGGAGGTTGAAGAGACTCCGTGCAGATCATCGGTCAAGGCGGACCGACGAATCAAGACTTTGCGGCCCTTTGGAGCAGCATTGCGGCCAAGTACGCCGACAACGACAGGATCATCTTCGGAGTGTGAGCATTCTCAGGTGCTGGATTGCCCTACCATCATTGACGAGAGGTTCCCAGGATGAACGAGCCTCATGACATCCCTGATATCAACCTTTGGGCTGAAAGTGTGCAGGCCGCCGTCACCGCCATCCGCCAGGCCGGGTATGTACTATGCTCGATATCGGAATCCACTCGTTGACCTCGATGCTCTCATAGCGCGACATCGCAGCTGATTCTGTTGCCCGGGAACAACTGGACGTCTGCGGAAACCTTTGTCTCGAACGGCTCCGCCGATGCGTTGAACAAAGTCACCAATCCCGACGGAAGCATCACCGGCCTCATTTTCGACGTACATAAGTATCTCGACTCCGACAACTCGTATGTTACATTCTTGTTCTCATCGTCATCGGAACGGTTCTGATGGATTATGGCTGATAGGGGCACCAACGCTGAGTGCACGACGAACAACATCGACAACGCGTGGGCTCCGCTCGCGCAGTGGCTACGCTGCAACGGCCGCCAGGCGTTCAACACCGAGACCGGTGGCGGGAACGTCGCGTCGTGCGAAACGCTCATGTGCCAGCAGGTCGATTTCCAAAAGGCCAACTCCGATGGTAAGTCGCTACTCTTTGTGTACGCTGGACTGTGATGTTCTGATGATATCCGCCAGTTTTCCTGGGCTACGTCGGCTGGGCTGCGGGCAACTTCTATGAGGGCTACGTCCTGAGCGAGGTCCCGACCCAGAACGCTGACGGCTCCTGGACGGACACGGCGCTGGTTGCGAAGTGCCTCGCACCCAACGCCAACGCGTGATGTGAGGCAGAAAAGGTGCCCATGGTTACCCCTGGTCTGGGTGAAGGGGTCAGGCGCTTTGATATGATTAGATGGATCTTACGCAGTATGCTCGTCCAGTATCTAGGTAGCCTTGATATGTCGATCCGCCAAAAGGCTCTGAAGTTCGAGTACGGTGCGAGATATGCGCAGGCGTTTCCCACCGTACACTGCACGGTCGCGTCGACGGGCGACCACGTTACCGCGTCGCTTACGTCATCTATTCCAAGGCGCTCCGGTGATGGCGCAGGCCCGACTGCTGAGTCCGACGAAAAGCGGTTGTTCTGCTCTCAGGACATTCTCGACTGGGGCCTACGTTGCAACGTCTGCCGCGCCTTGTATGGACTGGCTGAATCCTCTGTCTACCGCATAGATCACCAGCTAACGTCTTTCCTAGCGGGCTCTTTTGTACTCGCAACCCACGTCGAGAACTCGGAGTCCATTGTACTCTGCTGTCGTCCTAGAGATCCCCTCTTGTCTCGTTCGGTGGAGCCGTCTTCGTACTATATATTAAGCCTGCTCCCTCGACTCGCAATCCACGGCCGGAATGCGCACTTTTCCTTTAGCTGCCGCTCTCCTCTCCTCACTCGCCGCCATCCCAGCGGCGCACGCATGGGGTGCCGCCGGGCACGAAATCATCGCGACCATTGCCCAGATCCACCTCCCCAACAGCATCCTTTCCCTCATCTGCGACATCCTCCACCCCTCTGACAACCTCACTTCCCCCGCATCCTCCACAGCGGAAGCCTACCCGCCCTGCCACCTCGCCCCGATCGCCACCTGGGCCGACTCCATCCGCACGCGCCCAGAGTACCGCTATACCGCACCGATGCACTACGTCAACGCCGTCGACGACGCCCCGCCGCACTCGTGCCTCTTCCCGGGCGCACACGGGTGGCAGGGCCGGCCGACGGGGAACATTCTCGCCGCGCTCGGCAACGTCACTAGCGTACTGCGGGACTTTGTGCGTGGCGAGCGCAGCGTCGGCGACGCGGAGGAGGCGCTCAAGTTCCTTGTCCACTGGGTTGGTGAGCTCCACCAGCCGCTGCACCTCAGCGGGCGCGACAAGGGCGGGAACGGCGCCCGCGTGGCGTGGAACGGGCGGGTGACGAGTACGTGCTTCGCCTTTGGTTCCGCATCGCGAGAGTGCTGACGGCGTGTGATCATGCAGACCTTCATAGCGTCTGGGATGGCTTACTTATCGCCCAGAGCGTTCGACTTACCCCGCAGAACTACTCTTATCCGCTCACCGGCCCTGAAGGCGCTCTCGTCGAGCCCCATATGCGCGGTGCTATCTACGACCCGTTCATCCGCCGAATCATGCATGAGGGCCTCTCCTTCGGCGGACGATTTGATGCCGAGAGTGAGACTTGGCTCGACTGCCCCAAGCCCGCACTCAAGCCTCAGTCCCCACAGCAGAACCGGCCGCGCACTGCAATCAGGAAGGCGGTCGATTACACGCTGGACGTCCTCGGCCTCGGCAGCTCGCACACGCTCCAAGCGCTCCTCAACGGAGACATCTCCGCCGCACTCGGGCTGACGACACCAGCGGGGGCAGAGGAGGGCTGGGACGACGCGACGATCTGCCCGTACGCGTGGGCGCGCGCGATCCACACGCTGAACTGCGACAAGGACCTGCCCGTCTGGCCGCACGGGCTCGACGCGCCGGGAGAGCACGAGGTCGAGGCGCTGAGGCTCGAGGGTTGGCACGAGGTGCCGTACGACGTTGTCGATTTCGGGGATATGAGCCTGATGGAGCACAAGGAGGGTGAGAAGGCAGGTTCGGACGCGCGGCCGAGGCATCCGGAGCTGCTCGAGCTGGACACGCCGGCGTATGCGGGACGGATCGCGCATCGGTGGGTCGTTGAGCGACTGCTTGCGATGGGCGGCGTGAGGCTCGCTGGAGTGCTGACGGAAATCTTTGCGGACGTCGCGAGAGATGTGAATGCCTGAGCAGTGCTGTATTGTGTGGTAATCGTGCTGTTGGATATAGAGACCGGGGTTGAACTACTTGTCACCGTGCCCAGTCTGTGTGCTGTATTTGGGAGAATCTCACGATTGGAATCAGTGTAGAATAGTTATAAGACTTCCAGCAGTATCGTGTTGCTGCAAATGAGGGCCTCCTGCCAAAGATGAGGACGCGACCGTCTGGCGTGACGGCCTGGTACCTGAACCTGCGGAACCATTACCGAGGTCGTGAACACTCAGCATTCTGAGGGACGAGGATTGAGATTGGCCTGCTTGAGTGCAGCACATTGGCCGTGGCACCCAAAGGAAGGTGGCAATGGAGAAGAGAGGATGGAACGGAGAGCGGGAGGAGACGACGAAACGCGGTCACGTGTTCCCGTTGAGGGAATAAAGCGCCGATGCAGACTCGCGGTGGCCGTCGTGTGCTCAGGCTTCTGCTCGTGGACTCGGACCTGCTCAGAGCACTCTCATCATTCTCGTGTCTCTCTTGCGGCAGATCAGTCTGATACGCTCTACGCGACATGTTGAAGAGACCCCGGGACGTGTTCGACACTCCAGACTCGTCCTCGCCCCCGCGTCCTGCCAGCAAACGACGCTTCTTCTCCTCGTCCTCAGCGGCCGGCTCATCGCCTGCGACAGCCCATTCCGTCTCGCTCTCAACGCCCTACACTCTTCCCTACTTCCGCTCGCCCTTCTCTCTCTCCGTGCCCCATGACTCCCCTTCAAATCCCTTTGGCCTCAATCGCGTCCTCCGCGCGCTCACCCTACCTCGCTCCACAGGCTTCAGCAAGCACATCGTCCTCCGCATGCAACTTGTATGCGCTTCAGAGGCTACCACGCCGCCTCGCACCACATTTTGCCGTGCACGACCCCTGCCTGAGCTGGCGTATCGCGTCGTCCAGGTCCCTTTGAACTACTCTTTCCGCCTCCTTCACATGCTTCTCCTTTTCCTCTTTGCCAGCGACGCTCACCTGCGCGTTCGTCCAAGGAAAGGCGTTTCCACGCGCAATATGCGCAAGCGCGTGACAGAGCTGGTCTCGTCCGATGCAAATGACGTCGGAAAAGCACCAGGCGAGGGCCATCTCTTCGAGGTGTTCGAGCACGTCAGGGTCTACCCCAACGTATATCGGCCGGGCGTCATCAAGGCTGGCACGGGCAAGCTCTACGCTCGGCTCTCGAGCACGCGCGAGCGAAAGCTCTTTCCAGACGAGCAACGAGCCACCACTGATGACGAAGACGTCTTTGGCGGCGGAGGATCAGCGATGGACGACGAGGACGGGTGGGATTGGGAAGCCGAGGACGACTTCCTGCTCTCGAACGTGTGGACGGACGGGCCCGATCTCAAGAAGGCCATCATCTACGTGAGTGCCTCTCCGTTCTCGCCCTCTCCCGCGTGCTCCTTCGTCGTCGCGATGCTCACCCGGTGGTGTTGGTCCGTTTGTTACATAGCATCACACGCCGTCGATCGCGATACACATCACTGTGAACCAGACCCGCGTCCCGCCACGCAAGGGCATCGGGAACACCCCGCACGTCTTCGCTGCGCGTGGAGGCACCGCGGGAGCGGTGCGCATCGCGAACGTCGCCCCTCCTGTCTCGCACTCTTCCTCTGCGCCCCCGAGCAACGCAGTAGCCCCTACGCAGATCCTTGACCCGCAGAACACCCGGGCCCGTAAACGTAAACGAAAGCGTCGGAGCTCAAGCTCCAGCTCCGGATCCTCTCCAACCTCAAGTTCCAGCTCACGATCAAGAAGCTCGAGCTCGAGCGGCTCGGACTGGGACTCCGACTCGGATGAACGGGAGGGCAAGGGGCGCGCGTCCCCGCCCAAGGCGGTGGACGAGGGGGAGGAGGTGCCGGAGCTGGGCCCGCATGAGAAAGCGAGCGAGGCGCAGCTCGAGCGGTGGAACGCGCGCAACGCGTTCGACCGGTTCCTCCGACGCGAGGCGGCGCGAGAGCGCGCCATGCGTCGTCCGCCGCAGACGCAACACTCGGACGCGGACCCCCGCCCTGTGCCCTCGTCAACGGGACCGAGCAGGGCACGCCAGGGTGCGGGCATGTCGGGCTCGTCCCCCATTGCGTCCCGCGGGCGCACGCACGTGTATGGACGGCGGTACGACTATGCGGGGAGGAGGGGTCCGGATAGAGTCGGAATGGACGTCGATGAGGGCCCCGCGGACGTGCTCCCGCCTTCGAGCCCGAGCACGCTCCCGATCGCGTTCCCATCGGAGTGCGACGAGCTCTACACCGATACCGACGGCGAGCACGCGCTGGCCTTCCCCAGCGCATGCAAACACGAGGAGGGGGAAGAGGGAAGAGAAGGGGTGGAGGGAGAGGACGAAGCGGCGGCGGAGAACATGAGGTACATGATCGAGCTGCCGCTGCAGACGCCGCTCCCGGCGCACCCCGCAGCCCGACGGCGCGTGCGGCGCGCGTCGGAGAGGTTGGAGCGGCAGGTGAGCAGGGGCCTGAGTGAGATGAGCGACGATGACGAGGCGGAGGGTGAGGGTGAGAATGACGGGGAGGGTGCGGGTGACGGTGAAGGGGCCACTGCTGGGAGCAAGGATGACCGCGTGAAACGCAAGGCGGACGCGAAGGCCGCGCGCGATGAATCTAAGGGGAGGAAGGCGAAGGGGATCTCCCGCGCCGCGGGTCGGTCGGCTGGGCATGCGCAGACGCGCGGTAAAGCTGAGCAGCGCGGCCGTCCCGCCGCCGCCATCAAGGCCGTCCAAAGAGCCAAAGGCAAGGGAAAGGTGCGTAGCACCGCTGCCGCGGCCCCGCCCACCCCGGAGAGCGGGAGCGACGATAGCGGAGGGAGCGCCGAGTCGGTCGAGGTCGACGGGTGCGTGGTGGGCGCGGCGGCGCCGTGGCTGAGGATGAGGGGCCCGGAGGACGGAAGTGGGCACGATGGGGGAAGGTGGGATTCTGCAGAGGAGGTGTGATGCCTCGCGGGTCCTTCGTGACCGTACCTGGCCGTTGTTGGGCGGGAGGACTCGTAGAATAGTAGAGGACTGACACAGTCGTAATTCAGCTGTACAGTATATATAGCGACGTTAATGCGTTGCTCTGAGCACCGTCAGATATTCCAAGCATTCATCCCCTAGTCTGATACGCGTCTGTCTGCTACTTGCTCCGTTGAAAGCTCTAATACGCACGGACTTTCCTTAACCTGCAACGGATAGAATACATTGGAGTCTACTTGCGAAGGTGTGCGACGACAGCGCTGCGACAGTACTAGTTACAGTGAGCAGGACGTACAGATCAAAACCTCTCCCGTCTCCCAGACCCCCTTCCCCGCAGATGAGCGCTCTCTGAGCTCTAACCCCGATCGAAAGATGGAGTCCAGATACGAGTGCTGCTGTTAGCCGATGGCCATAGTCGTGTCGACGACGTCCCCTACAGCCGTCGTCGTCCCTGAGCCGGCGCTGAGGCGTGAGGAGAATATGACGTCCTTGAGGACTTGCGCGATGAGCCCGTGCTGTGCTTCCGCTGCGATCTTGTCGCTGTGTATGCAGGGGCAGACCTCAGCCACCAGGCGAGAAGGCGGACGGTAAACGACGACTAACCTGTCTTTGACCGCTTTGGCGAGCGCCGAATCTTCCTTCTTCTTGTCTTCCTTGTTCTGCTGCGGGTGCTGTGTGAGCAGGATCCACAAGTGGACGTCAAAAGGGAGCTCACTTTGATGACGGCCTTCTCGTCGATCACAAGTGGTTGAGGTGCACGCGTGTTGGGTATGGACGTCTGCGCCTTCGTCAGCTTTTGGTGCAGATCCGCGAGTTGCGCCGCTGCATATGCTCGGTTCTATACGGAGGTGAGCCGTGGGACCGGACTCGACGACGAAGCCACTCACCGAGATGAGCGCGCTCTGGCTGAGCGTGTTCACCCAGTACTTATTCCACAGCAGGCCGAGGAGATCCGCGTCCAAGGTCGACTTGAATATCTGCACCTCCAGGGGATAGTACTGATTCGCGTGCACGCCAAAGTCCTCGATCTTGTTGAGCGGGATGCTCTGGTACTCGCTGCTCGCGGCGTCCGGAGGGGTGTATCCCTCGGGGTACGTGCGGAACGCGCCGATGTCGACCTTGCCGGCGGAGATGGTGCGGTTCGGGTCGATGACGACCGCGACGAACGGGTCCTGGAACTTTTGGTTCTGCATCTGCGTGTTCACGTCTATGCCGGAGAGCCAGCAGCCGTACCCGGGGTGCGAGTGGTACCAGCCTATCGCGTTCTCCAGGCGCGATACCTTGACGGTCATGAGCATAAGACGGGTTTGAGAGATCATGAGAGCGACGGACCCGCTCGCTGCCCTGCACGTACTGGACCATGTACTCGTTCGCCTCGTTCTGCGCGTTGACGCGCGTCTCCGTCCCCTGTACAGGCAGCGCGAAGGAGTCTACGACCACAAGAGCGTTGCCTACGACCTTGCCCTGCATGATGCCCATGATCTCGTATGGAACGCCTGATCTTGCATGAATGGCCTAGCAGGCCATGCTCAGTCTGTGAACGAGGCATACCAGGTATATGATACGCACCATCTTGATGAGTGCCACAGCGGATATCTTGCACACCTTGAAGTAGTGCGGGCTGCAGAGAAAGTGCGCGACGTTCAGCTCAGGAATCCTCACACATACAGAGCCGTGCCGGGCAGGAAGTCGGTCTTCGCGTTGCGCTACTCACTCGCGTGCCCAAGGCCGTTTCTGGTTTATTCGCTTGTTCTCCTGGGGATCGAAGCGGAAGATCTCGTCTTGTGCATTGAGTTCCTTGATATCATTCTCGAGCGAGAATGTCTTGAGAGCGATGCTGGATGATGATGTAGCCGCCATGACTGCTGCCGCCACTGCAGTCGCAGGTAGTACACTTGAACGCGAGGCCGAGTTGCAGCAGCACGCGTATATGGAGACCGTGGGAAACAGCAAGTGGGTGCCCTTGGGACGCCGAGAGTGACGTCCACGACCGAGAGCCTGAGAGCGTCTTCGACATGCTCGACGTCGACGGCGTGGATGTCCCTCATACGACTATCTCGGCCTCTCGCTCGACATCGGATTCACCTATCAGCTCCTGTGAGATGTTTGGACCCTCATAGCACCTCCCTACGCCATCTGGCTACCGTCGGACCTCTCAACGACACCGACGGCTCTCCGACCGACGTTCCCACCGTCAACACTCAGCAGCTATCCCAGCTCAAGCGGCCGGAACGCGGAGGTCAGGACCTCGCTCACCGACATAGCCGCCTTGAGCGCGCCGTACGGGGCAAGACGCAGTACGGTCGTGAGATTCTGGATTTGCAAGAACAGCAAGAACAGCGGCGTTCGCAGGACAATGTTCCCTACACTGCCCAGGAAAATATCGGGCAGGCGAGCACGAATGTAGGGCAGAAGAACCAGAGGATATTCAAGGGTTTCGTGATACCGGAGCCTCCGAAACCTCCAGCGGAAGACGGTTAGTAGGCGTAAGTCCATAGATACTCGTCTTCCATGTTGATGACCCGTGCCGTTTAGAATGCTGCATGTCCGGCTGCGCGGTATGCGTATACGATCTCTATGACGAGGCGCGACACGACTACATCCAGGCCCTCGAGAACCTGCGCGACCAGCTGGACGATATGGGTGTACCGGAGCACGAGTGGCCGCCAGATATCCGTCGCGAACGTCCACCTCCCGAACCTGCCGCTCGACCTGACGTCATCCTCAGCGCGTTCGAGCAGTTCGAGAAGGCGCTCAGAGAGAAGAAGGAGCGCGAACGTAGGCAGGCAGAAGCCCAGGTTCGAGCTGGAAAGACCAGCACTGGTGGCGAGCGGAAGGAGGGCAGCGTCCTCGGGAGCGAGGGTCAGTATACCGCTAGTTGAGACGCGCAAGGTCTGTCCGGTGTTCAGACAGTGTACGCAGTCCCTCTAGTGGTGCGGAAACGTCCGCCGAGGCGGAAACC
The DNA here is from genome assembly GCA_025528855.1 of Trametes punicea. Classification (NCBI taxonomy): domain Eukaryota; kingdom Fungi; phylum Basidiomycota; class Agaricomycetes; order Polyporales; family Polyporaceae; genus Trametes; species Trametes punicea. Next base: position 305,238 of record VICQ01000010.1, read on the forward strand.
GAGTCTAAGTGATCTGTACGAGGGGCTTCGCTGGGTGCTCTTCAGCAATCGATAGGTGCGTCGATTCACTTCTAGGGAACTTGAGGGTACGAATTCACGCTTCACAAAGTTGCATTCCTGTAGAGTTCGGACGATGTACCCGTAGTAGACTCAAACACGCTGTCTTACACCGGTACTTTCCTCCTCTGGACCCGCAACACGCTCAAGGTCAGCTGCTATTGAGTATAATGACAATAAGAAGGCCGTTTCTCCGGATGCCGGTGTCCGTTTCTGTTCTCATTCACGTTGCCTTCGAGGCACAGTCTGCGAATCGCCGGCCGGTGGACATGGAAGCCGAGGGGGTGACGATCCCGCTGAATCTCACTTCCCACTACCCTCGAGAGTTGTCTATTTCCTTGCCTCATCCACTCAGATGTAGGTCCAAAGCGTCATGAGGGACACCCAGGTGTGCCCTCCATTGCCGAAGTTTCCCCGGAGGCCTTGTGAGTTTATAAGCTGCTGGTTCAAGGGGGCCCCCTGGCACGTTCATCGGGACCAACTTGCTTCATTGCACCTATCAGCTATCCTCTAGTGCTAGCGCCCATGACAGAAAAGCTTCCGAATGACTTTGTGTGGGGCTACGCTACCGGTAAGTATTCCCCTGCCACGTCCGAGTCGTGCAGGTAGACCGACCACAGCTCTGGACCTCTAGCTAGCTATCAGATCGAAGGCTCCCCGACGGCCGACGGTCGTCTTCCCTCCATCTGGGACACGTTCTCGCACACGCCCGGAAAGATCAAAGACGGCTCCAACGGCGACGTCGCATGCGACTCGTACCGTCGCTGGGGCGAGGACGTCGCTCTGCTCAAGTTTTCGGGCGCAAAGGCGTACCGGTTCTCGATCTCATGGAGCAGGATCATCCCTGAGGGCGGCCGGAATGGCCTCATCAATGCGGCTGCCGTTGAGCACTATGGCGTATTCATCGAGACGCTGCTGAAGAATCACATTAAGCCAATCGTGGTGGGCACAAGCTTTACGCACGTGTTGCGTGAGCGTTCGTCGACTGAGATGCAGTCGTGATGTGCTGCGTGATGTTAGACGTTGTATCATTGGGACCTCCCGCAGACGCTCCACGATCGCTATGGAGGATGGCTCAACAAGGAAGAGATCGTGGCGGACTTTGTGAACTACGCCAGGGTGGGTATCGACTCCAAAGACTGGTAACTAACTTGAAACGAGTTGGCCATATAGACTTGCTTCAGGTACTTCGGGCACCTGGTGAAGGACTGGTATGTATCACCCTTCAAGACAACCAAGCATCACGAGTGTCCACAACACCCCTGACTGTTTACCAGGATCACCCTCAACGAGCCGTGGTGCGTGTCCGTACTCGGCTATGGAACAGGCGTTTTCGCGCCTGGCCACAAGAGCGATACCGAACCTTGGATGTACGGTTCCCCTTGCGCGCAGAAACCTGAGCTCTCTACTAAGGTGTCTGTGCAGCGTGGCCCATAATTTAATTCTGGCGCATGCGTACGCTGTGAAGGCTTACAGGGAAGAGTTCAAGTCGACCCAGGGCGGCCAAATTGGTATCACTCTGGATTCCCAGTGGCAGATACCGTATGACGATTCACCTGAGAGTACGTGACGCACTGCTCTGTGCAGTGGGATAAATTTATAAATGTGTCGCTTCAGACATCGCTGCTGCTCATCGGGGACTCGCGTTCAAGCTCGGTGAGTGATGCTTGCTGCTTGTCGTCCGTTGTAGCGCTGACGTCCTTGGGTTTTCTTTCTACAGGTCGTTTCGCCGTATGACAAGCTTTTCTTGACGTATTGTTGGCTACTCAGGCGACCTCCAGGACCCCATTTACAAAGGCCACTACCCCTCGGTCGTAAAGGAACTGATCGGCGATCGCCTCCCAGACTTTACGCCGGAGGAAATTGCTGTCGTGAAGGGTTCCTCCGACTTCTTTGGACTGAACACCTACACCACTCAGCTCGTCCGTGAGTCCCCGGCGTAGCAGCTATTTCTCATCGTGAACGACTGAGTTGATGTGTGTGAAACATGCATAGAGGATGGCGGCGACGACGAGATCCAAGGGAACGTGAAGTTCACATTCACTCGTCCAGACGGCACGCAACTCGGGACACAGGGTGCGCTCACCTTGTTCGCATTCTTTTCTTCTGTGACTAGACTCATCTCCTGAGGTCAGCCCATGTGCCGTGGCTACAAACATGTAAGTCGATGTGCTGGAGAGACCATACCGAGAGCATGCAGCTGAGTCCCGATCTATAGATCCTCCTGGGTTCCGCTCAGTAAGTCGTTGTGTTAAAACGCAGTTTCGTCTTAGCTGCTTATATCGCCCCAGTTGCTCAATTACTTATGGGAGGTCAGTTCTGAAATCCTGCAGTAGCAAAGTCTCGAACGCTCATGCTGCTGTAGACATACAAGCTCCCCATCTAGTACGCCCACGCATCTCGATGGCTGAAGACTTTGCTGATCGGGCTTCATTCACGCGTTGTCAGCGTGACCGAGAACGGCTTCGCAGTCAAGGGAGAAAACGCCCTCCCGGTTGACAAGGCCGTCCATGACACGGACCGTATAGAGTACTTCGAAGGGTACACAGATGCTCTCTTGCGCGCGGTCAAGGAAGATGGCGTACCTGTCAAGGGCTACTTCGCGTGGAGTACGTATCTGTCTTCGAGCATCTCTCAGATGGTTGCTCACTCGGGACCTCGCTAGGCCTGCTTGACAATTTTGAATGGTGAGATCCTGATTCACAAGCAGCACTGTGCGGGGATAACTGACTTCGTTGGTCTGCAAGGGCGGACGGTTACGACACCCGCTTTGGGGTGACATACGTCGACTACAACACCCAGAGGCGCACGCCGAAGCAGTCGTATGAGTTCTTGAAAAATGTACGGACGTGGCACTTACCGTCTAGACCGCTGGAAGCTGACGTGCATCTGCTGGTCAGTGGTTCGCCGCTCACATTGCAGAGTGAGAGACGGTCGGGATGTTATGGCCATGGTGCACGCAGGAGAAACGATGTTCAGGGTCCTTGTGTGGAATATAGTTACGATTACAGAGGGTGTAAAGCGACTGTCAGGCACTGTTCTACGTATGCCATGCGATGTAGGAATGCGGGGGCAGCGTGTCAGATCAAGATGGACGTCTCGGTCCCGTCGTAGATAGGTAGCGGTCTGACTCCCGCTGCCGGAACCGAGCCTTCCCCACGAGCAGATACATGCACCTTGAGTATCGACAACCAGCAACCAACCAGTGTTATCAAACCACCAGAACCCACTTTCGCCACATATATTCCGACGGTGAGTTAACGTGATAAACGAGCATCGCACGAAGGTGGTGGACTGAGCGCGATTTCGCACCAGCTACCGTAGTGATCACACCATGACCTCCCGCAGGGCAGCCTCAAAACGCCAACAAACCACCGGCAGCGACACCGGCGATCTCGACACCACGCAGATAGTAGCGACGTCCCAGGTCTCACGCTTCCACGCCGAGACCCTCACCACCCTCTCGAACGACATCGACCTCAAGGACGTCACGGTCACCATCGGTTCGCGTACTCTCCTTTCTGGAGCGAACCTGCGCCTCTTCCGCGGCGTTCACTACGGGCTCGTCGGCCAGAACGGCGTCGGCAAGTCTACGCTGCTCAAGGCGATCGGGTACAAGCTCCTCACGGGCTTCCCGTCCAACGTTCGCGTGCTATACGTCGAACAGCTCGAGGGCACGGACATGGCCCGGTCGGTCGTCCGGGTGGTCATGGACGCAGACCGGAAGGCCGCGCGCGCTCGGATGGAGCTCAAGGCGATCCAAAACGCGCTGGAAGCGGACGACCCGGCGGAGGTGGCAAAGGTCATGCGGGTGGTGAAGATGGAGCGGCTCAAGGAGGAGCTTGAGGCCGCGGACAAGACTGCGCTGGAGCGCAGCGGTGCGCGAGGTGCAGATGCGCGGAAGCGACTCGTCGAGCAAGAGAAGCGCATGGAAGACGCAGCAGTGGCCAACGCGCAACCTCTGTCTCAAGAGGAGATAGCCCGAGCCTCAGTCGAAGCGCAGGAGTTGCTAGCCGAGCTGTTCGCCGCGATGGACCTCTACGGAGAGGAAGCTGCAGAAGCAAAGGCAAGGAGCATCCTGAAGGGCTTGCGTTTTCCCCCTGCGTGGCACGACCGCCCCTTAGGAGAGCTATCGGGAGGCTGGCGCATCCGCGCTGCGCTGGCGTCCGCCTTGCACATCGAGCCCGACATCCTGCTGCTGGATGAGCCGACGAACCACCTCGACCTACCCGCTATCATTTGGCTCCAGGACTATCTCTCCCAGCTCTCAGACACGACCATCGTCACTGTGTCGCACGACCGCGCGTTCTTGAACGCCATCGCGGACGAAATCATCGTGTTCAAGAACCAGACACTCACGTATCACGTCGGCAACTTCGACGAGTATCTGGAACATACCGAAGAGAAGCGCAAGTACATGGAGAGGATGGCGGAGGCGATCGATCGCAAGAAGGCAGCCGCAGAGAAAGCGGTCCAGTCGGCGATGTCGCAGGCGCGGAAGACCGGGGATGACAAGAAGATGGCACAGGCGGCATCGAAACAGCGCAAGCTCGAGCGGATAGGCATGGAGGTGAACGAGAAGGGGCATCGTTTCAAGCTCAATCGAGACCGTGTCGGATACCATCTGAGCACCCGAGACGAGGCGGAGGTCGAACAGATCGAGCAGGCGCCGACGTGGAGCATCCCAGACCCTACACCGCTACGCCAGGGTGGTGCAATCATCGAGGTTGAGGGAGTGTCCTTGGGATACGACAAACGAGCTCTTTTGGAAGACGTCACACTGCACATCAGCCAGACAGCACGGATCGGTATCGTGGGCGCGAATGGTAGCGGGAAGACGACATTCATCAAGGCCCTCATTGGAGACCTTCGTCCCTTGAAGGGCCAGATCAATCGCCATCTGTCCGCCAAAATCGGCTGGTTCACACAGCATCATGTCGACGAGTTGGCTCAATACCCCATCGAAACGTCTGCACTGTCACTCCTGCTTGAGAAGGGCTCGGGAAACGGGGAGCAGGAGTGTCGTGCTCACCTCGGCAAGTATGGCATCAAAAGCTCGACCGCCTTGCAACCTTTGCGGTCACTCAGCGGAGGTCAGATGGTCCGCGTCGCTTTTGCTATAGCTACCTTCGATTCCTCGCCGCATCTTCTCATCTTGGACGAGCCGACCAACCACCTCGACTATTTGACAACTGAGGCACTTATCATGGCCCTAAAGGAGTATGCATGTGCAGTAGTTGTTGTCTCCCACGACCAGTTCTTCGTTTCAGAGGTGGCAGAGGAGGTTTATGTGGTTCGCAAGAAGAGACTCGACTTGTTGGAGGGCGGCATGGAGGAATATGTGCGAGCGTGTCGAAATGGGAAGAAGAGATGAAGGGACTGGCATTATATGCTGGCTTGCGATAATACAACGTAGGTAGGCGTAACCGTAGAAGTCACAGAACTTGGAACGTAGAGGTAGACATTGAGATGTCGGGGACAAATACCAGGCGACGCACCATCCGATCAAGTACGCTCCGGTGATTCAGGCAGACCTCGGCGCCCGAAGCAGCTCGTTCTAGCATCGCATGCTTGACAAGCACGACCACGGATTTCGATCGCGTTGCTCAAAATGATGCAGCATACCGGGTGGAAGAGCACGATGTTGGCCGTTCGCCTGGAACGATATCGCAATTTGCACTTCTCTGTATGCATGCACTGGCACATAGTCGGAAGTTTTGAAGCTGAAGAGTGCATGGGTTCGCGTGAGCAGAGCATAGATGTACTGTAAGTCGCATTGCCATCGTGGTCTAGGCGAGCGCAGCTGGACGACCGTTGAGCGCCCGTTGCCACCATTTTTAGACTCCGCCCAAGTCAGCAAACTCTGTTGCCACAGCGCCTGGGAGGATCGAAAGTCTCGAGGCCGCCAGCGACAACGCCAACGCCAATACTCAACGGTAAGCCGGTCTCTCTCTCAAAGTGAGTAGCTGTCGCCTCCCCACGTCTCTCTGGCCCTCTGCCCAAACCCTCCATGCCGAAACTCTGCAAGATTCGCTGGATACGGCGCTGGATGGCTTCCTCTCCCTCCGGATGAAGAACGCTTGCTCATAGTACGCTCTCGTTTCTCAGATGCCTCTTCAGGAATACCAGGTCGTCGGCCGCCATCTCCCCACTGAGGCGGAGCCCACTCCAAAGATCTACCGTATGCGCATCTTCGCGCCCAATGAGGTCGTGGCCAAGTCGCGATTCTGGTACTTCTTGAGGTACGTATCGGCGATATCATGCTACCTTTTACGAAGAGGTACCTCTATGTTTGCGTTTTGTCCGTGCTGATTGTATGTCCAGGCAATTAAAGAAGGTTAAGAAAGCTAGTGGCGAGATCATTGGCGTCAACGTTGTGTGTATCATCCCTTGCAGCCGTTCAAGTGGCAGGCGGAGTAGGGACTAATAGCCGTCCTCTGGACGTGCCCTCTAGATCCACGAGAAGAAGCCTTTGAAGATCAAGAACTTCGGCATCTGGCTCCGCTATGACTCGCGCTCCGGTACCCACAACATGTACAAGGAGTTCCGTGAGCTCAGCCGTGCGGATGCCGTGAAGGCGCTCTACCAGGACATGGCTGCGCGCCACCGCGCTCGCTTCCGGTCCATCCACGTATGTGTATCCATATGGTGGCAACGAGACCACTGGAATCCGGCTGCTCACGACACGACGTCCTCAGATCCTCCGTGTGGTTGAGATTGAGAAGAGCGAGGACGTTCGCCGTCCTTACATCAAGCAGCTCCTGGTTCCCAAGCTCAAGTTCCCTCTGCCTCACCGTGTCCAGAAGGTCCGCTCGACTTTCGTCGCGCACCGGCCGGCGACGTTCTGAGCTGCGTCTATATCATCATGACATTCTGGTCAGCGTTCACCAAAACCATGGTCAGACTGCCATTCGCAGGCTGTTACTACACTACATGCATATGACGATATGGGATGTATGTTGCGCCGTGTACCCATTGCCTGTGCCCGCTTTGCAATGAAGCTTAGCGAGATTGCTCCCTTGTCCGAACATAGGGGATGTTAGGCGGTGGAAGAGTCATGAGGAAGGACGGATGAATGGAGCGGCAGCGATGGTATATAGTATGCCAGCGTGCATGCATCATCTGCGGAGTCGTTCACCAGCATCAAAGACTGTTTCACACCGTTATATGTTGCACTCCAGCCTGCCCTTCTTCGGAGGAGGCGACGATGGCGTCTTGTCAGGTACATCACCCTGCAATGACCGCCTCTGCGTTTCCAGCGTGTTGTTGAGCGCAGTGCTGGCTTCGATGACCGTTGGGCTTGAAGGCCGTTTGGCTGGTCGCTGCACATCTGAACCATGGACACTCGGGTCCCATCCAGTAGAGTCCCCGCTGTGCACGAAGTCCTTCCTCTTCTTCAACACCTCTGCTTCTGTGTCCGCCTTCCGCTCATCGGCCCTCGCCGGCACCTTATTGTCAATGCTGTGGTGAGCCTTCTCCAAGAGGGCGATGACGCGGTTATGGATATCGTGGTACTCATAGCCCTGGTACTCGTCTGCAAGCAGCATGAGCTCCCACCACTGGAGCAGTGCTGGCTTGAAAGGCGCGAAATACTCGTGCGTATGGATGAGGATCTCCAATTCGAACGCCGTCGAATTTTTCAATAGCGACCTCTTGTTTGCTGCGAGAGTGCCGATGTCGCCATCCAAGAAGCGCCAGACAATGTTATGCAGCTCCTTGATACGTGTGCGCTCCTCTGGATCAGACACCTGCTCGATTTCGATCTCGAGGTCCTTGCGACGGCCACCACCTGGTCCCGACCGCGTGAGGCATACGCAGAGCAGAACCCACAAGAAGGACTCCATGTCGTGCACTGCATCAGGAAGCACGTTTTTATCAAACAGATCAAGACAGAAGTCGCCGGAACTGAATAACTTGACGCTGGTGAACGGTTGTGTGCCCTGCGGAGAACCTCTTAGGCATGCATAACAAATTACACAGCTGCTTCCTACCAAACGAGGCGCTCTCGCCACCTGTTCCAGGGTGGTGCCGGGTAGATGATTTCGGCCCTTCAGCGTATCTCAGTAAATGAAGACGAGGAGATGGGGGGCAGCTCACCAGAAGATTCACATTCCACCCCAGTGTCGCCAGATCATATGCGCCCCCCGCGAACTCGCCGAATTTCTCGACGTATTTGTGGGCAGCGACTATATATTTGGATGCACCGTACAAGATACCATGCCTTGCGCGGGATCCGGCGGCAATAGCTTGCAGAGCGTGCTCAATCACGGAGTCGGTGACTGACGAGCCGTCTAGATGAGAGTGTCCGTCCTCTGACGAGTGTGTGGGTGACATCAGGACAGAGCGCACTTGGTCAGCCATGCATACGCACTGTATTCCCATTCTAACGTCATTCGAACCCCTTTCACCACGTCCGGTGTAGGGGCTCGGAATGCGATCTCGCGGGCAGAGACAGGCAAGATTCGCTTCGCGTGATGGAGGTCAATGAGACAGTCTCCCGAAGCTCTACCCTCCAAAGATTCCGAGCCGCATATGAGTGCAATCAGCAGGTTCGCGGGGCTGACGTCACGTTGAAAGACACCGTGCCGGTAGGCAAATCTATGGGCTTGAGTTGGGACTCAATATGAGGGTCGCGCATTGACAGATTGGGCTACTCATGACATACCGCGTACGCCATGCAGAAGGATGCACAGTCGCTCATGGAGATTGGTGAGGAATTCCACAGAGCAGCCGAAGATTCTGAGGACGATACGCGTTCGAGTGCGATTGATTGGAGTGCTCGTGCCCTCGCCAACGCGGATCCGCTCGATTCTCTGGACATTGTCAACGCTGACGGTGTCAACGTGGAGTAGCTCGAAGTCTGTATGTTGGAAACGCTCTCGCTCCAATCCGATAAGGGAGTCTGGGTCCTCAGATGGCGGCGGCACGGGCTCGAGGCCGCCATGTATGAGATCCCGCGTGCTGTCGACTGCACCATTGATCGTCACATCTTCATCATACACCACCTCACCGACAGATCGCACATCCTCACTGGACGAGGCGTCCTTCGCAATGCACAGAGACTTGTACAGTTCTGCCTCGTTTTCCTGTCCTTCTAGCCTCCATGCTTGCTTCAGAACGAGAATCTGCGAAAGATAGATGAGAGCAGCATAAAGGCAAAGCCAGAGTGAACCACACCTGTCGCTCATCAGGATCTATGTGACGTTCTTCGTATAAGATGACGGCCCACACAATCGACCCGCTCCCACGGAATACGTCGGTCCGGAGAGGACTCAACGACTTCAAGGTCATATAGAGCCCATTCTCGGTTTCAATCACCCACTGTATCTCGTAGTTGTTCTTCTTATACAGCTCAATGTCGAACTGATCAGGACCCGTCGAACACAAGCGATAAGTGTGTATGGGAGCGGACGGTTCGCGAGCCAATCTCATGGTGGGATCAAATCCAAGTCGGTGCGCGGGTAGCATAGCAAAGGCAGTGATGACCTGGATGAACTTCTTCGGCTCCTGCCCACAGTAGTCAAGTCACGTTAGGAAGAAGCAAGCGACTGGGCGAACCTTGTGTATGTCGATAGGTCTGTCCATTCCGAGGATCCCGGACCTGTCTTGCAACCACACGGAGATTTGCGTACCGCTGAGGGCCAAACCCAAAACAAAACGCCGATCTTTCTGCTTGATCATGATTTTACGAAGGTGACTTAGGACTTCCATGATCAACTCTTCATCCTTGAGCTGGCATTCACGCTTGGCCGCGACGGCAGCGACCGCCTGCAACCAGAAGAACTCTTCCCTCTTGTCTGCCTATGAGGAACATCAGGATGGAACTTTCGCTGCTTCTACTCAAACTCACCGGAAGAGAAGAGTCGTGCATGACGTTGGCGAGCCCACCGAGGGCCAATAGACAATCCGGCCGGACCTTAGTAGGACCTTCATCCTTGAGGCACCGCGGAGGCGTATGATGATAGTCCACCCAGGAAGAGTCCCGGATTTGTTGCTCATCGTCCACGTCGCGTCTGGCTTCTGCGGCGATTTTGTTCGCAACGGACACGAAGGGTCCATACGGATCGCCTTCTTGGAACTCAGCACCACCTTCAGGCAGGCCGCACCAGCGTCCATCGTGGTACGTCTTGCTTTCCTGAAGGAGATGATAGATGTTATCGACTGTGTGGACCACGACAGGAAGGATTGCATCCAGGAACTGATCGCCGTCGTAGACTTGGATGCGGTTGTTCACGTCTGCCATGATTGCTTCACGAAGGACTCGCGCGGATATCTGCTTAGGTGTGAAGAGGCTCGCCTGAATCGCACGAGCTAGCTCCCTGATGGGCGATTTGGGTTCAAAGGGTTAGCCTGCCTGCCAATTTATGACGTGCTGCAGGGCCTTCGTGAGCTGGGTAATGGGGGAGAAGACCGCAGGTTTAAAGACGAAAGTTGTTCGGTGCGTACCTTTTCTACCACGTCGCTGTATAGCTGCAAAAATGCCAAGCAGGATGCGAACCGTGAACTCGAAACTGACGAGTATCTGATCCACGCTGTTGTCGGCTGGTTCAGCGCCTGAGAAACGTTCTATATGACATCAATTGCCTTTTCCAGCGGGCGCGGTATCTTTTGATCTCCGCGAGTGCAGGCAATTGATTCGCGCAGATGCAGCGTCTCTCTGAAGGCATCTCTCTCAAGGCCTCAGACGTCCCGTCATGCTCGGAGATGAGAAGTGTGAAACAAGGCGGTCAGAACAGTGGGCGCCTGAGCCTTGCAACGGCAACTCCGGTGGCTTCGTATACAGCAGATCGAATTGCGCTGCTCAAAGCTGAATAAGGGTCTCATGAAGGAAAGTGAGAATAAAAAACAACTGGGTAGCCTTCATGAACAGAATACACATAATCATTACTATAATCAGGTAGCAGTGATAGATACGGGCCGCTGCGGCCACTGGGCAGACAGAGTCGGTCGATGACAGTCGTATATGTGACAAGGAGAGATGTTCCTCGAAGTGCGAACATTGAATCCCATGCCGAAAAATGCACCGGAATCTAGGACGCGCCATGCCACTTCTTGCAATGTCAGGGCTGCATGCCATTTCAACACAGATAATGGACCGGCAGGATTTCACTCTCGCGCTCAACCGTTTGTGCTAGCACTGTCGTCTGCTTATGCGTTGGGCAACAATACGCTGTATGGTCCTGGATCAATGCAGCCTCGGTGATAGAGGGGGCTTTGCAGCGCGAAGGGAGCTCTATAAGCTCTCGTCCGAACTGGCCAGGTCCAAATCCGGCATCAGTTCCCGCTCGAAGTCCTCGGGCTGCGCCAAGGCAAAGAAGTCGCGCTCGCGGCGCGTCGCACCACCACGCCCCTGAAGCCCTTCCGAGCCGCATGTGCAGTCCCTGTAGAGCTCGCCGCAGAGGTAGCAAAAGTCCGCGCCGCACCTGCACTTCATGTGCGGACAGCCGCTCTTGCGCTCGACGAGCTCCGTGCATCGGGGACAGCGCGTCCAGCCCATGCGCTTGCCGAGACGCAGCGTCTCGTTGCCCGCAGGGTCACCGCGGCAGACGTGCGCGTGGTGTGACGTCTCACAGTCCAGTGCAGAGCGGCAGCGCGCGCATGTACGTGTCTGGCACGCTAGGACGCTGCAGGTGTAGACTCGCACGGGGACTCCGTCGTCTTGCGCGCCAAGGAAACGACTGCACTGTGGGTTAGCGCAGTAGACGCGGCGTGGTGTGTTTCGCTCAGCCTCGCGCGCAGCAAGGGCTTCCTTCAGCTCAGGAGTGAGGTAAGGCTCGAACAGCGAGGTCGGTATGGTCCGGCGGCAGCAACGAGGCGGGAACTGGGCTGTCGAGTCGATGGCGTTTCTGACGAATGTGAGCAGGCATTCCGCATGGTAGATGTGCAGGCACGGTGCCTGAACTGCGTCTTCTGCCGAAATATTGATCTCCAACGTGCACGCCGTGCACTGCACTGGCGACCTGTAGTACCTGAAGTAAGGCGATGGTGAAGTATTCGAGGGTGTCATCACTCACGATTCGCGCCGAATCTCGAAAGTAGAGTCATCTTCATCTCGAGCTGTAGCGGCGACTGGTGGGAGAGGTATCGGTGGTGGTGGAGGCAGGATAAATATACGCGGAGGGGAGTATGGCCTGGAGAAGGGGGGAAGCTTTCAAGTGAGGCGTAACGAACGCGTCGCCGAAGAGGGATGGCGTTCACGGGTTGAGGAAGTGGGGCATATGGTGAGCGAGTGTTGGCATATCGTTCTGATGGAGACTGGTTCGCCGAAGGAGGCAGGAGGAGAGAAGCCGTCAGAGGAGGAGCGATCTCGCGCGCAGGCGCAAAATGGTGGACTATCTGAGGGGGATCAGGGGGTTGCGGGGGAGGCGATGCGATGCGCCCAGAACGAGGGAACTGGGTTTGCGTGCGCGTGACGACTGTTGGGTGAGTAGTATGTTGCTCGGTGATCCTAGGAAGAAGACCAGCCTGCGGGGAAGCAGAGGATGGAAGCGGCGGAAGGGGTTTTGTTAGAGGAAAGTCGTAGGGCGCGGTATTCGAAGAAGAGGCATTTGGTTCAAGACTCCGTCCAGGAATCGCGTCCGGAGAAGTGATGTACCACGCATGCCGAGGGTTAATTGGTTCAGGGCGACTTTCAGAAAATGAGACGCCAATCGTCTGTAAACGCGTAGATATCCTTGGCAGCGGCCGGGGAACGGCGCTTGTAGGATGGCGGAAATTCGTCCGTAGACCTCGAATGCGAGTTCTGAAGCTTTGCAGTGTAAGCGAAGACTACGATATCGTAATCGGGGGAACCGGGGTACCTTTCTTGCAGCTCAACTCTCACTTTCTGCCAAAGTGACGACATACCGCGAAGGAAGCGAGGGTTGTATCGCTGAGGCGACCCAGAGGAGAAGACATGGAGGTCGTAGGGGCCGACGTATCCCATATCTAATTCATCATCGCTGCCTACAATTGACGGAACATACCAGGACTCTTCTTCCTGTGTAAACTGACGTTCGAGAAGCTGATCCATAAGTTGAAGAGGTCACGTAGGAGACACAACGGTGTACAAGCAGCAGGAAGGGCCAACGTCGAACGTCGGAGGAGTCGTTTACGTTGGCCGTATTTGAATGCAGAGCGTGAAGCTGGGGATAACCCATCGCGCCTGCGGTAGACATGCACAAGCCGTGAGGTGGTCTGATGGGATGCAGTCCTTCACCTGGGAGGAACAGCTACGGCGGAAGACATGGAAGTCGGCACAGGTACGATGCTGTACCAGTACCTTCTTATATAGAGTCGTCAGAAGACTGAGTTGATTTTGAACGCGGCAGGCAGGTGAATGGCTGCCTGGGCATCGGGCCGCTATATGGCACGCAACTGTGCTGCGGGGGCTCGAAGTGTATGGCGAACTTGCGTATTCGATAAGGATGAAGCTGTGAGGCCAGCCTGCGCCAGCGGATCAGTACAGTACAAGAATCAAACTCGCCATTCACGGCGGACCTCCCGATAGTGGCAAACAGCGCTGTCTCCCGATAGCAAGGTCAGTATCTGATCTGGCTTTTGCACAATTGTGGTGTGTCGGACATCACAAGAGGTAGCACGAGCAAGTGTTGTGATAGTCATCGCCTGCAATAGACCTGCCTCGCTGTGCAGAGAATAGCGCAGCCCAGTGGTACTGAAAATACCTCCTCCCCATGCGGCGTCATGCGTGAAATGAATGCATAAAATCGACAAGGACAAGGGGAGAGACTGGACCCAGAGAATGGCGATACTGAAAATGCGTGCATTGGGACAGTTGGCACGAACATCCGCGCATAACAGCATGAGGATGCTACAGTAACCTGCGAAGAAACCGTTCGAGCAGATCCCACATAACAAGAGCAACGCCCCGCGGCAAGTCCTGCGACACCAACGGGTCTCTCAAACGCTGTTCGCACGCCGAGGTATACCTTGGCGAGCCTCTTGGGCGCGCACTCCTCTTACGAAGAGATGCTGCTCGAACGGAAGCACCAGACATGACCCAACGAGCCCTTCCACGGGGTCCGGTTCAGAATCGGAGTAGACGTTCTGTTCCGGAAGTGTATGTCGACGGGGGACCCGATGAGACGTCGCCCTCTGGCTGGATGTCGGCATCGCTTGGTCGCCTTCAGCGTGCACATCCGGCGGAAACCACAGCGCCGGGTCTTGCCCCAGGCTTATACCCCAATGCAAGGGCGCGAACAACTCTGCGTCGCACCTGCGCGGCGGGACTTCTCCGGGTACCTCGTCGATGACGACAGGCCGTTCAAGGCAGGTGCAGCCGCTGTACTTTGCGCCGCAGTCGTAGCAAAACTCCGTCCCGCACGAGCAGGTCATGTGCGCGCACCCACCGTCACGCTCAATGAGGTCCTCGCAGTGCGGGCAGCGCACCCAGCCCAAGCGGCTGCCCAGGCGCAGCGTCGCATCGTACGCAGGGTCGTGCGCGCACGCGTGCGCATCGAGCGACGCACCGCGGCGCACCTCAGTTCTGCAGCGCGCGCAGGTGCGTGTAGAGCAGGAGGGCGAGGGGCAGACGTATACGCGGACGGGGATGCGCTTGTCGCGCGCGCCAAGGAAGCGGCTGCAGTGCGGGTTCGCGCAGTAGACGCGGCGGGGCGTACCCCGCTCGGCCTCGCGCGTCGCGAGGGCTTGTTTCAGCTCCGGGGTGAGGTAACGCCGGAAGAGACGGGCGGGGATGGGTCTGCCGCAGCAGCGAGGTGGGAACTGGGCGGTGGACTCGATGGCAGTTTTGACTAGCATGAGCAGGCAGTCTGGGTGGTAGACATGATGGCACGGCGTCCGGATCGCATCGTCCCTCGATAAGTTGATGCACGTCCTGCAAGCAGTACATTCCGAGGAAGGACTGATTTTTGGTGAGCACGAAGATGTCCGATAGCGATGCTGGATGGTTACCCACGCTTGGTGTTGAACACGGCGACGATATGCTGGAGGGAGCTCGATCGCATAGAGGGTATTTGAAGGCGGGTCCAAGTACGCTTTGATGTTTTTGAGACTACCGAACGTGAGGGAAAGCCGCAAGTCACTGAAAACACATGGGCTTGCATACCTTCGTCGCAGCCCAACTCTGACCCAGCGCCAGAACACCGACGCGCGACGTACAATACGAGGCGTACCAAGAACAAAGGGTCTCACATCGAGAGCACTGTATCCGATATGTTCTCTGACAAAAGAGCCAACAGGATAGGCACCAGATGCTGTGTTCTCGGGCCGGGATGTCTGTCCACTGGGAGGGCCGTCAAGAGGTTGTTCATAGGCCTCTTGAGGAAGACCATTGTTGCAGTCCTGATCCATGAGGCGGAGCCAACAAGGTCAAGGGGTGCACTGATTCGGAGGAGCGGTCTGTGAGGAGCAATCATAGAAGAGGGCCTGTTCCATCCCCATATTTGAGTGATGAGCGCAAGACATTGCCTGAAGGAGAGCGCGCGCAAGAGGTACGGAAGCCGTGTCAAGGAAGCCGCAGCTCCGCCGTGTTAGGATAGGGACGTGCAGGCCAGGGCTGAACTGAATGCGGAACGCACGCCAGGTGCTTCTTCTAGTCAGAAGACCCTTACGAGCACACTGCGACCAGTAAGCGGACAACGAGCTGCATCCTGTAGATTCCATTGGTGACATACAGCAAGCCAGGTCGACTCCAGATGCATCAGCAAGCCCACATAGGCCTAAAGATGCGCCTGGAGGGTCATACGTCGTATACGCACGATAGACACACGCTGCAGGATTCATCGGCAGCGAGCGAGCGGGCCGAGGGCGCAGCGTCGGTGGCATACTGCGTAAAGATCTCCCTTATAGCCACGAACCTATGTCGCTTACCCCCTTGTAGCACTGAGCCCGCGGAGAAAAGAACTGCGTGGACGAGGCCATCGCTGATCGTCGGATCCTGAACTCTTCGTCACCGCGTTGGTACATGCAAAGCTGAACAAATTTCTGAAGTCCAAACGGACGTCTGCAGGTGAGGGAACACAAGCCAGAGGCAATGAAGTCACGGGTGCGGCGGACGTTGCCTGGCCGTTCATGAGAAGAGAGAACACCGAGCGGCGGGCAGTCGGGTATTGAAATGATGCGCCGCCGCCGCCGAGGCCGGGCAGGCCGGTCCAGGGCAGGCGTAATACGCTTGCGAGAGGCTGATCTGCTCCGGCGGGCCGAGCCGTTGTGGGCGGACACGGCGGCGGAGACTGGATCACGCATGGGCTCGGGAAGCGAAGAAGGCACGACCGCTGCCTGGAATAGCACGGAGCAGCCAGCCCACGGCCCATCTCCATCACCTCTCTTCGCTCTCCTTCTCCTTTTTTCGCCCCTCTGCCACGCCTCGCCCCTCCTCCGCCCCTCCGCCCCTCCTGCCTTCCGCTCTCCTTCGACAGCCATGAAATTCTTCGCCGCCGCGCTTTCCGCCACCCTCGCCGCCCTCGTCGGCAACACGGTCGCTCAGCTCCAGGTCACCTCCCCCGGCGGTCCAAACTCGTGGTGGGGTCGGTCGCCTCCTTCCCCGATTCGCTCCTCGCCCGCGTAAACTGAACACCGTCTTCTTCTGCAGTCGCTGAGTCCGACAACGTCGTCTCCTGGACTTGCAGTACCTCACCCTACACGAACTTCACTATCTTGTGCGTATCGCCTCGCGCTCGCCGCCCATGCATGTTCGTGTCTGAGTCCCCCTGTTCAGGATCGCCAACTCGAACCCGGCCATTCTCGTAGCCCCGTTTGCTTTCATCGCTCAGCAGCCTAACTACGACTGCTCTGAACTCATCACCAAGGACCAAGTCAATCAGCCACCCGCCACCGGCTACACCATCCAGCTCGCCGACCCGTTCAACAACACGAACGTGAGCCCGTCTATTCCCATCTCCTCCCTACCGTTCCTCCTCCGTTCCCTCTCACGCCGTTACGAATGCGACGGTTCAACTGACCACTGGCTATTCACTTTAAGGTCTATGCCGAGTCCCAGCCCTTTGAGATCAAAAACCTCGGCTCACCCTACCCTTCCTCCTCGGCGACGCCCAGCTCCGCCACCGCGTCGGGTTCGGCGTCCGCCTCCGGCTCAAGTCCCTCTAGCAGTGCTCAGGGCGATAGCTCGAAGAGCGGCGCCGGCAGCCTCGTTGCCCCCGGTGGCCTCGCTGCTGCCGCCATCGCTGCCCTTGGCCTCATCCTCGCTTGAAGGTCATGCCTCGATCTCACGGTTGTCCTACGAACGTCTTTGGAGGCGGCTCCCTAAATACGTGTAGAGCCTGGTTGTCAGACGCTGTTGTTGCCTCACGAGCATGGCACGGCCTGGACAATACACCACGTTGGCAACATCGGATAGTTGACACTTTCGTGTCGAGTACTCTCCTTGTCTGTTTCTCATCTTGTTCTTTTCATTTGCTTTTGATCGGTCTAGTACAGAGGGTCCACGCGGACGATGCCCTCGTCCTGTATACCTCACAGTCGTTTACTCAACACGCTCTCTTGCCCACCCGCTGTCCTCCCAAAAGATTTGCGCACATCCTCGCCTCGAAGCACCGAAGTTTCGAGGACCGCACGACAAATGCGTTGACGTGAGTTTCAATCTGTGAGTTCCCACGCCGAAGTTGCAAGTTCTGCGCGGTCGCAGGTTCTGGCAAAACTGTCCCAAGGAAAAAAATGTCCCTAGCCGGATTCGAGCCGGCGTCTTCACGGAATTGTGTGACCACAACGTGATGATCTAACCACTAATCGATAGGGACTTGTTATTCGGGGACTGTGGAAGCTATATATCAGCAAAAAGCGGGAGCGGGAGGCCAATGACCACTGACAAGTAGAAGTGTAGCCAAAGATACACTCAGGACTCGCTCTAAGGTAACGGATATGTAGAACAAACTGGTCCTCCTCTTCCTCTTCGCTATCCTACATTGACGCGCAGGGTGTTCGATATACATGGCACCGCAGTCCATCTCAGCGCGGTGGCGATTCCTCGACATCGCTGCCATCACCTACTTTTCGGCAAGCATAGCATGGCCCGCCACCTGTCACCCTCGGGCATGACACAGCAGTCAGCACCAGCCCGCAGCTGGAGCTCCGTCAACCTGACACATGGGTCACACTTGCAGTAGCCCGTCGTCCTTCCCGCGGACGTCAAGCGCCGTGTCATCCGTGTGCGGCCGGTAATGCAGGTCCTGAAGCTCGTGGACCTCCTCGATGTACCCGTCTCTATGCCCGGACTGGACGTCGCGCACGTACACCGACTCGCGGAACCCCCGGCCGGCGCTTGGGCGGTCCCGACGGTCTCCATCGAGGCCGTAGACGTCGTACTCGCGGTCGCGCTCGGCGTTGGCGAGCGTCGTGAGGCCCGCGGCGGGCATGGAGATGCGCGAGGTGAAGAACATGGGCGTGACGTTCTCGGACGTGGTCGGGTACCCGGACGAGCTGTCGGTGGCGGCGCGCCCGAGCGCGGAGCCGTGCAGGTTCAGCATCAGCCGCGACATCATCGTCACCGACACGCTGCTCGCGAACGTCGAGAGGCAGCCGCGAAGGAGGGGCTGGTGGTGTGGACGGGTAGGGTTCAGAGCGTGGTCAGACGTGGAAGGCCTCGCCCGGGCGAGATCGGGTGATGAGAATGCGTACCTCGAGAAACTGCGTGGAAGGGAGCAGTGCGTGGTTAGTGACGGCCGGCGGTGAGCTTGCGTGACGGGGCTTACGTAGAAGGTGAGCGTGTTCAGGAAGTTCACCGAGGCCATGACGCTGCGGGGAGACGAACAGAAGTCAGTTGCGCGTGGGACGGAGGGGAGTGCTGCGGCCGCGGACATACGCGAAGTACATGGCTCCTGCAAATCAGCTCTCGGTCAGGGTGATGCTTCAGAGGCAGTAGAGTGGCGCAACATACCGTCTCGAAGGATCAGCGAGATGATGTCGTGTCTTCCGGAGGTGATGCGGTGTTTGAAGCGCTCCTTGAAGGTCTTGCAAACCGTCAACGTGAAGATCAGGAGGTCGAACAGGAAGAGCGATTCCCAGGAGACCGCGAGTCCTTCCGTCCGCGGAGATTGAGCGCCAGAACGTACAAAGTCGGCATGAGCTGATCACTTACGGACAGCGCTGCCATGCGCAGGATTCAAATAAGCACGGTCAGAGAAACGAGGCGGAAGGAGGGCGGCGTAGAACCGAGGACATACGTCATGTGGTCTGCCTTCAGATGGCAGCCTCCACGAAGCTCGACACCCTGGTGTTGGCCCACAATTGACCACTGCATCCCGGGCAGAGGGTAAGCACGTCGTCTGCGATGCGCGCCAAAGCATGCGTGGGGCTTACACAACAAACACCGAGTAAAGTCGCACCGACCCCGACGACCAGTACCAGGATGCGCCTATCTCTGCCATAGAGCGCATAGGTCCTCAAGAAGAGGATGACTGCGGTGGCATGCGTTCTCAGGAAACGAGGTTCGCGGAGGTTCGGGAGACCACATACAGCATACCACTACCTGATTGATGACGAGGAGAAGTTGACGAAAGAAGGCATATTGTCGACAACTAGGTGAGATCGCCCGGTCATGATCAGGAAGTGCTGATGGCAACGACGACAGATCTAGTCACCTCTGTCAAGACGTCCCACGTGAGCGAAGTACGAAAGGGAGAAGCAAAGCACATACATGCTCGTTGGAAAAGATGTAGAAGTTGCCGGTATTGACTGCGACATCCTGCAGAATCGACTGCATGAAGCTGTCGGGCACGGAGATCAAGACAGGAAGCACATACGCCGAGTACGGGCAGATAGCGGTTAACAAAGAATAAAATTGAGGAGATCGTTCGTGGGTTCTTCCAGACTCTGTAATACTCTTCGCCGAACGTGAGGAAGTAGTCGTAATACAAGACAACTGAACGCGTTGGCTCTCAGTCCTGCTCTTGACGATCGTTCTCTAATAAGGACATACCGACGCCGGCGAGATGGAGGTAGTTGTGGATGTATCTAAGTAGGTTCCCGTACTCAGTCGCCCGGAGGAACCGTATGAGACATGTGCATAGACGTACACTGATTCTGGCACACCGGGGCCATCCACGTTCATCCTAAGCACTCCCAGGTATAAGGTACGGCAGGGCCTGAGCTGAGGAACCGGGTGGGTTCATGAGCGAGGGGAGAACATGAGAGAGAGGGTCGCCGGAGGAGGCGGCGAGAGAAAAAAGGGGGCGGACGAGGTGGATAACCTCCAGGTGGTGGGGATGGTCTTAACTTATGAAGATGGAGTGATTGGCCTTAACTCTGGCCAGCGGCTGTTCGGGAAGAACGGGCTGACGGGATTATGCAGTGGATGCATTCTGCAGTCTTTCTCGGAGGCGGACAACTGCAAAGCTTCCTTCTGATCATCGTCTGCCGATTACCCGAGACCCCGCAACACGGGCACAGCCTGATCCCATCACTCCCGCATCCAGCTCCCTCCGGCGCTCGAGTCTGTTTCTTTCCCGTGCCCGGTCGCTATTCCCGTAGGGATAGTCCTCGGCGTTCGCCTCTCACACATCATGTCGTTTAGTACTACTCCATGTGCAGTGTCGCCTCAAGCTCCGCACGTATCCATCGTCGACGCGCCCTTCAGGCCTTCTCGGCCATGGTTGTCGCTCCAACAAGCGTCTGAGCGCGGCCAGCGCTGGACTCGAACGCAACGCCGTCGGGCAACGTGGTTCACAAACATATACCAAATAGAGAACAATCGTCACCCGGCTCCAGTCTGGGTGCATTCCGTGCCTTGCTTTCGCTCAAAGCACCCGAGCAAAAGCCACTCTGAAGTTTGCTCCTGCTGGCTGAACTATCTGATTAGCGCCATTGGCCAGTCTTCGCGGGTTCACTTGAGCAGCGCCATGATATGCAGGGCCCGAGAACCGTAAGATGCATTATCCCTGCCATGTTTCTCAAACTTGTTGCGTGCATCGACTTCGTCCTGAAGGATGGAGGAAGGACGACCGGCTTACTCATGCTTAAGGGGCAACGATCCCGGTGCTCGGTCATCCAGCACTCTACATGTTTTCATCGTATGTTCGCGTGCCTAGACCATAATTAGGCTCGAACGCACATATGTCTCGTCTCACATTAGATCCTGTTGCACCTGCGGCCGTATGCGGCAACCTGCGGAGAGGACGAGGTACAAGATCGCAGTACAGACAGTACAGCATGTACGTCCGGGCGCGTGCATAGTCAGACGAGGAAGCGCAGAAACAGGCCATGTAGCTTTCATCCTCGCACTGCAGGCGTCAGTCAATGTAGGCCCCGGGGCCCCTGTGTTCTCCCAATCACCGTGCCTCTGTGAGAAAGGTACGACCAGGGTTGCGCTAGAGATCTAGGTGATCAAGGATGTATCCCGCCGCCATCCCGCGAAAGGCGGAGCTGACGTCCTCACGCCTGGCCAGCTATCCAAGGCTCGGATACGACTTGGTCCTACAGCATCTCGATCTAGAGCCTATTGCCCCGCTGGAGGAACAAGTTGCGAGGTCATACAGCCAATGGGATGCACGTTAGCAGCAGAATAGAAGCCTTCCCATGGCAAACCCTCGTAAGCAAGCTCCTGAGGGCCGTCTTCAAAGCCGACGGATCGCATGCAAAGCACTGTATCTCAAACGGACAAAATTCACCCATTCCGTACGCAATCTCAACGATCTCTTACGAAGAAAATTTCTGCCGGCATTATCAGACCTACTTTCAACTCTGCCAAGATCGCTTATGTATGTCCGCCTCCAGCGTTATGAAAAATGAATGTCCACCAGCTGAAAAGGTTTTGGCCTGACGCTCGACGAAAATGTATCGCGCTACGAAGATCATACGGCGACAACGCAGTCAAAGCCAGCCGCAGTAGTTGCGGCTGTCAAAACCCGTCGTTGCAGGAGGGGGAAGGTCAAAATAACTTACACAAGTTAGTACGCTTCATACAATCAGCTGTTCCTCCTACGAACGAACCTGTGCAATAGAGTAGAACCGGGTGCTAACCCTCCGCCCATCGAAACCTCCAGGAGCGCCGCAAACAGTGATTGGATGAGAGTGCCGGTATTCCCTCGATAATAATGTATCACAACAGGTCATCAGAGCGGCCAGCCGCACTACTGGGGAGAACACAAGAAGGCGAAGAGCCCGCCTGTTCCGCAACGAAAGAGTCGCTAAACTGCCGAGAATTGAGTAAGACTGAGGCAATCGCTGGTGTGTCTCCCCAGAGTGATGCTTCAGCCAGCCCGGAGGAGAGATGGTCGCCACAACACGGAGAGACGAATAGCCTGGGCAAGTCTTGTGTTGCCCTATCGACAGTCAGCAGGTACGCCAGTCTTACCTGACTGGGTGTGAGAGTTCGTGTGCGTGCGCAACAGCGGCGATGGCGATGTGAGCGTCGGCGCCGACGGAAGATATGGCGGTGTCCGTTTTGTTTGAAGAAGGTAGGCTATGGTTTGATCCTGCAAGCCCGTGAGGAATACCTATAAATGAGGGATACACATGTGCACTCCTTCCTTCTATGACTAGCGGAGGATGTAAGGACTATCTTGCAGTACCTCCAGGAGAGAGGAAGCATCGAGGAGCCATTCGGGGGTCTGGCTGATCCAGATGTGGGAGTTCTCGTGCACTCATCGGGTATGATGGGAACGCATATAGCAAATAGTGATATCATGCGAAACGAAGCCCTTGCGACCGCATGAACGCCAAATAGACCGACGGGCCTTCCTTCGTGTAAGTACAGCCAAGATAGCCCCCTGACATACCCCGATTGGGGAAACCGAGTCCGAGGTCGATCACTACCGCGGGAACAAACTTGGTATGCCGGTACGCTGGACTAGACTCCGACAGGAGAAGTTTCAATGCAGGATGTCGATCTACGCAAGTCGTGCGTATGCGCCTTAAACAAAAATGGTCGCTCATTCAATCTTACTGACATGTGTACACGCCAGCACGACGTCCTGGATTGGCTAGAGAAGCATGCCACGTTCCAAGGTCTCGAAAGGGCGATACTCATGGATTGGAAGCCCAATTCTAGTGGTGCACAGGATCCATCAGCTCAGGCAACTTCGCAGCTTCTTTCGAGGAGAGGAGTCCCACTCGGATCATAGGATTAGCAGTGCTCTCAGCGGCTGTAGGGGAAATTATAGCAGATGGTGGTTGAGAATGCGACACAGTTGTAGCTCCGCCGTCAAGTGTCCTGTTGACACCGTCGTCGTTCCTCCTGACCGTGTGATGCCGAGCACTAGGATCTGACAGACGCGCTGCCAGCTGCAGACTGGGAGCTGTATCACGGCCGTACTGTGCATTTGCGCTTCAAGCGCTTCTAGAACAGTGCAAATCCACTGGCGGCGACGGAAAGCAGGGTTTATACCCAGCTTGTTGTGCACAACCAGGCAGCTCAGCACTACTGTAATAACTTGCAGACATGGGTGAGCGAACGTGACGCAGGGAGGAGGGCCGATTTGGAGAAGTCACCGATGGTGACCGATTGTCACAGCGGTTAGATTACAAATCGGAATGATTTTGGTGCTGATGACCTCTGATCGGCAACTCCCCGCGCCACCCATAAAGAGAGCATCCCTCCGCCCAGCAGACCTCCCAACCAACCTCTCTCCTTTCTTCTTCCACCTCTTCCGCCATGACCGACAAACGCGACGTTTTCGTAAGTATTGCTTTCCATATCACACCATCCCCTCGCAATCCTTACGTTTATTTGAGCATGTGCTGACCATCTTCTTTGCTTGATATCGTTACTGCATTAACTACGGGGTCGCTTGTTACGGACGCGTAGTTCGATATCGCCATCAACGACCAGCCCGCTGGCCGCATCGTCTTCAAACTCTTCGATGACGTTGTTCCCAAGACGGCCCGTAATTTCCGCGAGCTCGCTACCGGTCAGCACGGCTTTGGCTACAAGGGCTCCTCTTTCCACCGTATCATCCCCAACTTCATGCTTCAGGGTGGTGATTTCACTAAGGTGAGTTCGTTCATCCGCCTTTCACATTGAACGTGGGCCTGACATCACTTGCAGGGTAACGGCACCGGTGGCAAGTCCATCTATGGCGAGAAGTTCGAGGGTGTGTAGCTATATGCGTGTCGGGTTGTGGCGATAACCTTACTATCTCCCAAACACAGACGAAAACTTCCAACTCAAGCACACGAAGCCCGGTATTCTCTCCATGGCCAATGCTGGCAAGAACACCAACGGCTCTCAGTTCTTCATCACCACCGTTGTGACCTCGTGGCTCGATGGCGCTCACGTCGTTTTCGGTATGTTGCTGCTTGAGCTGGCTTCACTCGCCCCGCTGACAAAAGTGGCAGGTGAGGTGAAGGAGGGCATGGACCTCGTCAAGAGGATCGAGTCCTTTGGCTCGGCTTCAGGCACTCCTAAGGCCCGCATCACCATTGCCGACTCTGGCGTTCTCTAAACTGCCCCCTGTTTTTTCGATGGGGTCCGGGCGGTTCAGGTCTTTTCCAGTGATAGGACGATAGAAGTGAAGAAGCATAAGAAAAGTTAACCTTGTACTTTCACCAGGCGTAGTAATTGCACCGTTGTCGTCACCCTGTACTTTGTTCTTGGGTGGTCCGATTGAGTGTTCAGCGATGCATGCTTGTTGACTGTTGGCTCGGCCAATTCAGCACACTGGCTGGGGAGAGCGAAGCACGAACCAGGTCACGTTCGGCATGACATCGATGCCGGCATTCTAAGCGTTGCTCAAGGGTCATTCCAGGAAGGATTCAACGAGGTCGAGGCGGTGCTTCTCCAACCCTAACTCCAGCCCTTGTGCACGCCTCGTCGTCGGGCTCCGAGGGTTATGTGACTAGCTTTTGGGCTTTCCTGGTGCGAGTGACCGAACCAAAGCCAACCAGTTGACGCAGCCTGCAGTGTCTAGTAGGCCTGGGGGACTCTAACCCCTTTGGCCTTGAACTATTGGGTCCCACGCGCTTCGCGGTTCGATGTTGGGAAAAGTTCATGCCTCGATTGTAGATCTCTAACACTTCCTCAGGCAGACCCGCGAAAGTTGCACCATCTAGTAACACGGGTTACTCCAGAGGCCCTGGCCTCTCCCCCGCGTTGGTGTCGCCCTCGCGCTACTGAGAGTTAGAGTATACCTATATTTGGGTCTCCCTCTATGGCATGCGGCCTTTGCCGGTACGTCGTCATCCTTGCGTGCGATTGCACTTCCCGGCGGGTTGTCTCAACCGCAGGCCTGCGACCTTACAAATCTATAATCCAAAGTTACCACGCCTATGCTTGCTTGCTGGAAGGAATGGCGTATGTTTGATACCTGCGGACACTTCGCCCAAGACGGCCCCTTCGTGGAGTGGGAGATCAGGTGTTTGGGTTTGGTGCAGCTCTTACGCCGTATCGTCTTTCCGACAACTGACTATCTGTCCCTACTCCGGATTGTCCCAAACCCTACCCACTAGAAAGTTACCTTCGCGTCACTATCATCAGCCAGCTTTGCAGGGGTTACATGCCATAGCAGCTGCAAGTCCGAGCGGAGTCGACAACCACCCTGTAGAGCTATGGTCTCCGCTGCAGGGTCTTCACGCGAGGGCGCGACTTTGGAGCGCGAGCCTTTACTCTCGAGCGTATCTGGAGACGACGAGTCTGACACGTCGAAGAACTATGCTTCTGTCGACATACGTGCAGTCGCGCTCCTAGATGAGGACGACGAGGCGCCAGAACGTAAGCTTTGACATACGAACGCATGCGCTCTCATTAACGCTGCTCATGACGACTTGTCGCTGACGGAAGAGCTTCCCGAGGACAAGCGGCAGCTAGGTACGCAGTATGCTATATTCAGAGATAAGAAGTGCGTACACGGAGACATGGGATTAATTGATCGTCGCACTGCAGGCCTTCTAAGCACCGCTTCGCTGATATTCAACCGTGTCATTGGAACTGGGTACTGCCCTTATCTTGCATGAGATGTAGCCAGTTTGATACTGACCCTATGTAGCATATTCGCCACGCCTAGCGTGATCCTTCGCTCGTCTGGCAGCGTCGGCCTTTCGCTCATCATGTGGCTGCTTGGCGCTACCGTCGCCCTGTGCGGCACAGCGGTATACATAGAACTTGGAACTGTAGGGACCTAGTTCCCCATGGTATTCTCTCGTCGTTGATCGTTTTGAGTGCAGGGGCTGCCCCGAAATGGAGGCGAGAAGAACTACCTTGAATTCATCTACAGACGTCCAAAGCTTCTCGTTACTTGCGTGTACGCAATGTATGCTGTCCTGACCGTGAGTACTCGGTATACTTTGGAACACTTGCGGCTTTCACCTTCATGGACTCATGAGGTACCTTTGACAGGGATGGCAAGCTGCGTCCTGCTCAGTCTTCGGGGAATGTGCGTTTGGACTTGACTGACCAATATGCTGATAGTCCTCACACATCTGTGTCCAGATGCTTTGCATGCATTGAACCCCTCTCAAGCACCATCTCCCACTACGGCTCGGCTCGCTGGAGTACTATGCATCACGGTTGCGCTCTTGCTACACGGGACGATGCTGAAGGCCGGGCTCCGCGTACAGAACGCTCTCGGTCTATTCAAGCTGCTTATCCTTGTCGGCATCGCGTTGAGTGGGCTCGCATCCTTACTGCATTTGAGAGGCTTTCGATTAGAGAACGTGAGATTCAGCCATTCCATGCCGCGTCAGAGATCTGAGCTGAAGGTCGGGCGATTGGTTGCAGCCCCCTAGGAATCTCGAGTGGGATCGGATGTGGAAAGGGAGTCTGGAAGGCGGCGCCAATGCCTTCGTCACGGGCCTATTCAATGTGATATGGTGTGGCTATTCAACGTTATAGGTGGACGGTTCTCACTCAGTACATCTACGCAGGTGCTTCATCGGATATTCGAACGCGAACTACGCACTCGCCGAAGTACGCGATCCAATACGCACGATCAAACGAGCTGCTCCCCTGGCTATGCTCTCCGTCACGCTCGTCTACCTGCTCGTCAACGTCGCCTACTTGGCAGTCGTAGACAAGGACGAGATTGTCGGGAGCGGGCGCATCGTCGCCGCTCTGCATTTTGGGAAGCTCTGGGGCGTTGGTGCTGAGCGAGTGCGTACGAGAGACCTCTGTCGATGCACATGGCGCTCATGAGGAATTTGCAGGCAGTAAGCGTGATCGTCGCTCTATCGACGTTGGGAAATATCCTCGCAGTACTCTTCACTCACGGAAGAGGTACGAGCTATCTCACTGCGGGTCATTGCCAATGTTCACTTATGTCCTCGTTTAGTTGTACAAGAGCTGGGTAGAGAAGGCGTCCTTCCGTTCTCATCCCTTTTTGCTAGCAACAAGCCGTTCAACGCGCCTTTCGCCGGCCTTTTTGAACAATGGCTTGTGACATCGACGCTGGTGCTGATGGTCCCTCCCGGCGACGCGTACCTCTTCATGCTCAACCGTAAGCTGCGGTTCATTGCATTGGAGCTTCATGCGTTCCTGACGCCTATTATTGAAGTATCATCCTATCCCCTCGCGCTTATCAACATGTTCGTGTCCGGTGGCCTGGTTTTCATCCATCTTCCGGACGTGTGGTTGCCCAACAGACTGCAGAAACTCCGCACGTCTTATGACTGGCGCCCACCATTCAGGGCATGGACGCTAGTGGTCTCATTCTTCTTCGTCTCGAACATATTCCTCGTCGTCGTGCCGCTCATGCCTCCTTCGGGAGAATACAGGGTATACGATCATCTTCCATACTGGGTACGCCATCTATATCTCCTTTCGCTTCCCGTGAGGGACTGATCAGGTAACTGACTGATTTGTGATGCAGCTGCACGTCCTGGTATCATGGCTGATTTCCTTGGGAGGTGTTGCGTACTGGTACATATGGTGTGTATGGTTACCCAGACGCGGTGGCTACGCCTTGGTGCGGGAATGGGTGAGAGATGACGACGGTACGAGTCGACGAGTGGTTCGGAGGGTGAAGACCACGACGTAGACAGCGGTAATCCATGAGCGGTGGTGTTCTCTCACACGACCTGACAGACGTTACGTCTTTCTGCACGCGACCGCTGGGTTTCCATTGCTGCCGCCTCGCTCCAGCTGCCGTGGGGCGCCCGCGTATCGACTGGATTGAGTGGACTACAGCCGGCTGAATTTTCTGGGCCGTTCCAACGACGAAGGAGGGTCCAACTACACTTGCCTATTTGGGCGGGACTATCCACTATGACGTAGCACGTGCACTGAGTCGCGTCTATGATGCAAGCGTCCCACTCCTCACCACAACTCAGCCAGCCTGGACGGCCCGCTATATAACGTAGGCAAGCATGGAGAGAACCCCTTACCACGCATTCGACTCTTGCACGCATTCACAGCTCATCCGACCACTTTACTTCACGTCCTAGTTTACGACTTCCTATCCTTCTTACCTTTCCTTCATCATGTCTGGCTCTGACGAGACTCCCGTTACTTTTGGCCGCCACAACGACTTTGTGGGCACCGACGCCAGCCGGCACAGGATCCCTGGCGCTGACAAGGCCACCACTGGCCACCACTTTGTGGCTATTGACGTCCCTCACGGTATGTAAGAGCCTTACGTGGAGGGCGTGTCGAGAACAAGACTGACGGCGGCGTACAGAGCAACAGCGGCCGCAAGAACACTTGCCGCCGTCGACCGGACGGGATGCACCTCCTTCCAGCATTGAACCTGGTACGCGGACGTCGCATACGAAGGGTAAGCACACCCAGGACCCAACGCTTCCGTCGAGCGAGTAGCTGACAACGTGACCTAAGGCCTCGAGTCCGATATCCTTAAGGCTCATGCGGCCTCCCCACGCGAGCCGTCACCAACCCGTCCCATCCACGCGGACTCGGAGGGCAAGCCTCTCCCTGCTGCCCCCGATTCGCGGACGGTCATCGACAAGGACCCGTACGCGACGCCCACATCCGTCGGCGACACCATCACTGGCGCTACTTCGAAGGACGTGCACGACCACTACGGTCACCCTGGCTCCGGCATGAGCAGCGCGGAGATGCACCACGACGGCCATCCACACCGGAAGCGCCAGATGCGAGGCGCGGACCAGTTTGGCTCGGGCGAGATACCGCGGGAGATTGGTACCGAGGCGGAGCAGCCTGGCGAGCTTTACAAAAGTGGGACGGTGATGGGTACGAAGGAGCGGAGAACGCGCTGAATCGGACGCTGTTGGCATCATGAAGCATCTGCAAAGCAATTGTATTACTAGTGTACAGTGCAATCGACAGGGCTCATCGAACACAAACACCGTACGACGGTGCGTGCATCGCGCACAGCCTAGGTCCCTATGAAGTCTCCTCGTCAAGAAAGGATCTCTGGACAAAGCGGAAGTAACAATCAGACACGACGTGGACCTGCGTTGCAGTCCTCCTGAGCAAATCGTCCAGTAAATAATCCATGTTTTGAAGTCAGTTGGCTGAGCTCCATTCGTACTGATACAGTATGTCGAATCATGATACAACGCAGAATAAGAATAGAGAACGAGAGACGAAGTGAACACAAGCAGGGCGGGCGCAGCCCTATCGAGAGAGATATAGGTGGTCTAACGGTCACAGGAAGAGTCAGAAAAGTGGGGTCGTGAGATAGGGAACGGTGTTGGTCAAGGATGAGCCATGCGATAGGGAAAGCCCGCGATGAAAGCTTGTGGATGACTCATGAACGCATGACGAAGACAGCCGTGAGGATGACGGCGGCAACAGCGAGAGAAGCGACGAGGAGCGCAACAAGGCACCGCTTCGCCCACTTCACCTCCGTCCGCCGCATCGACTCGATCAGCTCCTGCCGCTCATGCTCAGGCTTCGACGTTTCCCAGTCCGAGGGCGCCTCCAGCGGCGAGAGCAGTATCAACGCTCCTGCCAGCCAGAATAGAGGAAACACTGTATCATACCAAATCTTTCAGCTATCTTTCCGAGCCGACAAGGGAATCAGGGCTACTCACGGAAGCCGAATTTGAAGAGGTACATCGCGAGCGTCGGCTGCTCGGATACCCGCGAATACGCAGGTGGGTCGACCGAGTACTCATACGGAGGCGGAAGCGACTCGACGTCGGTGGGGGTGGGTGCGCGCGCGTCGTCGTGACGGCTGTCGCGCGTGCCGGTGAGACTGGGGGTGCGACGGGAGTTCGAAGGACGCGAGACGCCGAAGAAGTCGTCGATGGGGTCCGTAGTGGTCTCGTCAGCGGACGCGCTGGCGCGAGACGAGTGTGTGCGCGCCGGGGTCGGCTGAGGAATCTGGGCCTCGATGTCAACTTCTGGAGTGGATGAGCGGTCGAAGAGGCCGAAGAACGTAGGGCGGGTGGTCGATGCGGAGGAGGCGGAGGAGGCGGACGCGGACGACATGGTGAAGAGACGCAAGACAAGTGAGTGTTAGGTGACTCGAGAAGACTTTGCTGGTTCGGGTTCTGAGAGGTGGAGGACGACTGATGAGGCCATGGTAGACAAGTACAGGGGGTATAAATCCCTCTCGCGAGACGCAATTGGGAGGCAATCCACTGAGAAGCGAGAAGGCCTCTCAGGTCGATGGAGGCAATCGAGCAGAGCGCCGTCGTCGCCAAGTGCCCGATTGCCTTCGCGCGGGCGTCTATCTCCGTCTACGCGAGAGAACTGCGAGGTGGGCCAAAGTCCTACAAACAAACGCCCACCTTGCTCCGTTCGCAGGTCGTCGTGGCGACGCAGAGTGGCCATGTCGTCGTGATGCGTCTGCCGTAATCGATTCTCGCGGATGCCGGCGCGTCATATCCGTTTTTGTCGAGTGTGAGAAGGGGCGGGATATCTGGACTTCCAACAGGTTACTGAACTGCATTCCAAAGACAAGGCCGGATGGGGCTGGAAATGAGCAAAAAGGAAGCTATAGCCCACCGCGGGGGTCGAACCCGCAGCCTTCAGATGCCCGGTCCTAGAGGACGGATAAAAGTCTGACGCTCTATCCGATTGAGCTAGGCGGGCTTATTGACAGAGACTTTGTATGCCTAGAGAAGCGTTTACGAGGAGATGCAATGCTTCGAAACCGGCTTAACTTCCAAGTTGAAGAGTCTCCCTCTTTCCCAGATATTTCACACCTCGGAAGTAGGCCTAGGGACAGGACAGGGTCCGTGACAGCAGCGAAACGAACTCCCAGATCGTATGGTGGGTCGACTCGCTTCCGCCATACGAGCAAATAATGCAAGTTGCTGCACAGTATGCGTAGAATGTCAAGCCATGCATGCCCCAACGCAAGGGTTGAGGGTCCCAGACGCTCTCTCCGAGTTGGGCTAGGCAGATGATGTCAGGCGGTTCGGCCGTAACGTACTGGCTCGCACACTAACTCGATTTGAACGTTTGCACCCACGTGCGAGAGGCTTTTTGGAGGCGCACGCTATGTAGAGATCCCTCAACGACCATGTCGTGCCTTCACATCGTGGCGGAGCCGAACATCCAATGCTGAGAAGGTGACGAGAGACCACCGTGAACACCATCTGTCATTCGGGTGAAACAACGCGGCCCAGTCTAACCGGCAGATGCTGAGAAGATACTAGGGTAAGCTGGTTAAAGGGTTGGTGGGCGGCGCCCAGTATGACGGGAAGAGTGAGTGTTGAGTCGGCGGTGAAGGCTGTGGGCGTCAGCGAACAGGAGTTGCCATATATGGAGACGAAGGAAGCAATTCTTTCGTCTGGCCCACCGACGTGACGAGGTCTCCGATCTGCTCGTCTTGTCCTTGTCGTCCAAGAAGCGTGCGCAGAAGGTCGAGTCTCTTTCTCGCTTCGCGCGCTGTCACATTCAGCGCGTCATGCCTCGCGCGCGGAGACCGGCCGCGCGGCGAGCGGCGAAAGACTCTGGCCAGATATGGGGTGCCCATGCAGTGCGTCCGGTGGGAGGATCGTCCGTGGCACTCCGTTCGCCGCCCGCTGGCGTCTGCTCCTTCCCAAAGCAGCGCAAAACGCTATCTCTCTTCCCGATCCGGGCAGCGGACTGGCATGGACGCAGCTCCTGCTGTCGAAGAGAAGACGGGCGTGATGGACGGTCTGTCCTCCGCTCCCAGGTATATATACCGCCCGTCCCCCGCCCCCGCCCGCCTTCCCCCGTCTGCATCAACGCCGCACCAGCTTCCCAAGTCTATTCGACAAGCACACCTTTACACCATACCCCCGTAAATAGCACCCTTTCGGCACTTTGAATCTGCACCTTCCGTCCGCATACACCTACTCTCTGCATATTACTTCTCTTTCGTCTCGACCTCAGCTCACAGCTCTCTCAATAGTGGTTCTACGATCTTTTCACCTTCTGCACTTTCCTACGCAATGTCCAGTCCTTCCTCTCTCGTACACCTTTCCCCTGATCGCTCTCCTTCGCTATCCTCAGCTTTTCCCCGCTCATCTTCTGGCGAAACTCCGTCCACACCTCCCGCCGCAGCCGGATGTCTCCCACATGCACCGCCTACTCCCCCAGACTCCTCCTCTCGCACCGCCCCACAGGTTCCTCCATCTCCCTGCCCTGACTCTACTCCTGACACTTCCACCGCTCTCTCATTATCGTCCACTCTTTCCGCCGCCGCACCTCAGTTTCAGTCTCGCCTCCTAGACACACCCATTGACATACATCAATTAGCTCCGGAACTTAACAGTCCAGCTGCATCCTTGGATTCTGCAGCCGATGCTACCAACCGTGAGTCCACTTGCAGGTTCCTTGAGCAGGGCAGCCCAAGTAAGCTATTCGGTAGCTACGAGCGTTGATCTTCTGCTAATATATGCGCCGCTTGCGAACGAAAGCGCCAACTCAAGATGCCACTTCGCGTCAAGGACCACTTGCCGCGCTTCCCCCGCCTTTCGTGCCGGGTACAAATCGCAACAAAGGCGAGCAAACGCCGCCGCCGCCGACGACCATCACCTCTCAAACAGATCAGTCCCAAACGAAGCCCCCAAACGTGTATATCAATGGCCTTCCCCCGAACTTTCCTGAGGAAGACCTGCTGGCCATGACACGCCCGTTTGGTAACGTTTTGAGCGTACGAACCTTCACGCGACATGTGAGCGATAAACCATCGTAAGTTACGGTTTCATTCTCGCTGTCTGGGTTACGTTGGGGCATATATTTGGAACCCGAGGAATGGCTCTGCTAACCGTGTTTCTCTTTTTCGCATCGATAGGGGATATGGTTTCGTACTGTGAGTGATCAGGACGGACCAGACCCACTGTCGCTCGCTCTCGCTGATGCGTATGAACTGCAGCTTCGAGACACTTGAAGCAGCGGAGCGATGTATCGAGGCTCTCCGTAAGTATCGTAATCTGCACCCATCATTCTCGAAGGTAAGTAGTGCTGATCGATGACTGTGTGGTATTTTCTAACTTTAAATCCCAGCAAGTTCATAAGATCCCGGGTACCGCCTATGCCTCCGCGCCTTCGGCCCCCAACACCGGCCCCGCCGACTCGTTCAAAGCGCGGATGGAACAGCTTCGTGATACGACCTCCACGAATCTCTATATGGAGGGGCTTCCGCTCAGCATCACTGAGGATACCCTACGCGCTCTTGTGACGCCATACCGTATTATGAGTTCGCGCTTTTTCCACTCGCGCTTGAACCATCCGCCTAGGATCATAGCCTTCGTTAGGTATGCGTTTGTACATGCCCACATCATTGCGCTTGCTAATATATGACTATCCCCTTTCTCTAATCACAGACTCGAGACTAGGCAAGCGGCAGAGGATATCGTCGAACGCCTTCACGGGCGACTGGTTCGAGGATGGAACGAGGCCGGGTGTCGAATCTCGGTCCGATTTGCTGACACACCTGAGCAGCGCGAGTTGCGGGTACGATAGGTGTTTCTTACGAACGTCATGCGTCTTCCTGACAATCTTGAGGTAGCGAACTGAGCGTCATACTCGTGAAGATGAGCAATCTCCAGCTCGCTTAACGATGGCCCGTGCCGCTCTACTCAACCTGAAGGGGACGCAATACCAGTCCGGCGCATGTTCGCCGACTCTCGGAGGTCTCGATACGGCTACTCTCACGAGTCCTGTCACTCCAAATCTCGGATTCATGCTAAACGGGCTTGGATCTGGTACCTTAGGAGGCCAACTATCACCCGTTTCTCGTCCGTCACCTCTCCACGCCCAAGAGTCATTCACCGGCGGCCCTTGTGGCGCACAGGACATCGCTTCACTTGTCGACAGCGCTTCCGCTTTCAACGCCCTCAACGCGCAAGCGGCCTACGTTCGTGCGCCGGACTTGCATCTTCCCCAACAGCTCGTCCAGAACGGCGCCACCAACGGTCTTGATGAGCAGGCACAACTGCGACTTGCCTTGTTGAGTATGCAAGGCCCGCGTAGCAGCGCGCAACAGGGCTATACCCCAGTGGAGCGGCTTATCCTTCAAGCGCATGCTCGACAGCGTGCGAACACATTGGGGACGACCCTTCAGAATGTCCCGGACTGCCTTCAGGATCCGCGAAGTGCTGTTGAGCCTCGTTCAGGTAGTCTGGCCACGGGCGGACCAGATATCAACCGCCGTCTACTGGAGTGCTTGCCCACAATGTCGGAGGACGACTTCCATGCGTCCGCTACCGCGCTCCAGGGTCAACAATGCCTCAAGCCGACCTTCTCGCGCCACGGCGATTCGGCAGTGCTTGGACGTACAAGAGGAGATTCGTTGGTGCCCAACACTGAGGATCAACAATCGCGGCAGCGAAACCACACTCTCGCCGCGCAAGTTCGTCCGGAGCTGGGCGATCAAGGCCTCCACACTCGCTCGTCTACCCTCCCCTCGCCATATCCCGGCTTCCGTAGCCATTCCCATAGCCTCTCGAACGCCAGCATCGCCGAGTACGATCCCAGCAAAAGTACCTTCAACAGCGCTCCGGTCAACGATGGTCAGAAGTTCCGTCCCTATGTCACAAACAACGGTGCACGCTTCGCTATCAACCATCAACATGGTTTGCAATCGCTTACCAACACCAGTAACGCAAGACGCCTCCCATTCGGCAATAATCTCGGTGCGAAAGCGCAACCGAATACCCATACTCTATTCACCAGCAAGAGCAACATCAACTTAACTAGCGCAGGCACCCGTCCCAAGGGGCAGAACGTCGTTGTTGCTCCTTCCTGCGTTTCTACCCTTGCTCCTCAGGCAAATCGCACGGAGGAAGATAGCCAGCATGCCGTACTTGGGAGTAAGAGTCCACAGGACGCTGATGCAGATGACGATGGGTCACCAGTCGTCTCTCCTGCTCTTACATATTCGGCTCGCACCCCGGCGTCACTCAGTCCGGCGACGCCGTACTCTGGCTTCTTCTCCGAAAGCGCTGGCGCATTCAAGGAGACGCTGCATGGTACTGGCACTGCAGGCGATAGCGAAGACGCCCTTCGTGTGGGCAAGGAGGCGGGAGAGAACCGGGAAGCCGCAGTGGACGGCTGAGTCAGTAAGCCTAGACGTCTCCTTTCAGCTCCCGCGATCGCAGGTACTCGACATCTTGAGACAATCCTATCCGCAGGCTGCGACACTTGTTGTACTATGTAAGTGACCTACGACGCGCTAGCTAGAGCTACACCGTCCCAGTGTACGATGTTCCGTGTAATGGTAGACGACTTCCTCGCGGCGGCCACATGATCAGTATACGCGCAAGGCCAGCGATTGATCTGATCTCAGAGTAGGCCAGTGCATCACGCCCAACTGAAGTTCACGCCCACTGATTCCCGGAGTCATCAACACCTGTTGGACGCAGTGCGCAAGGCTGCTCTGACAGAGTACCAAAGTTGTCAGTGAGTTGTTCGCCTGGCTGACAAGCCATCGGAGATGCGGATACCAATTGGAGAGGTGACTTTAAGACCTGCCAAAGCAGGCAACTCTATGGTGGGCGTTTGTTTGGCTGGCTTTGTCCTCATGCGCACTCCCTCTCCCTCACAACAGACGCCCGTTGAATTGCCTCCATCGGCCACAGAGCTTTAGCTTCTCACCCGGATTGCCTCCCAATTGCGTCAATATATAACCCCTGTACCTTGTCTACCATGGCATCATCAGTCGTCCTCCAGCTCTCAGAATCCGAACGAGCAAAGTCTTCTCGAGTCACCTAACACTCACTTGTCTTGCGCCCTCTTCACCATGTCGTCCGCGTCCGCCTCCTCCGTCTCCTCCGCATCGACCACCCGCCCTACGTTCTTCGGCCTTTTCGACCGCTCATCCACTCCAGAAGTTGACATCGAGGCCCAGATTCCTCAGCCGACCCCGGCGCGCACACACTCGTCTCGCGCCAGCGCGTCCGCTGACGAGACCACTACGGACCCCATCGACGACTTCTTCGGCGTCTCGCGTCCTTCGAGCTCCCGTCGCACCCCCAGTCTCACCGGCACGCATGACAGCCGTCACGACGACGCGCGCGCACCCACCCCCACCGACGTCGAGTCGCTTCCGCCTCCGTATGAGTACTCGGTCGACCCGCCTCCGTACTCGCGGGTATCCGAGCAGCCGACGCTGGCGATGTACCTCTTCAGATTCGGCTTCCGTGAGTAGCCCTGATTCCCTTGTCAGCTCGGAAAGATGGCTGAGAGACTTGGTATGATACAGTGTTTCCGTTGTTCTGGCTGGCAGGAGCGTTGATACTGCTCTCGCCGCTGGAGGCGTTCTCGGACTGGGAAACGTCGAAGCCTGAGCATGAGCGGCAGGAGCTGATTGAGTCGATGCGGCGGACGGAGGTGAAGTGGGCGAAGCGGTGCCTTGTTGCGCTCCTCGTCGCTTCTCTCGCTGTTGCCGCCGTCATCCTCACGGCTGTCTTCGTCATGCGTTCATGAATCGCCTCCCCGGGATCTAGTCTATCCTGCGATTATCAAACCTCAAGCAAAACCAAAAGAACCCGCATTCTCATGCGCCGAATGAGAGGCAATACCTCCGCCCTACTCGTCCTGCGACTTACCTCTACGTTTTTGTCGTCCTCTGTTCGGCCAATCGGGCCTGCGGTTTCCTTTCCTCATTGAGGCAGTGGCCACGTCCAGCGACGTTAACGGACTTCCTCGACTTGCATATTGTTATTGGTTATTGTATTACTATCGCACAATGTGTATCAATATGAATAGTCTCGTGAATCCGACCTCGCTGAGCCTGATGTGAACGCGGCCGCACAGTTGAGCTACTTGGTTGACACTGAGCAGCCGGTCGGTCTGACTGCTTCGATTGTTGCAACTTCATGGGATGCGAAGTACAGAGATTGGATACACAGTGAGAAAGCAAGACTGGTGAAAATGTCAAATGGTGGGGGTGAAATAGTGGGACCTTGACTTGGAGGAGCTGTATGTCAGATCTGAATAGCGATAGGAGGTCGATCGAGAAGAACGAAGGCGAAGGCGAAGGCGAATGCGGATGTGGATGTGAATGCGAAAGAATAGTCGTGTGGCGAAGCCGAGCCTCGTCCTCGAGGTGGTTCCAGCGGCAGCCATGTCAACGACCGGACGGAATAAGAGGGCAAAAAAGCGTGAAACGGAAGGGTGGATGCATAGGAGGAAGTGTAATTGGAAGCAGAAATGCATATATGGGAATCTGATAGGAGAAGTGAACGCATAGATGGGATCCTCTAAACCGCGCCAACGACCTCTGGGGCCGGAACGGGTGCAGTCTTCCGCGAGAGCCATCCACCCTCCTTCCCCCAGGGAGCGAGAAGCCACTCTTTCATCCTCCGCGCCTTCGGAACCGGGCTGGTCCTGCCCTTGTGGCCGTCCGACAACCTGAGGATCCTGCCTGATTCCTTGTGGATGAAGAATC
Organism: Trametes punicea; assembly: GCA_025528855.1. Lineage (NCBI taxonomy): Eukaryota > Fungi > Basidiomycota > Agaricomycetes > Polyporales > Polyporaceae > Trametes > Trametes punicea. The sequence goes on from VICQ01000010.1 coordinate 342,929, forward strand.
GGTGTCCAGAGAGCCGCTCCGCGATCCTCTCCGGAGTGACATCGTCGTCTGCGAGCGCGAGGGCGATGTCTGTCTGTGCGGTCAGCCAGATCGCGGCGCTCAACGTGCCGAGTCGAGGGGGAAGAGGTAGCCCCCTGCGCGCACTGGAGTGGGCGATGTGCAGGACAGCTCCACCCAGAGCTAGCGCGCCCATGGCAACGCAGAGAAACAGCACAGCAGACCACCTGAAGAGAGCGAGATAGCGTTGAGATGGCATGCTCATGTAGGACTACGGTGAGGAGGTGCTCACACAAGGAAGATGCGCTTGCAGCTCATCCCCACGCGGATGAGGAGCGACTCCTGGTCCTCGACGAAGTAGACGCTTTTCGCGACGAGGCTCAGATAAGTGCTCTATAGGATGCAATGCCGTTAGTCATGGTCGCTGGGTCTTGAGCGAAAGCTCTGCTCACGTAGACGTCCTGGGCGAGCGCCGTAAACCCATTGGACGCAAATGTCGACATCAAGAGGGGATCTTTCGCCTTGGCGGCCTCGAAGACGGCGCCTGGCAGCTGCTGCTGGATGCCCTGCAGGCGAGCCAGAGCCGTCTGGTCCAGGTTCGACTCATCAAAAAAGAGACCGTTGTAGGCGAACGACCCGATGTTCGTGGCGTTGGCATCGTCCGGGGAGCTCTGGAGCGGTGTTACCTCAGTCGTCTTCGTCGCCAGGTCGATCTCCACAGAAACCGGTATTCCGGAGGCGTGCGGCGTGCAAAGCACGACGGCCGCAATGGGCTGGGGCGAGTACATGAAGAACCAGAAGAGGACCGGCTGGTATTGCACGGGCACGTCCGCGAAGTCTTGGCCACACTCCGCGAACGCCGCGGGTGCCACGCCTGAAGGCTATGGGTGAGTGCATCCGATGGAGGACGTCGCCACGCTGGCATGAGCTCACCGAAGAGGTAGGTCGCGTTGCTGTTGACTGTCCAGGTATATTCACACTGTCCAAAAAGGGCGGTGTTATGCCAGACGGATGTGTTTTGGTCATTCACCATCGCAAGCTAATTATATAAGGTATGGCAGCTCAGAGTCTTAGAGTCTGAAGAGAGTCAACGGCAGATGATGATAATGCTCACACTGTCTGGTGCAACGCACGCGGCCTGGCTCAATACAGCTGACCTGTTAGCATACACCATGCCTATTGTTCCATTAGGGAGCTACAAACTTGTGAACAAGGTCTAATATCAAGCAGGGCACTCAATACTCACTTCGAACTCTGCAACGGTATAGCCATCGGATACGAATGGCGGGGGACCAATGTTATAGATGACATCGGCAGATGCAAAGCTTGATGCCGCCTGGAAAGCTGAGGGCATGCAGAGTATGAGATCAATGTCTCTGAAAGCGAGAGCTACTGCCGCCTCACAGGTCATATCCATGAAACTCCCCGCACCGTTGAACCCGATCTTGGACAGACTATCGACGCTGATGGCTATCATTCACTCTTCAGCTTTCTTATGGTCAGACATCGGAGGGCTCTGTGGCGTACCGGGTCCAATCCACCAGACATCTCGCACTGTGAAGAGAGCACCAGCGAGGGGCTGGAATGCCAACGTAACGATGGACAGAAGAGAGGCAAGCATCACAAGCAAGTCTTTACGGAGCATCGATAGACCGAAGGCCACGAAGACACTATGTCGCGGAAGAGCATGAGTACCTTAGAGAGAAAGCAATCTCTTAGGCGTACTTGGGAGACGTATAATCCAGTAATAACGTCCGTTCCGGGACCTCCGGATGGTCACGGTCTGCAAGGTTGAGGAGAGGCTGCGGCAGGAAGACCAGTCAGCTTGGGAAGAGAGAGCAGTGGTCATCGGGTGATTCACCTGCAGCCGTCTGACCTCCATGTCAGTCCAAGACCATGCCGAAGACAGCAGCATAGATATGAGGATCGGCGGAATAGTCTGGCAGAGCGAGAATACTGAATCTCTGAGTGCCACTGATCTATGGTAAACTCACGAATAGCACATGCTTGTATCCGGTCGCTTCGGCTAACCCCACGACAAGAACTGTATCCCATCCTAGGAAAGACGGACACATACATTAGAAAATGTCACTTCTATTTAGCGCAGGAGATTCACGCACCGTCGTGAGCCTGGTTGGAATAGTATGCAGTAGCCAATCCTGCGATGCCAAAGACCATAGCGATAACGAGCGACCACTTGAACCACGGACGCAACGGAATCGGAACGTTGTCTCTCCACCTCGTATCAGTCTGGTTTGGCATCACCTCGAATTCCTTGGTTTCTCCTACAGCTAAGTGGCTTAGCGAGGTAGAAGCGCGGCTACTCGTAACGAGGCAGCACTTACCGGTTCTGCCATCTGACACCTGAGGCGTGCCTACAGCCGTCTTGTCGCTCTGATTGCTGATACTGCTCTTCGGTGTGCGCTCCTGACCGCCAGCATCTGGAGTTGGGGAAGCGCAGACATCGGGAAATGCAATGGAGGAAGGCGTGTTAGGGGTCGCTGTCACATACAGCGCATCATCCACGGACAGCACGCTAGCCTACGAGTATATCGGTGGAGTCACATCAGTCTACGACAAGGCGATGCTCACCACTTCAGGATCGAGACCGGCCGTCAGCGGGCTGACTTGCCTCGAAAACCGTCGTGCCCATCCACGTATCGCCTCCTTGACACCATGATCCTTGGGGAAGTTCTCTCCCTCCATCGCGTTGGAGAGAGGGCCTTGAGGGGTGGGGCGAAGCGCGGAGGGAACGCGAGCTGGAGAGGAGACTATCTACAGGAACGAAGAAGCGAAGGAGGATAATTGCACCGGCACAGACCAGAGTGAGTTGGACGAAGAGGAGACGAGCGACTCCCGTAAGAGTCGAAGGGACTGCACGCTCGCCACCTTATATCGGTCCCCAGCACATGGCACCTAACCCTGCAGCTGATCGAACTGATAGCAGATGAGAACTGAGGAAGAATCTCCTTTGTTCCCCTCGTATCTGGCAGGAACTCGAGGATGCGTCGACGCGAGAGTGGCACAAAGAAGAACTGTCAGTGGCAATGCGTGTGCCATGCTGACTGCCCAGACCAACTGTGCTCGAGGCGCAACCTTGCGGACGTTCGCAGTGGAATGCTTCGAGTGACCACTGTGAAGGACAGCATCTCAATACGCTTGCTTTCTCCGGACAGCATCTGCGCGAGTGCCACTCGCGCTCACGTCGGCGCCTCCGTTCACACGTGACCGCGTCGTGTTCAGATGGGCTGAAGTGGATGGTTCTAAACATTTGGATCTCTGGAATCGGCAAGGGCGGGCCCATCAGCATAGCTGACGTGTCACACATAAAACAGAGTGCATCATAGTGACTGAAGCTTGAAGGTTGAAGGAGGTTGAAAACAGACTAGAATAGTAGACACGGCAACTCACTGCTAGCAATCTCCTCGCGTTGTAGATTGTTAGCACGTAGTGCGTTCGTATGGGGCTAACCTTCAAGTTGTAAGTTCATGCCATCACATAGTCGCAGTTCAGGATAGCGATGAGAGGGGCCCATACCCCTGGGCGCCAGTTGCTGGTGCTACCGGCATGTATGTTCTCGCGGTGAAGCTATCCATATCTTGTTATTCGGAATGCACAGTCAGTGTTCATGAGCAAGAAGGCAGCACAACAAAAACGACAGCTACAAGCAACGGGTAGAGCAAACGAAAGAGTAAAGGCTGTGGCAATTCACAGCGACGCAAGCACGTTTTGCACCCAGGGATTGCTCTCGATCCGTGGGCGGAACTTCTCCACGCATCTTCTCAGCTCTTCGAGCTGGACTTCCGGCGACGCGTCCTCGTCGCCCATCACGATGTCTTCGCCATCATGTCCCGACTGAGCCGCCGCCCAGGTGCGTAGTAGTTCTTCCACGATTTGGGTGCCCTCTTCCACCACTTCTGGCGGAAGTTCTGGCTCAGCCCTCGGATGGTTGAAGTCTTCCAGCTCGTCAGCTTTCTTGCGCGCCAGCTATCGATGCGTGTTATAAAGCTTCAAGTTGTACGAGTGATAGCTAGGCTAACCTTCACGACGCTCTCAGGGAAGTTCGCGAGCTCGGCGACATGAATACCGAAGCTCTGGTCGCATACACCTGCAAGGCCGTCAAGGATCGTGCGATGCTCTCTTGCGGCAGCTGTACTCACCTGGTTCGACTTTGTAGAGAAGGGTGATGTCACGGTTGCGGCTGTCGTCATCCGCACTGGAGACATGGGCGACAACGTGGAGGTTCTTGACGTGTTTGATCTCTTCGTCGAGGGCGGTAAGTTCATGGAAGTGAGTGGCAAATAGACAGAACGCATGGATTTGCGACGCAATGTGCCTAAACACGCAGTCGGGGTCAGCCAAGCACAGGAAAGCCAGATAATAACTGCGCACTCAGAGATCGCCCAGGCCAAACCAAAGCCATCGTATGTGGACGTCCCTGGGACGCAACGTCAGCACGGGCAGGACGACATACAAGGTTGAAGGTAACGTACCCCGCCCAAGCTCGTCAATGATGATCAACGAGTCCTTGGAAGCGGACTACATTGAAGAGAAGCATGAGCTCAAGGTGGCGTTCATGATGTCGATAAATGCGTACCCGAAGGATGGTTGCGGTCTCCAGCATCTCTGCCATGAATGTCGAGATGCCTTTCAGCTGGCTGTCTCCAGCTCCGACGCGGCAAAGGATCGAGTCAAATATCGGAAGTCGAGCCTCTGAGCAAGGAACGAAACTGCCAGTCTGCGCCATCAGCGCAATGACGCCAACCTGCCGGATGTATGTGCTCTTTCCACCCATGTTTGGACCAGCTAGCAGTCGATATTTCAGTGGACAGAGACATGCAATGAGCATCAGCTCAGACTCACTGATGATTTGGAATTCGCTCTCGTCTACAACGTCAATAGGTGAGTCGATGCAGACGGCAATCGAGCACGGAGCATGCTCACCTTTGATCATCTCGACGTCGTTCGGGATGAAGCTGATATCATCTTGCACCTCGAGACATGGATGTCTAGCATCCTTCAACACGAGGCTACCTGAACCTAGAAACCCTTGAGCTTGCTGGCAAATATGGGACAGGTGCTGACACTCACCTCTCTCCAGGATCTCTGGCTTGACATAGGACTCAGGGGCATTGACCGCGACGTGGGCTAGGCTGCATAGGACGAGGGTTGGGTTAACGATCATTTTCACAAACAAAGACACACTGACGCGATGATGACGTCCAGATGCGCGATGACATTGTTCCAAGCCTCTAGCACAGGCGTGTAGGTAGCTAATCTCAATGAGCCAGCGCCCGCTGCCACATAGCTGGGAATATACCTACATGCAATGTTCACAACTTCTTTCACCAGTCCGCTTTGAGTACGCTGGTACTGCTCTGTGATCTCGCTGTATTCCGTCGACAAGCCCTTGAGCGTAGACGTCGTGAAGAAGATACCGCTCTTCAGTGCGCCGAGCTCGATCCACTTGCGAGGCTCCTCCTGCAACACTTTGGCATCCTACACGTACCTCCCTGTCAGCGTCGCTTCCTACACATACTGTTCAATAGGACACCTCACCCCTTTGGTGACTCGGAAGCAGTAGCCATACTGCGGCGAGTTCTCCAGGTGCAACTTCTTGTCGAGGTCAAGTCCTAGCGTCTTGCCGACCTTGCGGTGCTCCGCATCGAGCCCGTCACGGACCTCCGCAAGCTGGTTTGCGAGTGCGCGCAGGCGTTCGTCATAGTCCGGCTTGATCACGAAGTTGTGGTTCTCAAGCTCGTCGAGGTCGAGTGTTTGCTGGACCATCTCAGAGTATTTGCTCAGAGCCGTGTCATACTCCTGACATATGCTGATATGAGCGGAGAGCCGTAGAATAGAGGGGTGTCCATACTCGGAACTTGCTGAGATATGTTTCCTCGAGCAAAGCCTTGAGCTCTGCCGAGGTAGTCTCCATGCCTTCGATGGTACTTATTAGGCCCTCAAGCTATCGCGCGCAGTCAGTAGGACCTCAGTATACGTTGAGAGAACGAGTACCTTCAGCACAGCTTGGTAGATGCGAACTACATCCTCAAGCGATGCGATGGACTTTTGGAATCGCTTGCAGATGCGGTGCATGTCAGGCATCAGCTTTAGATGGTCATCCTGAATGGATTCGCCTTTTCGTCAGGGGCTCGCAGGTGAACATGTTCCGCTTGAGGTTCTTACCTGCAAGGTACGGCGGGTGTTGGCATCCTCAAAAAACGCCTCAACAAGGCTCTGTCTCTTCACTGCGTAAATTCAATGAGTGTGCAAAAACGCGCGGTGATCGAACGTACGAATCTCGTGGCGGTTCACAAGAGGCTGCTTGAGCCAGCTGCCTAACAGTCTCGATCCTTGCGCGGTTTTGCACTTGTTGAGGAGGCCAAACAAGGTCGTGTTTTTGTTCGAGCCCTGAGGAACTCGTTAAGAGCCAAAGACAACTCAGTTATGCCTTGCACTTACAACATTGCCGGGAGCCTCCGTCAGATTGAGAGCACGCAGTGCACTGGCATCTAACCGCATATACTGGGAGAGGTCGTGCGTTCTTATGCTCCACGCGCCATGATTGGACGGATCGGAGAGGAGGGAAAGATATGAGACAAGGGCGGACAGTGCTGCTGGTGCAGTGGGCAGCTGGAGTTGAGCTAAATCGACTAGTCAGCAAATGGAAATGCACGCCAGCACGCGAAGACACACGTACGTATTGTCGCAGCAGCATCGGTGCTCGAGGACGACGGCATCGAGCTCGAATTGAGGAGGCGGAGAAGGTCGTCACCAATGTTCTTAGTCGTGAAATCGCCTGCATCGCCCCTGATGAGACAAAGGGACGAGGATGTCATGATCCGTGCAACGTACTCGGTTTTCGCTCAGTGATGACTACCCCGCAACGATCCAAGACGTCCTTGAGTTTCTTCAAGTCCAAGTCACGTTCTGTTGTGCCCGAAGTCGTTCCGGTTGGTATGATAGCCTCTTTCACTGAGAGCTGGATGATCAACGTCTACGCAGCATACGAAGCAAAATCGGGATCAGCATTGATGGTCATAGCTCAGTGCAGGAGAGTCACCTCGGCATTCGAAAAGAGCTCGTTGTCAACAAAATCGGCTACGCCAAGTTCACGCGTACTGCTGTCTGCATAAGCGACTCCAACCGTCTTCGTCTTTGCCGAACTATTTCCAGCAATAGCAGGCGCGTTGGCAATCTTGATTGCCATAACAATCGGTGCAGAGACAATGTCCGTATTCACGAAGAGCAAGTCCTCGACCGCTGACAGATTGCCAGGTGAAGCCTAGAAGAGATTGAGTTATGACTGTCAAGCTACCGGAGGAGACTCCACAGCCAAACCTCCTTGTCCAGGACGAATTTAGTGGCCTTCTTTCCCTGACCTGCTTCAGGAGCCCATATCTCCACCTTGAGCTGTTTGCTGGTCAACGCGTCCCTGAGGAAGCTCTTTGCAAGACTCTCGCTGAGGGTGACGCTGGGAAGACCGTTACGACCACCGAGGTATTTGATGACTGAATTGGTCCTGAAGACATGTGTGGCAACATAGAGGGCATCGGGGCCATGCACAGAGTAGTATTCGTTCCTATAAAACAGACGGACGGTGCCGGTCTCTGGAGACTTGGGCGGAAGCCTTGCGAAGAACGAGCAAAAGCCCGGATGCGAGGAGTTATCTGGCGGAGTAGTCCTTTACGACCAGCCGACGCTAGCGAGGACCTAGCGACGTACCAATCTCGTATTCTGCATCCTTCTCCTTTCCGTACATGAGCGACATGCTGGGAACTGGCAAGCAATCTTCAGCGCTGGGGCATGAGGCGGCGCGGTGGTGGCTGGACGCGTCTCTTACCCGACGCGTCGACGCGTATGGGCGGAGTGTCGCGCTTTCGAGCTCCGCTGGCCCGGACATGTAATATACAGTAGGCGCGACGTGGCCAGCGATTTTCTCTCAGCACCATTTGTGTACAGGCGCAGCGGGCTTGTCGACCGCCGCTCCTGAAGTGGCTTTTTGGTGCGAGACCAACCAGGTCGCCTTTCACCTATTTACTTCTGTGCCGCTATCACCCAAGGTAGAGAGGTTTGTCACGGAAGGTACATTCCTGCTTAGCTCGTCTCGTACTGCCCATTGTTTGTCTTCGCAATCCTATTCTATGACTCTACGCATTCATCTGGAACTGTCTGACTCCCTTGATCCTCTTCTCTGGTCACAAGGTTGGTGAAATATCGAGTGTGATAAATTGTAGCTTCCTCCCTAGACTCCCAAGGTTCTGTATGATTCTCTGAAGCACCCTCATATACAGGTACAGCGGCCTCATCCTACCGCAGTTCCTGAAGTTTAGGTGCGAAAGTGACTCTCCGTCCTCCATACTATACTCTGTTGCCATACTGTATCGGACCGCAGGGTCCTGTCGGAAGGGCGGGACAAATTTAGGTGTCCCGAATTACCACTGGGCATTGAATATCCTTGAAAGTCTAGCATGTTCGGAAGCTGGCTAACATGCAGCTACGGCATAGGCTTCACCCTCGCATCCACTCACGGTTTGATCGATTGTCTTCTGGAGAGGGAGTCCATTTGATGTTGGAACGAGGTCAGCATCGTAATGTCGGCATCTGATCGTGCCTCGTCACTCACAATCAAGTCTTCGTCAACTTCGATACTCAAGCACACAGGTGCGTCACGGTAGACAAGTCCGATACAGGTATGGTTCGAGGCTCTAGCATACTACTGCATATGTACACTAGGGTCCAACAGGGACGACAATATGATAAGTACCACCATACATTATTCTGACATTGGAGCAAGGTGAGAGGGCATAAGGGTGTAGGAAGGGACTCGGCATAGAATACGTATAAGCATACGGTGTTGTTCGTGTGACAGTGAAATAGACCAAGTAAGTCCTTGATTCATGCGGCGCTGTCACTATCCAGGCGGTCGATTACTCACGCCTCCTGACATGAGTATTGACGGGGCTGGACTTCGTCTTCCATCAGGTCTTCTTCGTTCCGAGGAAAGGATGGGAGTCAACTCACTCCAGTTCGTCCCCAGAGAAGGAAGAGACCGCATGGGTGTCATTCTACCATTCTGAGCCCCAGTCTTTCGAAGAGGATGAGGACTCGCTGGTAGAATCGGTCTGGTAGTAGCCTCCGTCAGACTCGCCATCTTCGCTCTTCGAGACCTCGTCGGATTCATCGGTGGAGCCTGTCTCTTCGCCGTCAGGATAGTCACCGTGGGCGTGGCCCTCGTTGAGCTCGCCGTCGCTGTGACCGGCAGCTTCGGCATGGGACCCGTCACCGGATGCTCTGTCGGAGGCCCCATCGTCGTCCGAGCTATTCATGGAGTCGTCCGTATACAACAGGTCGTCATCATTCGACGCAGAGTACTCATCGGTCGAGTGGTCCTCACTCCAGCGATCTTCGCCGTCCGGAGCGTCGTCCACCGTTCCGTGCAGAGCCGGCGGCGTGGACCCAGTCCCCACGTTGTCCGCCGCCGACTGCTGCAATTTGATCTCTTCAGTTTCCGAGTCAGAGGCGTCATCAGACGACTCCTGTTCCAACCGCATCTTCTCTGCGAGGCCTGGACAATGGGTCTTGCGAGGTTCCGTATAGCAGACCGAGCACCTAGGGCTATATTCCAGGCGCATGACGAGACGCTTCGACTCCGTCATCGCAAAGTCCTCGGCTGGCTGCTTGTTCTGGAGCGTCGATCCCGGTAAGAGGACCCTCACGAATAAACGAGATCCGCGGAGTTTGCGGAGCAGCAGCGCCCGCATATCGCTCGTGAGCCGGTCCACGCAGAGCCCAAACTCTTGCAGCGTTGGCGGGAGCACCGGGAGCTTCCTGATAGCGTAGGAGCCGTAGGTCGGCTGAGCCTGCAGCACCTTGCGCACCGCCAGCTCACCGCCCACGCGCAGAACGCGCAGGGCCGTGAACGACGGGAGGAGCCGCTCACAATCCCACCGATTCGGGTACATCCTGGGTTGGAAATGAAGCTCGAGGTGCACGATTTGAGCGGGGTCGGCGATAAACCTGACGTTCCGGAGGGCGAAGGGCAGGATGCCCTGGCGGAACTCCTCGCCGAGGTGGCTAAGCTCGGCCATGACGCTCCAGTTGGGCGCACCCCGAGCTGACGGGTCGGTCCATCCACGCACGGTCGTGTTTGTATCCGCTTCGAAAGAGAGAGCAGTTGTGTCGAGCACCACTGGAAGGAGGTCTTCGGTATGCGCGGACCGAGGCACGTCGTACAACAGGACCTCAGTGGGGAGCAAGCCGTGCAACGGAATGCGGGAATGGAGGTGCACTGCGGCGGTACCGGGGATGTCCAGCTTGCTGAATATATCGGACGTTATGTACGGCTGATCCAAGATCTCGACGAACTCCAGTGCGGGTAACTTCACCGGCTCAGCGTGGTCGAACGAGGTCGAGACGAGCGGAAACTTTAGAATCAGCTTCTTCAGCCCAGTACAATGCGCGAGAGTTTCGCGGAGGTACCCTTCCAAACAAGGGAAGAAGCGGAGCGCAAAGTCTTCGTACTTGGCGGTGTCAGAAATCTCCAGCGTCTCGAGACGAGCGAGTATGGTTTTGGGGACAGCGACCACCAACCCACGAAGACGCAGCTCCCGAAGGGCGGGGAGACGCGAAGGGAGCCTCCGTATAAGCGACCTGGCGGACGTATAGTTTGTGCACCAGTCTTCGAGTGTGAGACTCTGCAAAGTGGCTGTTCTCAAGCACGGAAGGAAATAATCGAGGGCTCCAGAAGCTGGTCCCGCGGCGGTGATAGCTAAGGAGCGGAGGCGATCCATGTGCGTACCATAGGGACATCTCGCCGCCAATTTGATTAGGAAGAGTGACGCGTTGTGTTCGTCAAGATGGTTAGCGTTGAAGGAAAGCTCCAGGCCTCGCTTCATTCCGGAACGCTGAAGGAGATTACTGACATCCCAACGGGTATGCCGGTGGTCGAATGACATGGTAAGCCAGAGGCCAGTCGATCCAAGCGCCACATCCCTCCAGTAACGATTAACCCAGGTGACCGAGAGCCAATCCTCTCCTTCAGATTTGTCTCGGACTATGATGAAGATATAGGAAAGAATCTCAAAGGGCAGATGCTCCGTGTAGTCCTGAGGCGTGGCTTTGTGCGGCACAAGGTCCTGTGACTGTATGAGAGAGGTAGACATGCTGGAATCTGGAGCGAGGATGGCCACGGTGAGTCCAGGGCTCTGCAGAGGACGCGCTCTGTTGAACTCCGTCTGTAAGGAATGAGGTGCCAAATGAAGCGATGTGATGTACCTCAGAAGGGTAACTGGGACAATTCCTGGAAGACAGGCAATTGAGCCAGTGGTGCAAGGGAAGGCAAGCAGATGGAGTTCCCGAGGTGGGCTCGGGACTATAGCCAACCCGAGGGCGTCTACTGAGGCGAACTCTCGTCTCGTCGACATCCGCTATACCCATTGTCCGCCATTGTTGGCCAGGAGGCAGTCCAAAGGGGAACCACCCTTACTGCAGCCAATCCTGCATACGAGTAATACCGGGGAATCTGAAAGACTGGGCTCATATTGTGACAGGTCCCGGCTATAAGTCCTGATGAAGTACGCAAGTTCCAGTTGCTCTTCGATGGATGACAACAAGTGACTTGCCTGAACATATGGCTACATGACAAGGCCTGTGCATCAACATACGCCTGTCTTTGGGCGTGCGTGAGGAGATGGCCCCGGGCGATAGACTAGTTTTCCCTTCCGTTATAGACTTTCGGTCTCTGCCCTTGTGTGAGACAAGAGTAGCGATCAACTGAGTAGATATCTTCTGCATAGGCACTGTCTGAGCTGTACGGGTCAGCCACCCATGGCACTCGAGGGAATATACGAAGATACGAACCACTCAAGCAGAAGGGGCCCGTCTGCGGACAATAGACGAAGATCACACTGAGAGAGGCATGCAAACAACCGGTATCCGTATCATAATAGCGCAACGTCGTGTACATGAAGTATAGAAAAGGTCTCGAGAACACCAATACGAGTCGGTATTACCCAAGGAAATTCGCATGAAACTGTCTATCAGTGGACATAGCCGCCCCCCGTCGCGCCGTAGTTGGGCTGTGCAGGGGGAGCGCCACCAGGCTGGGCGTAAGCCGGCTGATATTCACCATTGCCGACATCTATTGGAATGAAAATTCAGCGGGGTGACACAAGCAGACCTAATGTCAATGGGAGGGCGTACAAATGTAGCCGCCACGGCCATAGCGCTCCTCGGCTTGCATCTTCTTGTATATCAGCCAGAAGGCATGCTTCAAAGCGTCTTCAGCGCGCTTGAGCGGCTAATTTGGAGTGATTATGGCTTACCAGATGACCAGGAAGATATCCGAGACTGAAGGAGATTCGTAAGTTCACCCCATTCACCTCATGTTGGTCTAGCAGGAGTAGCTCACATTGTCAAAAGGATGTTAATGAGTAGATCACAGCTGCAACCGGTGATGAACGCCGCGGCAGCGGGAGGGAACAAGATAGCGACCTGAGCATCAAGGGTCAGCTCGCCTACAGGCATAGTGATCATTGTTTCTCTTCAATAACCGATACATACGATGATGAGGAGAACGTCAGAACCTCGAACCATTGCGTTGCTTGTTCGTAGAGGAGATTGTGCAGAGCAGGGAGGAGTGCGGTCTAGCAGATGGAAGTTCAGAGCAAAGTACAGCACCGCTGGAGCCTTGCGGGTGGGGCTTCCCGACCGTGCAGCCCTGCGGCGAAGCACGGGCGCAGCGCTCCAGCCTGGTTTCCCTGACGTAAGAGGGCGTGACACACGCAGGGTGACCCCATCGTGTGATGGAGGTGACAGACGCGTGACAACTCGCGCTTGGCGCGTCTGTATTTGGCGCCGCACCACGGGTGGCCGTGATGACCAGGACGGGCCGAGCACCGACTGGTCTGCTGTTATAACTACCACCTCCAGATGTCAGATGTATGACTTATAAAACCATGGCACATTACTATCGTACAGGGTAGTATATGCAGACTTAAAGGAGCAACTGGGCACCACTCCACCACCCCACCACCCCACCACCGGAATCTTCATATCAGTTCCATAGCAGATAGGTAGGTTACCAAAATCGTATCTCTGACTACGATAGTAAGTAAGCTCTTGCTCTTCTAGTACACGAGATAGGACACACTTACTCCGTAACAGAACAGCAGAAGTCGTATTCCGATCCTTCCTCGAGCAACATAATCGTCAATAACATTCCAACGTACCCCATGAACTCCATGAGACTCACAATTGCGCACGTACAATGTACATGCAACTTCCGGGGCTCAGGCGAATGGTGTCGATGTATTGCTGCGAACTTCCGTCTCAGATCTGGCCCCAGATCATGAGTCGCAAGCTCTCAATATGCGAGTAGAGAAGAGAACTCACATTCAGTGACGTGTTCCAAGTCGTTCTCCTCTTGATAGCTCTTGACGTAATGGGAGAACTGAACGCCAGCTTTCAAGCGAGCGTCCAGAAGATCCATTTTGTTGAGCAGTAATATGAACTGCACGGATGCGAGCAGCCTGCTGGAACAAATCGTTTTCCACGTCGTGAACGAGTCCAACTATTGTCCAGCTGAGTACTGAGGCTTGACGTCGACATTCACCGAGTCGCTTACCAAGCGGTTTACGTTGCGGTCTTCCGTTAGGACTTCATTGAAGCCGGCGGTCGAACACAGAAAGATGATCGCGTTCACTTGTAGCAAAACCATCAGCACATGCTGAGCACGGCTGGAACTGAACTCACCGTCCTCGAAAAACGGAACCCAAGACGCTATCGTAAAGTTGCTAAGGCACAGAGCAAGAAAGCTGGCTATTACTAACCTCGTTGTCCTCGTGATCCGCCTACATCATAGAAGATCCAGTGTTGACCATTCTCCGCTCCTCCGAGCACACATACATCAAGGTCCAGAAACAGCAGTAAGTTCAATGAATCTCTTACCTGTTTCCATCCTCAGATGATGCTCCTCGACTCCGGTCGTCTGCAGTCGTGCGCGCAAGATGTCGTCTGATTCAAAAGCAATTATGCAATGCTCAGAAAGGTGTCATTTGCCAATCAACCTACCAAACGTGGGCTCATAATCCATGCGCATGATGCGCTCTGCTTCGTCTAGGAAGCTTTCCAAAGGGGTCTTAAGTAGCAAACACCTCGCTAGCAAGCGATGCATACTCACAACGTCGGCAAATCTTCCAGAGAGATGCCCTCTTCTCGCAGAGCACTCTGCACACCTTGACTGCTCCACATCGTGACCACGTCCTCGCGGCAAGCATCCAAAATTTGGCGCGCATTGTCCACTTGGCTGGCTCGTGCCTCAGAGTACCGACTGTGCTGTTCTTCCGCTTGGTCATGCTGCCGGCGGAACAACGATCTCCAGGCGTGTCCCCCACGTATGGTGACGTCCGCTGCGGTTGGTGACTGCTGTCCGGAAGGCGTGACCCTTCCTTCTCCCGTGCTCGGCCCGTCCTGTGTGGATAGATACTTAGAAAGAATCACCTCGACCTGCCGCAAAGGCGAAAGGGTGAGCTTGAAGCGTCGGAGATCGCTGTTTGCCTGGGGAGTAGCGGACACGCGGTGCGAGAAACACGGTGTGGTGGGGCTGCCGTCACCGGTTTGTCCGTAAGAAGGAGGCCCTAGGGGTCTAGCCATAGCGTCGAGGAGGAAATTGACGGATCGGACGAGGTTTAAATGTATCACGGCGCGCCAGGCGTCGCTCTCCGCTCGAAGCGCATTTGGCGCGAAGTGCATCTGGAAGTTCTTCAACATCGTCGACTTCCCAGATTCCGATTGACCTAGAGTATGGGGTTACAAGAGGCAGAGGGTGAACGTTCGGCCTCAGGATAGGAGGCGTGGATCTTTACCTAGCAGGAGCAGCTTCGTTTCTGACTTGCGTTCTCGCCGGGTACTCTGTCGTTCGTCCTCCAAGGCACGGTCAATGGATTCGGAGACTATCTTCGCCTCACATTCCTCCTCCAGACGGACTGCCCTCTCTAGCTCGGTCTCGTTTGGAGGTGGATACGGCGGCCAAGCGTTCTCAAGCTCCGATATCCGTGGAGAACTAGATTTCCTAGTCTTGGGGATCATGTCCGCGTCCTCGTCGATGTCAGCGCGTCGCCTGTAGCAGTTTAACGCAGCCAGCGAGGTGCTCATCAAGGCAGTTACGCACAACGGTCGAGGGGGAAATACGCAAAGCGCATTTCTCGTGATGGACGAGCTTATGCACGCCCACTAACCCGCTGCAGAATGGCGGAAGCAGATTGCACAGACGACGCAGCACGTTTCCTGAGGATCGTTGATACCAGATCTGATAGCCCGTTAGCCTGGCTTGACTTATCCTTGTTGATGTCCTGAACGGAATGCCCCTGCGGACTTTCAATTAGCAGGCGTGCTATGGTCGCGATGAAACAGATGGCGGGGCCGCCGTGCCAGTAGATCCCAGACAGCCGTCCCTGATGCACCCGGTCACAGTGCCACCCGCTCGTCGCTGAACCGCCACGAAGGTCATATACGGCAAGGCGTCGTGTCTCCGACTCACGCGACTCGATCTTGCCGGCAACAACTATCCGCCTTCTGGGATCTGATACCCAAGAGATGTTGTTCTAGAGTCCGGTCGGCGAGGTGAGCACCAGCCTGGTGCCTGTACCAATAGCTGTTGCTGTTTGTTACGGATGATATTGGTTTTAGACCTTCGCAGGACGTAATGTTTATGAAACCATGGCTTCAGCGACTTATATTCCTTCTTGGGCATCGGATCCTGACCTACTGGGGCTTTCAAGGTCCTCAGGCGGGAGAGTCTTCTTCCACCTGCATAGTGCAGATCCATCCTTTCTTCAGCGGCCATGGTATACTATCCTTGAGCATGGTGGTGGATTGCAGTCGGGTAGCACGTCAGGCGCCTCTCGCTCGCCACCACGGCGTCAATACACGCATTTGCCCACGGTCCTACAGAGATACACAACATTCGGCCTATTCGGCAGTGACAAGAAGCTGCTCCTAACAACGATGCGGTGCTTCACATGCTCCGATAGGCGGAGAGACGACAGACTCGAAGCAATCATGATCACATTCAGTACATCGATTTGGAACCATACGACTATGTAGGAAGGGGAGTGGAGGGCGGGACGGGCGGGAGGATGTCGTATAGAGGATGTCGTATATGCGAGATGGAGATACCATGCAAGAAAACAAGGATAGTAGGGTACTGGTTGAGGTAGGTAGAGACTCAAGCAGGACGACCAAGAGTGGACAAAGCAGAGAAAGGGGGAGACAGACGGGGGTCAAGACTGAAGGCGATCCACGGCAGCCCGGTGTACGAAAGAATATATGTACTCTTGACGAATAGAACTACAGAACCTGAAGAGGCCCGGGAGGAAGGAAAACGGAAGGCAGACACAGATATACGGTTTGCTGAGCCTGGGAGACGTGTTGCGGATATTGGATCACGGAGCATGGAGGATAAAGACGCAGGCGGGCTGAGCGTGAGACACGACTGGGGAAGGGATGTGGATGTATGCGTGAGGATCAGGTGTAGCGTTCGAGAATATGATAGTAGGCGTAAGGAGAACAGCAGAGCATAAGAAGAGATACCGAAAGTGGCGACAATATTTACGAGCCAACTTGGCCTGTGCGAGCATGTACCGCTGGGGATTGAGCGTAGCGAGTGAACAAATAGGGGATGCGACTGTCCGCCATAGGAGCGAAGGTGCAGAGGGAATACATACGTGATGGTCTAATAGCAGGGCGGAGTGAAGTCCACCCATGGGACATTTCCATGGAGTCGAGAGCAAACGATCTCACAGGACAAACTCGACATCTTCCTCTTCGTCGTCTTCGCCATCGTGAACGTGATTTGTCGTCTGATGTTCGTCTTCGTTGTCCTGGTGGCCAGCACCACCTTCAGCAGAAGCAGTGGACTCCTGGCCAGGCTGATATTCCTCGTCCTGTTCAACCTGGCTCTTCCGCGCCGTGGGCAGGACGAACTGCTGCCACTGGCGCATACGCACGTGTCCGTCTCTCACTTCAACCAAGGACGACAGCGTCAACACATCGCTGACGAGCTGAGGCTCCGTTGTGAGGCTCCGTACACGATTGAACGAGGCGATGAGGGAGATAGGAATCCACCCACGCGAGTCCATCTGTACGTTGTTCTGTTAACCACAAACTGCGCCGACCTAAGATGGATAACAACGCACCTGCTGACGGAGGAAGAAGTCCTGCGCCATGTTTTGCGAGCTGAGGTAGTACTCCAATTGGCCAAGCAAGTAATACCTCGTGGAGTCGAGCGGGAACATCAGCTGCGACTGCGGAACGGGTAGGGGCGGCATAGTCGAACTTTGTTGACCTGCCATTTGAGGCGGCGGTGGCGGCGGCGGCGGCGGAGGGAACGTGCCATACTGGTAGCTGTCGTATGGCGAGGGGATGTAGGTCGCCATGGGTGGGACCGGCGGCGCGAAGTATCCATTGGCATCCGGTGGAGGGGGTGGCGGCGGAACGTATGCTGGCTGTCTCTGCTGGCCCTGGTTCGAGTATCCGCCACGACCGCCCGAGAACGAGCGGTTCGAGTAACCGCGCCCACCGTATCCGCCGCTGAGTCCTCGTCCTCTACGCCCTCCGTACGAACCGCGTTCAAACCCGCCTTGGCCATGCGACCCTCGCCGAGGTCTACCATAGTGCTCGCGCTCGCCCTGAGGGTGGAAGTCGCGCCTGTCGCGGAAGGATCTATCGTCCCGAGGTGGATAGGCGGACGGAGGACCTCCACGACCGAATCCGTAGCCGTAATCGCGGACCTCCCACTCGTCGCCCTCGATAGCCGACTGGGGCGGACGAGGAGCATATGCAGACGGTGAGGGTGCAGTGGGTAACACTGGTAGGGGAGCGCCAGGTATGATGACCGGTGGAACGTAGGGAGGTATGCCAGGATACGGCGCAGCCATAGGTACGTAAGGAGCACCGGGTATCGGTGCAGGCGGAGAATTTGACATGCCGACGCCTTGCGCTTCATGGGACGACGGAGGTATGGAAGGATCCGCATGAGCTGCAGACTCGTCAACCTGCTTCGTGGTGCCAAACTCCCACTTCGTCTCAGGATCTGTGAGATCGATGACCACGGCAGCCACGTCCGCGAGGACTGCGACACTATCTGTAGCAGCTGCCCCGCTTTCCTCGCCTTCTCCCGTCTTCGCGGATACCTCGGCTGGCCCAGCCACTGCTGCTACAGCGCCCTTCGATTGGGTTCGAGTGCGTGATCGCAAGCGAGCAGGACCGGGCTCGCCAGGGGAGACGCCGACCGAGAAGACGGTGAAGCCTTTCGAATCTGTCTTCCTCAGGGCAGTCTCGTCCACATCAGCCTTCCGCTCTTCTCCATTCGCCGGGATAGAGGACCTCTCCCCTGCCGTGTCCAGCCCCAGGGCAGCGCCCTCCGGGACAGCGCCTGTACTCGGCGATCCCGGCGCAAGGTTCGGGCTCTTGGCGCCCTCGACGGTGATAGTCCCGAAGCTGAGCTCGCGTGCGCGCCTCCCTCGCTCAGGATTGTCTCCTTCGCCTTGCTGGCTCTGGCTCGGCTCGGCCGGAGGAGGCAGGGACGGAGCTACTTCGCGATATCCTGCGACAGCGTCCGACTCACTGGGCGGAGGAGGGCGTGCAATCATGGTGGGTGGAGGAATGCCCGCATCGCTGGGCTGTGCAGGATTTGTCGTAGGGGACGCGCCCGGCATTCCAGGTGGGAGCGGTGCACCAGGAGGAGGCCAATACATGTATGGTTGACCGTACGCATAGGGGTAGGGCGGATACAAGGGATAAGGCGGTGTGCCATATCCGGGGACAGGAACGGGCGCTGGGATGCCTGGTTGTCCAGGATAGACCATTGGAGGTAGGGCGTAAGGATTAGCAGCCGGAGAGCCAGCGGGACGCGGCGAATGGTAGGGTGAGATTCCGAGAGGCGCAGCGGTAGAAGGGTAGTAGGCACTCGGAGGGGGAACTTCGGCAGTGTTGGAGTCAGCAACCGTGCTCAGACTAGAGACCTCCCTGCTAGTTTGGCCGGTACTCGCGCTGATGTAAGGCCTTACAGTGGGGACAAACTCCTGTGCCGGAAGGGGCTGAGGCTGTGCAAAATTGGAGGGCGAATTCGGCCCTGAAGATCGCATGCTCCGTGCGCCCTCATCCGGCAAACGCCTGCCGCCCCCACGGACGCTCGAATGTCGAGGGCTGGAGTGTACACTTCCTGTCCGACTCTGCGCCTGCGAGTGTGAGACTGAGCCGGAATGCGATAGCGGCGGGCGCACGCCAGACGCAGAATGCGTCCGGCTCTGCTGCTGTGACCCCTGTCCAGATGACGAAGAAGCTGCTCCAGATGGACCGCCCGACTGGCGAGAATTACGGTCAGCGTGTTGAGGACGGTGCCTTGAATGGTGGGTACGGTTGGGTTGCTCAAATTGCAATTGTTCAGGTGGTATAGGGACCCACTTCGTCTTTTCGCCTATTTGAAGATGACCGGAACGTGGAGCAGCAGAGAAGCGAGCAAGCGAATCAGTTGAGCGTTCGAACAGCCAAGACATTGCAGAGAGACGATGAATGCAGGAAGAAAGGCGGCTGGAAGCCATATAGACTATGATGGATTGAGAATAAACCAGACGACATACTCTTTCTTGAGCCATGCCCTTGCGACACCTCCCGCTCGTGCCCTCTATCCTCATCGCCTTCCTTCGTCTTCCCTTCAACGCGGCTATTATTGGCATGCGGAGGAGTTGCTGCTGCCTGACCCACTTCAGGCCAACTCTCCGCATCGTCGATCGCGGGCGGTGAAGAATTTGGCGGTGAGCGACCTGGTCGCACGACGAAAGGATCGTCGTAATCACTTGCAGGCATCAGGTGGCCATTAACCGCAGAGATTGTTGGGGAAGGCTTCATCGAGGGGTTTGGAGATGTGTGGGAACTAGACGTAGGTAGAATAGAACCTTCGGTAGATGACGTCTGGGTAGACAAATGTGCAGCAGCGGGACTCTGTGTCGGTAAAGGAGAGGAGGGCTTGACAGACCGAGGTTGGTTCAGGGCACGAGCCGCCATCTGCTCCTTGCGGATGTCCCACACATTCACCGGAGGCGCTGTCGTCTGTTTTGGGACCGAAGGCACAGTCGGGACCGACAAGACAGAGTCACCATTGAGGTTTACGTCACCGTTTGACTTGTTCTCGGCAAGCCGTTCTGCAGCAGGAGGCGTGGCGGGCTTCGAAGATGATGCAGCAAGGGGTGGAGAAGTCGTGGACGGCGTTTTTGTGTCAGGTGCTTGGTGGCCAGAGGGCGAGACTTTGGAGGCAGTGGGTGGAGACGTGAGACCAGCAGGACGAGAAGTCGCGAGAGCTGGCGCAGAAGAGCCTGTCGAATTGGCAGTGCTAGGGGACGGAGCCTGAGCAGTGGAACGCTGGGGTGCTACCTGAGACGACGGTTTAGCATTTTGGGCTTTCTTCGCGCGTTCCGCATAGGACAGGGGAGGGGGGTTGGCGGCGGCGGCCAACGGCGCAGGTGAAACCATGTGTTCTGCAGATTCAAGCGAGGCTGTCGACAGCGCCGCTAACAGAGAACAGTACAGGAGAGGAATGAGCAGAAAGAGAGGTGGGGAGGGCGCGAGGACTGATGAAGATGAGATTGTGCGAAACGGAGGAGGAATCGATGCGATATGCGTTTCTGGATCAGGAGACGCTGAGTAACGGGACGAAGGACGGAGACTGCGCAGAGAATGCGGACGAGGTTGAAAAATACGAGAGCCTGATGCGAGCTGAGAACAACTCGCAGGTGGTGGCTGAAGGCAAAGCCAGTCTGGCACGTCCCAGGGACGACGCGGCATCGTATTTTGCGCTGTGCCGCTCACGTAACCGCACAAGGCATCCCACAGAGTGGCACAGTGATTCGGTCCTCTTCCATCCACAATCTCAGGCCATCGCCCTCTCAGAACCTTGATCACCGTCTGCTCGAGGCTAGCGTGCACTGTGCAGTGGAGCTCGCTGGATCCCAGAAGACCTGAGGCTTTATTGACTGAGTATTGATTGGAGTCTTCTAATGAGGCCTCATTAGCGACGCAGGGTACCGTTGACCACAGCACTACCACACGACAGACGCCGGAGACGTTCACCTTCTCTTTTGAAGAATGTCTCGACGCCCTCAGTCTCATCTGCGATCTACGTATGTACATACCAGCAGCGCTACCTGATCCCCACAGCTCATATCACTATGAGTCTGCTATGCATTCCCTCCGCTTATATGCGCATTATACTGAAGTCGTGATGTTTCGGAATGCGGCCCACGCCAATGAAGTATAGCTGCCCGACTACTGATGGCGCGAAGTACAGTAAGTGACCTTTAGGGATTCGCTCCGTAGCCGCTGCTTCGAATGGCATGTGCTCATGTCTCTGCTAAACGAGACCGGGACGGTAGTTTTTTCATGCGAGCAATGCCAACGCCGCACGGTATCAGCTTTGCCCGTTCAAGATTTCGAGGACCGAGTTCCTGAGCCGATTAGCGAGCGCTGTCCAAGTTGCCTCTGGTAACTGTATGAGTTCGCGGGGTGACCATCTTGATCGTTTTGAACCTCCGCGGTCGCTCGCAATGCTTCTGAAAAGGAACTTCCGCCAGCCATCGTCCTTGCATACGTTCTTGTGCGCGCCGACCCGCCAAAGACCAACCTTTCTCTTGAATGCGACTTTCTAGCATCGCCTGCATAACCACTTCACTCAACTGGACCTACTGTAGAATGAAGCGCGACGCGTCGTCGTCACGTGTACCGGGAGTATCGTGACTCAGATCGTGACGAGCTCAATTTCGTGAGGGATAGCATTTGCTCTGGCAAATATGACCGACCTTTTCCGAACTTACTCCTGTACGTAACACGACGGCCCATACAATGGGAGGAATATCCTTGGGAACGCTGGAGCGCTGTGTTCCTGTCAGAGATATTCTCATGAGCGGAACAGGCGAGCAACATACAGAATCTCTAAAATCATTTAATCTCGTAAGCCCATCCTGCGTTGTATATAGCCCGGCCTCATAAGATCCGAACCGGGTGAGAAATATTGTTCGAACAAACCTAGGCCCCCGATAAGCCCTTATAGATTTACTTGCCTATAATGATTCGCTTATCACCGGTTTCAAGCGTCCTGCAAGTTCTCATCGGCGCCATACGCTCATGATCGGTATGGGGAATTTACGACAAACTGCTCAACATCCAGTGACCAATTGGCTGGAAATAGTACCATTGATGGGCTGTGTAGACCATGAGTATGTGACCACAGGTTGCCACGTATGATTCGCTTGTTCCTTTATCTTAGGTCACCATGGGTGGATTACTGTCGAAAAAGCCGACGTTCGACCCTTCCAAAGACCTTGCAGACTTAACAGGCAAGGTCGTGATTGTCACCGGCGGGAAGTAAGTGCTCAAGTGCTACCGCCGACAAAGGATCGAAAACTGCTGAGCCGTTCACTGACGCCGTGACTCGGAGCAGTAGTGGCATCGGCTACGCAACCGTACAGCACCTGGCCCGCCGCGGCGCGAAGGTATACATCGGAGCGCGCAACGAAGAGCGTGCTAAGGCAGCAATTGAGCGATTGCGCGCCGAAGGATTGCAGCCTGGGGATGGCCCGCTGGATTGGTTTCACCTTGATCTCAGTGACCCACGCAAGGCAAAGCTCAGCGCCGAGGCATTCCTGGCCAAAGAGAAGAGACTGGATATTCTAGGTGAGCTCTTCAGCGGCTCGCCCCAGAATATCACTCATGGCGATCC
Organism: Trametes punicea; assembly: GCA_025528855.1. Classification (NCBI taxonomy): domain Eukaryota; kingdom Fungi; phylum Basidiomycota; class Agaricomycetes; order Polyporales; family Polyporaceae; genus Trametes; species Trametes punicea. The sequence goes on from VICQ01000010.1 coordinate 365,700, forward strand.
TGCGTGACCATAGTAAATAATGCCGGAATGTAAGCCTGCCCGTCTGACGCTCCAGGACTGGCCCTGATGCAGCGCTACTGCAGTATGCGCGTCCCGTATAGAATTAACAAACAATACGGTTTGTATGCATGTAGTCACCGCTTCAGAAGCCAGCTAACTCCAATCAGGCATCCAGGATAACATGCTAATCAAGTATGGCCACACCCTACCATGTCTCTTCAGGCCTCTTGACGACAGCTCCGCAGCCATGTCAGCCCATTCATCTTCACAAGGACTCTTTTGCCACTCTTGAGACGAACGGCAGAGGAGCCGGGCAGTGATGTCCGCATAGTGGTGGTACATACCCCAATTACATTCCCTTGAACTACCGTTGAGTCTCACGACGTCGCCACCAGCTCTCGTCTGATATGATCACGTACTTGAAAGGGCAGCAGATCCATTTCCGGGATATCAACGACTTCAATGAAAAATTCGGCGATAATATGTCCTCTGACCTTCGCAGATACGGTAAAGCATCTTCCGTCCGCTCAGGTTGGTCGCATTTTCATTGAGCAATCCTTCTAACGCAGCGCTTAGCAAGTTAGCGAATATTCTCTTCGTCAAACAGCTGCAGGGCAAGTTCGACAGCGACGGTGCTCCCATCACCGTGTTGTCCGTCTACCCTGGTACTGTTTATACAGGTATCATCACATCGCTGGGTTTAAGGGTGTCACGAGACAATAGCTCATGGCTTGTGTCGCATGATAGAGGGGGTCCTCAAGGATCCTTTTGCGCGTATGCCCATCTTGGGAGCTTTGTTCAGGTTTTACGTCCGCCACTTCTTCGACAGTCCGTCCGATGGCGCATATTCGACGGTTTTTGCTGCAGCGTCCCCGGTCGTGAAGGCCGAAAGGGAGAAGTACAAGGGCGCATTCCTCGGGCCTCGAAGCCAGATCGTCACTCCGCCTCTCCCGCAAGCGGAAAGCAAGGACCTCGCGAAGGAGTTGTGGGAGACCACGGAGGCAATCTTGAAGACATTCGACCTCGACGAGGCATCCCAAACAATGTGATTTTGATAGAGCCATCCTTCGGTGCACGTATGTTGCTATATATCATGCTGTATTCTCTGAATATGCTGCGTAAGATGATGGTAGTGTTTGAAGATATCCTGCTTGATCCGCTCTGTAACCCAAGGTATGCTAACAGATGTCCGACTGCCCATAAGGCCGGTATCCTGAGTTTCTTATTCCCTTGCAGTGCTAGGAGAAACAGGACCTGTCCCGTGTTAGGGAATTCTCCACATAGCGATCCCGCTCCTCTCTTTGTCGACCTCTCTCTTGACCTCTTTGCTGTCGCCGCTTCTGACAGCTCCAGCAACGAGGACTTTCAGAGCGTCCTTCAGAGCGGTCTTCTTCTCGTCCAAGTCGACAACAGCGACCCCATCCTCGACGTCTCCCGCGGCGTCTGCCTGATGGTTGGACAGAACGACCCTATCCCAGTCGACGCACAAGTCCAAGAATTCGTAGAGTACGTCGACAATTCCTTCGAACTCGCCGCCTTTGCTTCGCGCGTCTGGGGCATCTCCTTCCGGAAGTGCTACCTTCCACAGCTTCTCGAGCGTCAACGTATCCCATGCAAGCAACGGCGCTCCGATGCGGGCGGGAACAACGACTGCAGGACATCCGTTCAGGAGTTGATACTGGATAACACTCTCCTCCGGGCGTGCACTTGTTGTCCAGAAAGTACGGTGGGGCTTCAATCCCACTACGAACACCGCGAGACGCCGGGGAGTTGGAGGTGGAGGGAGCGGTGTAAGCGCGGGCTCGGGAGAGGGCGTACGTGAGCGCGAGAACACATTCGAGAGGCTCGGAAAATTGAGGCTCGAAGACGCATGAGGTGGGGAGGGTGTACGCTCGGACGAGGGTGATGCCTGTGGTGGCTTGCTAAGGGAGATGACTGCCGCCGACTCTGCAAGGAGCGTCTCACCCAGCCTGTAATCGCCTACCATCGATCATGGGCCAAATCCCATGATAGTAAGCATGGCGAAACCCTTCGATGTGGTTCGCTGCCTCACCCGCAAGGAATGGGCCGTGACAGAAGATGACATCGGGCTTGACTGACCGAGGGATGACAGGGCGGCGACCACTGGCGAAAAGGTATGGCGAGAACCAGCCCTTCTCAACTGCGAGGTAGTCCATGACGCTCGCAAAAAGCGAGTGGTCCCTGGCGCAGACCACATCGCACAATACACAATATCGATGAGAATCACCCGCCTTGCTTCACCGGAAGAACAACTCCGAGCTCACTTGTGTACACCACTGCGATAGAACCCAAGCGATGCATCTTCAGGAACGTGTTTGTACTTGAGCGTGATGGTCATCGTCTTCACACTGGTCGTCTCGAGTCGGCGTGAATGGATGGGCACGACTTGTTTGATCGCGCCATCAAAAATGAGGTCGTTGGCAGCCTTTGTCGTCAAGTCGAACCCCACATGCATCCCCATCTCAACCAAGATCGTGTCCCCAAGGGTGGACACCACTGCGTCTGATACAGGGCCCATAACAGGTGCTGCAACGGCGGCCACGCCGCCCTGTGTGATCATCCACGACGTGAAGACAGGGCGAGAGTCGCGCGTCCGATGGAAAGATGAAGTCAGCCATTTTTCCAAGCAGCCAGAACACGCCAGCTAGGATATCTTACCGTCGCAGCAATCATCGTGTGCACCGCAAGGTCTCTAAAACGGATGCATGGGAGCAGTAGCGGAGACGAGTCGCCCCACTAGCAAGACACGCATGTCGTCGGTGGGTGAGACCATTTCCGAAGTCGCATGATAGAGTTGTGCACGTACCGGTGATAGACATATGACGCTGGTACCTGAGGACCTCAGGGTCTCCCATGAAGACCGCACGATGCGACCTGTCATCGACTACGTGGCGCAAAGAGGGTCCTGCTCAGCAGAAGCCTTCCACCGTCCCGGGACCAGACAATTCGCGTACCCCGACAAGCTTTCGCACGATCCATGGCGCAGCTTTCTCCGTCTCCGCCTCCGGCACTGAAGCGGGGTCGATCGGACCCAGCGGAGACACGGCGTCGCTCATGCTCTCCCTTGCTTTGCCTAGGTGGCTTTAGGCGTGAACCAGTCTGGGTCGTGGGTCCAGCTAAAGGCGGTCGACATCCCAAAACCTCGTGTCCTCGCAGCCCCGCGAAGCCCTGATATCCGAGTCCGCGATCACGCGTACAATCATGATAGGCACCGTACGCTGTTCAGGTCGACCATGCATGTGCTGTCCACCCGACAACATAGTTCTGGCGGTATATACTTCGTTGGGTGTGATTGTAACTAGAGGTTGTACACACAAACGCTGATTGTGGAAGGCCAACACCGATCTGTTCTTTCTCTCACACCGGCCACTCGTGAGAATGTCAATGAAAATGGACGAGACTGACCTTGGCTTGTTGGCGTTCTACAGACAAGAGCGATTTACTGACGCCCGTAACAGACCAGTTTGCGTTCAAGATACGACGGAAAACCACTCCGAATGCGGTTCACCATGATCGTATCGTATCCACTCACTACACTCTAAACTAAGCAAGGGCGCGTTGAGGCCCATACACGATGGAATCACCATCATGGCCGACTCGACACGGCATACTCGGCGTCACTTCCATCCACAAGATGTCGCCGGGCGGGAAGCGCCTTACCACCCTACCTCCAACCTAACCTCTGAGGGTCGTTGAGGATCCCGTATGCGTTGGATCATTTCTGGAGAGGGCGCGTTGAGGCCGATTTTCGTCTACGCAAGATAGCACGTCGCGACGACATCATCTAGTAACGGTAGTGCGACGGCTTGTAAGGGCCGTTGACGGGAATGTCGAGATACTTCGACTGCTCCGGTGTCAAAGTGGTGAGCTTGACGTTGAGCTGCGCCAGGTGCGCGCGCGCGACCTCCTCGTCAAGTTCCTTGGGAAGCATATGGACGCCAAGCTCGAACTTGCCAGGGTTGGTCCAAAGAGCGATCTGGGCAAGGACCTGGTTGGCGAACGAGCACGACATAACGAAAGAGGGGTGCCCGGTCGCACATCTGGAGCACTCATCAGGAAATTGCAAGTACTACGAGCGACATTGACACTCACCCGAGGTTGACAAGGCGACCCTCAGCAAGGAGAATAATGTGTCGGCCGTTGCGCATAGTGTAGCGGTCAACCTGAGGCTTGATGTTGACGACTTGAACAGCGTTCTTCTTCAGCCAAGCCACATCGATCTCAACGTCGAAATGACCAATGCTGGAACAAAGTCAAAACACATATCTTCCGTCAAGTGGCGATAACGTACTTCGAAACAATGGCATCTTCAGGCATAACTTCGAAGTGCTTCGCAGTGATGATGTCACGGTTGCCAGTGGTGGTGACGAAGACATTGCCGCGGGGAGCAGCCTCCTCCACCGTGGTCACCTCGTACCCAGCCATGGCGGCTTGAAGAGCGTTGATGGGGTCAATTTCAGTGACGATGACACGGGCACCGTAGGAGCGGAGGGACTCGGCGCACTGAACGCCTATGAGTACATTGCGATACCACGGCGCGATAAACATCACTTACACCCTTGCCGACATCACCAAAGCCGGCAACGACGGCGACCTTGCCCGCCAGCATAACATCAGTCGCACGCTTGATCCCGTCGACAAGGGACTCGCGGCAGCCATAGTAATTGTCAAACTTTGACTTCGTCACGGAGTCGTTGACGTTGATAGCAGGCACTTTCAGCTTGCCCTCACGGAACATCTTGTAAAGGTGGTGAACGCCAGTTGTGGTCTCCTCGGAGAGACCACGGATGCCTGGACCGTGATCAGAATATGTCTTCAGATGATTCACATCGAGCTTACCAGAGAGATACTGGGGGTATTTATCATGGACAAGAGTGGTGAGATCACCGCCATCATCGAGGATCATGTTGAGGGGCTGGTTGCCCGAGAAGGCCGTCAAGGTCTGCTCAATGCACCAGAGGTATTCCTCCTCAGTCTCGCCCTTCCAAGCGAATACAGGCACGCCGGTAGCAGCGATACTTGAAAATGATGTTTACATTAATGCCTGTAAATTCGTGCGTGGAAGACAACTCACGCTGCCGCTGCATGATCCTGGGTCGAGAATATGTTCTACAGGGCACTGAGTGTCTGCTGGTCCCCAGCGAAGGCGACATGGCACGTACACAAGACGACCAAGTGACTTCAGCACCGAGAGCGGTCAAGGTCTCGATGAGGACAGCCGTCTGAATAGTCCTACGAGTCGAATCAGATGCCATGATCGCGCAAAACCTATGGCGAGGAGCTCACATATGCAGACAGCCGGCGATACGCGCACCCTTCAAAGGCTTCTGGGCGCCGTACTATGATTTCGAATATCAGCTTGCAACGTTCAGATCGCGTAGAGTATAGCGCGTCATGATACCTTTTGCCGCATGTACATGAGGCCAGGCATCTCATGCTACAAGGCTGTCAATATCAATCGACACTGACAAACATCCAGGCAGAAGATACCTCAGCGATCTCGATCTCCTTGCGACCGAACGCAGCAAGAGATATATCTGGGACGGACGCTCAGCCGTAGAGTAGATATAAACAGTCGATCGGGTACCCACCGGCAACCTTGAAGACCATTGTGCTCGTTCAGGGTGGCAGCTGGGAGAAGGAAGGAGAGAGGGAGTGGGGAGGGAAGAGCGATGAGACTGGCGGCGGCCGTTTTATTTGCAGACAGGATCGAACGAGCATCTTCATCTTATCCACGCGATAAACACGTGGTGGCTATAATCTGATTGACCAGCCCGTCGCCGTCGGTCCATCCGGAGGCGCTCATACATGGTCCTCGGCTCGTAACTTAAAACCGCCTTGTGCCTGCTTGCTTTATTCCGAGCGTTGACCTGGGCGTCGGCTTGCACTTCTGCTGAACTCTTTCATGGCATCAGAGTCGGCAGATGTGAAGTCACCTAGAACATGTCGGCTCGCAGAGATTGTTCAATACCATTGCGATCCCCCACACGATCCTGCAGACCCACAGTGGCATTGTCTGCCGGTCATCCGGATCTTCAGAATGTGTCGCCGTTCCCACCATTGGCGCCGCTGACACGCTGACACACTCTGTTATAGCTGCAAGGACCGACCTGCCGTCGAACTGACTAGGTTCGTGCAGGTAAACGTGGAAACGGGGGCCGTCCACATACCTTCCCAGTCAAGGTGCGTGACCGTTAAGAATGCTCCCTCATTTCCGATGGTATTCAATCATTCCTATAGCCAGGTATTGCCTAAGGGAAAACCATGGAGGGACGTCACTCGACATGAGCACACCCTGGGGAACGAAACCTGATCTATACGTACGCGACCTGCCTAGCCGACCGGTTTGAGTGTTGCGCCCATTCCGTTGGCCCTGCCATGACAGCCTGGGTATCCTGCGAGAGGCAGAAGATGGAAAATGAGGATCGTGTAGCTTTCGTGTGAGGTCTTTCATACGTCTTCCACGCACGTGAGAGCCTGCATGCGACTTCATAAAAGGGGCACGGCGTATAGCCATGCGCGAAACAGCTTAGCCTTGAGATTGCTCTCAGGTTGAGGTGGACATCTCTGCTAGTGCCGCAGCCAGAGGGAATGCTAGAGCTGATGGTCTCCCGAAATGCTCGAAGCATGTGCGTTGCATCGCGATGAATTGATCTTATGGGTCAAGCAACGGTCGTATTCCAACCATCGTTCAGCCTCCACGCTTAACGAAGTCGGGGTTTCTGTACTGTCCGCATGGACTTGCTTGGCAACACTACAAGGAATCACACTATATCGATTCTCTGTCGCTTGTGCTTTGGGAACAGGATGTCTGGCGTTAACGTTCATGACGTGCTGTGTTGCATGTGACATTTTCTGTGCAGTGGTTCCCGTGGTGCTGAGCATTGTGTTCGTTTCCATCCTCTTCAGGATTATCCCATACGCTTTGCAACGATTGTGACACGGATGCGCCACATGGTGATGGCGCTGGAGACCTACCACGATGTTGCCTTCTGCAATGTTACCGCTGATAGACTTGACGGCGTACGATGGCTGACGGAAGGCAGCACTGTAACTGTATCTGCAGGGACTCGATCAATATCCGGTCCTCAATGGTTCTGCGTCACACCAGCATAATGCACGCCCAGTCCCAGCTTGATCACCATGCGGAAGTACAGTATCATCTCTTTGAAGCACAGCGCTGACATCGACCAATGCTATGCCGCCTGCATTATGACTGACCCAGGGCTGACTCAATCCTGCCTGCAGAGGATGCAATATACCTCGCACAGTTGGACTGCGCAGTGTACAGCATTGCACGGTGATGCAACCCGTTAGGTACGCATCAATGATGGCTTGCTCCGAAGACGACGTGATCGCCCATCCGCGGCTGTCATCGTCCACTCGAGCTATTATGCCACCCTCGGAGTGCCTTTTGACCGTCGCCAGCGCGTCCAAGAATCCCTCTACTCACAGTCTGCGATCGAAATGTATGGCGACGCGCTCAGCAGTCATGCAGGGTTCCTTCGCGGCGTTCCACTTCGCATTACCTGGCATCGCGGTTTGTGTGAACGTGCGACTTCTTTCTTCTCGTGCGAGAACCCTTGAAGGCTTCGCCATCGACGGAGCAGTCAAGCAGCCGATTCGCCGCCGAGGGCCTGTGCCGCTAGTCCATGGCCACTATCACCGAAGCCGCAGTTCTGACCGTGACGCATCGATCCAACACAGCGGATCGAATGCCCAAGAACACAACGGAGCTGCCAGTGGCTCCCTTGCGTGCGCTCAGTCGGTTGACAATCGAGTGATGTTTCCGGGCGGGACAAAGGCATAGGCGCCTGTTCCGTCTTGACTTTGCACCTTCTCAGGTTCCGGGTCGCGGACAACAGCCCTTACTGCAATACAGGACGCGCTCAGCACCCGGCGCTCGGCGTTTACGAACAAGCATGGTGATCTTCACGCGACTCATGTCCTATGCCTCTGGTCCACAATGTCTCCTGCGCGTCTCGTTGAGTTGCCGTAGTATGCAAGGTCCTAGCTAGCCTCGCCAAACCAGCGACGTAAACCGGATGTAAGGTACCGGCAAGGCGTGGCTACCTTCCTCATGTCGCAGGACGCAACACTTGCGTACGCTCGTCATGCACTGCCCCCATCGGACAGCATCCGTTCCGGGTTATGACACGTGATGAAAGATCACTCACGAACGCTATGCTACTCAGCCTCATACGGTCATTTCGGACGCTGCATTGTCCCCAGCACAGGCACCCGCAAGCAGGGAGGTCGCGTTGCGCGGCGAAGGTGGGCGAAAGTCGCTGCTGACCATGAGAACGCCCAAGATGCATGATGCGATCCAGTACCCATGCCGTCGTACGCACAATCAACCTACTATCATTCGTGTGTCAACTTCTGATCTACATCCCTTGCTACAGAGGTGCTCTGTGGTCTCCATTTCCAGAATGGACCCGAGGCGGTCCATGTCACTTGGACCCCCTCCGGTTTGCTCCAGATGGGCGGACTCGGAGGATCGTCGTCCCTCGCGACATCTGATCATCTCTGCTGCCCCTCAACAGCTCGATGGTCGGACCAGAGCGACTGCAACAAGTTCACTGTAAACGTCTGCTCGCACTGACCGGGGAGCAGCTCACACAGCCACTGAACTTATGTTTCACATTTATACCGCCCTCTTCACCGCTACTCCGCCACTCAGGCAGAGTCGCGTCCCTCAAGTTGGCTACATATCCTCCGTCACCGAGTGTCTCCCCCTCCTTAACCCCGTCGATCTCTACGTCCCCCGTTCCTTCCGGTGCACCGCTCGCGTGCCCAAGTCCCTCATTATCGGCAAGAGCGATCAGAATTCACAAAAAGCCCTACGCCTTCCCCCGCCTCCGCATTAAAATGTCCCAACGCCCGTACGCGTCGTGGCCGCCTGGTGTCAAATCGGAGCATGACCAGTACTCCGAAGCCTCACAAGGAAATATAGTACCTGGAGGCTTTCCACGGGTATGGCCTGCGAGATTCATGATGTGCCTTCGCTGAGTCGACTCTCTAGGCCGACGCGCAGCCTCGTCTGCAGTCGCGTGCGGGTATGCGCCCTCAATCAAGCGCTACATCGAGCTTGTCGGGCGCAATGGGCGACGCGCAGCTCAGCATACAGTCGCGTGCGTGCGTGACACCTCCGTCTGGTCTGGCTTCCTGGTCTCCTTCTCCCACCTCGAGTTCCATGCCGGGCAGCACTTTCATGACTGTACCCGACGATCCCAACATGACCTATATCTCGCCAGTCACCACCGCCCCCTCTGCGAGTCCCCCGGGTGCGCTTGCTTCGTATTATGCCATGCCGACCTTATACACCTCGCCGGAAACGTCGCCTGGACTGTCGTCTGCATTTGCTGAGCCGTACGCCTACCCGCAGCCGCAGGGACAAGCAAGTACCTCCGCGGCGGCCATGGTCATTTCTCCCTCGTCGACTCCTGCTCCGGTGCAGTCCGCTCGACACCCTCGTGCTTCGCTCGAGAAGCTTGAAGAGGAGAACCGTCGCCTCCAGGAGCGGATCCGGCAACTCGAGCTCATCAACGAGACCTCTCGCCTCAGGATCAGGCAGCTCGAGGCGGAAGTGGCGCGTGGCGCGTACCCCGGCGGCCTTCCCTCTCCGATGACCACACCCCAGCCTACTCCTTCGTTCGAGCAGGAGTGGCACGCGCGCACCGAGGCGCGGAAGAAGCACTTCTGCTCAGTGAACCGCGCAGGCAACGCGCTTTGCGCCTGGCACGACTCGCGTCGGGAACGCAGGGCCTATCCCCCGCGCAACGCGCCGCCGGGCTACCTCAATTGCGGGTGCACCGTCGAAGAGGCGCTGTTCGAGGAGAGCCTCGCGCGCCATGGCGTGGGCAGCTATCTTCCTGGCGAGAGTGTCCGCATGGACCCGGCGCTCAGGAACCCTTTGCTGAGGCTTCTTCAGCGGCGGTACGGATACCGGGATGGCGACTTCGAGCGCGACCCGGTAACAGGAAACTGGATCGGAGATGAAGGCGCTGTCAAGTGGGAGCAGAAGCTCGCATCCGGTGGGCCGCACTCCAGGCGAACTCGCACCGATGCTGAACGCCGTTCCACTTAACAACACATGCCAGCCAGCAAACCAGCACATACTGTATCCGTAAGTCGTCACCCTCACACGCTACATCTTTTGTCTTCAGTCTCCCTTCTTGCGTTTTGTTCTCTCGTCCGTCCTAATTATTGTCGCACCTTCGTGTGATGTTTCGTTCTTCACTTTCTCCATATTCTATTGACGGACGTAGAGCTTTCGAGTTCGTCCCGTTACTTTTGTGTATCGATATATCCCCATGCCCGCGCGCCCGTTCCGAGAGGCCGGACTTTTGATATCCCCCAGTGCATATTTCCCCCCTGTAGCTCTAAGTCTCTTCCCGCACGCGATAGAGTTCTCCCTATGGGATTGTGTAGCATCAACGTTGTAGCTTACTGCCTCTCGAATGTTGGACATCTCTTGTAGCCATAACCTCCGAGTCGTGTGCCGAGTGCTTTTGAGAGGCGTCACTTCGTAGACCTTCCCCATGCAGAGCGTACTCGATGTGTCCATATACAGTACGCCACTGAACATCTGACCATACAGCCGTCTTCGCGAGTCTTACTAGCTCGTAAAGATAGTAGATCGGAGTGCTCCCCCACCTCTACCGTCTCACGACGGCGACTGCACCTTGGCATACGCATACTCGCCTCCCTTCTGCAACGCCTGTACAGGCATTCAGCTGAAGCCGCATGAGGCAGTGTTGGTCAGACTTACTCTCTGGTAAGCGGGTCTGTACAGCAGCAATATTAGGATCTATAAAGACGCGTGATCACTCGGCAATTTCGCACCTGGAGTGTACCTTGTCGATGTAAGCCTTTGTCTTAGGACCGAGGACCTCGCCCCCTCTGTCGGCCCAGACTTCAAGGCAGAAAATCATCATGTAGTCAGCGGAGGTAGGCTCTTCGCCACCTGCGAAGAAGCCATCTGTCTTGGACAGGTGGCTTTCGATCTGGCAAGCGTGGAATGATCAGTTGCACCGGAGATTCACAGCAAATCTGTAGGCTTTACAATCTCGGCATGGGCCTTCAAGCGAGGGTCAAGCAACTTCGCGGAGACTGTGTTGAACACACTCCGTAAAAGCGGCCGTATAATGAACGGCGCTCTCTGTGGTATCATCGTGAAGATGAGCTTGTTCACAAGCATCGGCATCAAGGAGGCCTCGGCATAGTGGGTGACTGTGTCCAGTTCGTCAAGGAGGGCTATGGAGGTCGACGGAGTGAGGACTGACAGTAGAGGTTATCTATTTTTCCCGATTCAGGGGGTTGAGCGCGACCGCTGCCATATTTCTGTATGATGTACTCTTCCCTGGCGTCAGACTATTGTTATGAGGCATGGAAACCAAGTAGCAGAACAAATGGTGACACGTCCGTCCGCCCGTTCTGCAGTCCGGATACGGCGACGGATAGTGATCGTCTGGACTCCCTTTTCGACGTACCAACGATTGCACCGCTCTCAGCGAGGTTGAGCTCTCCATCAGTTATGACCGGTGCACTGCCCAACGGGTTGACGGTTTTCAACTCAGGAGGGGCGAGCATCTCTGGCGTGCGCTGATATTTCTTGATCTCATACGGGACCTCAAGCTCTTCCTGTGCGGAGTGGCGTCACCGGCAGAGCACGGACGCAGTCAATGGACATTTCATCATGGGAGGGGCGATCCAGTAACACCGTACCAAGAGCCACAGGATTCGCTGTGAACGAGAATTGTTGAGATGATGGACGACTAAGTTCGGCACTGCATCTTGCGCGGGTTGAGCGATGGGAGCAGCCATGATGATGGTCGTGGTCAAAGGACGAGTTCGACACGGCCGCGAACGGTCGACGTGTCGACGGTGCCATGGTCATTTGCCTGTGTCGCTACCGGGCCACGCGAAGCGCAGGCAGCGGCCGCACTTGGCAGGGGGGGATAACCGTTGGTGAAATTAAGGAGATTCAACCGACCCCCGCGCACGGCGATTCAACCCCACCCCTCCGGAGGGTATGCCCCCACGGAGGAGATCCTTCCATATTTAGTCCCGGGCTCGGCAAGTCTTGGCCCGAAAATAGTTATCCCCCTCCCAGGGGATACATTCTTGGCATCGTCGTATTGCTGAATTCTCCTAACATTTTGCTGGCTCCCTACCTGAGAGAGCCATAACTACCCATAAATACCAATGTATATTATTTCCGTGCTCTAGGAAAAACCGGGGGGAGGGGAGGCATTCACCTGCTCTCGAAGGGATCGCTTAGTGATACAAAAATATCGAATGATGATGTCATCACAATTATCGATGCCGCGGAGGGACTTAGGCGAGCACTTGTACTGTGCATTGCGAACTTCTCGCAAAGTCCTGATGAACCGTGTAAGGACGGAATTTGACCCCTCCGGAGGGGGATACTTTTGACGCCGGAGACCACCCCAATATGGAAAGATCCCCTCCGTGGGCGATATACCCTCCGGAGGGATGGGGTTGAATCGCCGTGCGCGGGGGTCGGTTGAATCTCCGTATTTTCACCAACGGTTGCCCCGCAGGGGGCGAAGAACACCAGCAGAATACCTCCGCAGCCATGTCACATGGATGGGCGCCTATTCGCCCGGAGAACTGCCCAGTCGTGAACGCGTTACTGGCGCATACATCCGTGTCCCCTCCACGGTTCACGTCTCCCATCGGCCTCCGTTCGCACCCACGAGCCTTTGCAGATTGTCCACAGACATCGACATCATTGAGAAATAGGTTTCGCACGCTATGCAGGTAACAGCGCTGCTGGTCATCCTTCTGCCTTTCACGGACGCCCTCTCGTGGGCGCATATACCATTCCATAAGAAGGGCACCTCTCATGAGGTCCATGCCCTGGCAGGTATGCATAGGTAGACGGCATGGCGTGGACAGCAGTTCCGACTCTATCTCATCAGGTAGTTCAACTCCTGAAGAAGTCGCATTAATACTAGAAAGCTCCGGTCAGTGCCCACGATATGCTGACTGAACGGTGTAGCTAATTCGAGTATCCAAAGAGTCTCTCAGAAAGTACTCGGCAAGACCAGATTGCTTCCGGCGGGTGGCTGCTACCATTCGTGCGGCCTGCGCCGAACTCGAAAGCCATGAGGATGAGCGTGTAAGAGGTACCTTCTTATGTTTCAATCTGACATGGCCGTGTTTTCACGGTTGGACTTGACGATGCAGCCGCGCTTTCCTTAACTCTATGCGAGATCGCTACTGCGGAGCATCTTTCTCCACCCATGGAATGCGCTGCCTTCCAACCTGCTTTCGAGGGTCAGCCACCTCATCGTGACCGCGGTTTGAGCGGTAGATGCGTGGAGTAGGTCTTCTCGTAAGAGAGTACATCCAATGCACTGAAGGTCTCTTCCAGAGCTCTGTCACGCAGTGCTCAATACTGGTCGAGCTACTCAGGGTATCTCCGAGAAGTCCGTAAGTAGCTCCTCTGCGCTTCCTAGTTCGGCTCCTCATCCTCGCACTTCTTGAAAGCCCAACTCTGTTTTGCCTTCCGACGGTGGAATGATATAGGTATCACCATATCTGAACCCTCGCACTGCTGTTCGCTTGAGATCAATTCCTTGCAGACACTGCCAAGGAACTGCATCTCAACTCAACTCGACAGAGTCTAACATTGTTGCGCTACCTCGCCGATCGTGAGAATATATTTGAGCAAAGTTTGAACCGATCCGGCATGCTTCTCGAGGTAAGAGCTCTCTTGCTTACAACCTCATCCCGCGTGAGGTGTCTGACGCAAGGCTCAGGAGATGCATGCTCTATTGGGGCGATTGCACTCATCTTCTTCAGACCTCAACCGCGTCTCCGATAATCTGGATGACCAGCTGAGATCGGTTCTCACTGAGGTACAGTGCATCTGTGCGCGATTCTCTGCGCTCATACCGAGATGAGCACAGATGAGCCGTTCTTTTGAAGGGTCCGCCCGAAGCATACAGAAAGAATTGGAAGAGCAGTATGCTACACAATCGAATCAGGTACGGAGCTGTACGTCGACAATCAATAACTGCGTTGACTCTGAATCCAGATTGAGACCCGCATAACACAAGCGCTGCACGGTGTAAGAACCATGCTCTCCAGCTGCGGTCTTTCTCACTTGATAGCTCTGCCGTCCGAAGCTTACTGTGGCTGCGTCTTCCGTCGCGCCGAACGTCGAGAAACTGCTCACCGAAAGCATAGAGGTGGTATATGCGTCGGTTGCTCTCAGAGTGCAGGGCGTGCATGCTCTGGCCGTAAGACTACGATTCTCGATCTCCTTTTCTTATTCATGATTGCTCGTCAGGATCAGGCAGGCGTCCAACTGCAGCACTTCGGACGTGATTTCCAGGTCTTCAAGCATGTAAGCGTACCTGCATCCACCCACGCCCTATTCGCCGCTGAGAATGATCGCCAACGAAGGAGGTGCAAGTCTTGTTAAGTTCTGTGCGACAGGCCAATGATGCGCTGGGAGTTGGCCTGCAAATTTCGTCTTCGGCTCAGGAGAAACAGTTTGAAGTTGCACAGGCGGCCGGTGAGGTCGCTCTTGCTTTGAACAGCTTGGTGCAGAAGGCACGGACAGAGATCAGCAGCATCAATGTTACGGCAGCAGCGATGAAGGAGTCACTTCTGCAGGACATTTCCGGTCCCTGGCGTTTCAAGACGTGGCCTTGGCTTGAGACGGCGTTAATCCACTGTTTCAAGGACGTTCTGAATGGTACGCGGAGTTTGAGAACTGCGTCGCAATGTTGACCATGCGCCATAGCGGATCTTGCTTTCCTGGATCTTCCCGCTTTCCGTGTGTTGTGCCTAGCCTTCCGTGTGCTTTGGTCGCTTCTCGGGTTTGCTTCTTCCGGACTGATGGTCAGTCAATTCTGCGCCATCCCCACGCACTCATAACTTCTACTTTTCTCAGAGCATGTTGGTGCTGCTGGCTTCTAGAAGACTCTCAAAGGGCCTCAACTCAGACCACCCCGGCAATGACTCCTTCCGCCCTGTCCCTAATGGTCAAGCTGCTCGACTGCGGTACCGTCGGTCTGTGGCGACTTCTAGACCTCCTGGCTTGGACTGTGACGTTCCTGGTTCTGTGTGCTTGTCACATGACGCTGGGCCGATTCCCCCGTCTACCTCTCAGCGACCCCGACCCCGGATCTCCCGGATTCCGGAACGACTATACAGGCCGTCTGGGGTCTAATGACGCGGTGCATTTTTCGTAGTTTGTTCCATGCAGTCGTGTGGTTGCTGGAACCATTCTCCACGCATCGTTACTATGTGCTTGCATGTACCTCGCGTTGCTCTCTGTCTATTTTCAGGCAAACGCAATCTCTGGGCGTCAAGTGCGTTGGATGAAGCACGCATACCGCATGCCAACACGGTAGCGTCTGAGCATGCAGTGGGCGTTTATCGTGACAGCCTTACAATACCGTGGCATTTCAGAAGCCGGATTAGACGCTCCTTAGCTAAGCAAACTTGGACTTGGTAAAGCAGCTAACTAACCGCCAAAGGTAAGGATAAGTTACTCCGAATAAGCAGCATAAAGCCATCGGCATAGGCCGTTTGTACGCGCATCAGGAATGTGGGAGCTTTGTGAACCAAAATAGCGTGGCCTCTCACTTCTCATCTTACAAGCATACCACCATACGACGTACGTCCGACCTGGGCCATACGGACTACAACGATAAGAGAATGCCTAAGAGAGGACCTGCGCTCGTCCATGCGGTGAGGATGAGCGAGGGGACGGCAGACGCCACCGCTCACACGCATGAGGCGACCATGACAGAGGATTGCAAGGATGCTGCGGCATCGACCGTTCGCGACAACAATGGTCCCAGAAAGTCACAAAACCGGAGCTCTGCGGCCCAAACAACTTCAAATTTGACGGACTCTGTGAGTGGCGTATTCTGCCTGAGGTCGCCACGCTATTGAGTCCCGTATCTCGCGTTCTTCAGACACCCATGCCAGAGACTGTTCGCGAGCTTACTAGGTCTGCGAAAGGCTTATCGCAGCAGCATCTTTCTGCACAGGGTCTTCCTGCAAGGAAGGTGCATCCGCTGCCGCAGCGTCCGGAGTCTCATAAACGTCCGCCGGACGCAGCAAAGGTAGCACCTCTAACCACGATGTACCTTGCTATCCTCCTAACCCTTATCATCTTGAATTCCCAGATGTCGCGTAATGAAATCTGCAGGAACTTCCTCGCAGGATGCTGCAGAAGGGGAAGTGATTGCCACCGCGTGCATGTTGTAGGTCTTAAACCATGCCAGCTTGTGGCAGCGTAGGTTAACAGTCATGTCAGGCCCTGGACAAGAGCGCCGAGCGTCCTGCACCTCCCATTGCTGTCTCACCGACCATCCGCGTAGTAAATGGACTTTACACTGACCGATGGAATCAGACTCACCGAATTCAAGTCGACCAGCCAGTTCTATGGTCTTCCTCGGCCCCCAGCCAGGATATCAATCAGAATGAGCATTCTGACGGAGAGTCTAGGCCACTTCCGCGCCTCCCTCAACCAGAGCCGTCCCCGAATACCCCTACGTATTCCTCTGGCTCTCCGTCGAAGCCTGTCGCCGACTCATCCAACACATCGAAAGATGCCATCGTAGAGCCAGAGAACTTGAATGCGATGCGCTTGAGTAGAGCAGTTGAACTCGACCCACGTCCCTACAGAGTCAGTATATGCGCAACGTCGGTATTGGGCTCCTATGGCTGATCAGACCCGTCATGGACAGAGATCCGATAAGATCTGCCGGAACTTCCAGAAAGGCCTTTGCCACTGGGGGAACAAATGCCATAAGACGCACATCTACCTTCCTCCTGAAGCGTGCATCACAGAGATGCAGCCTCGACCGGAGAAACCTCAACCGCCCAGGAAGGTAAGTCTGATATATTTGGTGTGAGATTGACTACCACCACTGACACCGCTGAAACTGCATAGGTGCCAGCTACTGTGCTTTGCACTGTATGTTCCGGCGTTTATACGGCAGTCTGGCACTTATTGATTGACATCCAGGCTCCCGATGGAACAGTGTTCGAGCGTGAGACGTGTAAGCTTGGAGCGGTAGGCTTGTGTACGAGAGGAGACCGCTGCCAAAATGCCCACATCATCGAACCGTCAGCGGACGAGAGCGGGACAATGGACAATCCCGAAGGCAGGACGAACGTTGTATCTAACAGACCGAGCCCGCAAGAGGCAAGCGGGAATGCATCAGAGGAAGTTTGCGCGGGGGCATCGTCCCAAAAGGTAGCCGCTCCCCATAACTGTGATATACAAGCTAACGTGGTTGTCAAGACCAAATGCCCCGCGACACTTACTGGAAATGGGGTTAACGGGACCAGCAAGGTCATTTCCCAGCAGTCGTCTCACAGTTGCCGACCCATTGATCTCGCGTTGCAGCAGTCTGACCAAGTTTGTCGTCTCTACTTCAGACGACGTCCTTGTTATAAGATGCCATGCAAGTTCTCACACGATATCTTGGATCTTGCCAAGCTTCCGGCGGACGACGAACTCGTTCTTCAACATGCCGGTGAGATTCGTACGGCGTTGGAGCACCATGGCCAGGTGTCAGCTGCTGGTGACGTTCCTCCTCATCTGTCTTCGTTACAAGCCATCGCCGACACTGTCAAAAAACGACCAAGAAAACCCCCCAAGAAGGTGCGGACAGCTTTGCCGTGAGAGACACTCATTAACTGGGGCCATTCTGCTGCAGCCCGGCACTATACATGAGGAGTCATCAGACGAGCCTTCGGCTCTTATGAAGTCAGCAGCACGCGAAACAGTCCTCAATAATTCTGTACAGCGGAAGGCCAGCGACATGCAGCAGGGGGCTGGAGCCTCTCATGGCGAACCGATTAGTCAAGGCAAGCCTATCGAGCTGGGAGGCAGGCACAACAGCCGCGAGCTCCGCCAGGAACATGCAGCCGTAGAGGAGTCCGATGACAGCACCGCTGACGCTACATACCACTCTGCGGTGCGTCTTTTTGCTTGCTCTTTATACAGATAGCCCGTTAGAATCTATGTGGCCCATCTAGCAAGAGACAAACCACAGCACTACGGTCAGAGGACATGTCGCTCAACCGACTCTCAAACCTTGCTTTGATTTCATCCATGGCCGATGCCAACGGCCATATTGTCGATTCTCCCATAATGTGGATGTGCAAAGAATGCGAGAAGAGTTCCAACAGGTGAAAGCCTCTGCATTGCTCTGGGCAGACTGACAGCTAAAATCTGCGTCTCCTTAGCGCAAAGACAAGTCCTCTTCAGTCGAGGCGCAAAAGCCAGTAGAATCCGGAGCGCATCCTTTGCGACATTCATGTCGAGATTGTGATATTGCCTCTACTGCCAGTACACAACCTACGTTCCATTCCGACCGCTCTCAACGAGCAAGTAGTAGCGGAATGGGGCAGGATCCTCCGACTGGCCGTGCATCTCGTGTCGTCTCGAGGAAACACGAACCAGCAGTGCCACCTGGCCTAGGATACAACACTGTGAGCTTCCATATTTTGCTCTACATCCTGGCCTTCCATTGACGTACCGACAGCGAGGAGGCCCCTGTGCTACAGAGTCGAAACCGCCACCTGAGATCATGAACATCACTGTCCTGGACTCCACGAAAGTGACCTTCGGCCCTGGCTTCTTGATCACGCACATTGCCACCGGATTCGAGTGCCCACAGATCATCCTGGAGAATGTTCCTTCGACGGCCGTCCCCGCCTTCATCACAAGCAGGCTGGAGGTATTCGGTAAGGTGACGGCAGTTGTACCGTCTGACTCCTCACCCGGGGACTCGACAATCGCCTATAAAGTCACCTTCTCAAGTGGACACGCCGCTGCTGAAGCGGCAGAAGCCCTGAACGGCAGCGACATCCTCGGCGCTGCAATCTCTGCTCGTGTCGTAGAGCAAAGATCGACATCCTTGGGCCGGGGGACGCTGTATGACGGCGACGTCCTCTTCAAACTGCCTACCCCCACTCAAATAGGATACATCGGCTACCCGACGGAGGAGCTGGCGCAGAAGGCTATGGCTCTCGCACGCTCCTCAAGTGTTGGGTTCTCCCGGATCACGGCTGAACTGTACCAAGGCATACCGACTGTCGGAACGTACAACGTCCGCTTCCACGGTCTTCCACCCACGTTCACTACCGATGATCTCAAGAAGCACTTCGTGGACCGCCTGAAGACCAGCAGTCACGAGGACAAACGTGATGGGAAGAGGCATACCAGGAGGCGAGGCAAGGGGACAGAGCACAGAGCGGACCGTGAACGGGAGGAGGCTGCCGGGCCGACAGATGAGGAGAAATGTGAAGGCGTCATGCTTCAGCGTGCCAAATATCAATCGCTCAACGGCGCCATCCATGGACTGTGTAGGATGTTGGAGGACTATGACGAGGACGTCTCTTTGAATGTCCTATCCCCTCCATATGGCAAATTCGTCCCCGTTTGGGCTCATTTCACCGATCCCCAGGCAGCCGCAAAGGCATGCGAGGCCCTGCACAGGTTCTGTCCTCGTTTCACCAACAAGGAGAGAATTTTTGCGCACCACATCAAGTCGCTTCGTTACGCCTTGCCTCCCTACATCTTTGACGTCCTGGCTCACGATATCGATCTCTTGCGTTCATACATCCAAGACGACGAGGGTACGAGCATTTCTGTTATCGATCGCCGCTCCCCTGCAGCGCCCACCGCTCCTGTTACCCTCAAGCTGGTCTCCCATAGCATGCCATCTTTAACGAAGGCGAAGAAAGCCTTCGATCGACTCCTCAGGGGGGAGAAAGTGACAGATGATGGCCATATCGTCTGGAGCGACTTCTTCGGCGGGCAAGCCGGCGCGAGCTTCTTACGAGAACTCGAACAGAAGTACCCGAAGGTGAAAATCAGCAGCGATCCTCTCCGGCGCACCCTGGCTTTGTTTGGAGCTCAAGAGGAGCGAGATCGCGTGCGGGAGGAGATCATCATCAAGGCAAGGTACTTGAAGTCGCGACTCACTCACAAATACACCATTCCAGGTCATCTTATCGGTAGCTTCATGCGCGAAGGTCTGGTCACGTTGCAAGAGGAACTGGGTCGCGAGAACGTCTGGGTGGATCTCACCAATCAAAAGCTTGTTGTCCGTGGCGAAGAGGATGCGCAAAAGGTCGCGCAGCTCGCTGTGCTCCATAGCCGACAGCACGCCCCACACCGTGCGTGGCGCGGCGAGGCTGGATGCCCTGTTTGCTTCAGCGAGCTCTCTCATCCGGTCACCTTGTCTTGCGGACACACGTGGTGCAAAGACTGTTTGACTGGCTACTTGAACGCCTCCGTCAGCAACAAGTCGTTCCCTCTCACCTGCCTTGCGAACGAAGCACGCTGTTCGCAGCCCATCTCCCTCTTCATCGCGCAACGTTTGCTCTCGACGGAGCAGTTCGACGCAGTGGTGAACGCCGCGTTCACGGCCTACATCCAGGAGCGTCCCACAGAATTCCACTACTGTCCCACTCCGGACTGCCCACAAGTCTACAGGAAGCCGTCGCCGAAGACGAAGTCGGCGCTGCAGTGTCCCTCCTGTCTCGTTCGGATCTGTCCCCACTGCGACATGGAGTATCACGACACGGTGTCGTGTCAGGATCACAACTCGGAGGACGAGCTGCTGTTCGAGGAGTGGAAGATGGGCCACGACGTCAAGGACTGCCCAAACTGCAAGGTGCCGATCGAACGCTCCGCGGGCTGCAACCACATGACGTGCATCAGCTGCAAGGTCCACATTTGCTGGGCGTGTCTGGCGACGTTCTCGAGGAGCGGAGAGGTCTACGACCACATGCGGGCCATCCATGGCGGTATCGGACTCTGAGTCGTGTTCCTCTGCGCCACCTGTCTACCTCCTCAGCTTGTTCATCTCTTACGTCAATGCTTACTGGTACCGCTGACCATCTCTTCACATTTACTCGTGTAGTGTAGCATTGCTGCCTTCCTCCTTCCCTGTCCGACCCTACTGGCCCAGTACTACTGCTGACAGGTGCTCATAGATTACGCCGACTGTTCCTCTTAGGCCATCCCGTCCGTGCCGCTGATATTCTCGCAGACTTCCTTCTCTCCGGTCGGATGACTTATGGTCCCTCTTTGTTTTACCTATGCTGTATCTTTACTGTCCGGATTCCTTTCGACGACGGTCGTCTTGTACGATTGACTGGTCAGACAAATGTATTGTGAAGATTGCTGGTGCACCGGTTGAGAAGAATACATATGCAGCATGGATCGACAGAGGATACAATGACAGGCGTAGATGCAAAGGTCGTAACTAGTACATTGATGGATGATCGAAAGAGAGTCGAGAGACCGAGACTTGGTACCTGAGTACGGAGAAGGGGGAATGCAAAAGCGAAATTCTGCGTCCGTCCGCTCCACAAGGAACACTGGATGGTAACCCGAGCTGGAAAGATATATCGCACTGTTCAGGCGTTCACATAGGTCACAAACTAGAACGACACCGGCTCAGTGTCCACTGCTAACGGAAATGCACGCAGAGAGTCAACTCACCTGTTGATACGGGCGCGTCGGTGGCTCCCCGTGCAGCGGCAGCGAATCCAGGAGTTCCGGGACGTTAGGGTCATACTTCATGAAGTTGCCGTGGTGGTCCTTCCAGCCCTCCGTCGGCGACGGATAGTGCTTGAGCTCCTCGGGATTCGCGAGGTGCCGCGGCGCGTATACGATGAACCGTTGGCCCCTCTCGTCGATGTACAGATGGTCGCCGCGCCTATTCCAGTAACCCTGCCGTACCGGCCGTCGGTGCGTGCTCTGCTGCTGCGCGGCCACTGCAGCCGCAGCGGCAGACGCGGACGATGAGCCACGTGTGAATGACTCGGCGTATGGAGACGCCTGAGGAGGTCGGGGGAGCGGATTGTGTCGCAAAGGCGACGTGGTACTAGATATGGGGGGGATGAGCGGATTGGGCGGGGTGCGCTTGTACGACGCGGAGTTCGAGTATTGATATGGTGACGACGACGACGACGGATACGATTGCGACTGGGACTGGGCGTGTGACGGTGAGGATCGAGGCGGAGACCTTGAGCGCTGCGGAGTGACGGGAGGTGGCGGGGCAACGACGGGGTAGGTTTGGCTGCGGGAGATGGGCTGCGGGCCCGACCTGCTGTCTGGAGACGGTCGTGTATAGTGGGAAAGCGGAGGGGTGTGGTGTGCCGGGGGCGTGCGCGTGCCGGGTTGAATGGTAGCATCTACGTCTCTAGATCTCCCATAGTCACGTCGGTCGCGGCGTTCAGCAGAAAGCGAGCGAGGTGGGTCGCGCGGCGTCTTGCGATACACCGGGCGTTCATGCTCTGAGTAATGATTCGAAGCGAACGCTACAGAGGGGTAAGTGCTGCTCCTGCCCACTTCCTCGTCCTGACTAGGACGAGACGAAGCAGGTGGGGTGCCAGGGACAATGAGAGGACTTAAAACAGAATCTGGCTCTTCCGTAAAGGATATAAGACCCAGACTAGAATTCGGCGAGATGTTGGGGCCCTGTGAGGACTGTCGTCCAGCATTCAGGCTGTTGGAACGCGCTGGTGCAGCAGCCGGGGTATAGATCTGGCCGTGGGAAGGGGTAGGGGTCGACGCAGGATGACGAGTAGGCGTCCGCTCAGGGTCAGTTTGGCCAGCCAGCCGAGCCGATGGAGAGTGATAATGGTCAGGAGTGCGAACGATATTGGGAGAGAATGTTGGTAGAAGCTCCCGCCTTGAGCTGAACGCCTCATCTCGTTCGTGCTCTCGATCTCTCGAAGACCGCGCCGACGACATATAGTCTGTACTAGACTGCCTAGAAGCGGTCGCTGCCGTTGCAGCCGCAGCCGCCGAAGCTGACGAAGATGCGGTGGCAGTCGATGCACTGCGATAATCCCGCGACGAGTACGCTTGCGTGTCATATGATGGGCGAGGGGACACATCACGACTTCGTCGCCGCCGATGTTGACCGGAGTCCGGCTGCTGCTGCGAAGGCGCAGTATATCGGTCTGACGTTCGATGGCTGTCGTGCTGAAGCTGCTGCGGCTGTCGCTCTTGCTGTTGTCGTTGCTGCTGCTGCTGCTGGTAATAAGCAGAGTACGTCGAAACAGTGGGCGGGGCAGACGACGCGACGACATTATCGTTCGCAGTAGGCGCCGAGCGGGACGCGTCATATTGGTAGTGGCGACTCTGTGAAGATGCGTCGTGGGCAGTAGCAGGGGAAACATATGCGTTCCTCGACGAACTGCTAGTCCGAGTGTGGTCATAGCCATCGCGCCGGTAAGCTGAAGGGGCGTGCACAGGATCTCTCTGGCTATGGGTCTGCTGTGACTGCCCGCCTTGCCCATCATGCGAAGCAGACACACCGGTGTTCCCTGCAGACTTACTGGCGTCGCTACTAAGCTCCTTCGGTACCCATACCCATGGAGTATGAGGTACCCCGTTCGAAGAATCTTTGCGGTGTCGTTCCTCTGCAGGAGTGTCGTCCCTGTCAAGCAAAGTTAAAAAGACATCCCAATATCCTTCACTCTTGCGACGCATCACGTACTTTATGTGCATGTTCTCCAACATGAGGGGATTGTCGGACAACTGTGTGGCCCAATAAGACGCGTCGCCTGGGTTAGGGACACGCTTGTAAGGATTCCAGCTCTGACTACCAGCCACGGCAGGCCCCCAACCAGGGTGTGGCGCCCACATCTGGAATGTGTTTGGCGGTTGGGTCATGCCAGTAGGAGGGCGAAAGTAGGGATTGGGTTGCCACTGGCCATTTGCCCATATCTGAGGGTTGATCCCCGCAGGTGCGGGAGGCGGGGCAGAGTTGAAGGGAACGGATGCGTACCAGGTATTTGCGTGGACCCAGCCGTGTGTGGTGGTTGGGATAAACAGAGTGTCCGCGTAGGGCCCGGACACTCTGCCCGGCTTCATTACGTTTGCCATCCTATGAGTATCAGCGCAAGACGGGGACCAATATTGAGGGATATGAGTGGAGGGCGGTAGGAGTGGAGGCGACGGCGATTAGGGCTTTGTATAGGCAATGGCATAGATATACAGATAGACTACTGCGAAACAAAAGCGGGCGTGATTCGCTATATTGTGCAGGGACAATTGACAATCACAATACGTACTGGCTATTGAGCCAGAATAACTGGCACAAGCGTGGGTATATGAAGATCGGGCTGCAACCTGCGCAGGCAAAGGGGAGGACAGGGATGGGCCAAGCTGGCGGTGGACGAAGGAGGGACGGAGCGCAGGGCTGCGGAGAGCAGGACTACGGAGAGACGGCAGGACAGATATATGCGGTATCCAGCGGCCGAGAAGAGCGAGTGTGCGCTGCAGAAAGGGAGGGAGGGACGCAGCTGGGCTGTGGTTCTGCGCTATTCTCTTGGTCAGAGCTGATCTGATTTAGCACAGGCGTCAGAACTCACCGGACTGACCGGGGTCACTGTCCTCGCGTGCTGCAGCAACCACGCGGACCACTAGCAGACCAATCGAGCAGATCGACGCCGACGCCGGAAGAGACGATGAGAAGAGAGCGCGAGGCGATGGCGGGTGCAGGTGAGAAGGAGCTGGACGAAAGATGAGAGGACACTGCGAGTGCCTGTTCCTGGGCAGGTGCATTCTTTGGCGCTGTTTGGCTCTGGTGGCGCGAAGGTCCTGTTCACTCGGCGCCATCGCCGTAGAGCAAGTGCTGTGCGCACAATTTACACTGCACTGCCTGGCCGTATTCCAAGCATGTTTGATACAGTGCACGAATGTGCGGCTCGTAGTACCAGGCGCGCATGAACGCTGGAGGCACTGCTCTGGAGACCCGGGGCAACCAACGCGCGCCCCGATCGCGTTGCGCACGTGACGTCCGTATAACCAAACTCGGAAAATCAAGCATTTCTCCGGGATTGTATCTAGAATTTTCGATTCGGTGAGTTTAGCGCCCGTGAATTTCAGGTCGCAGAACTTACCTTCGCAGGCTCAGGTAATTTCGAGTCCGTATTCCTCTGCGTCCGCCACGAGAGTGCGCACATCCGGCGAGAACCTGGAAATTGCGCATTATGGCATCTGCAGCATCTCTTCTCCGTTTCCGCCTCGCTGCATCCACCCGCCTGGTTGTCACGCAGCCTCAGTCTTCCCAGACCGCAACGCGGCGGGCTGCTGCACTGGCCATACAGCAAGTGCGCTTTTACGCAAAGTCGGCGAAGAAGTCCAAGGACAAGGGAAAAGGACAGGAGGAAGAGGAGGATGTTGCACCGGTCAAAAAGGGCAAAGGTGTCTCAACTGACGCGCTCATCCCTGCATCTCAGCGGATCGTCTCCAGCGAAGAGTACAAGAAGGCGGAGGGCAAGATGCAGTCTGTGCTCGAGTGGTTCAGAAATCAAGTTTCCGGCCTAGAGACTCGGGCCACCGGGCGTGTCACACCTGCCTTGCTGTCCCCCGTCCGCGTTAAGCTACCAGATGCGTCGGATTCGCGAGGTGTCCGGTTGGAGGAAGTCGCTACAGTAGGCGTGAAAGAGGGCACGACACTCCTTGTAACGGTGTTTGAAGAGCACGTGAGTTCATGCGTACCTCTCGAATTGGAACATCTTCGAAGGCTGACCGGTTGCCCGGGCTCGCACCAGTAGACTCTCAAATATGTGGAGCAAGCTATCTACGAGGCGAAGATTCCTGGTGTCACGCCACAGAGGCTTGATAGTCGCACCATCAAAATCCCAATACCGAAGTTCGTAATACATCGCTTCTTCTTTTGTACAGTCTAACTCTGCTACAGGCCCACAGTGGAAACACGTAACGCTCTCTACACCACCGCGACGCGGCAGGTGGAGGACGCCCGTACCCAGATGCGGAAGCACCACCAGGCGTTGCTGAAGAAAGAGGGAATTTCGAAACACTCGCCTGACTTCTCCACTGTACGTATCACGTCGCGCATGGGACCTGGCCATATCCACTCATCGAAATTGCAGTATCAGGCCCTCTTGGATAGATTCATGGGGGACTTGGATAAGATCTTGGCTCACCTGAAGAAGACCACAGGTTAGAACCTGGAACGTCTACGTCGTCACAACCAAATTGAATTGTGGCCATGCTGCGTCGGTGCTCGCTGCTAGTATTCAAACCTCTGCACGATCCGTCAGCGCGACCATTCAGAGCTGATTCAGCTAGCACGCCGTGTGGCCCGCCCCTACTACTTCCTGACTTTGAACTTCTTGAGGTATAAGGCCTGCGGTCGTTCCGAGGGTCGTACTTCTCCTCGAGGTTCACTATGGTCACGTTTGCTCCCTTCGAATCACAACTACTGTCAGGCCTATACTTCTCTGAGCGCAGTCAGAGGTAGACCTGGTGCAGCAGACAGTGAAATCACCGTTGGCTTCAGCCGCGTAACAGGGCGAAGCGGTCGTTAAGGTCCAGCTCGACTCAGTCGTTGAATTGCTTACGCTCGCTTTCGAGAACCTACTACTCCTCGCCAGCTGCATGCCAACACGAGGGGCCAGAGAGCACCCATGCCCATCCTTGGGGACTTGGAATCTAGGCTGTTACAGAAGGTCTGAACATTGACAATCTGCTGATCGTCTGTCGCTGCCTGGCTGCCACCGCCGCTGTCGCGCATAGTAGTTGCGACGTCCCCACGTTTCTGCAGAGTTACTTCGGACTAGGCCAGAGTGCTACCAGTGTTAAGTGCCGGAACGCAAGTCAAGGCGGACTTGACATTGTGGCCTTTTGGTTCAGGTGGCTGCAGTATTGATTCCGGCCGCGCTGCCCGTTACACCAGCGACCAGCGAGGCGAGCGGAGCTCGCAATGAGATGTTCAGGATCCTGTCGCAAGTGCGTAGAGCGGGACCATACACGCTTCGTCGGCATCTGCACCGGACACGAAGGGTGGATGTGTTCTATATGCATATCTAATACAGTGTGCCCACGAGAGCGTCAAGCGTCAGAACTGCACATTACGATGGTATACTTTTCCTTGTCACAGCATCTAACGGTCGCCGGCACCCTCCTCACCCAAACCGCCTACTCAGACCGTCATAGATCAAGAAGATCAACGCACTGCTCGGCACCGCACGCGCGACGGTGATCCCACAGCCCGCATACAACCCCCTCAGCCCCTGCGCGCGCCACATGTCCCTGAACACGCCCGCAAACGTCGGGCGCGCGCCCCCCGCACGCGGCCCGCGCAGCTCGAGCTCCGTCTGCATCGCGCTCTTCACCGTGTCCGCAGGAAAGAGCGCGACGTTGTACGCGACCCCCGCGCACGCGCCCGCCACGGCGCTCTCCCACGCGCGCAACTCGCGCTTGTCCGACGCGCCCCGCCGCGCGAGCAGCAGTGTCGCCACGCCCTCCTTTGACGCGAACCACGCCGCGCCGCCACCCGTCTCGCGGATGAGCGTGCCCGTGTGCCCGAGCCAGAGCCCGCGCAGCCCGGTGTCGCGCACGACGGAGGTGAGGACGGCTATTGGCCCTGGGAGCTTGCGAAACGTGGGGGTGGAGGAAGATGAGGGTGAGGGCGATGAGGGGACGGGTCCGCTGGGATGCGCGGCGAGGACAGCTTCAGCGGGAGAGGTGGGGGCGTTGGTGGTGACAGCTATGGGCGCCATGAGCATTTGCACTTGCATCTTGCACTTGACCAGCTCGATAGGTGTTCTGCAGAGCCAATGAGCATCGCATCTTCGCCTGTCACGACCAGCATGGAGGACTCACAGTACGAAACTAGTGATGCATCCCGCACCACCGCCCGCGAGCGCGAGCTGACCGAGCGAAAGCGGCTGCGTGAGCGGCAAGCCGTTCCACCACCGGATCGCGTTCTGGATCTCCGTATAGGACCAGAACAGCGACGCGTTCTCCGCCATCGCACCCACGATCGGCGCGGGCAGGCCCTACACACCGCCAACACTTCAGCAAACCGGTCTCGTTCAGAGGGGATCTCACACGAGCACGACAGAGGGACAGCGAGAGGGCACCACATCGATAGTGAATCACTCACCCTGTACAAGCCGCGTACACCCTCCTTGCGCCACGTCTTTACGAGGCAGTCCAGCGGGCCTTTGAAGCGGGCCTCGGCGTCGAGCACCTGTGACTGCAGGCGGACCTTGGTGAGGTCGAACGGGTGCTCGAAGAACTTGGACGCGATGCCCGCGATGCTCCCGAACGTGATGTCCTTCAGCGCGCGCACGGTGATCGAGTCCGCCGTCTGCAGCTCTTCAGGCGAAACCTCCATTACGCTGGCCTTAGCACTGTCAGTGGAACGCGTAGAGCAGCTGAAGGAGGTGGGTGCAGGGGTAGTAGGATTTGATTACGGTAGTACGGCGAAGACGAGTGCTAGGCTCGACGAGGTTTGCGTTTGTCGTTGTCGTCAACGTACAGCGCTGCTCGCTCTCGCCTGGGCCAAGTGTCGTCAGAGGTGCAGCGATTTGCTGAGCTAGGGACGGCGAGATGTGAGGTAACTCGGAGGAGAGAAAGGTTTCCGAGAAAGGCAGGGACAGTCCTTGGACAAAGCCGATTACGGTAGGCGCGATGTGTAGGTACTCCGATATATGAGCAAGCACATCATACAAGAGCCTGAACTCAGGTGGCAGGATACACGGACGGACGGATCTCCACCGACCGCTCGTTTGCAGGTAGACCGTAACACCCGTGCCAGTGGTCAGGCGTTCAAGCTGTCCCCGTCGGCGCTACGCCACGGCGCAGGTTATCGGAAGACGCCCGGCGTCGCGCCCGCGTGAAGTCCAGAGGCGCCCGCAGATCTTCACGCCAGTAACCTGGATGACCTGAACTCCAGAACGGGCGCTGTCGAAAACATCTCGTTAGGAGGTATACAACTGCTCTCTAGGCCTAAGGCTTGCGTACATACGCCGGGTGCCAGTGATCAATGCTACTTTGACGAACTCCACAAGGAACATGCGTACTGTAGGCGCCCTGCAAGCACAGGCCAAAAAGGCACCATCTTCTGACCACACCATCCTGAAGACTTGGTAATGAAGTCTTATTAATTTCAGTTCACAACAACGCAAACTATGGGATGCGGTGCATCGTTACTGGACATCTCAAGATGCGATGCTGTGCCCATTATACAGCGCCTTCTGTTGAACATGCATGAGTCACAACGGTTGAAGGCGCTCCAGGCGCCCAGCTTTCATTGTTCATCACGTCCTGCTTAACCTGAGTATGTAGAGAGATAAGGCAGACGACAACCTTGCTCGTGCTCAGAGAATATATGAGTAGTAGCGAGGTGCCGGTGGTGGCATGGTTCGGGCCTCGGGGACCAGAACCGGTATTCCGGCATCGCGTCGATCGAGCGCGACAGTCCGTAGGCGCCCAAGTACGCTTCGAGTAGCACTGTGGCAAGTCTTGTGCAGCGCGCACTGGCACAACCGCGACATGGCCCTAGCCCCAGCGAGCCCAGAGCCGCACATTCGTGCGCTTCCCCCGACGTGGGCCCACGCGGACGGGGGCAGCGTCCCGCAGGAAGCCCTGGAGGCCCTGGAGACGTACAAGAGGAAGGACAGCAACAAAGGTACGCCCGTCTCGCATGCTCGCGTTTGGTTGAGGGCAACTCAAATGGCTTCGCTCTTGCATCATCGATCCGTGCGTCGTGAACGATTGCAGTCGTGGTCCGATTCAAGGCGGTTGGAAATGCGCCTATCATGAAACAGAACTTCTACAAGATAACCGCGTCGAACAGGTTCCAAGCCGTCATCCAGTTCTTGCGCAAGGAGTTAGGTTGGAAGCAGGGCGACCCATTAGTGCGTGTGCCTGCACCCGTACAATCACAGCCGAAAGTTGACAGCGCTCCATAGTTCACCTATATCAACCTCGCATTCTCTCCTGCACCCGATGATACTGTCGCAAATCTCTTCAAGGTGAGCAGGGAACTCTCCCACCGCGTGGCCAGGCTGAACATGTCCCGTCCAGTCGTTCTCAACGGAAGGACACCTGATAGTGAACTATAGGTAGGAGTGCTCAACCTGGATCCTGTCCTTGTTGCTGACCATCTACCCAGTACGACCGCAGCTTGGGGCTGACGCTACAAGCCCAGTATCTGCTCTCAATCTTGCCTGTACTCCTCACGCCGCGCTATCGCTTTCTAGGGATGGATGTGACATGAGATGAGTTTCGCATACTCCACGTTCGCCGGAGCACTTTTCATGAGACTCACTATCGCGAATCTTAAGCCTCTGAAAGTAGCTCACGTAAGTAGGAGTTACAACGGTATCACGGAGCAAAAGCGATCGCAGTCTACATACATGATTCTACAGACTGATACACTCGAATACAGCAAGTCTACACACCGACTGATACACTCGAACGCAGCAAACATACACATCTAAATCTTACATGCATATCACAGCCGTCAGGTGCCCTTATCGACCAGCATACCAACAACAGGGTCCCATTCCCAACCCTACGCGTTCGTGCCGTAGCCTGTGTACCCACCCAACCTTGGCGAGGGTTTCAGCGGGATGCCTTCCGGATCGGCCTCGGGCGCAAAGTTGACCATGACGTCCTCCTCGCTGTCTGCATATCCATAGCTGTTGTCCAGCTCCAGGTCTTCGTACGCCCAGCGCACGAGGACATGCTCCCCTACGCGGAAACGCGCGAGGCGCGGGTGTGCCTTCAGGAAGCGCGTCACGTACTGCCGTACACGCGCCGGCGGGAACCACGCCAGGTACGCGAGGACGAGCACGGCGGTGAACGACGAGAGGAGAAGCGCGAGCTTCGACCGCGAGGCGCGACCGGAGATGGGGTGCGCCTTCGTGAGGTCGTCTTCAGGCGTCTCGTCGTCGATCGGTGGTGCGTCATCTTCGACAGGTTCGCTGTCCGAGGGTGCGTCGGGGGCGGCAGTGGGCGTTGCTCTTACTGTGCTGGATATTTTGGGTGAGAGTTGTTTGCCGCAGGCCTGCTTCGTGCGCCAGTTGAATGTGTGGGTCCCGTTCCAGGTCCACGCGTGCCTGGGTGAGGATGGCTGAATATCGACGTTAACGCGCTCGCAAGTCAGTCTATGGAGGGCAGGGAACGGACTTCATCTACGCTATGATCGCAAAAGAACCGGATGTCGGCCTTTTGAGGGCCGTACACATACCATCCGCCGTGCAGGCGGATATGAAGAACGTCTGCAGCCCCGTATTAGCCATGTTCTTCGCTCGCATGGAACGAGAGCAGCGTACCATGTTTGGCCTCTTCTCCGCTCGGGGGTGCAAGTTGAGCGGTAATGTTCAGCCCAGGATGGTAGCGGGTCACGTTCGGCAAGTTCATTGCGCCAGCCACAGGTACGATCTGGAGCACGCGAGGCTCCTCATCGGGATGGTATGGGCGGCGGTTTGTGACTGATCACGTAGGATTGGCATTCGTCAAGGAGCGCGGAGACGGAGGAGGCGGACTTACTCGTTTGGCAGATCCAGGTCCCTGAAGGGCACTGGAAGCACGCGCTTGTCAATGAAACGTCTTTACGACAATGTATCCACCGGGCAACTCGTGCATTCGTGATATGGGACCTGATGCAGGACGCTTCCAAATGCCATGACAGGAGTTCATGCGAGGTATCATAGCACGACGTTCGTGTCCCAGAACGCTCGCGTTGCCGTGAAGAACACTGGGCGGCCTTTCCTACTGACCTGCTCATGACGAGGCGCATCTGCATCCTTCTCCAGAGGTCCCTTCAGGTTGATCCTGTACGACGTCTTGGTGACCGTCGGGGGTGTCTTGCGCTCCGTCTCGATTGACCATCCGCCGTCGTTTCCCTCCAAGATAGGACACAAGTCGAAGGCCTGCCCGCCGAGCACGAACTGGCATTGTTTCGTGAGGTCATCGATCCTGCGGAACTTATGCACGTCGCCTTTGTCGCTATCGTCCGCAGCAGCCCTGACCAGAGAGCAGGCGAGCACGAGGGGAGCGAGGGCTGCGAGGAGCAACATGGCGGAGAGACGCAAGACTCGCACGTATGGGTAAGGACCGCGCCCGGCAGGAAATGCCTCGCACGGGAGACCTAAGGAACGCAAAGGCGCCGTTGGAGCGTCATGGCCGTGTCGGCGTGTTATCTTGGGTGTGAGCGATGGGTCACCGGACCGCCAGGACTCCTCAGAGAGCACCGTCGGACTTTCCACGCTATTAGTAGCCTGTGTCTCGGAGGAACCGCACACTGGGGCCTAGCATCTTGGCCTTGAAATATATCTGGAGTAGTTCCCGTGGGATGCCGCAAAGGCGGCAGCGACTCAGGATAGGAGCCGGACCGCGTTGAGGGACGGTAGGGACGTGTAGGCGCCCAAGAGGAGGATGGCAAAGTGTCCAGGAATGGTAATACAGCCATAGTCTCTCAAGACAAGATTGCACCTCTTATGCCGGGCACAACTGATCATCCTGCGCTTTGACAAGGGCTATTCATGCGATGAGTGAGGCAATAAAAGGCATATGGAGAATCGTGTACCTCACGTGGAAGATCCCGACTCTGCAAGTCTAGCCCAGACAAGCTCTGTTGCAGAACAAACAACCTCTCTGAGATTTCGGTCCGTAGACCTGCTCGGCAGACTCTGAATAGTGTGCATTAAGGTTGCGCAATGGACATGTGGTTCAAATGTACAAAGGAAAGGCCGTGGTGCAAGCATTCGGAGTGACTGCAGTTAGATCAAGCACTTCTCGTACTGTATCTCCACAGCTTTCCGCGGGGGAGGTGCAACTGGGTACTACCTAGATCGTACACGCCGACTACGACGTGGAACGATATCTCCGCCCGTAACCTTCATCAACCTTGCTACAGTATCCCTCCTACGCCAACTTTCGTTCAGAATACTAGGTTAGCCACGAGCAGCTGGAGATCAATTTTAGCTGACCATGGACGGGGTTGCTTCAACACATAAGCTCTTGAGTAAACTCGAGATCCCTTCTCGACGGTGCATACCACATAGCCGTAACCAACCACACAAACGACTCCAAACGTTCCTTCCTCACCCCTGCTGGTGGATTCCCAGGAAAGGCAGGTATTCCTACGTGAGACTCGCTACGAAGCGAGCGCCATTCGCGATGGTGAGCTATCTCTCGAGCATCTACCGAAAATCACATTATATGCAAGACAGAGAGAGCGTACTGTAAAGTCATGGGTCCGAAATTAGCACACTCATGTAGAGGAGCTCGCAAAAACCCGTACTTGGGACAGAACGAGCCGCTGCAGAAAACCCACCGTCTGCATCGACCGCCGATGACTCCCTAGCTATCGTGGCGTTCCGTTTTACAAGCTACAGATGCGAACTTGTGGCCCCGTCGCACGTTTGACGTGCGCATCAGATGCGCGCCCGACACAAACTACGTCGGAAATAGCTCAGAAGTCGTGTGCGTGCCGGTGTGCAAACGTGCTCGTTGCGTGCTCCTTCCTGTTGGCTCCTTTCACAGCGCTTCAGGCATGCCTCGGGACTCTTTGATAATTGCGGTACGGTCAGTATGACTGGTATGTTGCAATTGACTGTTTCAGCGTCGTGACGCACCATACGCGTCTTGTCACGAGCTTTGACGCTGCAGGGCAAGCTACAGCACATCACTGCTCAGTGCCGTTGTCCATACAGCGTGGTCAGCCTGAGAGACACTCCAGAAGCTCCCAGTGGACAGAATCTCTAAATAGCCCTGCGTTGATAGGTGTCTTGGGCTTCTCGACGTTCTCGACGTCGTTGTACGCATCTTCACTGCCCGTTACTTCCCGACGACGCTCGATTGACTTTGCCGTGGCAGAATCTATTGTCAGTCACGAACGCTTGAAGCGAGGGTAGCTGTCAGCGCCGGGGAGGTACTCGACGGCAACTCGCAACGCTCCCTCACAGCATGGTTGGAGCTGAGCATCGTGATATCATAACTCTGCCGCTGGCAGAAGGCCACCTCAATCTCAGGGTCGACTAAGCGAGATACGGCTCAAAACGAGGTGCATCAGGGTGCATCTTGCGCGTTGACTGCGTTCGAGGGTCCTTGCCTAAGGCCTTTCATCCGTCCAGATGCTCACGTACACCGAGACCTGCTGACCCGTCAGCGCCGTGGGTGACATCCCATGCGCTAGGGCTGGGATCCCGTGCCGACACGGTGTTCACGTTCACGTTGCCTGCGGGCAGGAACGGGCTAGCCGCAAACTCAAACTTTCGGAGCAAACGAGCTGGTTTGGTCCAGGTCGCGAAGGCTAGCTCAGGCCTCGACCTTGCGCAAAGTTGGCGGTGCTGGCAGAAGTCGGATGACTGAAGAAGAGTCTTCCTGATCATGATGGGGAGCTGGCATTCGGACGTCGAGGCCGACGTTCTTAGCGTCAGACTGGGCTGTCCGCAGACTGCAGCGGTCGAGGCCGCGTGGGGGAGTCCCTTGTCGCTGTGGACGGCGGTGGGGATGGTGACGTTGGGTACCGAAGCGGTCGGAGGTAGGGAAGAAGGGACTGAATGTGTTTAAGACAGCGGAGGGGATGTGGGTTGTCCGCATTAAGGCCGTCCATGTACGAAGCGGGAGAGGCGGCACATACGGCCGACGGACTGGGTTTGTCACAAACAGCGTTTTGTTTCGACAGATATGCTCAAGGCTCGCACGATAGCTCTCACTGGCCCTGACATGATTGGTGAGCTGAGTAAACAAGCGACTCAGAAGAGTCTCCATGGAATTTCCGTAAGCCGGATATGGTGGGCGCGCCGGGAGAGGAGAGAATGATGGGGAGCTCGGTTGCGTATGAGCGGGAGTGCCTGCGGAAGTATCAGGAGTGGCAGGACGGAAGAGAGAGGGGCTGGCACGGCAGGACGGAGGGCGAGAGTGAGTAAGAGCGATTTGGTCGTTCGGGGGGATCTGATCTCTGGATCGGGATGACCTGATATGGGAAGAGCAGCACTTGAAGATGACGACAGACGGGCGCCTGTTCTTCCAGCGGCGGCGGTAGCGCGGCTCTCGCTCTCCCTGGACTCTCTCTGCGAAACATGATATAAAACACTCGGCCTGTCGACGCGGAGAGGAGAGGACACTCGCAGGTCGTGTACTGTAGCAGTCATCGTTGTCCGTAGCAGTTCAACGCTGTCGATGTCCGCATCATTGCTCGTCGAATCAAACGGCGCCGTGGGCGACTCACAGATCAAGCACCGCGACCGCGACCTAAACGCCCGCGCCTGTGCTGCAAGCGTCGCTCCCAGTCCCTCTGCCCATCTTAAACAGCCCAACAGCCTCGAGTGCGTCTCTCCCATCCGGCCGCGTCACTCACTCTCTCTCTCTGACCTCCATCTCCAGCCTCTACCGCCTCCTCTCCGCCATCGACTCCGCCGCCCGCCCTCATCTTCATCACTCTCATACCGACTCCCATCACCCCTCCAGGCCTCGCGATCAATTAGCCACATCCCGCTCTCGCTCAGAATACGTCCTCCCAGCCCCCGCCCGTCATAAGCCTCCAGCGCAGTCTATGCACCCCCCTGAACCCGCAGAGAAACCGCGTCTCGTCTGGGATTGGGACATCGAGCATGCCGACAGACAGGAAGAGAGAAAGGCAGACGCCGCCGTTCACGGCGCCATCCCCTTTGAAGTCGACAGGAAGCTTCTTAAGGACATCGTCCAGGAGCGCATGGGCGCCGAGGTCGCACGTATCAAGTTTCTCGGTGCCGGTTCGTCTGACTTGACCTTTCACTTCTGCTCCTCTCAGAACTGAATTGCTCTCCGTCCACCCTTGCAGGCACATTCCATAAAGTGAGTACCCTCCCGTTCTCGCCGCGCGACCCTCCTCTTCCACTGTCAGCATCGGCTTCGCCTCCCTGCCACGATGGTTCTAGGGCTATCGCGAACACTGGAGAGCATGAAACTGTCTGGACGAGCATCGACCCTAACACTGTTCGCGCCCGAGTGCACGCATGTTTGTCGACAGCCGTTTGCTACTCTAGGTGAAGGTTATCACGCTTGGCGGTGTGCCATCCGGCTTGGCGCGAATGGATGTCGCTCCAATCTCGCTTCAGATGTGATCGCGGCTTTGGCGCGGTGGGCATCCCGTATTGGATGCGTGCGCGTCGCATAGCGCACTCGCACCGTATCACCTGGCGCCATGGCGCGATAGCGTTGCGAACGGCTCCATTGTGCTTCCGATCTCTTCACTCACATTCAGTACAGTATGTGAACAATGACTGACGCGGTGCGCCAAACCTGTAGGGATATCTCGTCACCCTGGTCGACGCGCGTGAAGTCGTCGCGCGGGTGGCACGCCGCTTCATGCCCCGGCTCAAGACTGAGTCCGAGGTCGCCACCATGCGCTACCTGCGCGAGCACACTTCCATCCCGGTGCCGGAGGTATACCAGTACGACTCGAATCCGTACAACCGATTAGGCGGTGAATACCTGCTGATGTCAAAGGTGAGCCAAATCGCCAGGTGAAGGCTCGTTTATTCACCGCGGCGGATGTCTCATTCAGGCCCCGGGCATACCGCTGTCCAAAGTCTTCCACTCTATGCCGTATAACACGCTCGTGGAGCTCATGGAGAATTTCGCGATGCTGGTCATCCCGCTGTTCGCGCATCGGTTCCCCATGATTGGGTCATTATACGACGGTCCCGACCCCAATGCCGCTTCTCATCTCGCCTCCTCCCTCGCCACGCCCACGCCGACTTCCTACACGCGCTCGACCAACATCTCCGACGCGGTCTCCAAGCTGCAGCTGCATGACGGCCTCGGTTCCGCTGTTGACAGCGGCAGTCACGCGTGCGACCCATCGCGCGCGTTCCACATCGGCCCTATCGTCTCCTGGCCTTTTTTTGGCTCTAACCGGGGCGATCTCTCGCACCCGGACGAGATCGACAGGGGGCCATGGCGGACGACACGCGAGTACCTGCGTGCGTGCGCCGAGCGCGAGGTGCGCGGCGTGATTCTCGAGAATGAGGGCAAGGCCGCGCCGCACCGGCTGCACCTCGACCCGGACGAGATCGAGAGCTCGCGCCACCATCGCATGACGGCGCTGCCCGACGACGAGAGCGACACCTCGGACGAGTGGGACTGGGATGAGAGCGAGGCGGAGTGGGATGGCCCTGGGGATAGGATGTACCAGGACTATCGCCGCATGCAGCGCACGACGTTCCTCGTGTCGCATTTGAAGCAGCGCGAGGAGATGGTGAGGGCGGAGATGGCGCGTTTCTTGCGAATGATGGAGCGCCTCGGCGCGATGAGCCACGAGGAGGGCGATGGCGGTGGCGGTTGTGGCGGCGATGGTGGTGGTGGAGGGAGCACCACCGAGGAGTTCTCGCTCGACCTCCACGACCTGAACCTCGAGAACGTCTTCGTCGACGAGGACGACAACTCGAAGATCGTAAGTGCTCACCCTCTTCTCCACCCACCTCGCGCCGCTCATCGCCCGCTCACCCGTTAGACGTGCATCATCGACTGGGAGTCGACGACCACCCGCCCGCTCTGGGCGTGCGCTCACGTCCCCGCGTTCCTCCAGTCCTCGCCCTTCACCGCGAAGCTCTTCCGCGCGACGGTCGAGAAGCTCGCGCGGGGCGCCCCCCACCCCGTCTCCGTGCTCGGGCGCCCGACGGACCTCGCCGTGATCGCGCGCGAGTGGCTCCATCACGAGACCGCCGGCGCGCGCCTCCGCATGGCGCACCGCTGCATCGAGTGGGACGGCTGGGAGGAGGGGCTCGTCGACAGCATCCTCGGCCCAGAGGAGCAGGAGGACGATTGGTTCAAGTCCTGGGACGACGACGCCGCTGACCAGGGCGTCGGAGGCGAGCCCCCCAGCCAGGGCGACCTCGCGGACGGAGACCCGCCCCCGCCACCGCCGACCGAGTCCCCGCCTGTGTCGGGCTCGCCGACCCTCACGGCCGTGACGAGCGAGGGCGAAGACGCGCTGAAGCGCAAGTTGAGCGGAAACGGGAACGGGAACGGGAACGGCGTGCCCCCCGTGCCGAAGGTCGTCGTCGCGGTCGAGAAGGCGCGCGAGAAGCTGCTCAACGCGACGGGCGACATCTGTGGCGGGCGTGGAGGCGAGCTCGGGCGCCGGCTCGAGGCGTGGCTCTACGTCAACGGCACCGGCGACGGGCGGGTCGACCTCGGCCGGCGGTGGGAGGGCGAGGAGGATGCGGATGCGGATGCGGATGCAGATGGGTCTGAGTGAGAGGGAGGCGTCGAGCCTCCGCTTTCGGCGCCGTGTTTGATTAGCGATTCGTTCGCGTTTGCATCTATCGGGATTCTGTCGTTGGCATACCTTCTCCACCTCGCATGTTCATGCTTTCGTGTCACCCATTCACATGCAGTCATTTTGTTTCGAGGAACTCCTTTCATATCCTCCCAGTCGCTCAATCCCCCGGTAGTCTTAGCCTGATCTCGACGCCGCACGCGTGTACACCCCCTATCATCTCGCTAACACCACTAATCTCGCTTCGTCCAGCTGTATATTGGAGTCACATATGAGATACACCTGCACAACACACCGTTTGCTGGCGACGATGCAAGCTGAAGGCGAAAGTGGGCGTGAGGCAGTAAGGAGAAGAAAACAGGACGGTGAGATGCATTGACGTCACGAGACGCGGACGTTTACAGGTCGGATCGGTCCAGTGCACGGCTCTCAAGCTGCCCGCCTTTCCTCCTAGTGCAGATCCGCCGAGTTGGATGTTGCCGCGGAATTGTCGCATCTTTATAGGGCGGAAGGGACTCATGCGTGCCACGCTTTCGCGATGAGCTCAGTCAGACCTGGGATGCGGGCGGGTGTGAGGACCTAGCTATATGCGAGTGCGGGCGGACGTACCGATGTCGTTCGTGTTGAATTGGTAAACGCCGACGAGCACGCCAACGGTGGTCGCGCGGAGGAGCCACG
This sequence comes from Trametes punicea, assembly GCA_025528855.1. Classification (NCBI taxonomy): domain Eukaryota; kingdom Fungi; phylum Basidiomycota; class Agaricomycetes; order Polyporales; family Polyporaceae; genus Trametes; species Trametes punicea. Next base: position 404,474 of record VICQ01000010.1, read on the forward strand.
TCAGGGCACGGCCCAGGACGGGGAACTTGCGGGGGTGCAGGTAGTCAACGAGCACGGAGTCGAACTTACAACAACGTCGGTCAGCGAACGTCAGCGTGAATCACATGCGAGAAGGGCACGGGAATGCGCCAGCCGCGTAGAGCGACTGCACAATTCGTACGACCGCCACGATCGCTCTCCTCTTACATGCTGCAAGGAGCAGGAAACGCGAGCTCATGGAAGAGGAAGATGACGACTTACGCCGATATGACTGTGCATGACCAGGCTGACACCAAGGAGACCGTCGAGGATGGGGTAGTTCGTGCCGCTCGTTGCGAAAGCGGCAACGGTGAGGGGAACAAGACCAGCAGACAGGAGGCGTTCGAACGCCCAGTGGTATGAGCCATGCGTCTTGGAGGGAGGAGGGAAGGGAGTAGGGTCGTTCACTGTGCCCCTGTAGATGGCTGCAGTCGAACTGAGCAAGTGGCACGCATACAGCGGGCGAGAAGAGACGTACGACCGCCGGGAACGTAGGCAGAGTCCGCTGCACCTCTAGCTGCAATCCTTGTCGTCAGCAAACCGACGAATATCCAACCATGCAGGAGATGGGATTGCGTTCGGAGTGCGATGATGACCCATCAACAAGACGCGGTACACACCTTGGACGGCCAGTGGCCGCAGCGACCTGCGCGCGAAAGCGGCAGCGACGTTCCTGTTGAACGCAGCGCGAGCGACGAGGGCGGAAGACATGACGGGCGTGGTGGACGTAGTTGAGGAGACCGAATGGGCTCCGGGAACGGACGGTAATGATACAGTTGTTGCGCGGAGGAGAGGTCTCGCCCAATCGTCATTTCCCGATTGGCCTTCGGCAACCCTCTCCCGCATTCGGCCGTCCCCTCCGGGCACCCGTCGCTGCTCCCAACCGCGACCTGTTCGCTCAGTCTCACGTACACTTGAGCATAAGGCGTAAAGGTACGTTGGTTGGAAATAATCTACTCAGCCCAGCGAGATCGGCAAAAGCAAGGCTAGCAAGGCCCAAAAAGCAGTGGACATTCAGGGAGTCGAACCCTGGACCTCACGCATGCGAAGCGTGCGCGCTACCACTGTGCCAAATGCCCGCTGACGTAAGCTCAGCTCTATCCAGCAGAGCCAGTTCAGCCATGGGTACAAAACACAACAGAAGTTCACGGGACGTCCGTTCAGTGCTACTGCTACAGTACCGAGTGTAAGGACCGGTACGAGCCCATCACACGACTTCGTCTGAGTTACAGGGAGGGGAGGGGAGAGGAAGTGAATGTATTGGTCCACAAAGGCAAGAAAGATAGCCCTCACAATTCAAAGACTCTCTCCGTACAATAAACGGGATGTCACAGGGAGATGTCGACATGCCGCAACGTAGACAAGACGAGCTACGACACTTCCTAACCTGCTTGAGCGACAGCCATGATCTCGAGAGAACAGGACTCAACACGAGTCACTGGCACTGTCTCGACGGTGGGACACTCTTGACGTCGAGCAGCGTGGCATATCTCTCTGAGGAAAGAAAAAGGGTTGAGGGCACATCGGCTCGTCGCTTATACCCTCCAGGACCGGCACGTGGAGGTTTCTCACGGACTTGATCCTTCGAACCCGACTCTCAGGTAGATTGAACGCGATTACAGTTGAGCTGGCCAGCCAACGGCCTAATAGAGGCTCGTTCACTCATTGATAAGACTGGTACACTCTATAGTCACCCGAAGTTACAGGGGCTGTAGCGAGTAACGTACCACCGCAGCATTAGCAATACTCAATACAGTATGAGAGGTCAATAAGTTATCGAGCTTTACGGCCGAAACCGTGCGGACATCCCCGCACTCTCGCGCACACTCACGCCTCCACGGCCGCAACGCCGGGAGCAGCAGGGCTCAGACTGCTGGACCGCGTGCCGGCAGCAGGACGACCGAGCAGCGACCGCGGCTCCAGTTTGAACCGGAACTTGGCCTGCGCCTGCTTCTTCCTGAGGCGGTCCTTGCAGCGGTCGCACAACGACCCGGAGTGCCCCGCAGGAAGGATCCGCTTGCATTGCTTCTTGCTGCACTTTGCCTGCTCGCGGTCCCGTCAATACGTGTCCACGCACGCGGACGAAGCAGGAGTCGTAGATCACATACCCGCTCGGTAGCACTGCTCGCGGTTTGCTCACGGCTTCCCGCTGATTCCTGACCATTCTCGCTCAGTGCTGCGTTCGTACTTTGGACAGCCGTCGCGGGCAACTCGACGCGGAACTTCGAATACGCGCTTCCAGAGTCGGACTCGGCGTCGTCGCGCTTTCGCTTGACGCTGAACGCGGGCTTTGTGCCGTTTGTGCAAGGGACTCCGCCGTTACGGTCGTTCTGGTATGTCTCCTCCGTGCGGACGATGAACGTGCCAAATCTTTGTGGCTGCTGTCGAGGGGCGTCTGAAGATGACGACGTCGCCGCATCCGCACGGGCGCCGCCCGCGGACGGGGCCTGTTCAGAACCCGAGGGCTGGCTGGGAAAGACGCTGTAAGACCCAGGCGCTGCCTGCTGAGACTGGGCAAGCTGCTCCTGCGACTGGTCGTCCTGGGCAGGCACAGGATGTGACAGTGGTGATGACGTCTGGTAGTTGGGCGGAGGCGGGTATGCATGAGGATAAGGGAACGGCGGCGGTGGAGGCCAAGGCTGGCCTGGCTGGGGGTTGGACTGCGTCGGAGGGTAGCCTTGCCCAGGCATCGACAGGGGATACGGCTGACCAGGAGGGGGAGTGTATGGAGGCGGCCCGGGATACCCAAATGGCTGACCAGGGTACCCATACGGATATGGTCCGTATGGTGGCTGATACGGGGGAGGCGGAGGCGCATAAGTTCCTTTGGGAGGAGAGTATGGATATGCGTAGTTCGGAGGTGGTGGGTAAGGCGGCAGATAAGGTGGCTGCATGAAGTACGGGTATCCGTTAGGAGGCGTCGGATACTGAGGCGGAGCTACTGGAGACGAATCCGGGGCGGTAGGCGCACTATTGGAACCCAAGGAGGGGTCAGAGGCGCCGCCTTGAGGTTCCTGAGAGTCACCAGTGACTTGTGAGGAAGCGTCCGCAGAAGGTAACTGTTGTTGACTCGGCACAGTCTGTCCAACGTTCGGTTGCGAGGCTGCCTTGGCCTTGCCTCTACCTTTCGACCGCTTCTTTGGCGCCGAGGGAGAGGTTGACGAGGATGCCTGAGCAGCGGCAGCGCCATCTGCCTGAGCTGCTTGTTCAGCACCGCCGTTATCTTGTCGCGCGATGGGTTGTTGCCCAGCAGCTGCCACTCCGGCGAGACTCGTCGCCAGCTCGGACAACTACAGTGCACGATAGCTCAGTGTCGCTATCCCAGGAGTGAAACGATTCACACCCACCTTGTCGTAACGCGTCTTGATCTTCGCAGCGTCCTCAGGGGAAAGCGGGTTCATGAAGACGATGCTGCTCTGTTCAGACTCAGAGATGCTCCTGAACACAGAAGTGGACGAGCCAGTCCCCTCAGGCTGGGAGCCCTGCGCTGAGGACGCCGATTCCTGCACCGTCGAGGGCGCCATAGAAGCGGTCGCCGATTCGCTGCCTGCTTGCGCTGCAGACGAACTGCCTTCGCCACTCCCCGTCCCACTGGGGTTGGCAGCAGTCGCAGCTATATCCTCTCCCGGAGGTTCAGACGCGGCCGCACCTCCCGGCCCAGCCTCTTCGGTCTTTTTCTTCTTTTTCTTCTTGCTCTTCTTCTCGCCCTCCGGCCCTTGCGCCGCGCTCACGCTCTGCGCCCTCCCCTCCACTTCCATCCTCACCCGCTCGATCTTGCCCTCCGCGAGCTCCGGCGAGATGAGGCCGCTGTCGCGCAGCGCCTTCAGCCGCCGCCCCGCGCGGTCCCGCGAGCGGCACAGGTCGCACATCTTCCACGGGTTGCTTGGGGAGAGCAGGTTCGCGCACGCCTTGATCGAGCAGACGTGGTTCGTCCGCCGCGTCCCGCGCGCGGCGGGCGGCACGCCGTGGCTCGGCTCGCCGAGCGGCGTCCCTTCGAGCGGCTCGCCGTCTGCGTCGACCGCGGTGCGCCCTGCATCCGTGCCCGACGGACTCGCGATAGACACGCCGGACTCAACTACCACCCGCGCAACAGCGTACTCGGGACCTGTGCTCGCATCCCGCAAGTGGCGCTCGACGTCCGCGAGCTCGAGCGGAAGGTCCGCCGCGGGTGCACTCGGACTGGGGTTCTCGCCCTCCTGGCTGTCCTCCGCGCTGCCGGCACTCGCACTACGGACGCCCACGGCCGCCGCCCATCCGTCGTATACCTGCGCCTTGACCTCCTTATCGCGGACACGCTTGAGCTTGCTGTGGTGTCGGTTCTGGATGCGGTGCCGCTCGCAGCGGAGGAACTGGTAGTCCCCCGGCAGAATCTCCCGGCAATGCGATACGGTGCACATCCGAGGAGGACGAGGAGCGGGCTGCCCGTTGGCCGTAATCGGCGGGCTTCCGGACGATGGTCCCGCTTGCCCTTGCCCCTGCACAGCATCCGCACCGTCTTGAGAAGTGGCGTACTCGTGCCAGATGTCGTCGTCGGGCGGCGGAAGCGGAGGCAACCCTTGTTCAGCGCGGCGTTTGTCCTCTTCCTCGCGGAGCTTGTGCAGCTCCTGCACGGCGACCTCCTTCTCCTTCCGCCATTTAGCCCGCTTCGTCGTGCCGTAGTTGCGGTACCTGTTCCGGCACGGCTCGCACATCTTGAAGAAGGAGTTGCCGGCGATGAGCGTCTTGCAGCCCTTGATGGAGCAGAAGCGTGGGGGCAGCTGACCGTCGACGGGCGGCACAGCAGCACCGACGGGCACGGTGGGCCCGGAGGTGATGCGAGTGGTCAAGGTCAGATTCGGCACGGACTTGAGGACCTCTGCCAGGACTGGATGAATCTCCGGGGCAAGGGGAGGGGGTGGAGGTCCCGTGTTTTGCGGAAAGTGAGGATGAGCTTGGTGTTGCTGTTGCTGGTGCTGAAGCGGGTGCGGGTGCTGGTGCGGCCGAGTTTGTAGCGATGCCCGTATAGGCGGAGGCTGATGGGACGGAGATTGATGGCCAGGTTGTTGTTGCTCCTGCTCAGGCCGTTGCAATTGAGATCCATTATGAGCAAAAAAGTCATGATTGCTTGGCTGTTGGGCGTGCGGCAGAGTCAATGCACCCGCGAGCTCCGACGTCTGTGAGAAGAGACGAGGGTCGAGGGCGCGAGGATCCCATCCCTGCGAGAAGTCATAGGGTTGGGAGTTTTCACCATTCAGCTGGGGTACCTGCTGAGGCTACAGTGTGTGAGCTGCAATACTCGATATCTTTTGCGAAAGCAACAAGGTGATATCATGGCCGTAACGGTTCTGCAAGCGGCACACATGAAAGGGCTGTGATGCTGAGGTCTCAGAGAGTGCCGACAATGGCGTCTGAATCACTATTATTGTGCACCTACGCGCCATTAAGACACTATGGAAAACAGCCCGACAACTGGATCGTGCCCCAGCTGTATGCAGTACTCAAAGCCTTTCAAGCGCGAGTTACCACGGTCATCGATGAGGTCGCAACCGAAAGACATAGTTGGGAGAAGACAATGATCCGTGCAACAGGTCGGTGAAACCAAGACGGGATCCAATGATCGTACTGTCTGAGCGAAACAGAAAGACGTGATGAACTCACCTCGTAAGGACGTGATGGACCTGGGACAGGCTCAAGGGATTGCTGGGGCACATCCCGCTCCTGGTTTGGAAGATCCTCGTCCGGCATCCAGACGACGGGCTGGCCAGCCTGAGCGTTGTTGAGGAGAGCCTTTTCCATCTTGCGCTTCGCGCGTTTTGTGGTCGCGTACACTCGATGGCGACCGCGACATTCTTCACACATCTTGTGTGGGTATGCGGGCGGAAGGGGAGCGGCGCATCCTTTCACGGAGCATCGTTTGGTGGCAGAGTCGTCTTGCGCGGACTGTGCGGCGCCATTGCCATTCGCGTTGTCGGGACTCGCGCGGTGAGGCTGAGTGAAGTTGTTGGCGGCGTTGTCAGGGGCGGTGACCGAGGGTGGGTAAGGAGGGGCAGGGCCAGAAGTGACGTTGGGGAAGGAGACGTGCTCGCGATAGTACGAGCTCATCTCCTCTGGAGGGCAGTGGCAGTGGTGCCAGACGACGGAGACGGAGACTGGGAGTCGGAAGACAGCTGGGACGCACTCGGCGCACACGCTCGCTCAGCAGTCGAGCAACGCTGGCTCTGGCGCTGGCGCTGGCTCTGGCTCTGGCTCTGGCTGGTCTGGGACTCGCGCCACAGCCACGTGGCGGCGTTCAGTCTTGCTCCCTTACTGCCCTTCTCCTTGTAGCCCAGTGTCCAACATCATCAGCGTGCAGCACATTATATTGTTCATCTGCACATGCATATGTGAGCACTGGCGTTCACTAATCGAGAACACGGAGGCGGAAGGATGGAGGATCCAACGAGGATGCAACGGGGTCCTCCTAACAGACACTGGCAGACTCCGGGGTCCCAGTTGGGTCTGGTTTTTGAAGGGGAGGCGGTTTTCCAAATCCATCCACGCGTCACTCTCGCCCAGCCGTCCCACTTCTTTCTCTAGTCCCTCGCGTCCTCGCAGTCCCGCACTCTTCAGAGCCGCATGTCTGGCCTTGGCTACTTCGCCTTTCCACCGCCTGGTACTTCTCAACGGAACGTACACACCAACGACGCGTCTCCCACCGCCCAGAGTCAGCGCGATGACGTCGACGTGCAAGAGACGCCCGGTACCCGTACTGCAGACACCGAAGCGCGACATCGTACGGAGGAACGCGAGCCTGAGGGAAAGCACAGCCTTGAGGACGCGAAGAGACAGCAGCGTCTAGAGAGCGAACGTGCATTGGCGATGCAGAGCGAGATGGAATACGTCCGCATGGGATTGAGCATACGCGACAAGTACGGCCGGATCGACAAAGCGCGGACCGACTACCTTCGCGGCGAGGTCCGCAGACGCGATGCCCTGTCTAAACTCATCGACCAGTGGAACACCTACGAGGCGCGTTGGCGGACACTCTTGGCTACCAACGGGCCCGTGACATTTGCAGACATCCCATGGCCGACCGGAATTACCCCATCTTCCGTCGACGAGCTCTCGCCCGAGTCCATTATTCAGTTCTTCGCCGACTCGCTAAGTTTGCCGGAGTTGGAGAACGCACTATCAGAACAGGACAGATTGCGAGCTGCTCTTCTGCGCTGGCATCCTGATAAATTGTCTGGGATTCTTTCGCGGACAGTTGACTCGGATCTGGACTCGGTTCGAGAGGGCGTCAACGTCGTGTTCCGTACTTTGCATGCCCGTATGAACCATCTCAGGCTCCCCCGGGAGAGTGTGTTTTCTCAGCTGTAGTGCGCCGGTGTGCCTTCGCATTTTAAAAACTGATTGCCTTTGCAGCGATACCATAGCCCGCCAATGTCACGGGCTCCAGCCTGGTAAAGGTCCCAAACAAGGAAGCCGCCCAGCGTAGTCATCCATGGGTGAGACATGTCGTCCTGGCTCGTGGGCGGTTCATGACGTTGATGATTTGACAACCCACACGCTTCTCGCCAACAGGTACCGTACATATGATTCAGCATACAATACGGTCAATACCTCATTCAAAATACGGCGTTACGTATGTATTTACAAGCCTCTTCGGCGGTGACAAACTATTTATAGAGATGCTTGCTCAAGCCTCAAGGATGGGAAAGGTTGGTCGTCCGTGATCAGCGTCGTGCTTCGTCGATGGTCCTGGTTCACATGGGTACACAGCTTGGTACATGTCTCATAGACCTACAGCGCCGTTTTGAAATATAAAAGCTCTATGAGTATTGCAAGCTCGCCTGAGACATCCTTGAGCTGCCCCTTCGCCTCTTCACCTCTTCGGAACATTTGTACGTTCCCACCCTCTTCGTTGAGAATGTCAAGGCGGACTCACTCGCACGCATCCTAGGCAAGGCTACCGTTTTCCAGAGAACATGTCAGACCCGAAAGGCGTCTCGATGAAGGAGGGCATTATTCCCTTCAACTACAAGGGCGAGAAGTACGAGACTTACTACAAGGTCTTCGGCGACCTCGAGAACCGCACCCGCAGACCAGTCATCGCCGTGCACGGCGGCCCAGGCCTCGTCCACCAAGTGATGCTCCCGCTCGCCGACCTCGCCGCCTCACACTCGATCCCCGTCATCTTCTACGACCAGATCGGAAACGGGCGCTCCTCGCGCCTGCGCGGCAAGCCGGCCGAGTTCTTCACGATCGACCTCTTCCTCGACGAGTTCGAGAACCTGCTCGCGCACTTTGGCATCGCGGACGAGTACGATCTCCTCGGGCACTCGTGGGGCGGCATCCTCGGCGCCGAGCTCGCGGTGCGCAGGCAGCCGAAGGGCCTCAAGCACCTCGTGCTCTCGGACTCGCTCGCGTCCGTCGAGCTCTGGGGCAAGAGCGTCATGCAGCTGCTGACGACGCTGCCGAAGGAGGTTCAGGAGGGCATGGCGGCGGGCCCGAGCGATCGCAAGAGGTACCGCGAGGCGCTGCGCCAGTTCCACGCCAAGTATGGGTGCCTGGTCCAGCCCACGCCGGAGGAAATCGAGTATTCCATGGACCAGGTCTACGGTGAGGACGGCGACCCCACCGTGGCCAACGCCCCGTGAGTGTCCGTCAATACAATCCGTGTGCCAACTGCAACGCGGATGCCGGCGAACAGTCGTATTGACCCGAGGTGCGATAGGATCCTTGCGGGGTGGTCGATAATCGACCGCCTGCACCTCGTAAACGTCCCGACGTTCGTGATCAACGGGCGCAAAGACATCGCTCAGGACTTTGTGGTCGCGCCGTTCTTCGAAGGCATCCGGAAGGTCAAGTGGGTCACGCTGGACAGGTCGAGCCACACCCCGTTCTTCGAGGAGGATCGCGAGCGCTACATGCAGCTCGTCTCCGACTTCTTTAGGCTGGAAGCTTGATGCCGGGATCAATTTGTAAAGCAGGGCAGGAATACCGTGTATTATCTGGGTCTCGGTTGTTGTTTGAGCCTTTGGCAGAGGAGGCGAGCATCGGAGTGCGAGCAAGCTCGTTTGCAGAAGGTAGTGTTGGTTGGTTCGATCTCGTTGGGCAGGTCAGGTCCGAACAGGAGGACTCGGTAGCGCGCTCGCGCGCGCAGTTGCCGATCACTCCGGTTTGAGCTGAACGGACAGGGCCTCTAACAGATATCCGGCGACTCCTGGACGTCAGCACTTGTGGTGATTCAAACTCCCGACCGGATCGATGCGTGCATCGGCGGAAACACATGACGACTTCCGAGGATGCTCTATCTGCTGTGGAGCGCGCGAGCAGAATCGCACCTCTCTGCCTCCTTGTGCGTGAGCGGTGAGCCTCGTCGTGGCATCGACCCTAGTGAACATGCCTGGCCTATCCAGGGCTCTGGAAGTCTGCCTGCAGAGGTTGAGTGACGATCGCAACAAAAATGAGGACGAACACGTCTGACAAGGATGCTATGCCTGCACCAATCGTACGTGTGGCAAGGAAACAGGGAGGTTTGTGCTTGCTGTTGGAGACCGCGACCCGTCGTCCGTGCTTTTCCGCCCAGATCAACGGACGCATGTCCTCATTTCTAACATCGGTATCACGTTTTGGATGGGCGCCATAATCGCTTCGCTATCACGCTTGGGTTTCTTCGAGGTCTCCCGGATTTCTTTCGCTCCTTACCTCTGGTGCGTTCATTCGAAGGTCAAACATAAGTCTCACGCTGACGCTTGCATGCGATAGGATGAACCACCGGCTCATCCTAATCACCTTTCCGCAGGATACCGACCCGATAGTCCCTCATTATCATGCCTCCCAGTGCACATTGCCGCGCGGTGCCTTTTCCACCTTGGACCGTAGGCTGTTGGGTGACCTAAGTAGCTTCATGGGCTAGTCCGGTGCCTTTACGACGCATGGCGTGACCGCGACGCACGTCGTGCACCACGTTTGCAGCAGTATCCCGCACTATCACGCGTGGGAGGCAACGGATGCTCTCCGTAAACGGCTCTCGCAGGATGGCATCAAGCTAGAGGGCAGGCCAGGGGGTTGAGCGGAGATATATCGGGTGTCCAGGGAGTGCAAGTTCATTGAAGACAAGGAGGCCTTCGGCTTCTGCAAGAACGAGTGCTGCGACGGAACCGGTTTTTGCGGACGAGTCGGAGGAGGAAGAATCAGAGCGTTGGATTGGGTGAAAACTAGTTGAGCCCATTCGGCGGATGGACTGCTTCTATTTTTTGTCCTCACTCTTTGGTGGGCCAAGCAGCATAACGGGCCGTACATAAATCTGCTAGAAATTGAGCAGCGCAATCTGATTCAAGGATATCGATCATGCGGAGGTGAACGGGCGCTAATGCTAGCATGCATATGTCATCATCCAACCGACCGTCAAAATCATTCACCACGACCTCGTCAGTCGGCACCGCGACTTTTCCGCTCTTCCCGACTCACAGACTCGATACCGGCGATCCAAGAGTCGCTGGTGACAGCGCCGGCAACCTGTGTCTTGCGGGTCCATTCTCGCTCTACGCTGACTCATCGCTGACTGGTACTGCAGAGCGCACGCAGAGCTTCCTTTTCTGTTCTTGGTCCTAGGGCTGGCCCTCCGTCTTTCCTTCGTACCACCACCACACAGTAACCTACTCTCTAACACGAGCTTGACTACATTGCATGTCCGAGGCTCGTGCAACTGCGACCGCGAGCACCCAACCGACCGCGAGCGGTTCCGACGGTACCCCCCGACCTCGAGGTCGACGCAGAGGTGACCGGAAGCCCGATGGGTCTCATCAAGAGAGAGGAGACCCTGCTCCTACCGCTGGAGGATCCGAACCTCGCAGCAGAGAAGATGGCGCTCGTAGGCCCCGTAGGCCTCGCGCCCACCCAGCAAAGGATGGACAGCCAAGTGAGCCGTCCGTCCAAGTCCTTGCCGGCTCCGCACGACCTCCAGGGCCCTCGGGCGAGCGCAAAGGCCCTCACAGAACAGAGAAGATAGGCAGAAAAGACGGCCTTACAGGGCAAGCTTCATCTCAAAGCGGAGATGCTCCTCGCCGCCTACCACGCAACCGGCTGGGGCCAAGAGTTGCCCCAGACGCACAGTCAAGCGAAGCCAGCACTCCCGCCCATTCCTCCTCTGAAGCAGGTCAAGCTGTTCCTGCAGCAGATGATACCAAATTAGCCCAGAACAAGAGGCCGCGTCGGCCCCGCGGTCGCAAGTTCCATGGCGAGTTGACTGAGGGCGCACCGGGAGAGTCCGTTCCCCAGCAGGTACGATCTTCCGACAGGTACCGCAGTGCCGCGCCAAGAAAGGACGACCTCACTTCGCGACTCATTCACGATCTGAGCACTCCACCATATCCCGACTGCCTCATCTGCTTCGCCCCGATCACGCCTATGCAGCCCACATGGTCATGTTCGCCATCACACCCGACGTTGGCAGCAACGGACGATGAGAGTGGTGTGCCGGAAGCAGCACAACGCGCGGATGCAAACGCGCAGTGCTGTTGGATGACCTTTCACCTCAAGTGCATCCGCTCTTGGGCCGCGAAGAGCGTCAAGGACGTCGTGGAGGCTTGGAGAGCAAGGGGGAAAGAAATGGAAGGCGATTGGAGGTGCCCTGGATGTCAGTCCAAGCGCAGAGCGGTTCCCAGCAGCTATTGGTATGTCGGACTGAGAACCCGTTTGTCTCGTGCTGTCTGACATTTCTCTTCGTACAGGTGTTTTTGCGGATCTACCGCGGACCCGAAACCTCCGCGATTGGCAACCCCTCACTCCTGCGCCAACCCGTGTTCTCGTCCGCGTGCTTGCGGACACCCTTGCCCTTTAAACTGTCATCCCGGACCTTGTCCTCCATGTCAAGTCACGACACAGATACCATGCTATTGTGGCAAACAGACGCTTTCTTTCCGGTGCGCTAACCTGGGTCTGGGAAAGAATGGCACACCCACGACGGCGGAGCTCTCGTGCGGCCAGACTTGCGGTCGGATGCTTAATTGCGACAATCATGCCTGCCAAGACGTATGCCATCCGGGCAAATGCAAGCCGTGTCCTGTCCGTCAAATGGCGCGCTGCTACTGTGGAAAGGAGGAGAGGGAGATGGGATGCGGAGAGGGAGAAATGAAGCCATGTGGAGTCGTCCAAGATGGGCAGGAAGAGAGATGGGTCGGGTGGTTTGCATGTGAGAACACCTGCGACAGGTAAACCGTCATCTTCTGCGCAAAGGAGTACATGCTGATATACATTTGTGCAGACCATTCGATTGCGGTGTTCACCGCTGCTCTAGACCTTGTCACCCACCTTCACCCACTCCAGTACTTTGCCCACGCTCACCGTCGGTCGTGAAGCATTGCCCGTGCGGCAAGCACGCGCTCACTCCGGACGAGGCGCCTTTCTTCCCGCCTGGGACACGTCTCACGCGCGCAGCGTGCACTGACCCAATCCCGACATGCGACTCTACGTGCATGAAGCCCCTCGAAGGGTGTGAGCACGTCTGCTCCGCGCGCTGTCACACTGGTCCCTGCCCACCGTGCTCGATTGTAATTGTCCGCCCATGCCGGTGCGGCGCGACGACGCGCTCGCTCCGTTGCTCTGAAGACCAAGCTCGGGCTCGGGCTCGTGCCCGTGGGGAGTCGGGCCCAGAGGTGGAGATCCTCTGTGAGCGGCCATGCGGCGCGCTAAAAGCCTGCGGCAGGCATCAGTGCAACCGCTTATGCTGTCCTCTTGCGTCTCTCGCAGGGCTGACGAAGGGGAAAGGGAAGAAGCGCGCTGCGGGCGATGCGCTGAACGTGGTTGACGAGCAAGGCTGGCACGAGTGTGACCTGGTCTGCGGGAAGCTGTTGAACTGTGGAAACCACCATTGCGAGGAGCGGGATCATAGGGGACCTTGCCCACCTTGCCTGAGAAGCTCGTTTGAAGAGGTACGTCGGTGCTCGACGTCTGTCGATTCTTGTGGTGCTGACAAGGTGCTAGATGGTATGCCACTGCGGGCGAACAGTCCTTGAGCCGCCCATTCCCTGTGGAACACGAATCACCTGTGGCTATCCCTGTAATCGACCAACACCCCCTTGCGGTCACCCGTTGACTCGCCATGCGTGTCATGAAGACCCAATTCCATGCCCGCCATGTCCCTTCCTGACAAGCAAGAGGTGCGCGTGCGGCAAAAAGATGGTGGACAATGTCCGCTGCTCTCAGGAGAAGGTTTCCTGCGGTACGACTTGCGGAAAGTGAGTCTGTTCATACTTCTGAATCGAGCTCTCGTACTGACGACAAATTCACCACCAGACTCCTGTCGTGTGGCTTCCATCATTGTGAACGGTTATGTCACGGCGACGCCTGCGGTCCATGCCGCGCACCCTGTGGAAAACCTCGCAAGCTATGCATGCCCGCCATCCATCCATGTACCCTACCTTGCCATGCTCCGGCGTCGTGCGACGAGTCCGAACCGTGCCGCTCGATCATCACCATCACTTGTCCGTGTGGTCGCCTCCGTCAGCCAGTGCCCTGCGGCAGGTCCACGTCAAACCCCGCAGGCCGCGAGGGCAGCCAGCAGCTCAAGTGCACAAACGAATGCGCGATCGCGAAGCGGAACGCACGACTGGCGGAGGCGCTAGGTATCGATCCCGATCGTACCGAGGGTCGATTCAACCAGGTCACGTATCACGATGACCTTGTAGCGTTTGCACGCGTGAATCCAAAGTTCTGCGCTATTGTCGAGAAGACCTTCGCTCAGTATGTACCGCATACGACCACCTCTTACTCTAACAGCTACTGATCGGCCATCTCCTCTACTCAGGTTCCTGGGCTCGGACAAAAAGAGCCAGATCCTGCCACACATGCCGGAACAGAAGCGCAAGTTCGTTCACGACCTGGCCGCGGTCTATCGCATGGACACGCAGATGGTCGACCAGGAACCGCACCGCAGCGTGCAGCTCTTTCGGCGAGTGGACTCGCGCATACCGAATCCGCTCCTGTCCTCCGTTATCGCGCCCCACTCCGCATCGTCCAGCCTTGGAAAGCTTGCAGACTTACGCGCTCCTGGGCTCCAGCCGCTCTCCCGTCCTGGTTCGTCACGGGCATCTGCATCCCCATCTCCCGCACCTGTCCCTCACTCCGGCAATGGCAGTCTAAGTAAAGGATGGACGGCCGTCGTCGCGCGTTCCCCACAGCCTTCACCGGCTCCTAGTGCTTGGGGACCGCCTCCAGCGAGGACCCCGACGCCTGCGAGGTCCACGCCATCTCCGGGACCTGCACGCGTTGCGCCAATACCTCCCCCGCCTGCATCTTCGAACCACGAGGACGTGCCTGATAGTTGGGAAGATGAGGTATAAAGTTGTTGTATCGCTTTGTAGATCGGGACTGTGCGCGTGATAGGACTGTAGTGTTGTTGATCAATACCGCTAAACACACAATGCAGTGTTCGGAACTGTATCGATAGATCTTTCTTGCTGTGTATTGCTCAACACTCTGGGATGGCCTTCAGTACGTGCAATAGTATGGTCGCATACGAGTGCTCTTGCGGGTTTGAATGGCTGCGCTTCGAAGCACTGCTTTGTGGTGAGGAAGGTGCCTGTCACGACTGACCTCAGTTTGCCATTGTGGCGTACGCGTCAGGATTTTGAAACTATTGCCGCAAGAAAACCCGTAGCAACGATTGTCATATGCTGTTTGCATTGTTCTTCAGGAATGGGCGATGGACCTTGGCACTCAGCACCTTGGTGCACCTTACTATATCGCGCTATCAAAAAAGGATGATATGAAACGAGGGCCTTCAGCTGCTGAAAAGGAACTGTAGCGAGGGGTGATGCATGGGATGATTGCGATGGGATGCGCCCTTGGACCCTGCAACGCTTTGGTTCGCGATCACGTGAGCGCGTCAAAGCCTTCCTGCCGCCACACTCAATGCGCCCTATAAAAGCAGCGGGCGGGGATTCGTCTTCCTGCAGCCTCAACGACCACATTCCGCCCCGCCGCGATCCATACGGCTTTGTGGCCTGCATCTTACCTGCTCACCAGAACCACCGGATCGCCCGTAAGACCCACCTTGCGCCCCCAGTCTATCCCCACTACTCCCATTAGCCGAGACACGATCATGGCCACGCTCCCGCTCGCAGACGTAATCACTTACATGGACACCCTTTTCACCCCTGCGAAGCTTCAGAACTTGTATACGGTCTCTCCGAAGGATGAACGGGCACACCTTCCTATCATTACCCCTGCGCCACAGCGGCCCGCTGCTGACTTTGCTGCAGTCCTCCACTGGGAGGAATCCGAAGAGGAAAGTCAAGACGACGAGAAGCCAAGAACGCAGATTCCTGCAAGTTCCGTGAGCACCTTTGTCTTAGCGTTGACGTACGAGGCGACACTCACATTACGCTCGCCACAGTGCTTCAGGCCCGGTGGGTTTTACGCCCAACGTCTGTTCGCACGAGGCCGTGCATTGGCGAGATACGCGGCCGAAGTCGACTACACGAACGCGATGCACAACCCTGCGCTCGTAAACCAAGCACCACCGTGGCCGCCTGCCCCAGAGCTCATCGCTAACCCGCCGAACTGGGGACTGCCGACCTGCAGCAATGTGGCGGCGCAGCGGTGCATGGGGGACCCCGGGGCCGAGACCCACGTCAGTGCTCCTCTGGCAGACTGCTCTGAGAGGTCATCAAGGTACAGCTCGACAGGAGGGCGGGCTGGATATCAGCAAGAGCCGAGTTGGGGCACTGACTCAACAAGCCCCCTTCCGAGGATGGCGACGAGGAGGCGTCGTGGGCTCTCGCAGAGGGTACGGCGCAATATTTCATCGGTCGCGACGGTAACGCATGGCCTATGCCACCGTCCGAGTGCATGCCTGGTGGCGGCGGCCCATCATCCCTCCATCCCTCACGGTCATCGCGTTTGGAGCCTAGGTGCCGGATCGTTTGGTCTGCTGATGACTGCGAGGACGACCAGGCCGGAGATGCCCTTATCCCGCGGACGAGGGAAGACGACTCTTCTGGCGTCATGCATAGCTCGCTGTCGCCATCGGCCATGTCGGACTCATCATCCCCTCAGTCACATCGTTCTCCTATAGATGTGGCTCCTACGCCTCCGGACGTACCTCACGAGACCCAGTCGCTCGCGGAACTCGGCCGACAATGGTATGCAACATGGGGCAAAGAAGTCGGGGCAGCCAGCGAGGAGTTCCTTTCACGGTCGACTCAGAGTACGCCGGACATTGAGCTGGAGGACACAGAAGGGGTGTACTGGGACACCGGTGGTTACTTCCTCGGAAGCGACGGGTCTTTGTGGCCCCTTCCGCCGCCTCCGCCAACTCATCATCCGCCAAAGCTCGCGCGGGGACGGCGGCGCTTGCCGAAATGGTGAATTGAGTCGTGACGCGCAGACACACGCTCTCTACACTGGTCATCGGTATTGGCGACACTCGAATGCTCAGTGCGGTGTTGTGAAGAAGGTCGAGTAGTGTCATGACTTACAAGGGCTCTGCTGGTGTTCTGCACATTTGCACAGAATATAGGTTCAATTTGCTGAGAGATATTTGTAATTGTACTGCATATCCCGGGAGGAAAATGGCCGGGATGCGTCGCTACAGTAATAGATGGGATGACACACGGTCATCGAGCACCTCAGTTGGCTGATTGAAGTCCAAGGCATAGATGAGATGATAGCATGGGCATACAGTTCCTGTACAAATGGGTCGCTAGCTCGGTGCATGCAGGCAAAAGCTGTTGATGACCATGGAGGTCATGATGGTCTCATGATATGTCGGGTCGGTGGAAGCATTGTCGCTTTTGAGCTACTGAACAAATACATTCATATACATATTGAAAGAAATTATGTTGCTGTCGTTGGCGTAGTTGGTCATTGCCGCTGTCCAATAGCATTGCTCACTTTGGCACACAGAAGGTCCTCAGTTCGAAGTTGGGTCGACTCAGATTTTTGTCTTCGCAAGGAGACAATTAAGATCGATAGCGCTCAGCGACTGGGTACATAGGCACTTCAAAATTCTCCAGCTGTTTCTTGTCTGCACAACTCTTATCCAAGGCTAGTGGCCACATCCATCCATCGTTTGAGGTTCCATTCAGACCTGTCGAGGCGGCGCAATCCTCACGATCAGCTTGCCCATAGTCTTGCCGCCTGTGAGGTCCTTCTGAGCCTGTTGCACTCCTTCTGCCGTAAAAGGATATTCAGCATGTATGCGGATCTTGAGGTCCCCATTCGCAATGAGCTTGAAGAGCTCAGTGGTATACCGGCGGCCCTCTTCCGGAGTGTACACATAGTTGGCGAGCCTATCGGAGGCGTGAGTATGACCAGGGGCACTCAGCTCAGTGTGATAGAGCCCGTACGTAGGACGAAGCAGCGTAACATTTTTCTCAACAAGCTTGAGAGGAGGGAAGGGCGGTACTGCGCCCGAAGCATTACCGACCGAGACTATGGTCCCTTTGCGGCGGATCATCTTGAAATCACTCTCAAACCTAGTCGTTTACCACGTCGACGTGATAAGTCCGCATCTTCGCGTTCGAAAGAACTGGACTCACGTATCCTTGCCGACGCCATCGAAGATGGCATGCACGCCCTCCCCGTTCGTGAGTTCAAGTACGCGCTGTACGGTGTCCTCCTTCGTGTACAGGATGACGTGGTCCGCCCCGTACTGCTTCGCCAGCTCGGCCTTCTCAGGCGTGCTCGTCGTCCCGATGACGGTCGCGCCGCGCGCCTTGATCAGCTGAGCGAAGAATAGACCAAGCCCGCCCGCGACGGTGTGCACGAGGATGATGTCGCCCTTCTGGACGTTGTAGGCCTCGGTGACGAAGGTTAGAGCAGTCGCGCCTGAAGGTTGAAGGGATGAGGGCTGCCTTTGCAGTACAATGAGAGTTCCCTTCAGACCTACCCTGGGTGAGCGCCGCAGCGGCGGTACGAGTATCTATGTCCTCCGGCAGAGGGTATGCCCTGGGCCAAGGGATGCTCACGTACTCTGCAAAAGCGCCGAGCCCATACTGCCGGCGCAGGCCCACGGTTAGGCTTGCACAACGCAAGAACAATCAAGAACAATGTGTGCGCCTACCACGGCGACCTTGCGTCCAAGAGCGAACCCGCGGAGCTTGTACTCCTCGTCGTTAAGCACCTTCTCATCAGTCGGAAGCCCAACGATCTCGCCCGCAGCCTCTGTACCCAGCGGTTGAGGGAATGACGAGATGGGGTAAAGGCCTTTCCTAAAGCATCAAGTGCAATATGGCCACAGCAGCAAGGCGCGACCTGGTGCGAACCCACCGATAGTATGTATCAATGAAGTTGACGCCGCCGTAATGGACCTACAACGTCGCGGAGGCGAGTCAACACGCAATCGAACAATCGTCATGAAGCGAGATCTTGAACGATCTATGAAGCGCCAACCTTGACCAAGACATGGCCTGGGGCGTTTTGTGGCACAGGAAGCTCGAGCTTCTCAATGACATCGAAGTCGCCCGTCTTGTTGATGCCAATCGCCTGCATATTCGCAGGGAGCGGAGTGGCCGACATGTTGGCGATGGTACTACTCGTACTGGGCGTGGCAACGCTCAGAGGAGCGGTTGAAAGGCAGATCGCCAGTTCACCAATTTCGCAGATGCTGTTGCGTGACCAATTGGGCAAGTGTTGTGACACCTTTGCAACCCGCGCAGCGGTTGTGGTGCACCTTAATCTCAAGCATTTCCTGCACGGGGAGGGGGCGGATCAGGAAGCGAACGACAGACTGCTGTCCACCCAACGCGCTCTTTCTAGGTCAGAGAGCTGAAGGAGACTGCTCGTGCTGCAAGAGGACGACTGTCTCGACGTCCATGGAGTCCAGATGCGCAGCCGTCCAAGTTCTTCGTAGTACTCCTCCCCACTTGGTCACCCTCGTCAGCCTTGTCATTAATGGCGCACCGTACCAGAAGAGTGCCGACCACGTTCAGAAGCTTCCCCAGCCGTCGGCGGCTGCACGCATCAGCGTGCCAGTTGCCGACCGCTAGGCCATTATTCACACTCCTCTCTATATGCACAGTAAACAATACACCTCGTGCTCTTCTCTACCAGACCCAAGGCCCTCGAGCTCGGCGGGGCATACCTTGTGAACTTCGGACTCTCATGCAAGCGGCGCACCCTCCGCAGTAACACCCCCAGCGCCACGAAGCTCGAGCAGTTTCTCATCCGTGAAATTCCTTGACAAGGCGTCGGCACTGTCTCATATCATGGACGCGGCTGGCTCCACAGTGCCTTGCTCGCCAGCATGCCATTCCCTTGATACTCGCAGACCTTTACCCGCACGCCACTCGTGACCGCCGCTCATCCGCTCCGGTCGCCCAAACCGCGCAGGGGAGAGGCAGTCTACAGGCGTCCTATCCCGTCGCTCTGACAAGTTGTCAAGTTCACGCACTTGGACTTCGGCCCCGAACTCGCGACGTTCCACCGGTGGCATCTTTCAGACCATGTCAACTGCGGCTGGGGCGAGCACTCAAGATTGTACGGATCTCGGAGCACTGAGCGCATGACGATCCGCATTCAGCCGTAAGCACTAAGTGCAGTTACACCTCGATTCTGGCTGACCAACCTCTCCTGTCGCAAGCATGACGCCGTGTTCTATGAGCGCGTCAGGCGCCAACCGTGGACTGTAGCTCTCACTTCTTCCTCGCCAGGATCATCAGGAAACATCGGCTTCACGAAGGCTCAAGGTAAGTGTATTGCTGACGCAATGGTGAATGGGACCGCACCGGATATCTCCTCGTCAGAATTCTTTCACACTGCCACCCACGCGCACGAGCCTTGACAAAGAAGTCCATATCTCGGTCTGCGAGATGCGGTCTGTGGTGCGTGTAGAACACCAGAAGGCAAGGCGCTGGCTGGGCTTCACCCTCATCTTTATCGTTCATCTCTGTGCTTCTTCGCTTGGACAGCGCAAGATCGCACGTTTTCAGCATAGCATCATGCTGCAAGGGCTCTGTATCAGCTGTCATGATCAGCCCTGTAAGCCTTACCTGTGAATGATTGAAGATAAGATCGGAAAGGATGATGAGGTCAAATGCCCTCTCTTCAACGTCTTCAGGGAGTAAAGCCAGCAACGGCTCGATGGGATGGCCCCAGATGTACCCCTTATGAACGTCAATCCAGGAATCGCAGGCGCATCAGGATGCGAGGCTGACCTGCACACGTACACGCGCTCTGCCAGACTCAGGTATATTCACACGGACATTGTGTGAGATGTTATCGATGAGTGCAGCGTCAGGATAATCGGTCAAAACGACCTGGAGCAGCCAAGTTGAGCAACGAAAGGATCTCTCGAACCCCTGGCGAGAGTATCGTACGGCTTTGGCACCGTTCTTGGCCGCAACAATGCCAGGTAAGGCGCCGCCCGCTCCTAGCTCTAGAACTGAGCGACCACTGTATAGTTCTGGATGATCATCGAGATACGATGCAAAGGCCCTTGAAGCGTTCCATCTGGTAACCACGATTAGCTACCGACCTCTTCACCAACCCACAAGGCCTTACAGATGATGGCCCCAGAGAGGATGAGAGCCAACTAGTCTAATTTCAATACTTGACCAGGCATCCTCTGACGACTCAACAACTTGCTGCTCTCTCTGATAGATCGTTACCGTCGGTTCAGGCGAAGGGGGCGAGGGGGTTCCTGCGTGGAAATAAGAATATCAATAATTGAACCATGTGTGCAATCAACAGTAAGGCATACAGTGAAGACGGCGTCGAGGGCCAGACCAGCCTCGCCTTCGGAATCTGACATACTAAGGTCAAGGAGGTCTGCTGAGGACTCTCGTATCGGGTAGATCGTGGATTGGGAGGGGGCAGGCGTAAACTTCGTCCTGATAACACGTCCTTGACTATCCCTTCCTTCAATTTCAAGTATTTCTGGTGTTTACCTCAGTCAACCTCGTGGCGACCTCAGCTCGAATGAGCTCTCTGACTTTGCGCGACCGGAAAGAAGACGCACAGATTGTTACGCGTCACAAACGCCCGCGTCCTGGCGCGTAGCGTCACGGTACGCCGCCACTCGTACTGTCACACTGTGGCTTCGACTCAACACAGCTCTGCGAGTCCAACCTGGTAAGACTCGGAGTTTGTCCGTACTATGTCCCGATCGTTTGATGGTGCTCATCATGCGCTCCCCGCGGACTTCATAGCTTGGAAGGTTAGAGAAAGTTATACAGATTCCTTCGGACTTCGCGCTCAAAAGCGCTAAGCGTGTCCCTCACGGTAAGGTATCGAATGGAGGCCGATCCTCATCCCGGTCCTGCATGCTGACTTCATAACTTCGTCTTAGCTTTCATCCGCATCGCGCTATATAGCGGTGCTAGGTGCATATTAGTTGGTCTCGTAAATCATGTCCCACAACCGCAAGGCTGCGTTCAAAGCACCGCCTGCATCTGTGCGAGACACGTCCGTTTCTCAAGACATTCGGAGAACGAGAGTACGCCCAAGCTTTTTCCTACGTCTCCTTCACGTCGACTGGCGCTGACGCATTTTAGCATAGGCTCTTGAAGAGCAAAAGCGTGTACGTGGTATAGAAACAGAACTGATCGTGCTCCAAAGACTGAATGTGACATAGAGACGAGCCGAGCGGATAGACTCTACAAGACAGTTGGATTTCTTCGCTGACCTCACATTAGGGCCCTCAGACGACGAGGTCGACGAGGCTGACGACGGCGATGGTGAGAGGGAAATCATTCGGGAGGGCATCAGTCATTTCGCGTCGATGCTCCCTCCTCCAGTATCTCCGCCGTCCGCACCGGTACCTCCCACATCATCGCCGTCTGTCGAAACTCCCAACGAGTCCGCGCAGCCAGCTTCACTGGATGTCAGCATGCAGACCCAGGCGATGAAGCGCTCCAAAGGCAAGCGTAAGGGTAAGGCACGTGCGAACGCTGGAGATGCAGCCAAAAGCGGCAAGAAGTCTGCGAAGCCTAGCAAATGGGCGGACAAGTGCATGTATGCCGAGCTCCTGGAGATGAACGAGGGGTTTGACTCCACAAGTAATCTGGCTGATGGCATACCCGATGATATTGAGACTGGCTGGGTCGCGGTGACGCCTGTGCCCGTCGGGAAACGTTGTCTGGCTGTAACGCATCAAACGTCTGGCATCGCTGGCGTTGGCAAGTACTCTAATGCTACAAGCTTTGTGAAATCTTGAGAAGTCAATTATAGTGCCAAACACCACTCTTCGCTCTCGCGTCCTGGGAAAGCTCCTCATGAAGCCCTTCCCGTCGACATTGCCTCCACAGACAGTTCTAGATTGCATCTTGGACGAAAGTTGGCGCGACAACGGCATCCTGCACATCTTGGACGTCGTCTCGTGGAAAGGACAAGACCTCGCTGATTGTGAGACCCCCTTTAGGTTTGTGCACCATCTGTCATAGCAGGTATAGTTGAAGCTGACGAGTTGATCAGGTTCTGGTGGCGTGACACGCGTCTATCCGAGCTACCATCCTTTCCTCCTCCACCCAACGCCGCTCCTCCAGATAAACTTTCCACTATCTATCAGTTTCCCTACCCCACCACGTTCGCCCCGATACCGTACCACACCGACACGACGCTACCAAACCTGCTCTCGAGGCTCATACCCCTCACGCGCAGCACACGCATGATACCCGTTTCTGTACCGGTCCCTTCAGAGAGTGCAGCCTCGGCGGAGGAGCAAGGAGCAACAATGGAGTTGGATGGAGCGATGCCACTCGTGCAGCTCCAGACGGTACATGCGGAGGTGCGGTCGGATGGAATGCTCCTATACGTCGCGCAGGCGACGTACGAGCCTGGAACGAGCCCTCTGAGTAGTTGGGTGCCGTTGCAGGCGTATCAAACGCACGAGCAGCGGATGCAGCAGGAAGCGATGGGCAGTGACGGCCATAGGGATGGCGCGGAAAGCCCCCTTGATGTGTTCGAAAGGTCGGCAATTCTGTACCTTCCTCGTGGCCATCGTCATTGACCTCGTATTATAGGCTGATCAGGCGCAGGACAGAAGGCGGCATGGGCAGCTCGGTGCCAGAAGTAGATATGGTGCCTTGATGCTCACACGTAAATTACCGCCTCCAAAACACCGGAAGGTTACATGAGCGACAAGATCCATGTGCGAGTAGTCATAATTTACAGAGTGCATTACGAAGTGTCTATACGATACCGTCTACTGTCCCCGCATCCAGTCTAAACATATCTGCACGCCTAGTCATCCGCCTCCTCTGCCAAGGTGAGCCGCTCATGGCATAGTTCTGCCACGAGTTTACCATCTATCGGGATGCTGTTGCCTTGGAAGCCGTCAGGGTACGCTACGGGCGGGACATCCGGACGAGTGAAATAGCTATGAAGTTATTCAGCGATGCTGACCGCGCCAAATAGTATGCACCATATGACGTACCGGTCTCCCCAGAAGCCGTAGTGCACCATGCCCAACGCACGAGTTGTGTACTCGTAATCATGTGCGAATCCACCGGGGTAGAAGAACTCCATAACAGTCGACCGCGGCGTAGGGCGCATCCAGAGCAAGGCCGTAAGACCGTTTCCGTGGACTCCCATCATGATCTGCGGGCAACGCGTCAGCTCGCGCTACCGCATTGAAGCGTCATCGGGTCAGACTGACCGTCGTGCGTGCGGCGAGGCGGAACTGCTCCATTCGCGTAAGCCTGTCCATCTCCACCACGTTCACTTCGTACCCGTAGGTATCGCGCAAGCTATACAGCTCCCTCACGAGGCGCTCATGGTCCTCTTGGATAAGCATCCGGCGGTTCCAGCCTTGACGCGAAATGTAGGTTATGACCGGGCGCGTTGGGACGCCTCCAACGGACATCGCGCCTGCTGAGTCCTCACCGAGCGTGGCGAAGCCGACAACGTTGTTCCGAATGGTCGTCCACCAGTTCACGCTACCTGGCAGCGAGAACGCGTTCGCCGCCGTGCGCTGTGTACGCAGGTACATCTCCCCATTCATAGCCGCGGCACGGTCCGCGAGAACGACGCGGTCGAAGACGAAAGCGCGCCCTAGCGCTGCGCGCTCCTTCCAATCGTTCATGAACTCGGTGGAGATGGAGGGGAAAGCGGAGCGAAGGACCCATTGGTTCATTGCCGCATAGTCGCGCCAGTTCGCAGCGTCAATACGTGGAAAGACGA
Organism: Trametes punicea; assembly: GCA_025528855.1. NCBI lineage: Eukaryota > Fungi > Basidiomycota > Agaricomycetes > Polyporales > Polyporaceae > Trametes > Trametes punicea. Next base: position 428,579 of record VICQ01000010.1, read on the forward strand.
GTCGGCGTGGCGCAGGAAGTGACGTCTCGCCGGAAGGTGGGATCGTAGGATCGAGTGAAGAATAAGTCCTCCAGAAACCGAAGAAGAGCTCCGCAGACCAGTGATAATAGTGCGTAATGCTAGAAAAGGCGTAAGTCAATATTTCGCGTTGAGTTCACGAAAATCGCACAATTGTTTTGGGTCATTCGTAAGCCACTAGACATAGGGATGAGTAGCGTGGCCAGCAAAACAGGTACATGCGCGACGTACCGAGACACCATCTAACCTCTCAGCTTCCGTCCCAAATAGTCTACGGGCCTCGTCTGTGGAGATTATGCGCATTTCCTTGTCTGTAGGTACACGGCGCGCCTCTGCTTCTGGGCCATTTTCGATGGAAACGCCAGTGGAAATCATATATCGACGGTCGGGTACGTCCTCAGGATTGTTGGATACGATATATGCAGTGCCATTGAGGATGTACAGTCTGTCGAAGATGGTCCATCCTGCCGCACGTGTGAGTTGTGCCTTCGCTTCGACCGGGACGAGATTGGAAGTAGGAAAGGTTGCCTACCTGGAACGTGAGCCACGATTTTGGTTTCCGGCACTTGCCCCGATTCCCAACTGAGAGGCGGATTCAAGCTCTGGAGGGTATACTGTGTCTCGAGGGTAAGGGATTGGATGTCGAGCTCCTCTTCTACGACATTCTGCGATGGTCGCAAGAGATCTGTAACAGTGCCTCTATGCCTTGGAAAGGTGGCAGAGAAGTACAGTAAACCAACAAAGAGTGCAGCAAGCAAGAGAATCTCTCTTGCTGTGGGGGTGACTGGCGGCATGGCTGCCAGAGCAGCTCCAGTTGAACGATCAAGCTACGCCTCAGCTGGAAGATGCTTTCAGAAACAGTATACAGGAGCAGACTTCATTCACTACGCGAGACAGCTCAATCAAAAGCGAGACCGGCGCCAGGAAACGCTGCTTAGAGGAGAGCACTTGCAAGGAGGTACAGTGGTTAAGAGGAGGCTGCGCGCCAACAATGTACAGTATTGATGCCAGGTTCGCGCACGACAGAGACCCCGGACACCTTGCCGTGACAACACAAGGCCGGACACTTTTGCGTTATGACCACTAGAACGGTTCTGTTAATATTTTGGACGAGCGCAGACGACTAGGACATGCGCTGAGTGCATTGAGTAGTTGTACACAAGCGGGACAACGACACGCCGCTGGCTACAACTCCGCCTCAAAATTATTGTACATGGTCTCGCAATGATTCCAGTCTCGACGGTCGCCGGAACGACGAATTGTCCCCCTCCCCCTTCTGCTACCTGAACGGAGGGAAAGTATACCTTAGGACCTCAGATATACAACATCAGAGAAGGTATCCTAGGTAAGTTCAGCATGGCTCACGAGCTGAACGGTGCCCCTTCGCATAGCGGAGGCTGCTACGCCGCCGCACCAGGTCAAAGTCAGTATGAGGTATACTTATTGTTACAAACAGTACGTACTACAACACCCCGTTGCCTGCGTGATACATTCATATGTCAAATAGGGCTCGATTATCAGTTTCCTTCTAGAGCCGTGGCAGATAGTCGGGGGCCCTCGCTCAAGCGAATCAAGGTACGAGTGGCCGCCCGAAGTCCATGTGCTGGCGCCCAGCCCGAGGTTGAGCTGGGCCATGTCGTGATCGCTAGGAAGCCTCAGATGGAACTCCTGGCCCTCAGAATCAATGCGTTTATTGTTCGTACCAAGTTACGTGGCTATTTCCTGCCAGGTGCGGCTCCGGCAGGACATTTGAAGGTTTTTGGTGGAGCTTCCTAGTTAACATTAACGCTCAGTGATCCCTGATGATGATGCAGTAGCACAAACCTCCATACCTTGTCCAAGTTTACTGATGCGTCGGCAGATTATGCCAGGAGGGGAAGTATTCTCCGCAAGCGGCATGGTGATTGCATAGCAGGTGGACGTCATCTTGACTTCTGTCGCGCAACGCCTTCGAGCAGTGCGGCTCTGGCGGGACTCGCACTGAATCCATGGGGATGACAGGGCCGGCGCGTTGCTGGCCAGGGATGACAACCGCATCTGAGTATGCTGTGACGGGATGGAAGCGGAAGGTACTGGAAGGGCACGGGCCGGGCTAGTCACGTAATTGGGAGGGCTTTCAACTGCATACGTCGCGGCGTCTCAGGCCACAAAGCCGTGCCATTTGTGGTGTCTGTCAGCGAATGTCGTGCTCTAGCGTCAGTACCCGTGGTGTGCTAGGCTTGTATCTAGTCAACTCCCTTGCTACAGCAATCAAAGCGCGGCTCGAACGCACCTACGAATGTTGCTGACTCATGACCGCCAGCCGTTCAAGCTGTTCATTGACACTTTTTTGTGCCTCCTGCCAGATCGTGGGCCTCAATTCTCCTTGTCGGCGTCCCTACTGCGTGCCCGTGGGCCTGATCTAGGTAAAGGATGCTCCCGGACTGTCAAATACATGAGCTCTCGAGGGCAGTGAAGATGGAAGTGAAGACTCACGGTAGTCGCAAGGATCCATGTTCTCATGGCGAGTGAGCTCATCAGGCCGGACCCAGGTACGTCTGTCGCCGTTCGCAGCCGTACACTCGCCAGGACAGCCGTACCGTAACTTCAGGTGTGCTTCGTCGCAGTGGCGCATGAGACCGCCCGCATACGCTCCAACCTTGACCGTTTTGCCGCAGTCTTCCCATACGCATTGCACCTGCGCAACGACGAGCTGTGACGGGGCGTAATGGCTTCGGATGTGATCTCTCGCCGCTCTGCGCTTTTGCACGTCGAGGACCTCCGTGCACCCCTTGACTCCACAGGAGATCTCTGCCTGCTCTACGACAAGGCATGACTCTAGGAACCATTGCGGGACGCGTCTTGACCTCTTTCCCTTATGTTGTGAGATGGCGCTGGGCTTTCCGCGCTTGGACGTCTTCGATGCCGATGAACCTGGTTCGTGTGCGTTTCGCGGCCCCTTCGCCGAGGAGTTCAGCTCCTTTGCGGAACTCAACACGTGGTTCCGCTTGTTCGCGACCGGTGCGACAACCTTTGCACGTTTCGCTTGGCGAGATAGCTGCACGTCTGTGGTGTCCGATTTCTCATCCTCATTGCAGCTGCGCTTCGTCGCTGACAGACGAGTTGACCGTCGTAGAGGGCCCGATACATCGGACGCCGCCATTGCACTCGTGGAGATCTCGCACTGGTCCTGCAGCATGTTAGTCTGGACTCGCCGTGAATACCAGAAGTCAGTTCCTCTTCCTCACCTCCGAGTCAACGCTAGCTCCGGGTCTCAGCGCTTCAGGCATCAACTGACGGCGTCCAGGTTGGGAAAGCAATGTTTCTTTGTCGAAATCCGACGTCGATCTGTCCTCGGAGTTGTTATCGGGGGCAGTACTCATGGAGGCGACCCCGAGCTCGCAGGCTGCATTATTGATGACCCGCTCGATAAACTCCATAGACGGGACCGGTTCCTCATCTCCCGAGACCCAACCATCGTCAAAGCCTGGAATGCTGTTGAAGATGGCTAACTGTTCTTCGTCTTCGTCGTCCTCGATGCCCATATCGTCGATCACCTTGGCTATGTCCTCGTTGTCAACTATCAAACGCGTTGATACCCGGAACAGCGTTGAAACGTTCGCCGTCCTGTGCAATGCACCGGGGCGAAACGGAGGGTGAGCAGTGGTGGATGTAGGCAAGGATGCGACGCCAAAAATGGAGGAGGAGGGCATTGTGTAGGGAATCTGCAGGAGTGGTGTCGTATCGCGAAGATTGATACTGAAACCCTTAGAGGTGGTGATTGGGTCGGTGATTAGATGGAAAAGATGAGTATGATGAATTGAGCAGGAGAACAGGAGGCAGCTGAGGCACGGGAAAATGGTTGCAGGATGTGGTTGTGCTCGATGAACTTGCTGATGTAAACTGAGCCGCGCCATAAAGCCGCCAACACGGACAAAGAACGCGTCCGCGTCCACTAGTTCTGACCACAGGAGTCGGTAGCCACGCCACCTACGCGTTGTTGACCAAGCGCGGCTCTTCCGCTTGTTGTCAATGACGCCGCATAATGGGATAAGAGCTCGAACACGAACCTCCCGATGTTGCGAGAAAGGTGGTCGTAAAGTCATCAGTCCCAAGTCTGCGGTGATGAGCGGTATACGATCCATGTGCCTCTCTGGTAGAGCTCCCCATGGTTCATGCACAAGCGGGCCTTTGCGGTCAGAGAGATGGCAAAATGCAGCAGCGGCCCATTTCTTCCGCTCGACCCAGCGGATTTCAAAGTTGTTTTGCATGAGTAGTTGAGAGCCCAGGTCGCTGATCTGGCCTTCCGAGAAAGTAAGTACCTAGATTGAATCTAGTCGAACATACCAAGCACTGACCTGCATTGAGAGCACGTAGTTCGGGTCTTCTAGACAAGATCAGATGCGCTCGTTGAATGTACGTCAAGCAAGGTAGGCAACGCGCGGATGGTCCGTGACTTTATAGGTTGGGCCAGAACGAACATCGATTATCGTTCTGCGTGCGACGGAAACAACTTTGGGCCTCTGCCGCACGGTCAAACCGCAGTGAACAAGGACCGAAACAATTCTTTCGCCTCGAACCGGCACTGGGCCCTATCACAGGCCAACGTAAAGCTCGTATCTTCGTTTCCCGTTTCCAATGGGGGCGAAACACAGAGTGAAAATCCCTGCCAAAACAAAGCTACAATGCGGACCAAGAGCGAAAGGATGAAGTGGCGTTCAGTGACGCAGGTTTGATACCCTTTGCCCGCTCCCTTGTGGCACTAGGAGAATCATGCGCATAACACGATAGCCTTCACAATTGGCTTTGCAGAGGTCAAAGTGCGAAAGAAACTATCTGGTCGCCTTCGGCGACTCATGGTACCAGCAGCGCTCTTCGCCAGCAGCATAGAGATTTAGGTTCGGCCAAAGCCATATTTCACCGCACGCCGCTAATGAGGATCCTTGCATGCATCCCGGCCGAATCCGAGTGAGGTTAATGCACAAAAGCGCAGGGCTGCTACTGAGCATTCTCTACATATCGTCTGCGGAGGACGTCAGTCCTATATCGGGACCGGATGTTCCATGACAACATCAGTTCTGCAGCGAGACATTCTGCCTGTATGAATGCACTCCATGGATTATGGGTTAATCTCGCATGGAAAGGACTGCCGTCGCACATGTCGAAGATCGCTAAGGTTAGGGTTTCGTCGCGCCCACTGATAGCAAGCTGCAACAGCTCGGAGCCGTTTGTCGCTGCATTCAAAGGAGCTCTCTCGTACGTGCAGGTGTTACGTCAGGAAAGAAACACGTCCAGACAATACTCAAAGATGAACTATCCACAATATGGAGCTCACCGGCGTTCTTGAGTTTATCTAATGAGATACTTGGTCGCGAGCTATTGTCAGGCTGTGAACGTCATGCATGTCTGAGCGAACGCTGACACTTGTTGATCTTGACCCTTGCTCGACATGCAAAGATAGGCATAGAGTGTCAGGCACGAGCATGCAACGTTCCAAATTCGTTATCAGATGCAGTGTGGTCGAAGGCGACTGGCAAGTCAACAGGACCCTTTACTGACACCTCAATGACCCCAAGGTCAATGACTGGTCAAGGCTCACGTGATTTGTGCGCCTAGTAGTTACCTTTCTGGGCAAACTCTTCTGCTCGTCGTTTCGCCTGGCAGTGACGCTTCCCTTGGGATCTTGGGTATCGATAGACCATGGTTTTAGCAGTGTACGGGCCATGAATCGGGAGCTGCTCGATGTTAATGTAGAATTCTGTCCCCTTCTCGTTGCTATGAGTGCCATCCAGAATCCGAGTCCAGCGAATCTCTCTCGGATGCATCTGCAAAGTCAGCCTAGTCGCACTGCGTTGCTGCACGTGCTCTACTGCAGAGTCCCTCCGCCGAGAGACTTCGCGCTTTCCTGGTCCGTACAGCGGATGCTGGCCCGATGGGCTTGACGCTCCAGTTTAGTTGGAGGGATTCGCAATGTGGATCGGTGGGATCCTCCTTTTGAGCTCGCTTCGACGCTGCCAGCCGCGACGACTGCTGTAGACATAGAAGCTCCGTCAGTCCATCCTGAATGAATGATGATGTTCCCAGAAATCGTCAGCACTGCGTTGGTATTCGATGATCATGGCGTTGCTCACCTCTGCAAGCTTCATGCTGGGCGTCCTTCGCCACATATTGTTGGCCGTAAGAGTATCGACCTTCAAGACCTTCCTCGCCATCGCCTGTCGCCGGCAAGCCTGATTTCCGACCAATCGAGTGTCGCGCTGGCCGCTGTAGAATCAAGCTCTGTCGTATCTTCGCGCCGGAGCCATCATGACCACCATTCGCCATAACTCAGGGATCACATGTTCAAGCCTAGAAGCGACGCGTCCATAACTACCTCGCGCAGATTGGGCCCTGGGACAGAGCGATGGGGCGAGCAGATGGCCCGCCAGACGAGGGTGCTCGTTCGCGCCCCCGTGGTGACGTCTCTTGTCTGCGACTCAAGGCCACAGGATGCGGTGGACGTGGCCCTCGAGGCTGAGGACGCGTGGACGGTCCACCTCTGCCGAGTGCAACGTCCACGCGTCCCGCCATCTGCGGTGCATTTCAGAGAGAATAAGGTACGTCCAGCGGCGAGGCATGCCACTGATCGTGCTCCTAAGTTGGCGAGCCGCTCCATCTGGCTGAAATACGGTGTCCAGAAGCAGTACGGACATGTGCTCTCGATATCATAGGGCGCGGCGAGTATTGCAGCGGCGCGAGGTTTCACCGGCAATGGGTCGTAGCGTCGATGTATAGCTACGCGAGACGTCGCACATGTAGCGCCGCTTGACCGCAGTGGAAGGCGAAGACATGGCCAGAGGAGAGCCATTGGACGACGGGGGGACTTCGTGAGACACATCGTCTCCTAACGTAGGCAGGCGAGAGATTGGGAGAGATCTGACTCCCGTACCAACAATTGATATTGCCCGATTAAGGGAAAGCGCTTCAGCGCAGACGCTACCCGAAAGGTCTCGCCGTAGTCAAAGCATCGGACGTGTCACAATGCACCAACATAGGCAATGGAAGGTCTTCGCCTACAACTCGGCTGCCACTCTGAGAGGTCGCGGGGGCATTGAGCATTAGGTTATTCCTGTCTAGCGTACCGCCATTCACAAAAAGTCTACCCCAATTCCAACCTGGAAGCCCTTCCGAACGCCGTCGCTCTTACTCGCGACCAGGGGCACGCCGAAATTGACCTCTACGCGAATTGGATCGAGCTTGTATATGAGACCGACACCGGCAGATATCGACGGCTTGGATATGCTTGCCAAGACGTTGTCCAGTAGTGGACGTGCTATATGCGCGATTCAGTCTTGAGTGTGACAGTCAATAGAGGGAGTTGGAGGGGAGCTTACATTTGTTGACATTGTCAAGGCGACCAGCGTTGAGAAAGAGGTGGGTTTTTACGGGCCAGTGAGGTTTGCGGGGGACATTGGATATAAGACTCACGCCTGCCGACCAGTACAGGCTACCTCCCAAGGAATCCGCTGATTTTATGGATCCTATCAGAGGGAATGAAAGCGTATGGAAGATTTGAGCACATTCTCACCACCATCATGTGGACCCATGCCGTTCATCCTGAACATACGCACGCTCACTGGCCCGCCGAGCTGGAATCGGTCAGAGAAGTACGACTTGCTGCCAAGATTCCAGAGTAGACCTGTCCGTGCAGCGAACGATAACGTCTGCGCAAGGCATCAGAACGAGCCAGTACAAGAGCGGTGGCACAATGCGTACCAAGTCTGGGAAGATCGACCGAGAGAGCTGGCCGTGCGCCTCAGTCTTGTAGAAGGAGGCATCACCGCCCAGGCCCGCAAACTCCTGGAAAAACTTCGCGTAGGATCCGCGAGTCCCGAGGAGCCTGTCGTCTCGTGTATCACGGGTCCAAGAATGGTATACAGACGACTTTATCGATTGGCCCGCTGCCTCTCGCATACTGGGGAGTGCCAGATTAGGTGTTCAGCTGGCGACGGGGGAGATCTGGTACCCCGTACCTAATGGATGCTGAAGGGGCGAGGTTACCGATATGCCTAAGGACGGCCTCATATCCAACTTCGTGCGCGCCATGAGTCATAGACCCGTTCTGTGTGGCAGGCCGCGTTCGTACCGGAGACATTCAGCGACCCGGAAGCAGTATGGGAGACTCAGCTGACCTAGCTCACCCTGAGGACTGCCCGAAGACCACGGACTCCTTCGGAGCTGCTCGCGAAGCTCGAATTGTCCCGTTCCATGCCGAAGACCGCGAGCTCACCCCGGGTCCTCAGGTCGGAGGACAGAGGGGCGGACAGCGACGCGTTAAACGACACACGCGTTTTCGTCGCGAACGCGATGTTGGCTTCGAAAGTCTCTGCGCCGCCAAATGCGTTCCGAACGCGCGCAGTAGCGCTCTGTGTTTCATGTCGTGAGGAACTGCGGCGAAGGAGACAGGGTATACTATACATACAGCTCCACCTTCATTATTACCAACTTGAGTGCTAGTATTCAGAAAGTACCGGCCCTTTTCTCGTGTCAGGAAGATAACATCGACATCTTCCGGGTGGGCGAGCGGGTCGCGGCTGCGGTCAATGATGGCCTCGACTTGATTGAACAAGTCGGTCTCCTCGAGGAGACCCTTGATATGTTTTGTTTTGCGCAGGACAGACTCTAACGTTGCGCCCTTCTCATCAGATGCCCGAAGGACAGGGTCTATAATTGATGCGAGGAAAGAGTCTCGAGTTCGGATGGCGCCGCGAACGCGTACAGAGGCGATGTGCAGCGGCGTGGAGAGATTACTGTTCACCTGTTCTCACAAGCTATGAGCAAAATTGCGTGGACGGCATAGAACAAATGGACGTATGCATCCATGCCAAGGTTTCTGGAACGACCTCTCACCAATTCCGAGAGCTGGACGAGTGCAGACTCATACTGGCCACGAAGCTTCCTCAGCCTGCGCTCCTCCCACCATTTCCGGTATCTCTCAATGTCAGCAGGATCTGGCTCCCGCTCTCTGGGCGCCGCAGTGCTCTGCAGCGGGGGCTGTAGCGGAGGAGCCTGGGCCTCCAGGTCGGCCATGGAACTTGGAAGTGAACAGAGTGCGAAGGTGGGTTGCCGTCGTAGCGCCCATTTTGGGATAACGGCGATCTTGCCGCGTCTGACCGGACTTCATACATCGACGTTTAGAACCGATAAGCGACGGTTCACTTATCCTGTTACTTATACTGTAAGTAAATCAGGCTTGCAATACAGTAATCTGAGAGAATGACGCGCTCGGGCGCTAGCGCTCAACCTGGGCCATTTTGCCAGGACAGAGCCGGGCTGGAGTGCATACCCCGACACGAACACGTTGACCAGCGGCTTCTTCCTTCTTTACGACCCCCACGATGTCTCTGACCTACGTACACTACTCCGCGCCATCGTCGTTGCCCTCCGACTATGCTCTGCTGTCCCGCTACGCGGCGGCACACGACCAGAGTCTGGAGACGCAAACTTCAGAGGATGCCGGGCCCTCAGAAACCAATCTTGAAGACAACGACCCGTACGAGCCTCGCGGTATCGACATCAACGACTCTGTCAGGCCAAGGCAAACGAGACGTAGTAGCTTTCCCACTTCGTACATCACGCCCTTCAACCCCACCTTGGGTCCTTTGCCGGATAAGTCTGGCCACCGCTCCGGTCCAAAACCCAGAGAGCCTACAGAGAACACGCCTCTTCTCGCGCCGTTAGTGCCGCGCATCGAAGAGGAATGTGACGCAGAAGATAGAGTCGAACCTCCCAGTCTCCTCCAGATGTTCAAGGAGGAAACTGCGATACTCGCGAAGTACACCCTTCCTGTCTTCGTGTATGTCCCTTTTACTGGTGTCACAAGCGACATGCTGATGCGTGCGACAGGACCCATCTTTTCGAATACTCGCTTGTGATTGCTTCTGTCATCTCTATTGGGCATTTGTCCACTACGGCGCTCGCCGCTTCCACACTCGGCTCGATGACCGCGAGCGTGTCAGGATATAGTATAATTCAAGGGTTCGCGAGTACGCTCGACACCATGCTACCAAGCGCATGGACATCTTCCCAGCCTCAGCTAGTTGGATTGTGGGCGCAACGAATGGGTGAGTCCATTATTTCCGCCTCCCGAATCCTTCTGGCATGCTGGTGTTGGGGTGTGCGTGTGGTCCAATTTCTGGCTGCGCGCCGCAAGGAATGTTCAAAGGTCAAATTTATGCGTCCAGTCTTTGTCGCGTCCGAGTAATCCAAGCTACGCGTCCTGCGAACCATACAAACTCTGTGCGGGATAGCTTGTACGGCGAATAGTGCGAAAGTGAGACCGCGTGGCATATGCGCATGTCAGCTCTCGGCCTCGATAGAGTGGCTTAATGGGCGATGCTGAGGCTAAGAACTGGTGTATCTGCTATCAATCAGCTGTGCAACTACCAGGTCCGAGGTGACATTGACATGCGGCTTATCTGCTCTCCCGGGATGTCCCAAGAGATGATGTCCCAATCGTGCGGGCACAAGATAGATGCTGACATCAACCCGGATAGCTGTGGTAATGGCCGCCGCTTTGGTGGTACGTATCCCCAATGCTCTCCGCTGTATGCCCTCTGTAGGCTCATTACTCCGACCAGCCAATCCTGATGATCTGGTTCAGCTCAGAAAGCATCCTGCTCTTCCTGAAGCAGGAACCTGAGGTGGCGCGTCTGGCCGCCGTCTACCTCCGATATGCAGCCATTGGTTTGCCTGCATACGCGTTCAACTCGATATCTCGGTGGGTGTGAATGCAAATGAAGCTCACGATAGTATCTGATACAATGGTCACAGTCGGTATTTTCAGTCCCAAGGTCGGTGGAGCTTGCCGCAGATCCTCACAACTCTTTTTCTTACATGTCTTGCGACAGGCCTCTTCACGGTTCCTACTCGCATCATTCTTGGTGTTGCACCGGTGAACGCAGCACTGAATTACCTTTTGGGTACGCAAACTTGGATTCCCGTCCTGCGTCATGTAAACCATTGACGCTTTCTCCATAGTCTGGGGACCGAAGCCGTTCCGTCTAGGCTTCATCGGCGCGCCCGTCGCCACCGCGGTTTCGTTCAACCTCATCTCTATTATGTCGATCCTCTACGGGGTCTTCTTCGTACCGAAGACCGCATGGCATCCGCTTTCGATGCGATGCTTCACGAGCCTCGGTGTTTTGGTGCAGCTTGGACTATCTGGGGTTGGCCAGGTCGCGAGCGAGTGGTGGTCGTGGGAACTCATTGGACGTGAGTCACAAGGCCTTCCTTCATGGGGAGCGAATATGTTGCTGAGGGTGTATTTGCACAGTTGCGGCTAGCCAGTGCGTCGCAGCCTTGACTTTGCAGTGCGTCTGTGAAGCTGGCTGACTTGCAAATCATCTAGGCTTGGGCCCACGGCGCTCGCCACACAGTCTGTACTGCTTGTCTCGGCATCTACAACCTACCAGGCGCCTTTCGCACTTAGCGTTGCATCCTCTGTTCGGTATGTCCACCAATCTCAGTCATGTCGTTGTTCTCACAGCGAAACGCAAGGATCGGCAACTTACTCGGCGAGGAGAATGCAAAGCGTGCCGGAGTTGCCTCGAAGTGTTCAATCCTGATGTCATTGGTCATCAGCGCCGTGTGGAGGTTGGTGCATTCTGAACCACATTGGCAATCCCGTTACTGAGCTGCACTCCTGCGTAGCACGATGTTCATGCTCTTCCGGCGCTCCTGGGCGCTTCTCTTCAATAACGATCCTGGTATGTCAGACGGCTTGCAACGATGGTCTTTGATGCACACTGAACCCCTTTGATCGCTGTCAGCCGTCGTTTCTCTCGTCGCTTCGATTCTCCCTCTGGTCGCCCTCTTTCAGGTATTCGACGGTCTCGGCGCCATCACGGCAGGCATCCTACGTGCCATCGGGAAACAGTTCACAGGCGCTCTGCTGAACCTCAGCGCCTACTACGTTGTCGGTACGTCTCGCCTTCGCACTACTCAGTTCCCGCTTGGCTGCTCACCACGACATGTCCTTCCTCACTCCCGTCAGGTATCCCATTTGGAATCTGGCTGGCGTTCTGGCGCGGGATGCAGCTGCATGGCCTGTGGGTGGGCCTTACTGTCTCACTCGTGTATTGCGCGGCCGTTGGCGTGTGGATCTGTTTGCGGACGAACTGGGAGCGCGAGGTGGAGAAGGTGCGCGTCCGTCTAGAGGCGGACCGGAAGCACGCCAATGGGGACGTGGAGGGGTTGCACTGATCCTTCGCTAATCCGTGGTGCCGGATGAACTTTCTTGGTCGACATGAACAGAAAAGGCGAGGGTTTCATGGGGAGCTCTCATGTCGGTGGGACGGGGATTATTTCTTGCAGAGCGGTTGGAATGCTTGATATTCGTCATCACGTGGTCCCACGTACGCGGCGGCGTAAGTCCTGGAGATGACCTCTGTACGATATCACACTGAACGGCTTGGCAGGTTGTTGTTGCATCGACGTACTCACTAACACTCACAGTACATAGCTCAAAATACTATTACGAATGAAATTGCTTCGCTCTCCCCAGTTCTCACACCTGCTACCATCAGCGACAGACACGTCTGGCTCAGACGAGAAAACGTCTAATACTTCCGCTGCCAATGCTGCTGTATGCTCACACTCACGCTCTCAGGAACTATCCTTGATTGTCTGACTACCGTTCGATCAGACGAATATATTCGCAATCCCAGTGTAGCGACGATACCTACGCTATGGTCCTCAGGCTCCAACTCAGTGTTCCGACTTAGGCTGTTGGCAACTAGCTCAGGACCCTGATGCGCCCTTACTGCAGCTGTAGGATCATAGGATCAAGGATGCTGTCAATTTGCCCAGATTGGTACTTCAGTGAGCGGCCGCCGGGTAAAGACAGGGGAAGTGCCCAGCGAAAGAACGGAATCGTCGGCTCCGCCGTCTCCCGCGGTAGTGACCCGCCAATCCCACCAGGCACCGTCGGGTGTCACAACTTAGACTTCTTGCGGTTTCTTGCACAGCGTGGTGAGCATGGGAGATATCATTCTGAGAGCGATTCGCTGACAGGCACCCATTCGAATGTGCTTCTCCTATGCAGTCTAGCTCAAGGCGTGGATCTCGGTTGTAAGCTGGCCGACGACCACAGCTGCTCTGCTGTTCGCACGGAGCAGCAATTCCTAGTGCCAGGCTGGCCGTGCTGCGTCAGCAGCAGTGCCTCGGGGAGCGCAGCCTGATATATTCAGCGTGAGCTATCTATGCCGTTCTAATTCCTGCATCCGCACGCTGTCCACATCGCAAGTGCACACTAAGCAGGATGGACCTGAACCATCAGACAATATCAGAGCCGCCGTTGCAGGATGAAGCCATGCTTGGTCGTCAATGCAAGCAGCGCAGCTTGAAGCCCCTTGTCTACGTATGTTTCGTCACTGACACGGCGTACAACAGATCGAGCATGCTATTAGAGTTCTGCGACAACTTTCTGCAAATCCCCCAGCGCGGCCAAGAAGTATCGCTTCCGGTCAAACTTTGTGCAATAGAGGGATCGATGCGGGAAGTTGTTGCCCCTTTCAGCAAGATGTGTGGGAGCTTGAGGCACACCCCCTCTCTTCGTTGCTGTGGACGGGGCCCGCGAGCGATTCAACTGTTTTTCCAGGGCTCGGACGCCGTTCGTCGGCCTGTTCTGCACCACCCAGGATCGTCTGACCTGAAAGAGGTGGGTATAGTTCACCTGCCATCTCGCAAATAGCCGGCTTTAGGAGATCGCAAGGGCGCCCATATGACAGCCACTCAGGGTGGGCCACGGTCATGTGATCGCCGGATGCGCTGTGTCCATCTTCCCGGGCGTGTGCAAGAAAGCAACCCCGTGGGGAAGGTCAAGACCATTTCAGTGTTGAGAAATAGCGACGTGCTCACAAGGTCTCTCAGGCGCTGGGCTAGCCCGTTCGTATACATAGCATGGGCATGAACCTCTGCGCGACTCGTCTCCACGTCCCCACCGTCAACTGCGCAGCAGTTGGACGCCTTGAACCGGCCGCTGTACATCCCCTGCCAGCGTCGACCAGATTCAGCGACGATGTCCAACACGGATACGAAGAGCAATGTCACGCACAGCGTCGAGGATGTCGAGGACAAGCTGCATGAGAAGGAGTCCTCCTCGAATGGAGAGTCCGAGTTCGACCTTGTCACTTATCACGAAACAAATGCCGGTCGCTTGGTCATTGACCCAGAGTACGTATCTTTGAGCCAAGCACGTCTTAGCACATGTTGAGACACGCCGACAGAGAGGCAAAAATCGAATTCGGTGAAGCGGTTGCAAGACGGCTGAAGCTCTCCAGAGATGGAACGAAGGTGCTCTGGCCGCAGCCGACTGATGACCCTGAGGATCCACAGAATGTGAGTTTCTTCTCATCAACCTTGACAGCGAAGTGCTCATGAGCGATCTTCAGTGGTCGGACTTCCGGAAGAACCTTCAGCTGTTTATTGTCACGTTGGCTGCCATCGTGCCAGATTTCGACTCTGGAATAGGTCGGACTTCACGCTCATTCAATCCGCCGCATGCTCATAGCTTCGCACAGGCATTGCGGATATCTTCGCACTTGCTACGCAGTATAACACGACCACGGGACACATCAACGACCTGACATCGAAGTATGTGCAGCGGCTCGACATCATTGATTGGCACTCACTTCGAGTCGTTCTTTGACAGCTGGAGTATCTTCTTGCTGGGTATGTACAGTTGTTGTGTGAAGTCCTACTTCGTGCTAACGCGGGCCTGTCTCAGGCTGGGGCGGCATTTTTGCCGTGATGCTCATGAGGAGATATGGCCGTCTGCCGGTGTTGTTCTGGTCACAGGTGCTGGCGCTCGGATTCTTGGTTGGCTGTACCTTCGCCCCCAACCTGAAAACCTTCACCGGTAAGGCAACACGCTTTTCTATTTCAGAGGCTGTGCCAATAGTTCAAAATTCGCAGCTATGAGATGCTTGACTGCTTTCTTCGCGTAAGTCCATATGACCGAGTGTAGATCGGCTCTAGCACTGATGAACAACCCTGCAGTACGTGCCCACAAGTCACTGTGCGTATAGCGTAAGCGTGTTACAAGAGTATTTTGTTCACTCTTCTGCAGGGTCTGTACATCGTCACCGATTTATTCCCCTTCCACTTGCAAGCACGGAAGGTAACGATAACATCTTGCTGAATGACAAGGAGCTCACTGGAGCTGGATTAACTAGCTCAATCTCTGGACCATGGGCTTCATTATCTCGCCCTTCCTCTCACCCTTCATGATGGGTTTCATTGTTGCTCGTATTAGGTATGTGCATGAAACTTTCGTCGCCTTCACTCATGTTTGACCGCATGCTGTCTAGCTGGCGCTGGACGTACGGGATCGGCTCGATATATGGCGCGATAGTCGTTGCTTTCATCGCGTTCTTTGGAGAGGAGACGTAGGTGTTGCGATCTTCATTGTTTTTCTGCGCCATTGATGTTCCCCCAGCATGTATGACCGCAAGCTCCCGAACCCACGTCCGATCCCTCGGCCGAAGTCCAAGCTGCGTTACCGTCTCGAAACGCTCATCGGCGTCACTGGATGGCGCATGGCGAAGTATCGTGACACTTGGAGCAAAGCGATCTTCGCCTGCATCAACGTGGTCTGGAGGCCCCACCTCTTTGCCATCCTCCTCTTCGAGGTACGGTTCTGAACATACCGTTGGAATACTGCTGACGATATACGTGCAGGCTTTGGTCTTCGGTTTCAGCATTGGTATCAATGTAGGTGGAGCTGCTATGAATCATGTTTCCGTCGAGTGTTGACACTCTCCCAGACCACCAACGCTGTCTTCCTCGGTACTCCGCCTCCTGTCGGTTATGGCTTTAGCCAGTTTGGCATCGCGGGTGCTTATGGAACGCCCATAGTAGGTCTAGCAATCAGCATCAACCCAGTCCGCGCTGACGATTGGTCTCTTCCAGGTCGCAGTACTAATCGGCGAAATACTCGGTCGGTACTTCAACGACTGGGTCATGAACCTAAGCATTCGCAGGAACGGGGGTGTCTTTATCGCTGAGAGTCGTCTCTGGTACGCACGTAGCCTCTTGTGATATGTGCAATTCACTTAGGTCGACCGTAGGACATGCTACATTGCGATGCCGCTGTACATCTGCGGCTTCCTGCTTTTAGGCGGCTCCTTCCAGAACCACCTGAGCGTTGGTGCCCTCGTTATGGGCTGGGGTATAGCTGAGGTGGCCGTTATGGTCAATACTGTCGCGGTCTGTAAGTGCCCTCAGACACCGTTTTCTCGCTATTCCATGAACCGTCACCGCTCACACGAACTGCAGACGCCTATTGCAACGACTGCTTCCCGCGTATGCAAGGCGAGATTTCTGCGCTGATTAACCTCGCGCGTACACTGGGCGGCTTCAGTGTTGCATATTTCCAGGTTCCGTGGGCGACGAAGAACGGCGCGCTGCAGACTTTTGGTGTCGAGGCTGCGATTGTCGTCGGTCTCTTCATCCTTATCGTTCCAGCTCTTCAACTCCACGGCGCCAAGCTTCGGGTGAGTTTCCTATCAAATCTGGGCATACGTCTACCATTTACTGAAAGCGCACTTCCAGGAACGCTACTCGCTCTAATTCTTGGGCACTGTGTCGTCGGTGGGACTGTACGATATGATGTAGGATGTCTGTACACCATAATAGTTCAGCTTTACGGATCAGTTAAGACGGATGAGAGAGTTAGCTGAGACATGGCTCAGCTTCTGAGCTCGACGAGACGCGGAACGCGTTGGGCCCTTGCAGATGAGATAGTACGGAGACATGTGATAGCGTGAAATATCTAGTGATGCAAGAGCCCTCACAATTTGACGTAGGCAATAGAAATACATAACATGCCAAGCAGAAGATACAGGTGACGCCGACATCCAGAATGATCCTAGAGCTCCTCCTATACCGCATGTCAGACACCCATCGGCCTCGTAGGGTTGCCGATTCTGGTGTTCCTCCTCGACGGCTTCGCTCCGCCGGGCTTCTCCATCGCGGACTTCAAGGCACGAATCGTAGTGACAATTTCCGCTAAGGCGCATTCAATAATTGATCACAGAATACTCTCTTGATGACGCGCTTACCTGCTAGCTTCGGGCTCTCCGCCTCAAAGTCGTAGCGCTTGCTACGTTCCGCACCGCTGTGCACGACGAGTTTGAACGTGGCACTGTTTTTGCTCGATTGTGAACAGGTCACAACACTCTTGAGATGGTACGATGACGTCTTGCCGCTGTCGAAGACATGC
Source organism: Trametes punicea (assembly GCA_025528855.1). Lineage (NCBI taxonomy): Eukaryota > Fungi > Basidiomycota > Agaricomycetes > Polyporales > Polyporaceae > Trametes > Trametes punicea. Next base: position 445,839 of record VICQ01000010.1, read on the forward strand.
TTGGCTTTCGTAACAGTTGGGATGATCTGCAGAACAGGGAGTTGGTGACAGGTCGTCCTAATTCAATGTAAACGTACGTGGATATAGCCGCCATCAATGGCTAGAACACGAGCGGTACGCGCGACCAACATGGGTACTTTCCGGTATACGGTATATTTCTGAATATCGAGACAATGGATGAGTCATATCGTCAAGCAAATCGGAGAGGGAGCGTACTCTGTACGCGTTCATGGGATCGAACATGTCGGTCAATGATTGCTCATGAGTGGCGACATCCGTCGTAAAGATTGATGCTAAGAAGCCTAGTCAATTCATGACCCGAGCACAGTCTCGTTGTGGGCTTACCGTTAGGGTCAGTGGTGCCTTTCCGTTCCCGAACGTCGACTCCGAACTCGCGTAGCATGTTCTTCTTCATGAGGATAAGGTCGCGCTGGCCCTGTAGACTCCGCACAGTACGATCCAGCGGGATGTTCATCTTCATGTCCCCTACTTCGACGACAAGCGCGTAATCTTTGGGATTGTTGAGTTTACGCTTCTGGCATACGGCGTCGAGCACCTCCGCCATGTACATTCCCCCAGACCTGTAGATGAGGCCACTGGTTAGTACTCATACATGGACGACAAGCCGATCGTCGAATACGCACGCTTGGATGGTGGTGGAAATGTGCCCTGGCTCATCAGCAGCACTCGCAATACGTATACGAAGAAATATAGGTGGCCCATGGCTGGATGACGGACCGAGCGAACTAGAGAACACGCCCCATGACGATCCAAGGGAGCCCAGACCTGCACTCGTACCCAACAGGTTGTCTGCAGGCGGAGCAAGGTTGGCCACGTTCGCAGCAGCGTTCAGAAGTCCCGTGGACTTCTTTTTGACTACCACTCGCGAGATCCTGCGTTGAATCTTTGATTCCAAGATCTTGTTCTGTTGGACTGAGAGGCATACAAAGTCAGATGATTCACCAAGCGGAATGGTGATGCTCCGACTTACTCTGGGAAGGGGTAGCCTCCAGGACGGCGTATGCCTCGAAGTTGAATTTCGAGATTTTACCCATCCGGTCAGGAGCTACGAGGCATCAGCAAGAATCACCGCCCGGATTTACGACGAGACTTACGCGGAAAGTCCTCGTCGACCTCTCCATCCTCCTCCGCTATTCGTAAAATCCACCCAACAGCCGAACACCTGACCGCCCACTTCGGATCCTCTTCTCCGCTCAAACCCTCGTCGATTCTCGGCTGCCAGCCCTTCTCCCAGTACATGAACAAAGCATAGCCGAGCACCTCCTCCACCGTTGCATCCTTCCTCACGCTAAGCTCGAGCGGGCGACCCGCAGGCTCGCGAGCCATAGGGAAGAAGACACGCACGACCATGCTCTCGCTCTCTGCACGTCCTGATATGGCACTGTACAGCTCGGAAAAGGGATTTGAAGCGGTCGTGTTCGACGTCGCCGCAAGCATGGCTGTGAGTGCCGACTTTGCGGGCTTTCGTGGCGGGACAGGTCGCCGCTCGAACATCCCGGGAGGTGTAGTTCCCGTCGGGCCAAATGGACCCGCTTTCGTTGTAGATGTATGTCCAGAATGTTCGGTCCCTCCGCTGTCTCCGTCGGTCAAGGGGGCAGGGGTGACCATCTCGAACATCTCCTCGATGTTTCGCCCATTCTCGCGCGGCTCTGGGGAGATGGACGGCCGCTCGCGTTCCTCGCCGTGCTTTCCTTCGCGGACGGGGCTCAACCGTCGAGCACGCGCACTGCTGCTAGGGGGAAGAGGCGATGCGATGACTGAAGAGTTGGTGGACATCATCGAATTAGTTCCGGAGAGTATGGACGCTCCCTCTGAAGCGCTATCAGAATTCAATCCCATTCCGCGGCCCGCAGCGAAGTCACTGTGTGCAAAAATCAGCTCGTGCGTGGACGACAATGGAAGAAACCCGACTCACGGATCAAACTCATCGTCATTGGCCTCCATGCTATCGTCCGCCTCACCGTTAATCTCGAACTCCTCATCTTGGTCATCCGCCATTGCTTCTTCTCCTGAAGACTCGGCTTCTGATGCAGACTCAGATGAGATCTCTGGGTTCAGGTTTTGCGCGGTAACGGGTACTCGAGGGACCATTGCCGGCGCATTTGCACGAGCCTCCATGCGCATTCGTCTCCTTGCCTCCATTTCAGCTGCCATCTTGAACGGCAGGACAAACTGCGGCACGCGCCGGGGTGGCTGTGAACCATCTTGTTGAGGCGATGCATCACCCGGCGTAGTTGAGCTACCGCTCTGCTGGGGGATAGAAGACGGTACCGCGCTCTCCTTGACAGGTGACTTGGGTGTCTGAGGCTTCGTCGGAGAGGAACTCGTAGGCGTCGCAGCGGTGACCTCCGTCATGATCGGTGCCTCTTCGGAGGGCGCCGCAGCGGCTTTGCCGTTTTTTCCGGTCAACCCGTCGCGCACGGACAGTCGCAAGGAGTTCCTCTGTCCGGACACACGCTTGCCGTCCACACGGAGTCCGAGCATGCCCGTCCGCGAAGGCCCAAGGATGGTAGTCGTGTACTTCAAGTTCGCTCCGGGGAAGCCGGAGTGCCTTCTACGTGTTGTGGGACCGGATTCATCGTCGCTGGGAGTAGGGCTTCGAGGGAGGGCGAGCTCTGGCCATCGTTCGACGTCCGCGAGCCCGGACGCTATGACGTACGGATTGGACTGGTATGAAGGATCGAGCGAGATGATTCGAGGTCCATAGGGATCGTCGATGTGTCGGAGGTAGTTGAGACGTAGGTTATGGATGAGATAACTGTACGCATATCGGTCAAGTGGCATATATCGTAGGTGGCTCATTCACGCACTCTGTGTCGCTGATAAGTGACATAGCGACTATGCGTCGCAGTACTCCCTCTCTGCCCAGTTAACGGTAATCACCCCCTGAGGTCGTGTTCTATGCTATCCGGCAGTCTATGAGTATCTTCAAGTGCTTGACTATCGGTTGGCTATGGTGCAGCAGGAAGGGGCACACCCTGAGCTTCGTTGGCTGAAGTAAGACAAGCAGAGTTCACGGCCAGACGGTCAGCAAATAAGACTGTCCAAGCTATCGCCAGCCTCCGATGTGATGCAGAGTAATTGAGCAGTGGTTGGCCGACGAGCGGTAGCTAGACGAGATGCGGGAACCCAGAACCGGCGCGATCGACCACATGCACTCCGAGCTCAAGACTCCGAGAAAGTCGGAGTACAGTGACTCTCGCTTACTCAACGCGCTATTTAGACATTAACTCGTACGCTGTATCCCATGACACGTAGTTGGCCCAGATCAAAGAAAACAAATAAGAATACAGCCCAAGACTGACAAATGCGTTCCATGCTATGCGGGCAAATACAGTTGTACTACATCATGTAGTACTTGTAACACCGCACGTGAGGAAAGAGGCCCCGATCAGTCCCGATCAGTTAATGGCAAAGAAGGCGTCCCTCGAAAGTCCTTACTTGCATCTCTTCGAAACTCGAAAACGAAAACCTGCAGCAGTTCCCCCATGCCATCAAGCGATAGGGCCCCCAATCCGATGCAAAACAACTTCCTGAATGTGCCTCCCATTCGCATCCATCTACAAGGGTGGTGGTCTAAGTCAGTAACACGCTCCCGGATGATCGTCTCGACGCTGCACACGTACCTTCAAACCGACAATGGTATCCTCATCAAGGAGCGCGCTCTCGTAGTCGTCAGGGACGGGCACGCTCGTCTCCACGTACGGTAGAGACGATTCGAGCGTCTTCTCCCAAGCCGTGGGATCCGCTATCCTCGTCGTCCCCAGCACGACTCTCATCCGCCGCTGGAGCCCAGGCGACGTAGCGATCCCCCGAGACCGCTGGACAATCAGTACGTCATCAATATCTTCATCCTCATCCACCTCGTCCAGATACTCGACGTCCTCCTCGTCTTGCGCTACCGCCGAACTCCATTCGCAGTACTTCTCCTCCAAGATATCCTCCCCAGGCAGCGCTCCGACAGGCGAGCCATCGAGCGACCGCATGTGGAGGTATCGCCTCATCGCGAGCCTGTTGAAGTCGTACACCCGCAACCGCCCGTCTGAGCGCACGCGCACAAAACGCTGCCCGCACGTCGTGGTGATCCAACGCGTGCCGGGCAGCTCGTCCTGGAACCAGCGTGTCACCGCGGGGCCCCAGTCCTCCCACGCGATTCGGACGGGCTCATCCTCGTCGTCCATGCCTCCATCGTCCTCGTTATCGTCCGATTGCGAGTGGCTCCCCGGAGATCGCGAGCTCCGACGCTGGCGATGCTGACCGCTTTGATTCCCGAAGGGGTTGAAGTATGCGCCTGGCACACGCGGGGCGTCCTCATCGGTTTGCGGCTCATCTGTCATCTCCTCGTCCTCGTCGATATCGACATCCTCCTCGGTGAGGCCTGTGGGCGTCGCTGACCATGTAGTAGAAGATGTAGACGCTTTCCGGGCGCAACGGCGTTCAAGGGCCTCTTGCATCACTTTGAGAAGAGAGTACCGGTGAACGATCATCGTATAGACCTTTGTCACCCCTATAGGCAGGCGGATATGTAGGTGCAGGATCATGATGGCCTTCTCTGGGTCAGAATAGTACGGAACAGCCGAGTCCGTATGAGTGGCAGACGAGGGCGGCCCGCGCGGGTTGGGCTCGCAGCGGCATGTCATTCGGAGGACAAGCGCGCCGGGATGGAGGGACGGCAGTTCGAGCACGCAGGATGTCTTCAGAAGAGGCACGTCTTGTATCCCGCTAGGCCTTCTCTGTTTCGCACACGACCGGGCAGCAGCTTCATGGGAGGCAGCCAGTTCTTCGGAGAACTGGCAGATTTCCAAGGTGTTCGTTGGGATGATGGGCAGCACGATCGTGTCGGGAGACAAGAGGATGAAGGAATTGAATATCGTGGGATCCGAATAAGAACGTTTCTGTTTCTGAGAACCTCACTCATCACACCTCCTCGCGCATGTAGGGAGGCATTCGGGACTCACCACTTTGGGCTCGCCAGTTTTCCAGTTGTAAATGACGACGGTGACGGGATCGGCGTTGATGAAAGGGAAATAGTTATTGAGGAGGAAGCAGAGTGTATCGCCAGAGATTTCAAGCATGATGCTGCAGTGCCCAGGGAGGTAATGTATGTTCTCGAAGTGCAGTACAGACTTAGCCGCAGCGGGGTGAGGTTGGCCAGTTGAGTGTTTCAGGAGGTGTATGTCAACTGAAGCTAGCAGCTGAGCATCGTTGGTATATCTGTCGCGAATCTCAGGTGAGCTGCATATGTTCAAGAGCGCACGGGAAGTAGCATACTGGTAGGTCACAACTGCAATCAGGTCGTGCTCTTGAATGGCTAGGCCGACGTCAATGACTTGCTTCCCAAGATCAATATTTGACCACAAAGAGCTAGCACGTTGCTTGGCCCGGTCATCAAAGGCGGAATGCAGGTTGATGGTGTGCACGGCGTCCGTCCCGGTGAAGCTCTCGCCTTGCCTCCGCTCACCGAGAAGCAGCGTGCCTCCGGTGAGGTCGTAGATACCCGAAGGATTGTGCTTGAGCGTCAAAGACCTCTTGTCAGAGAGGTCAAGGACTCTCCACGCTGCCTCCTTCTCTCGGAGAATCCGGAGGCGTTCGCCGGGCACCTGGCGCGACGCCGGGTTGTCAATCATTCCAGCCACACGCAGTTCGAGCTTGTATTGAAGTGCCGCATGGGATCTGACGATGTCGAGCCAGCGAGAGCATACTTGATGTAACGAGATCACGTCTGCGAATGGGAGCTGAGAGGCAATGTGGACGAGAAGCTCGTCCGGAAGGCTGAGGAGAGACATGGTCACGGCGAGGAAAAGAGAGCACCGCTGAGGACCACCGACGTCAGGCTACTCGACGACCGCGCAATATGGGCGTCTATTCCACTTCTCTTTCACCGATCTGTTAGCCGCCCGTTCCCTCCTCCTTCATCTCCTCGGGGTACGTCCAGTCCTGTGCGTTCTTTGTTCAGGACGTCGTTCTCACATCGTATCAGGACGGTGAAAGTATGCTCCCGCACTACCTCTGCTCACACATCCAAAACGCGTTCCGCGCGCGGCACAAACACGTCGCCGTCCCCCATAGCACTCAAAACCTCGCCATCCTTTCCATCCTCCTCCGCGCTGGCTTTCTCTCCAACGTTACTCGTGGAACAGTGGAGGAGCCCTCACCCACGGACTTTTTTCAAGTTAGCGACTCGCACAAGCGGATATGGGCCGACCTCAAGTACCGCGACGACCGTCCTGTCCTGTCTGAAATGGAGCTCATCAGCAGGCCGAGCAAGCCCATTTTCATGGACATCAGCGATATCCGAAGATTGTGCACCGGCAGGCGAGTGCAGAACGTCAAGCCGCTTCGGATGGGCGAGATTGCCATCGTCAAGACGAAGGACCGGGAGAATGAGTGGTTGGAAGCGCGGGAAGCTCTGCAGATGCGGATACCGGGCGAGGTCATCTGTCGGGCATGGTAGACGTCGCCTTCAGGAGAGCTGTGAGCAACAAAGCATTCTCGGAAGCATGCCGTTACTGAGTGTTGGCAGTTTTATACACTACATTTACGTTCCCTCTTTGGAGTAGAATGGGAGTATAATCCGCCGTTGCATGCGGCACACCTAGAAATTTGAAGCTCGGCCGCTCAATCCAGGAAATGGCGTCGTGGGGGGTTGTATGCCTTGAAATTGAAAGCTGATTCAGCCCCTTGGGCAGATCTTGTGACTCCCCCATTCGGCAACGCCCATGGACAAGAGCCGTGCTGGACTACTGTAGATCTCCAGCGACCAAGGTTTCAATTCTGAGCTAGCAGTAACACGGAGGCACGCTACGAGATAGGACCGGCAAGCAAAGCTGGGGAAGAACGTACGGGATCGGCGGTCCTACCGACAGCGCTAGTCCTGGGGACCATGGGGAGCTTCCTGAACACAGTCCTGCTTCAACCCTTGCCAAACTACTATGGCGATCTCCTGTCTATGCTGGGGCTTCCCCGTAGACGTGACTGCCTCAGCCGAGTCGCATTCACCAAGAGGCTTTTGTCTCCACGCGTCGCTGAAAACGACGCCACAGCTCGGAAGTCCCAGGAGATCCCACAACTGCGTGGATTGGCGTTTTCGCTACTGTGAGAAGCAACTATCAGCTCCGTATTTGAACTGGAATTCCCGTCCGTACGTGTGCGACTCTGCGTCTAACGATCTGGTAGCGATCTGCGAGTCCGGAGGTCTCGAAAACGAGACTCGTGTCGGAGCCATCCGCGTTTACTTCAGGATTCCTTGGCGCAGGGCCCTCAAAAGGGGGCGGCGAGTCAGAGGTTGTTTGGTACTTGCGGTTAGACAGGGACATAGTGGGAAGGGCTGCGCGACGAATCGCCATGGGCTTGAAGGTAGGAGATGATGAAGAAGCTGTGGAGTCGGCATCCCTCCCATCATGGCGATGTCGGTCTCCGCTTGCACCAAGGTCCCTGGCCAGCCTGGACTTACGGGCCTCAAGAGCGGATGACCGAGAGTCATTCTGCGGAGGAGGAAGGTACGTGACCACTCGTGTAGGAGAATCAACCTCTTCCCTCTTATGCGTTCTGCGGCCGGACGCAGAACCCGCCCGAGTCCAGCGCCCCCGCAGGGCTGCGCCGATACGTAGAGGTACCCTGAACTTCTGGTCGCTTGCAGCGCCGCGCCCCGCCTTCACACTGTCAGCCGCACCACGCTTCTTGGAGGGCAGGGTGGACCAGGCTGCATCGGGAGAACCGAATGCGTCGTAAGCGTCGCGTTTCTTTGGTGACGCATTGACATGTGCCGAACGCTGAGCCTTCTGCGGATGTGGATGTCTCGAGGAGGGTGACGGAGAGCGTTTTCCCACTGGTGGGGGTGCAGATGGACTCAATGAAACGTGCATCTTTTTGGGAGATGGCATTATCAGTGCAGAGTGGCTAGAGAGCTCTCGAGCCGCCGACGGTTCCCTCCCTGAATGAAGCTTCGGGCGGAAGGCAAAGGTGTTAAGCATGGGCAGGCTTTCTTTGGGAGACGTAGGGATCGCCTCGGGCATGAGGCGGCGACGTGGGGTTTGAACATCCTCGTGGAGGGTGAGCGTTGAACGCTTCAATGCCGAGCAGCCAGGAAAGTCATTATATGCCGTCTCACTTGGAAATGCAGAATCATATTCATGCTTTGCCAATAGGGGACGCGGACGCGATCTGGCCGGTATCATCCCGCCGATGAGATTCGGAGAGCCCTGTTTTCTCTTCCGATCCGGCGGGGCGGTTTCGTCAGGGATCGGGCGTTGCTGAAGGTGATCTCGCGCTCCAGCATTATGACACCCGATTGGGTCTGTGCCATTTCAGCCAACACGCACTTCGGAAGAGAATAGAGGAGGTACCACAGTGACTTGGAGCTGGAGTATGTTGTGCGGACTCGAATAAGTCACTGTTCGTCTTGGGTCGCGGCTTTTGAGAGGCTGGCGAGTGGTCTCGGGGTTCGTGGGGTCTTTCCGCATGCTGTTGCCGTTCTCTGCTCCCTTGATATGAAGACACATTCAGATCTCGAGATGACTCAGAGAACTCTAAGGATCGCCGGTGATCATAGAAAAAACGAGGCGAGAGATACGAGTTTGCTTCACCTGCGCCAGTGCCAGAGTCAAAGACTGGATAGCCAAAGCCGCATCGTCGAGCAGTAATAGCAGAGACAGGTTGAGTGACAAAGTCGCAGGTATTCTCTTCCTTGATAAGCACAGCAGGCTGGTGAGAAATATCAACGAGTGTCTCGTCAGAGGGTATATGCGCCTCGTCCTCGAAGCAGAGTTCAGAACCAGACTGAACGATCATACAGCCAGAGGAGACATCAGATACATATGGTAGAGTAGACACCTTTGAAGTCTTTTTTAGGACAGATAGCTGAGTCTCTTTCGGCGGGTTCCGTAGCATATCAAGCACAGTCTTCTTAGCAGGTCTGACGATCTCAGGAGGTTCGCGCTGAGCAGTCACAGCAAGCTTTGGTGAGGGACGACTAGCAGCGTTAGCCCTCGCTATGGACCATGGATTTGGCTTATACGTCGCGGTGTCGAGACGGGAAGCGAGGTCGAGTTCTCCCATGAGACGAGAGTCTTCAGAGCTAGGCGCGGAAGTGCGAGCAGTTTGCGCCGGGGCCTTTGCATCCTCCTCGTCCGAATCATCGTCGCTGGAGTCTTCATCGGCGAGGCAACGTCCTCGCAAAGTAAATGACCAGCAGTCGTCCGCCTTGGACCTCTTCGCCATAGCAAGCGAACGGCAGCAGAGTGGTGGCAGCGAGCAACGGCAGCTCGGCAGAACGCGCGACGTGGAGCGAGCGGATTGGGTCACGTGCTCTAAGCGACGCGGTGGCGTGACTGGTTGGAGCAGTTGCTGTGACCCACTGCAAGTGGTTCGGTTCTTGTCTTCGTCTCTCTTTGTCTCCACAGGCTTTGTCCCACTCTTGCGTGAACAATTGTTGCAAACAGCACATGTGATGGAAAACGTCCCTCCTTTCGCGATGACCGGCGATGAGTTACCTTCTCTTGACGAGCTTATCCGATCCAAGCGCAACGTGAAACCCTCGAGGCAAAAGCGATCACTGGCTTTGAACGCCAGGACCAACGCGGATAAGGATGATGAACAACCGCGCAATGAACAAGGTCTCCTAACACCCCCTTCGTCTCAGCAAGAAGACGAAATGGACCCTGCGAGGATGTTGTTCAGCCCTCCTCCGGAGGAGGAGCTCAGAAGCCATGGACGCAACTCGGTGAGTGCATGCATGTTTCGGGCTGTCAGAAGTCCCGCATCCTACTGGTTGTACGATAGAGTCGAAAACAATCGCAGTGCTTGGCGACCTCTTGCTTCTTGTCCTGCAATAACCGTGACGTGATGATTAACTCCAATTACCGCAGGGTTCCCGTGCCCATTCAGTGCCTGTCGAGCCGCCATTTACCCCCTCTCTTCTTGCCGACTCTTCAGCATTTCCGTCGAAGCGGAAACGCAATGCGCATATCCTCTCCTCCTCACATACTGCTATCAGCTCCGTTGCAGACGGATCTCAGGCCGCTGCTGAGGCCACGCCAAATCCTAAGCCGCGCAAGCAGTCCAAACGCAGCACACCCTCCATCATAATTGATTCCCCTATTCGCACTTCTGCCGAGCTACCAGACGAACCTACCACCCCTACCCGCTCGTCTACCCAGCGCCGAAGTCAATCACCAAGCAAGCGCACTCTTTATCTTTCCCCGCACCACACGAATCCGAATGCGGACTACATCGCACCCCTTCCAAACATCTCCCGGCAGACAATACCTGCGAGGCGACGTTCTGCCACTCCGATTCCCCCTTACGAGCCTCCGCATGAGCGCTTCACCCCTCCTCGAGAGATTATCCATACACCACCGGCCGCCACTCAGTCGCCGTGCAAGATGTCCAAGTCGAGCAAGCGCAAGTCCTCAGTATCAAAGAACACGAAGAAGCTCGTGCTGGTGATAAAGAAGGAGCCACCTGAAGTTGACCTCTCCGCCCCTCCGCCCCCTCCATCGCCGACGGATGATCCCCTCCTTTTGAAAGGCGAAGACAGGCCCGCATGCAAGCATAAGGGCCAAGCGAGCGCAGTGATGGCCTCATCTTCCACTTATGCTCGGGATACTCCTTCCATCGCGTCTGACTCTTCGAACAGCCCGCCTCGCGAGGAAGGCGCAGGGCGTCTACCCGATCTTAACTCTAGTATGGATGTTGGCATGCGGAGCGCTCGCTACGATAGCGTGGATGACTCCTTCGCCGGTCCATCCGCCCCCGTGTTCGACTTCACGAACTTGCAGGATAACAGCGCGGTGTGGGACGATGTTGACTCGGATGATTCGGACGAGTTCGACCAAACCGGGGAGTACACCGGGAAGTTCAAGGTGCTCACCGTGCCCACCAAAGCTGATCCGCCGAGCAGCTGCACGCGGTCTCGCCAAGAGGCTTGGGGACATCCGAGCAGTCCCTTCCCTAGCTCCGGTGGGCGGCCTACGGGCTATCCAAGTTCGCCACCGCTAAGGCCAGAACCAGATCAAGACGGTGGATCCGAGTCCCAGGAGAGTCCTGAGGAGGATGTCGTGATTCTTGACGAACCCCTCGATGACACAGCTCCTATGGGAGTCTGCGAACTGGATGTCTTCCAAGGATCTAATAAATCGTCAGCCAGATCGGAGGTTCTTGAAACGCCCGGAGCGCAGTCACCGCTTCGTTCGCCTTCGCCGCTGCCTATCGTGGATGTTCCGACTCCAGAGGACGTGACCGTTGTGCACCGTCCTCTAGGGCATCATGTCCGCTTCGCCGCACGGAAGCCCTCGGAAGAGCAGCAGGCTGCTAGAGATGTACCGATGGAAGACGTGTCCTCTGAAGTCGAGCAGGACAGCGGGGCAGTCAAAGCAGCGCCGTCCATGTCGACATCGGAGGAATACGAGCCTACGTTGGGGCATTCGGACGATGATCCTGGAATGTCGGTCGATACCGACAAGCACCCTGAGCAAGGAGGCCATGATGTGCAAGGCGACTCGAGCGACGAAGAGACCGTGGACCGTGAACTCTCTCGCGAACTTGAATCCGAGAGTGAGGATGAGGGACGCTCAAATCTTCCTCCCGGGCCTCCCGCGCTCACACCTTCTCGCGCCACTACTCCAATGCATGCTGTCTCTCCGCAACGGAATGAAACACCGCGCCCGCGAGGCTTCCTCTCCATCACTTCTCCTCTTCGTCGGCAGAGGTCTCCACAGGCTCAGGCCGCTCATGCACGTAATGTCTCGCCCATGCCATCCATCCAATCCGTGTTCGCGACCTCGGCGCCTTCTCGACCACAGGTTGAGGACGTCGCGGAGACGACCTCGCCTCGTGAGCGAGAGGAGACCCAAGAGACGGCAGTTGAGATGGACATGGAAGAGGGTATGCAAGCGGACGCTGCCACGGAGGTCCAGGACAGTAGCGACGATGAAAGCGAGGAGCTCGACGATGGGGTGATCAAGATCACCAGTGGCGACCCACGTGCCGCTGCCCGTGCAGCTGCGATTCTCAAGATGGTATGTTTTCAGTCGAGCATCTCATGCAGACATCGCCGTTCCTAAATCCCGCTTAGCATGACTACGACTTCATCGTCAAGGACTCAACGCGCAAACGCCGGCACTCCAGCGTCGACTCCGCGATGCGCAAATTGCGTCGGAAGTCCGTCGTCGAGGCCGGCGTTTCCAAGCGCAGTTCGCCTGTGAAACGGCGGAGGACCTTTGGCGGGGTCATCGGCGACAAGGTCGTCATTCCTGGCAGCCCGGTCATGACCATCCCTGAGTTCCTCCAAGAAGCCGAACGGAGCATCGAGCAGCGTGAGCGCACTCTGCACACACCAGCCCGAGCTACGTCCTTCCTCAGCGATGCTGGCGCGTTGAAGTTGCCCTTGGACAGACCAGCGTTCGAAACACCCCGACCGCGCCAGCGGGTGCACGCCCGGCCGCCATTCAATTCATCTGGGCCCCGAAACTGGGACAAGGACGACTGGAAGCTGCTGGACGCGTGCTTCACGGACGAGCGGCTTGCCCTGGGGTCGCATAAGCGGCCTCTTGGGGAAGCTGTACTGGCGCCTGCGGACGACGTGGACCTAGATCATGTCGTCGATCGCTTCTTGGAGCAAACGGGCGGAGTTCCCGTTGAAGAATGTTGGCCAGGGTGGGGCCGGTATGTCTTGTCCTTGACTTGCGCGGGGAAAGTATCTGACTCCTGTGTAGCGAGGATCTGCTACGCAGGGCGCAGGCCCTGCAGAAGAAGCAGCGGTCAGGCAAGGTTGCGCCGCCTACTCCCAGTGGGCGCTTTGCATCGTTAGCATTGTCGGAAGTCCCAGACTTCACTCCCTTGCCGAGCCGGCACTCCTCTGTGCAGCCGGGCTTGCAGCGCAGGGAGTCGACTGTTAGTGTACAGAGTACCAAACCCGCGGTACCCGCTTCGCTGCTGGCGCCTCGCTACTCGCACCTCCTCGAGGAAGCGGTCGCGATCTCAAGGGGCGAGAGCCACCTGCACTCAAGCGCCTCAATACCGGTGGAGTACCGCAGCGCATCCATGCTGGCATCTGAGCAACAGGAGCGGCCCGCACAGAGTGACGGTGAGCACAACATGACAGACGTCCCGCAGGCAGCGTCAGAGCCTCCTCCGCAAGTCGCTCCCAACCGGTCCATCGCGTCGCGGATGAAGGGGTTCTTCTTCTCCTACCTACCCACCGCCAGCAAGAAAACGCAGCCGAAGAAGCCACCAGCACCCGCCCAGCCGGGCTTCCCTATCCCTCCTCCAGAGGTCTTCCAGAAGCCCCGGCCCCCAATCGCCACTCCCGTATCCAAGCCGCCCGCGAAGCCAGTCCCGCCAAAGGAGTTGGTGCAGCTGCACCATGCGCCACCACCCAAACCGTCCATGATCCCGCGCCTTGCACAGAAGCCGAAGCGGCTCGTCGAGCTACACCCGGCACCGCCTCCACAACCCCGGCCACGTTCGTCTACCGGATTTCTGAGCGACAGGCGGAGCAGTAGCGGGAGCGTGAAGGATTTGGTGCGGGGCTGGGAATCGCTCAAGGAACGCGAGGAGCGGGAGAGGCAGGAGGAGGCGACGCGGCTGCGCCGCGTGAAGAGCGTAGGGGAGTGGGCTGCTGCGACGGGGGCGCGGGGGCAGGCCCAGCAGGGGCAGAAGCCGACCTGGAAGCCTTAGAAGTCGAGTCCCCGGTTTTGTTGGTGTGCTGGACTGCACTAAGGAACTCTCTCTTTCTCTATCTCGTCTGATCTAATGACGTTATATCGTATATCCGCAGACGGTTTGGCATACTTGCATATTTTGACCTACTCAATGTTTGGATCGTGGTCGAGCCGCGTTCCGCTGTATGTCACATAGGCTTACGGCGATGATCTACATGTACATGCATCTTTTTGCCCGGGTATCTACTTATGTCTCTTGTCTCTTATGTTCGCAATACGATCGGCGTTGTCAGTAGAAACCGAGCTCGCTTTGAGCTGTCTTCATAGGTTCGTAGAGCCCATGTTGCTCCCCCAGGACATAGGTGAGCGTCATACGTTGCAGGACGGAGGGACCATCGTTGGGATCACACTCGATCTGTAGATGGTCGGCAAATTGACATCATAACACAGCGAGACGATGACTAACCAAGGATATGATGTCGTCGAGGAGGTGCGCTTGTCCGGCAGACATACCATGGAGGCCCTGATAATTCGCGTTCACGATATGAACATGGAAGTGATCTGTAGTGTTTGTTTAGCAGGCGGACCTCCTGACGTAGGCATCAAGTTGCGTACAATATGACGGTTGGTAATGGATGAACATGCGCAAAGAGCCATAACCAAGGCCCCATCGTTCCATCACCACCCGGGCAGCTTCCCGGCGTATGCTCTTGAGCATGCCGAGATGAGTCTTGTTCAGGTCGCGGAGGCTGCGAATGCCGCGGTTGAACGCAATGGCGATGAGGTATAAGGAGCTGACGGTGGTGAGATCCCACTTCATGTCCGGGAGAATCAGATAGCCCAAGTCCGGTGAGGGATCGCGGAAGAGAACTTTCTCCGCCTCCGACACGCCGTTGAGGATGTTTTCGACCCTGCCAGTCAACGTCTGTGAGCGGACTTGTGTGCGAACGAGATTTTCGGCGTACCACTGAGTCCTTGAGGGAGGAAAGGCAGAGATGTAAGGCCTTACGATGCGCTCGAAGAGGTCTGGCGTCTCATGAACGACGACGACCTCTTGCCGGGAATACTGCCGAGACATGTGAGTGGCAGCTTTTCATTCGACGTCGTGTTCCTTACCTTTCGTATATGAACTTCAGTAGCGGGATGTATTATATTGATCTTCACGTCGGGCCTATCTGCGGAGGCGTTGAGCCATCCGAGCAACCAAGTATACTGTCCTAAGTGAGCTCCTACAGATGAGATGTCGCCCGAACTGAACATTCTCACGATATCCGTGCTCTCGATAAGCTTGACATCCTTGAGCTGTGCAGTCAAGAGCTGTTCTGCATGGTCACTCGTCAAGGGGGTCTTCTCGATCCGTACAATAGCTTGCGCTCGTTCTGAGGTTCCGCGGACCGGGAGTGATCCAAGAATCGTGAGCGCATGTGTGATGGGGTCTAGGACCGGACGTCGTTTGTCAGTAAGCACGTTCGGAGGTGGGTCAATTTTGGTCAGGCCTGACCTTCATTTAGAACACGATCAAAGTTGAATTGTTGGAGTGCTGCTGTATCGTACTTCGCCATCGCTTTTGAGCTGAATGACGAACACTACGTGCAGTACTCGTACTGCAAGCCTGCTTCAACTGCGGGCGTAGTGGATGCGACCGGCACTATTGCGGTGCTGTCAGGCGCAGAGGAGACACGCTAGCAGTGCGAGGACCTTGGGAATGTCTGGGAGAGCCTCGACCCATGCAGCGGCCCGGGTCTAAGCTCGGTACCTACTTCGGTGACAGACGCACTCAGGCCCGTCAGGGACTTTGAATCGGTTGCGCACGTGCGTGGAAGGTCAAGAATATCGAATCGAGCGCTTCCAGTTCATGTGCTGTAGCTTGGAAGCAGACGATGGGCATGTGCGTATACGTAGATTCTTCCTGTGGACCTCATCAGGAAGCCCGCCTCGCATATAAGAAGCTCCGACGGTCCCATGGCCGACGGTGCTAGTGACCCATTGGATCTCTTGAGGTGTTGTCACTGCCGCAGTGGCCAGAGGTCGGCTTTCTTACCTCGCAAGAAATCGCTACTGAGGCTGACCGAGGGCCCTTCGATGCGCCCTTTGCCCGACAGAACACTGAAGCATGTTGCTGTACCTCGTGACTCTGGCGATAGCTTCGGCTACTCTTGCTATTCCGGTCGCACAGCGCATTTACGGCGTTCCCAGCGGTAGGCGCCTCCCCTACCTCCATCTAGGCCTAGCTTACTCACAGAGTGGCTCGATAGACCGCCATGATTTCCCTCGTAGCGTCCTTGTTGGACGACAGGATGATATTGACCTGGATCCATATCCCAACAAGCCCCGCTTGACGTTCCGGTCCGATGGCACCTTCAAGATCACTGTGTTCTCAGACCTACACTATGGCGAGAACCCCTGGGACGCCTGGGGTCCTCAGCAGGACGTTAACAGTACACGTTTGATGAACATCGTGCTGCAAGATGAGAAGCCGGATTATGTGTCTGTACTACCTCACGTTCAAACAAACGCCAGATGGCCACTAATGTATCCTACTGACAGGGTCCTGAATGGCGACTTGATCACGGGCGAGAGTAAGGGTCTACTAACCATCACATAGCTACCAGCTTACGTACCTATACCCCTTACAGATACGTTCCGACAGAATTCCACGAAGCTCATCGATGAGATCGTCGCTCCTTTGAACAACTTCAGGATACCCTTTTCTTCCACGCACGGCGTAAATCCTCATTACTTGAAGTTCCGACTGGAGAGCTGATGTATGATGCAATGTAGAATCACGACAACGAACCGAATATCACCCACGCCGAAGAGATTCGGCGGGAGCTGCAGGTCGCACCACTCAGCTACACGCGCACTGCGCCATCCTGGGCGGATGGAGAAGGCTATGGTCCGGGAACCTATTGGGTGCCAGTAAGTCTTCAGAGCCCATTGGACATGATGGATGACTCGAACTTGGACGCATAGGTGTACACGAAAACTACAGGTTGGTGCACGAGTGGTCGAGGATTGTCGCGCAGCCTGCTTGAGCTCGTTTGTACCCAACAGACCGCAACCCTTCCCTTATTCTGTGGTTCTTTGACTCGCGTGGTATGGCTTGTCCTTTCTTTCTGCCTGCTCAGGTGTACTTGGCTAAGACCATTATGGACCTTCAGGCGGATTCAGCGAGGGCGCGAACTCCACGGCCTTACCTGACTGGGTCGATGCTGCAGTCGCAGACTGGATCCAGCTGACAGTGTCCAAGATGAACGCAGCGTGGGGCCCTGCTGACCAGGCCGAGCGGGGCTCCCTCGTCTTCGTCCATATCCCTCCGTGAGCATCGTGTTTTTGATCGCGCATACTTGTCAGTGTGTGCTGACCGGCCTCGACTGTTCATAGTCATGCAGTGCAGGCGTTGCAGCCAGGCCTTAACAGCACCCAGGACCCGGGTCTCAATGGTTCGTGTGGCGTTGCTTCACCCTTTAAAGCAAAATCACTGAACTCCTCCACCTCATCACTACGTTAGCTGATCTCCTTGGCGAGGGCTCCACACAGGCCACCAGCGACCCCACGAACAACGGGAAGGATCAGCCGTTCTGGGACGCTGTAAACGCTCAGATCAAGAACCTGCATGGCGTCATTTCCGGGCATGGTACGCTCTCAGAGACTTCGTCTCATGCTTCAGCCATTCAGTTGAAGCATCGCTCTAATCTGGTAGATCATGGCAACGAGTGGTGCAAGCGCGAGCCGACCAAGGACGTCATCTTTTGCTTCGACAAGCACTCCGGGTGAGTGCTGGTACTGAGTGTTTCCCGTTGGTAACGTGACTGAAAAGGATTGTCTTGTAGATATGGCGGCTATAGCAGCGCAGGCTGGGGCCACGGCGTGCGCAACATCGTCTTCAGATCGCCGAAGCCGAGTGTAGGACCGGAGACGTGGATCAGGATGGAGGATGGGGAGACGCATGCACGTATCGTGATGGATGACTCGTACAACTAGGAAGATGCAGCTCGAGGCTTCGTCACGGCATGAGCATCGCAGTCAATGATATGTTTCGGCCTCTCTGTACAGTATCTTCATGACATGCATACGTCAATGATGGATTGCGACGATGTACCATTAACTGCTCAGCTCCATGGGCAGGCATCCCCTGTACGCGCTCCTGGCCGAGACGCCATGCGCGGCGTACGTCGCGGGAGTGCCGTTGTGGGTTGAGCTGGTGACTTCGGGCTGTTATACTCTGTGACTGGTGACCGGAGGTTGTTTACGACGTCTCCTCATGCGCTGTCGGCAAAAGCGCCGTCGTGTGTTGCTATAGAAAAAGTAATATTGAGCAGATGCATAGTGGAGGATATACAGCGGAGACCATAGTACAGTATGTATAAACATTCGTTATGAGGAAGCCGGTGCATATCATCTAGGAAGTACCAAAATCCGCTGATCGCACAACGCATAACCAGCTTGTACACTTAAATGAAGTTGCATTGATGGTATGTGTGCGACAGATAGTCGATGTCCACGTAGTGCAAACAAGTGGATCCGATAGAACAGCCGCACGGTCGACGAGAGCCACGAAGGTCTCCGCATCGAGCCTCGCAATATTGCACACATGTCCACCCAACCTTCCTTGTGCCTTGCGGCAGTCCAGCGGGCTCTTTGTTGGTGCGTCAAGGGTTGTATGGAATGTCTGGCATACCAGGATAGAGACGTGGCGGAAGCGAGGGGAGACATCGGAAGGGCGTTACTGTAGGGCTGTTGAATCGCTTGAGGTGCTAGTCGATACTATTGCCGCTGAAGGCACGATTCCTGTATGCACTATTACCCTGTCTAGGAGCATATCGCCCTTGGGCAAGCCGAGGGAAACGGAGAGCAAGAATGTTTCAGAAGACAAGAGAGGATGGCACGGCGGGTCAGCGCGCAAGGTGGCCTCCCTATTGTTGTGGGTTGTTGATGCCGCGGGAAGTGCCGAACCATTGTTCGACTCGCGGCTGGGCGTCTGTTAACTATCAGCGTGTCTGTCTTGTCCGTGTCTGCGGCTAGTGGAAGTTGCCATCCGCCTTGAACCTATATTCTCTGCTGAGCCGCCCTTTCCTTATCTCTCTTGCACTTCTACCGACGTCTGCTCTCGTGCATCGCGTTACTCTTCGTTGACAAGCATCTTCCTGCGATGCCGAGAACCCGAGGCGCGGTCAAGCCCGCCGCAGGCGGCCCAGCACCTCTCCCTGCCCCAGCTCCCGATGGCTCAGCAGCTTCTTCATCGATAGCGACGAAGAGACCTCCTATACGGCGTGCTGCGTCTGCCATGCCTGCTCTTCCACCTACGCCACCTCGAACCACTCACAAGCGCAAGCGTCGTTCTCGCTCGCGCGTCACTGATTCCTCGTCCGAGGAAGACGAACATGAGGTGCCTGTCGTAGAATCAGACGGGGAGGACGAGCCAGGAAGCGGGGAGCCCCAACGCAAGGTTGGGGCGCTGGTAATAGGCCACAAGCGGCGCCGCATGCTCACGTTGGACGCCATCGCGGAGGAGCTCAGTGAAGCAACTGCAGAAGACGCGTTCTGGATGGGCGACGGAGGAGATACATCGTCTAAGCGACTCGGTGGTGTGGCTAGCAGCGAGTCTCAGCCAAGGCGCAAAGTGGTGCAAAATAGGGCGCCGACGCGGGCGCGGTCGAGGACGCGTTCACCTTCGTCCTCTCCCCCGCCTGCTCCGCATCTGTTGCGCCGTGGCCATACAGGTCTCTTCTCACCACCACCGTCTCGGCGTGCACCGACCATCGTTGCGCGACCGGCCACCCCTCCCCCGGAACCCGAGCCTAGTAAGGAGAAGGGGAAGGCACCTGCGCAACCTGAACGTGACTCGCCGAACAACCCTTTCCTCATCGGTGATTCTCCTGATTCCGTCCCCGCGAGCGAAGACCTCGACTCGCCAGGACCACGTACGCCCAAGAAGCACGTGGAGAAGCCGACGATGACTTATGTATTGTGCGTCTCTTCTCCACCTACATCTTCTCTGTCCTGTCCGCTTGGACGTGTCCCCTTCCTTTCCGTCCCGAAGTTAACCACTGACTATCGTGCTATCTTGTTACTCATAGCCGCGGCGTCAAAGTGGTGCTTGCCAATCCGCACTATCACTCACCAGAGGCGGCTCCTGAGATCGCTGAGGCTGAAGCACGCGCTAAACTTCCCGTCGAGCATCCAGATTTCTCTCCTCCGGAGGCCTGCGAACCCAAGCTCTTGTTCCCCGAGGCGCGGAAGAATGAACGCGTCCGCAGGCGGGCGCACACCGTCGCAGCTCCCGCGTCGCCGACGCCGCAGCCGACCAAGCGGCGGGCGGCTGGCACGTCCAGCGATGATGAAATCCGCGCGAAGTCGAACGGTGCTAGCAAAGGCAAAGCACCTGTGGGCGGCAGCACTGTGGCGCCGGAAGAGGACGTGGAGGCGATGTCGGCCGCGTTGGCAGAGCGCGTCGCCAAGCGCATGCGGAAGGGCATATATGCCGACGGAGATGCACCTCGCACACGTCCGAGCAGCAGTGCTGGAGACGAACCTCGGATGCCCGAGAAGGACCGCAGCGACCCTATCAAGCGTGCGATGGGTCCCGTACGTCCGCATAAGAGCTAGGTTTGCGACGTGAATTGTTCTTGCGCTCAATTGCCTTGCTTTATCGTCTTGTTTGATTTTGCCTTCATGTTCCTGTCGTTTGCGTCTACCTTTCCACCGGTGTTGTATCCCGCCGTAGAGCGATTGTTTTTGTGATTTGGCTCCCTCGGTTTGTCTTATCTTCGTGCGTATCCCGCCTTGCGACACCCATCCTACCTCCCACCCTCTATCCGCCTTTCCCTCTTTCCTCACAACCTACCTCTCCTCTCCATGCGCTTACGCGCGATTACGGGGATACGTACCCTTGCGACACCTCAGCTCATCCTATTTCCTCTTGTGCTCCTGCTCCCAATGCTTCCTATGTCCGTTCACCATCACGTATATATACTAGTGATGTCCCAGTATTGATATGCTCCGTACACGCACACGTACAAACGTTGTATGCCCCGCCGTATGTGTTAGGCTACGGTAGACCACCACCTCGTCTCGCATATATATACCGACCTTTATCTATGGGATAGGTTGACAAGGGCGGTAGTACGCTCTTACGCCATGGTCTTCCGTGTATGTGTACTCAATGTGTCCTTGTTTTATCGCAATCTACGCGGTGCCTATGAAGCCAGAAACGAGCTTTTGGAGGTCGGGAATCCATGCTTCCGCATCTCACCCTGTTCGATATGGTGATTCTGCGGAGGTGCAGTCAAGGTGGTGTGCTCTGGGTATTTGCTCGTGAGTCTAGCAACGGAGTTTCTGACCAGTCTCCACGTAGGGGACCCGTCATGCGCTATCATGTAAGCAATAAGATATGTACATTCTCATGAGAGTTGATGTCATGGTTCAGATAGTAGCAGAAATCGCCATTCCAACACTCCGCATGGTGCGCATTGGCTCCCTACACAACGTTGCTGCAACGCTGATGTGATCCGTAAAGATCATTGGCACCAAGAAGCCATTATTGCCTCTAGATCACTGTCACTTGTACCACGTGGCTCGTAGTCAAGACAATGGTTCGGTTTGGCACGAGAATCGCGTCCAAGCTCCAGCTCAGTGCTTGTCATTACCACGGTAGCGTCCGACTTTGAGCCACAACTCCGGGTCGGTGCTTTCCTTGCCGTTGGTGGGATAGACCACGCCAGCTTGGTTCCAATAGACGGCCTTGTCCGCGGACAGCTCAAAGGTGAGGTTCGCGAGCAGGACGGACAGGACGACCTCTGTGCATGAGGGTCAATAGCTCATGCATAGCAATTCTGGGGAGGAGAGAGAAGTGGAGTACGTACTCAGTTCGAGCAGAGCGAATTGGAAGCCGCTGGTTAGGCGTTCGAGGTCAATCGATTTGTCGCATCAAGCTGGGCCCAGAAGACACTCACATGCATGCTCTCGGCCCGCCAAGGAATGTCATCCTGTCGAGACCAAGGCACCTGCATTAGCTTTCAACACGACTGGCGAAGAAGTACAAAACACTGACAGATGCGAGTACGCGCTTGGTATCGGCTCCTCCACGAGGGCGCGCGTCAAGCCCTCGGGAGCGAGCCAGCGTTCGGGCTTCCACTCGTCCGCGTCGGGGCCCCAGAGCGCCTTGTTACGGTTGCACGACGAGAGCGAGATGACGACGATTGTGCCTTTGGGGACCGGCACGCTCGACATGAGCTTCCCGTCCGTGCCCCGGGTGGGGGTAGAGAGTGGAAGGGTGGTGTCGCGGTACGCTCTGACGAGTGGTAGGTCGGTCAGCTTGATATTCTCGCTGACGGTCAGCGGACTTACTGGCGGTGATTGGTGGGTCCGGTAGTATAGCTACCGCCAAGGAGTTCACGAGGTCAAACCCGCGACGTCAGACAGCGTGATCGAGGCATTGACGTACAATCGCAGAGTCTCTTTCACGACCGCGTCGAGGTAAGGCAAGGCCTGCAGCGCATCATACGTGAGGTCGTTCCCGTCGCATGCTGTGATGATCTCCTCTCGCAGTTTGCTCTGCACATCGGGACGCTCGCCGAGGACGTGCAGGACCCGCGCGAGCGTGTTGGAGGTCGTGTCGGTCGCCGCAAAAACCAGGGTCCTGATAGGCAATCGTACATGACGGTCAGTCGCGGGTGGATGAGACAAAGGGAGTCGAATCGGACTAACGAAATTTGGGCGATGAGCTGGTCATCGGGAAGCTGGTCCTCCTTCGAAGCCGCGCTGTTCGCTTTCACTGTCTCGCAGTCAACGTCATAGTCGTACCGTAGCCCCTCCGCAAGAGGACACCGAAAGTGGACGCACGCAGAATGGTCATGATATCCTTTCCGACGTCAGATTCTCCGGCTCGCAGAGCGGCCCTCTTCTGCTCTATGATCTCGACCGACTTGTCGTGCAGTGTCCGGGAGATGGCGCAGAGCTCGCGGATCGTGCGTTGCGGACTGTGCTCGGCGATCCACCGCGCGACAGACGGGACTCCGTACCTGTTCGCGAACACAATAAGCTGGCGGTAGAACACGTTCTCCGTGGACGAGTAGAGAGGTCTGTTCCAGCAAATGTTTAAGTTGATGCCAATGACAATGCGGACAACCGGGAAGGAGCTGACATGTAGTTCTTGACTGCGGTCGCGAACGGGTTCGCTTTCGTGCCCTCTACAAGGGGATCGAAAGAGTAGCCGATACCCGCCGTGCCTATGAGCTCCAAAGATGTGCGCCCGAGCCAGCTCAAGACGTCAAGCTCTCGCGGTCCGTCTTTCACCATCTTCGAAAGAGCGGACGCAAGCTACCATGGCATAAAAGTGTGAGCCCGCATCCATCGTACCATCGTAATCATCCCCGGTACTGACTCTATGGGACACTTCGTAGAAGATGGGAGTGAGATCCCGGATGTGCTTCTTCGAGAACAAGGGGTGGAGCATTTTGCGCTGCTTCTTGTGCGGCTCACCTGGCGTTGGAGAGCACGATGAGTACGGCTCCGTCCCACCGCCGTCAAGGCGAACGGGAAGTTTACAAACCGAGTATACCGATGAGACCAGGTCCTAGGAAGAACTGCATTCCCCTATAGGTGCGCAGAGTGTGAGCACGGTGCTGTCTTATGGGAGGACTTCCGCGAAAGTGGCTCACAAGATGATCTCCTCATGTTCGTCGAACGAGGCCAGGTCCTTCGCCAAGATGCTGTAGACAGCAGCTGGGTCCCAAGTGTACAGCCATGTCATCTGCACGTTGTCACCCAAAACACTCTGGTGCTAAGAATGTCGGTCCATCTTGACAAGGACTTTGGAACGCACCCCCATAGGACCTTTGATCTTGGCCACCGCACCGTACGCGGCATTTAGCATATCATAGAAGCCGAACGCGTCGCGCGCGGATAGCTCACGGAGGTGACCTGCTCGAAGTGGACGGGAGTCTGTCATGTTCTTTGAGCACTACTGATGGAACCACACAAACCTGCTAGCCAGGAACTTGCAGGCGGCCCTCGTAGCTTCTCCAGAGGTGATGCAGAACCCCTCAGGATGCGCCATATGAAGAGTCCCAAAAGGCCAAAGGCGGCTAATATGAGGGTCGGTGCCATTAGGCGCTAGTAGGGAAATTTCAATGTTGAACAACCCTTGCGTTCACGAAAGGCGGATGGGGCCGCATCCAACAGAATCGCCCTCAAGATGTCTTATATCAGTTCTATTCCTCCTCAGCCTCTTCGTTCAGTAGGCGGTACGGCATGCCGGCGCTGAAACGTGCATGACGGTAGCCATCTCTTGCATTCCGGCACCCCAGTCACTCTCGAATAGTCACTGAGAACCGCCACGATGGCCTGGCAATACAGCGCTGGGAACCTGGGATGATCTGGTGAACGCCGGTCGGGAATTAGGGACTCGGAAGCTGCGGGATTACTGTTACAACTGGCGAAGCACATCGTGTGCGAGACTGCCTGAGGACTCAACTATCTCGGACCGCCGATGACGACCCGACACGCGCTGAGGATGAAATGGACGGGTTTGTCTCGTGGCAGCTCCGCGGGCGCAAGGTGGGGATCCACCGGACGCCATCTCTGATGCTATGACGGGCCTCTCCGGCTGGCCCGTATCCTCGCAGCGTCTGCACGGGATTCGTCTATCCCGAATGGTATGGCGTGTGTCCAGGGAGAAGCAAATCGTGCTATCTATCATATAGAAGCCGAGACTCAGAATGCGTTTTCTCGCGTGTATAGTGCTGAGTAAAGTCGACATGAGCCGTTGTCCGGTGGATCCCGGAGCCAGCACACTCAAATGGTCTTACCCACATCTCCTTAGAAGTCGCTATTGCTCTGGCGCTGACGACACTCGAGTTTGATGCTCATACGCTCGTGTGAGCCTCCAGGCCCGGGGCCCCGGAGTTGTCGTCTAGCAGCTGGAAGCGGGGAACATGTCTTGGAATGTATGGCCAGTGCAGGGTGATGATCACAGTAGCAGAGTTGAAGCCAGGCGACAGCGGACCTGCACCTATAGCTCGTAGGGTATCATGATAGGAACTTACCCATCTCAATCCTACGTATGTTTAGATACTGCACCACTTCTTCAGTGAGCGCTAACTTCCAGGATCTGCTGAGGGCCAAATGTTTGAACGGTACCCTAGACTGTATGACCAATGATGGGCGGATTTTCGATGGTCTCAAAGAGTTCCGACAGCTCGATGATCCACAGGACAAGCGGTCCACACAAGGGACAAAATAGTAGTAAACACCTGGGTATGGCAGGAAGACTGCGGGGAGGCGACGCGGGCGTACTGGAGGTCTGGAGACGGAGTGTATTGCTTTCTGGTAATGGCAAGATCGAGAGCGATCGCAACGTCATCTTGTACATCCACAGTCAAAGCTCGCGCGTCGTTCGGGGGCCGTATTATTGCCGAGGCGCTCTAGTAATAATGCGATCACCTGGCTGTTGGTGTGCAGACATAGAGCAGAGCGACCCTGGGCAGTGTTCGGCATGACGAACGACGAACGCGTTCTATCTTGCGCAGGTCCTGGTCTTCAGGATCATGGGTGGGATCTGTACATCGAGGCGCGGATGATCTACGGATGCCCCAAGTACATAGGTGCTGTACAGCGCTCCTGGAAAGGACCGGCCGGCGGCCGTCCGGACGCTTTCGAGCACGACGCAACTCGGTACCGCACTTCCTTCTGAACGGACCTAGGCCAGCGACCTGGAGAGGCACGCCCATCTAGATTGAGAGTAAAGCCGTTGACTATTCGGCCGAGGCGGGTGCAGTCCGCTCGAACGTTGGCCCTAATAGCATACACCGCACACAGTGGCCGAGTAGCACAGGACAGCAGCGTGACCCGTGCATCGAACGATAGGATGACGAACCTTCTAGCCTTCCTATAGGTTCCGGGCGTTCCATCAGTATTAAGTAGAGGCGGAGGAAGGAGGGATCACGCAGTCCGCCAGCGCTGTGAGCTGGAGCCTGAATCCGAAGAGCTGGCACTGTATGGCTTCGCACCAGGATGATGGCGAGATGTCTGCTTCATCAAATGGATCTCTGCGTGAAGAGTGTGTCAATATTGCGCAAAGGGGGGGGGGGCGGCAGGAGACAAGATGTTCGGTGGGATGGTGACGGTGGGAGTCCGGTATGTCCGAGCAGTCCGACGTGAGAGGGCCTGCGCTGTGGATTGCTGAGGATGTTCAAGTTGAGGTGTGCTTGAATCCGACGCAGCTGGGAGAGGTGAGAAGGATGCGCCACGCCTTCCTTCGCCGCGCGGCGAAAGGCCGGTGCTCATGACGACCGACGTAAGGATGCGCCTGGCGCCCGTGGGCCTTTCCCACGGGCACTCCTGGGTTACCGCATATGGGAATTTTCAGCGTGGGACACCGCGGGCAGACGGATGCAGAGAGAGAGAGAGAGAAAGGGAGGGAACGAGTGGAGAGCGTCGGAGTCTGCAAGTTTTGTCTGCACCGTCTTGTGGCTCTCGTCGTGGTGCTCGTCCCAACCTCACTGCCTCTCCTCTCGTCTGGTGCAACTGGACGGCGGTGTGGAGACGTATTGCTCCGTCGTGCTGCGTCTTGTCGCTCCTTGCTTGGTTAGACTTTCTCTCCTCTCGCGAATCGGAATCTCAGGCTCCCCCGTCCGGTGATCTCTCCTTCGCCCTGGCTCACCGACGTCCACGCTTCCTCTCGCATGTCCTGCGGTGGTCCTCCATCTTGGCATCTCCCTGATCCCAACCTGCCCTCTCCACCTCGGAGCCGCTCTCCACATCTGCAGGCAGTTCAGAGTCTCCCCGTGGCGACAGTCTGTCAGTTACCCTTGTCACAAACTCTGATGACCCCGCCCTGATCCTGTCGACGTCCTCCGAACGCATATACTCACCCATCCCATCGTCGCACTCTTCGTTAACATATTGACGCGACTGTCAGTCCCTTTCGGTCCGCGAGCATGCGCATGCGAGCCCCACAATCTACCTCGCTATGCAGTAACGATTCCAGCGACTTCCAAATCCCCTTCTCCACCCCACACTTCTCCACCGCTAGCACCCGCCATTCTCGAGCAACGTCGTCCAACTCGCACAGTCCCTGTCCTTCCTCGTCCCTACCGCGCTTGCTCCCAGTTGAGCACCGCGCCGCAAGCAGTAGTCGCACTCTGAATTACGCTGGACGCACTCGTCCCGGAAAGCTTCGGGCGTCCTCTCCTTCCTCGACTCTATCAACCATTGACATACCCCCGCCCGCAATGTCCTCCTATGAAGCCCCCGATTGTGCTGTGTGCGCGGCCCAGCTTCCCCCTGTGCCCCTCCGCGTTGTACGCGCCGATCGTAATCGAGAAAGCACGCGACCGAGCGTCGACTCCTCTACGTCCTCCTCAGTATCCCCCTCGCAAAGGCAGTTCCCGACGCCCTGTAGGAGAAGGACCAAAAGCAGATGCTCGAACATCGAAGATGCTCGCTCTGCCCCGAGTGGTTCTCGGTAAGTGTGGTGTCTGCTCTCACTTCGCCCGTTGTCCCTTTGGAAGTCTTATTCTTCGAGGATTCTTCACCTTTTAACTCTAAAGTTCATCGGCGTCCTCGTAACCCTTTCGTGGTTGCATTCCATGCTGCCAAGGACCATGTGATGATCGTCTATGGTTGCTCTGGTACTTACATGCCCCTGTGAATAGGTTCATGCACCACTGGTCCGCAGTATGTGCGCTCTTTCTGTTAAGCATATCGTCCCTGCCTCGTGTCCAAGCAAGCATTATCCGGCCGCCTGCGCCTCGCGCGACCAGCTATGCCGCATCTGTCACTTTACCTCCTTCCGATACCTCGGGCGTCTATACTTCCATTCCGTGGTGGAAGCGAGTCAAGCGACAAGCCACAGATCTTGCAGGTGGTAGTACGGGTGATGGCAGCAGCAGTAACGGCGGTGGTGCTAGTACTGCAGCGAGCTCCGCCGCTGTCTCGTCGGCGTCGATCACCTCTGCGAGCAGCGCGGCGCCCAGCTCGGTTCCAGCCTCGGACGGCTCCACGGCTGCATCGTCCCCATCTTCCTCGCTAAATTCAGCCACGTCGCCGACGACCGCACTACCGTCATCCGGATCCAGTGGAGAGCAATCCGCGTCGGCAACCACAGCGCCGCCTGCCTCTGCGAGCGATTCGGGTTCCATATCGGGCACTATATCCTCGGTGCGTCCTCTTCCTTGCATTTCTTCGCATTGTCTCCCCAGCTCACTGCGGTCTCCTTCCTGTCCGTTTCGTTGCAGCCGACGACCACGTCTTCTCTTCCGGTGAGCTTGCCGACATCTTTGCCGACGTCAATCTCACTCCAGACGTCGCGCTCTTTCCCGTCGACCTTTACGCCGTCGCTATCGCCCTCGCTGTCTGTGTCTTTATTTTCCACCTCGACATCTTCATTTTCGCTTTCTCTGCCATCTACCACGACCACCTCTTCTATCTCTCAGTCCACAACTACGACGAGCGCTTCTGACTCGACCTCCGCAACGTCACGTTCGGTAACCAGCTCAGGCGCGGGCTCCTCGTCTTCAAATGGTCGTTCAAGCGCGACGTCGCTCACGTCGACCACAACCTCGTCAAGTGCGACTTCCGCCTCTTCGGTGACGTCCCGGTCGTCGGATACCTCGAGTCCGAGCATGAGTACAACGTGAGTGCTTCATTCGATCATCTCTTTGCTTCCTCTTCGTTTGCGTGCGCGTATTTGCCTTCTTTGTGGCACACCATTCCTGTGATGATTCTTGAACAAGTTGATCCGCGTCTCTAATCCTGAGAGCGCGCGTGTTTATGAGGGGCTATACACACGATTTATGACCGCGTCCGTACTTGTGTGTGCCATTGGGCCGTTGCTTTGAGATCCGGCTCGACGTTGGACTCTTACGATTTGCTGGTACACAGTAGCTCTGATACCACATCGTCGGTCGGCTCGACGGCGACTGTGACTTCAACGGGCGTGTCGAGTAGTGTAGGAGGTACCTCCTCGATGTCTTCGTCTTCGTCTAGCGCGGCGTCTTCTACGACAGGCGGCTCCTCATCTACAGCTGCTAGCTCGTTGTCTACAACGTCTATCGCCGGATCTATCACCTTTGAATCTTCATCTACAACTTTTGCATCGTCATCAACGACTTCTGCATCTTTATCCGCGACCTCTAAATCCTCACTTCTTACTTCTTCCAGCACTTCTGCATTATCTTCCTCATCTGCCGCTTCTTCCTCCGTAACGCTCACATCATCGTCGTCGCTTTCCTCCACATCATCCACATCTGGCTCTGCGTCGTCCTCACTGTCTTCCTCTGCATCCACTGGAATGTCCTCTAGCACTGTTACCCGCAGTATCACTACCTCTAGCGGGGCGTCCACGAGCTCTTCCTCGACTGTGTCGTCGTCTGTTGCAATCCCCTCTTCTCTATCGCCCACCTCCACCTCCACTTCCAACTCCGCATCTGTCCCTGTTACTACGTCTCTTCCCATTTCCACCACTTGTCTGCCCACCTTCTCGTCCACAGTCTCTGACACCACCTCCGCTACCTCCAGCGCCTCGTTATCGACGTCCGAGAAACACTCGTCCTCCGTTATCATCACGTCCTCGCGCCCCGTCCTCGGCCCCAGCACGACGCCGAAGACGACCACCGTCACTGGGGTTACTACCTTGTTTACTACGGTGGTCGAGCAGACGACATTTACGACGGACGGCATGACGCGCACCAGCACGTACACCACTGTCGTCCCTACGGGCACGTTGATCCCCAACGCGGGCTCTGCAAACGGCAACATGTGAGGTATTCCGCATAACATGATCCGTGCTTCACGCTAACATGGTCGTCTCTAGCTTCGCTCACGACAGAGGTGCGCTAGCTGGCCTCATTGTCGGCGTGATCGCCTTCGTCGGTCTCACGGCCGCATGGGGTTTCTTCGCCTACCGCCGCCATCACATGCGGCGCATGGAGGCTGAGGCGGCAGCCGCCGCGCTCGGCCGGTCCAACGGGGGGAACCGCACGTTGGTGCTGGACGAAGACGAGGAGGACGCGGGCAGCGGAGCAGCGACGCGCTTCGTCGGCTCTGGCCCTGTGTCGCATCCGCCCGGAGGCGGCGGGCAGATGTACGACAGATTGCGAGGTGGAAACACGATGGAGTCGCCGACGGGAGACGAGGGCGGTATGAGTACGATGGGAGATACCCGCAGCCAGGACGATGCAGGCGGCGGCTTGGTGGCCTTAGCCCCAGTGCCGATTGTTGGCATGGGCGAAGAGGCTTCTTTGATGCACCCCGCGAACCGCTCGGCGCCGGACATCACGCTGCCCGTGGATCCGGAGGCTCAGACGGAGGCGGAGTCGGAGCCTAGCGTGCTTGCCCCGCTCAGGCAACCGAGGTCCCCGACCCGCTCTGTATCGTCGCGTCCGTCGTCCGGACCTGGGCCCGAGCCTGCTGCATGGCTCGGTGGGCGTGCAGTTTCGTACAGTTCCCTGCGAAACCGCGCTTCTGCAGATCGGTCCAAGACGGACGCCGCTCAGCCGACCTCGGCGACGTCCCCTACAAGGCGATCGTCCATATACTCAGACGAGGGCACCAACTTGGGTCACATCCTCAATAACCCGGACGCGCAAATGGCGGCGGCAGCGACTGGCGCCCTCGGCCCTGCCTATACAAGCAAGAACGGGAGCATGTCGTCCCACGGACACGGCGGGTACGTTTCGGGATCGTCCGCCCACGGACATGGTGGTGCGGGCGGCTCGTCTTCGGGCGGACATGGTTCGTCGAGCGGCGAGAAGGCCGGGACGGGCTCGTCCTCGGGCCACATGCTTGGATCGATACACGCGAGCACGCAGGGACACTCCCCGCTCCTCCCTCCTGCACCCGGCCGGTCCAGCCTTCTGCCCACGCAGACGCACCCGCCTGATGCGCCGCCCTCCTCGTATCGCGAGGTCGACGACGAAGAGAGCGGCGGCGTGCCGAGCAGTCAGCGGCGCGTGGGCAGCTTCCTCGGTCGGTCCTTGCGTGGGCTACGCATACGCAGCGCCCGACAGTCCGTGTCGTCCCTTGCTGGAGCGGCCACCCCGCCGATGACTACAGTCTCACCCTCCGCGTCTACCTCGGTTCTCGGTTCCCCGCGCCAATCCGTGTATGATCCGTCGACTGTCCGCCCGTCGACGATATTCCGCCCGCAGTCGCCCACCCTCGGTAGGCTGCCCGAGCCTGTCTTCCCCCGAGTGCCTCAGATTCGCGGCCCAACAGGGCCAGGGGGCGGGCCTGCGCTCGGCCCCCATGCGCTCACCGCAAGCGGCGCCCCAGTGTGGCCTGGGCTTGGAGCTGCTCATGGACAACCGGCGATGCCAAGTCCGGCGCTGACGGAGGGATCGAGCGTGAACGCCCCTGAGGGCCTCCTCGACCCGCAGTTGGCGTTGCGATTGGGCGCGCAGGGCATGCAGAGCCAGGGCGCGCTGAGCTTCAGGGATGATGTGGACTATTCGAGGCCTATCGGAGGGGTAAGTGCATCCCTTTCTCCGTCGATGATGGTGTGTGAGCTCGTGCTGGAATTGTGTGCTGACGCTCTCCTGAAAATTAGTGGGTGAACAACAGGCAGTACAGCCGAACGACGATCCAGACGGTGTCGACCCGGAACGACTCGCAGCGCCGTCCGTCGCTCGAGTCTCACAACACCGAGGCGACTGGGGCAGACACGGTGCAGCCCCATGCTCAAATGGGAGGCTCCTCCGCAGTAGAGGGCCCGTCTTCGGAGTCGTAAGCAGCCACTCTATTTTTCGCGATGTTCGAAAGACTCTGGGCTTCGTTCCGATTTGGGCTGCGTGCGTACGCTTTCTCCCGTCCATTGCATGCGTTCCCATTACGTACTTCCAAGCACATCCGCTAGAACCCGAGAAACACGCTTGCACGGGCCTTCACCGCTCGCTCGCTCGGTCATTCGTTGCTCACGCTCGTTGTTCGTCGCTCCGCTCCTGTTGCCCCAGCGACCCTCCTGCCTGCGTCGTTACCCCTTCATCCGAAAATCGCGGGCATCAGACCATCCTCATGTTGTTTAGACCGATCACATCCCCTCGCACCTATCATCTTGTTTACAGTACTGTACGCGCGCCCGCTCTAACTCCTGTCGTTCGCACCCTCGCATCCGCTCGCGCTATCGTGACTATTCGTATACCCGACGACCAATGACTTTCGCCTTTCGCTTCGTTTTTTCAGCTTCCTTTTTTTCTCCATTCACGTTCCCTACGTTAGGTGGCGGTAGAGCCCGTACGCTGAGGCTTGGACGCACCCTCGCCAATCCTGCGTAAGGCTGCCGCCCCTGCCGGGCAACGGTGATCTCGGACTTCGAATCCTTTTGTTCGCTGTGTACATTGGTGCATTTTACGTCGTGCGCCGTACTGCGTACATGCTTACCGTATTGCCTTCGTATATTTTTCATTTTGACGCTAGTTCTCTTCTTTTTTTTTCTGACACGAACACATACACGCCTTGTGACGTTGTAGAGACGAGATTGTAGCTATACTGATCTTTGAAACGCCCTCTTTCGCACGGTTCGCTCGAGAAGACGTATGGACGTGGTGCAAGGTGCGTATCTGATTCCGATGCGGCCGTCCAATCAAGGGTACAAGGACGGCTCATTGTATGCGTCGCTGCTGCTACTGGCCATACAGTCTATTGTTACACTTCTCCGTCCAGGTGGTCGCGGGAGCCGGCACCCTGATCTACTATGAACACAGCTGCAACGCGTCACAGCCAGCCCCGCGCCTTGAAGTCCTCCAAGGTATCTTTCGTCGTCTCCTCCATCGTCCGGAACTTGATGCCCAGCAGCCGCCGCTCCTTGTCGGGCGCGTAGCGAACGAGGTGCACGGTCTTTTGAGGGTCGTAGGACGTGTTGCCGGCGGGCAGGTGGCTGTCCAAGCGGTGTGCGATAGACACTGCGATATATGAGGGTCAATGAACCCGCATAAAGAGGTTGGCAGGCGGAGGTTCGTGCGCGGACTTACCGAAGTCTTGCCACTTCCACGGGCCGGCGCTGATGATGATGCGCTCGCCTGCTACGTCGGGCTTCTGGAGCGCCAGGGCGTGCGCTAGGGCGAGGTCGCGCACGTCGACGTAGGATGACCTGCGGTGGGCGGGAAGCTCAGCTTCATGTGATGGACCGCCGATCAGTGGTGCCGACGTACCCAAAGTTGACGAGCGCTTCCTTGTCGAGCTTGCCCTTCACGACATTGAAGTACCAGTCGCGCGCGGACTCGTTCAGGTTCTCAGGCTTGTCCACCGCGTGAATCGCGGGCCCGAACACGAACGGCGGGTTGAGCACGACGAGGTCCCACTTGAGATTCGCCTTGTTTTCCTCGTAGAACTGCCAGGCGGCGCGTTCCGCGAGGGTCTTGCTCGCGCGATACTTGCCTTGGGGGGTAGCGTCTCGCCCCTTCTCCCTCACCTCCTGGAGGCTCGCCTCGTTCCAGTCCGCCTCGCTAAAGACGTGCGGCTCCGTAGAGGGGGTGAGCACGGAAGCGCAGGACGAGGTGACGACGACGCGCTTGACGGACGTGCCGTGCTTCTGCGCGGATTTGAGGATGCCGGTCGTGCCATGTACGGCGGGTATGATGAGCTCGTCAGGCTCAATCGCCTTGAAGTGGAAGGGCGACGCGGTATGCTCGATCGCGTCCACGCCCTTGACCGCCTCGTCGAATGCGCCGTCCTGTTGAGGCGGAAAGAATCAGTTTCGCTTCCTTCATGAAAGATGGCTGGACGATCCACGAGCGATGTACCTTGGTGATGTCTTCGACGACGACGACTTCGAACTTGTCACCGTAGGACTTGAATATTTTGCGAACGTCCGCAGCCTTGCTCTCCGAGCGGACCGTGCCGCGGACCGAGAAGCCCTGGTCAAGCAGCGTCTTCACGACCCATACCGCGATGTAACCGTTCGCGCCGGTCACGAGAACCTTTCCAGACGTGATAGCAGGCATCGTGTTCACTGCTGGAACTTGGATGCAGAGGTATGTTCAGGCGTTGGGGTCTGGAGTGTGAGAGCCGTTCGAGTGGGCTTTATATACGGCGGCGAACCATCGTGATAAGAGCGCCGTGCCGGTGTCCCAGCCAACTTTCCAGGAAAGTGTTCGTGAGATTTCGTCATAGGTTCTAATGCGAAACGTGATGAGTAAGCAAAGAGAACATGAGACACTGTTATGGACAGTGGCTGAAATGGGGATAGACGCCCGCCGCATCACTGTATCAGCCTCCCCCAAATTGATCCTGCATATACTACCATCTCCGAGCCGCTCTTGCCTAAAGGCCACCGGCATAGAGTTAGGAGCCATACGATATCCACAGTACCTCCTCCGTAGCAAGTCGTGATGATCCAATTTTAACAGCCCGGATAATAGTCAGGGTGCTTCTCGTCGTGTTGGGCAATCGGCTTCACTGGTAGTTGTTACTGTTGTCCTGCAGCATACCCTACAGCCTCAGTTGTATGATGGCGTACATTGGAGTCGGCACACCAGTACAACTGCCACGTGGCTCAGAAAGAAGAGTCCATCGGACGGGTGTGTCCCGTAGGTCGGGGGATGACTGTATGGCGCTCTCCTCCGAGTCGGATGAGCGATCCTGGATGCCTAAGATCCGGCACGCCTTCTCCGACTTATACAGCAGAGGTTCTACCCTGGGAAAGATCGTGATACTTTGGCAGTGGTTTGTTGTTTCAACGCAGAACCGACCTTCACAGCGCCAGAGTGTGTGATTCAATGAAGTCGCGCACACGTCAATGTCTTCATACTGTGACCTTCGTGACTATTCAGCGCTACTAGCAACGACCATCTATCCTGGCTTTGAAGATGGGTCTTTGCCGGTCATTTCGCCAGAGTCACCATTCACGACGGACAGCGTCGGGTGCATACACGACTAGACAGGTCCGTTCAGCCGCTCGGGAGATGGTGAGCGCACGACAAGCCAGTCCCCACCAAGGTCGCTGAGCTTGCTCTTCTTCAGCTTGCAGAACGCCAAGCCTCACGTTTGGCAACTCGGACGGTATACTTCGTCTGATATCAGTGTGGTCAAGGAGACGTGCAGAACCCTATCGCCGCCGTCCACAGCATCTTCAAGCGCACCATCCCATAGTCGCACAATCCGTTCAGTTGACTGCAAACATCAAGACGGGCGATCATGTTCAAGACATCATCAGTCATGACCGACCGCAGGGTATCCCCAGCAGCCTCGAAGACGTTCCGAACGTAGATGGCCTCGAGTTCGGAGCGGGACGGTGCCATGGATGGTGAAGTTACTATCAAAAGGAGATCTCACGAACCCCCTCGGGCCTAGCCGCTTGCGCCCGCCATGAAAACGTGGCCATATGTGAGTATGGGCTTACCGTATGCCAGATTGTATTGCCGTACGGACGTAGGAATACCCGGACGCCGCCCATTGGACGACGCTTCTAAGTGTCGTGAAAACGTTAGAAAACTCGTCTGGTTGAGAATCCCTGGATCGATTCTCCTCTTCGAGCCCGTTGTGTGGTGCCACGAAAGAGGCAGGCAGTGCGATCTACCAGAGACACGAGTTTCTGCAGGTGAATTGATCCTGCTGTTGTTAGAACTGTTCAATTCTGCGCGGTCCGCCTTGTGGGATGACCAGGACGAGCCAGCGTGGAGCATCAGCAGTCAGGTTCGATAGTTGGTAGCAACACGATCGTTTGAGTCAACCATGAAGCACCATTTGTCACGGGTATGTCGTCGCAATACACCGGATGAGCTTGGCAATATCGAACTCTCCCAGGAACAAGGGAGATGGAAGCCAGAGACTCTGAGCGAGTACATGTAGTTCTCAGCCGTCGGCGGTCACCGCTTCGGAGAACAGGATGCGTGAGCAAGTGAGCAGGTAATGCAGCCTAAGAACGTTCAAATAACACTCGGAATACCAAATGGAGGATAAACTATTTCTATCCCAAGGTGAAGGCTCGGGAAGAGGTACCTGATACTAAGCAGACGTTTGTTGTGAATCAGTAGCGCTTTCGAACCACGAAACCTACCAAACCCGTCCAAACACCGTCCGCGCCTCCACCACGTGTTCTCTCCCACGCCCCAAGCTCGCCGTATAAAATCTGCCCGCACCCGCGCCCCGTCGCGTTCTCCAAACTCATTCCGGACTCGCACTATTGTCCCCCTGCGACCGAACGCAACCTTTCTCGCGGGAGTCTACCGCGAGTCCTAGACCGAACCCGCCTCTAGCTGGAGCGCGCGCCATCCCCCTCTCCGTGTGGGAGGGGGAGCGTCGTCGACGACGGCGGTGGCGCGCTTTTTCCTTACCAGAGGTGGGACACCTCCCCGCCCATCTCATTAGTCCCTTGTTATTGCATGTGGAACGGTAGCTCGAATGCAGATGGTTGTTCTCCCAGAGCTAGTCCGGGGGTATTGTACGTTGAACGAATTGGAAAGTACAAGGAAGACGTTCAGCAGATACGGAGATCATCTATACGACCTATGGTAATTACTCCTCATTTACGGATATCCCCCTCATGCGTGGACCGAACAGCAACAAGCTGTTCTTGGTATCTAAGTGAAGCGACTCTTCATCCTTTCGTCTATGACCGCCCAACTCGACGGCGTCTATCCCTTTGGTGACCATCCGCTCACCGTCAAGCTCGCTCACGGTCCTGTTCACTCACCCAACGGTCGGCTTGCCCGTCTTCCCGCTCTTTCCAGGTACAAACAGCCACCAGACGGCGATGAGAACGCGCATGCCGGTGCCCACGCCGAGCGTTGACGCGGCGCCAGCGGCGTCGATGATCGCGCGGCCGACAAAGCCGCCGAGGAAGAGCGCGAGGATGGCGATGAGCTTGTGGTCTCGCGAAATCACGCGCTGGCGGAAGTTGAGCAGCTTCGGGTCCGCCATGAGCTCGCACCAGACGGTCGTCAGGACGACTGTTCGTAGCAGGAGGGCGGTGAGCGTGAGTGATGCAGATCAAGATGCTCGTCCCGGGCGAGGGGCAGCGTAGACAGTGCGACCGAGCGGTAGCAGGGCGAACGGAAGGGAAAGAACGGGGAGGTGAAATGGAAGGACACTCACTGGTCGTCGCAAACTGGGTGTTCACCCGTTTGCCCATGATGCCCTGCAGACCCAGGCTCGCGCTCATGAAGCCGATCGCGACGAACGTCAGCGCGTTCGTCCACGCCGGATTACCACGAATCTCGGCAATGCTGCCCTGTCCACTCTTCCACGCCGCGATGGCAGCGGCCATGGTGAAGAGCGCCTGGATCATCGTTCCAAGGAAGAGCCATGCGCGGGTCTTGGGGCCCATGCGGTCGCCGATGCGGCCGAGGGACGCACCGCCAATGAAGGTCAGTACGGACGTGAGGGCTTGCTGGTCGGCGATGTGGAACGAGGTGTCGCGCTGCCCCGGGGGCCGGAGAATAGTCGCGCGAGGGCGAGGGCGAGCTGGACGGAGTTGCCGGTCTGGAAGCCGCACCAGACGAAGACGGCGGTGAACGAGACGGCGTCGCTGTATCGCAGACAGAACGGGAATCGAATCCGTGGTTCGCGAAGGGGAGAACTTCGATACGGAGAGACTTACATGAACCCGGTCATGAAGCAGTACGCGGCGAGCGGAAACGTCGCGTGTACGGGGTCAACGTCGGTCATCCAGTGTCTCCAGGAGAAGACTGTCCGCGGGCTGGTCCATAGTTGAGCGGTATCGACGATGGTGCTGTGGGACTCTTTCGAGGAGACCGGCTGGGGGAGGGCCTCTGCCTTTTGCTCTGCGTACTCGGGGCCCGTCGAGAGGTTTGGTGGCTGAGTAGCCGGGTCGTTTGCCGTCATGGTCTAGAGTAGGCCGAGGCTCGTAGGTCAAGAAAGAGCGTCAGCCTGCTGGAGGAGGGCGACCTCGCCGGATTGAGGGGTGTGCTGGGGGTGGGGAAACGAGGATGGGAGTCAAAGGACGGGGGAGTTTTGTCTGGCGGATGGGAGATTGGGAGAGCATGGTCA
Source organism: Trametes punicea (assembly GCA_025528855.1). Taxonomy (NCBI): domain Eukaryota; kingdom Fungi; phylum Basidiomycota; class Agaricomycetes; order Polyporales; family Polyporaceae; genus Trametes; species Trametes punicea. The sequence continues at coordinate 483,470 of VICQ01000010.1, forward strand.
GTCTGCGGGGCCTTGGCAAGAAATGCTCATCCCTCCGCCAAACGCGGATAGCCGCTCCGTCCCGGCACCGCCACTCTATCTCCAGCTGGCGGTCCGAAGGGTCTCTCACTTCACGTCTGTTCACTGTCTCTTGGCCCTCTTGCTCCGACCGCTTCATCGCTGATTTAGGAGTGGCTTGAGCTTGTATTGGCCCTGTGTCCATATAGCCAAGTATTCTTGACTCGGTGAATGCGTCCCCGGGGGATCGTGAATGAATCCTTTACAGCGCGGCGCCGCAATCTCTCCGGCAGGCTATCTCCATTTCGGAGGCTGCTGATAGGTTGAATCCTGAGCATTGTCACGAACACGGACTGATGGACTATACATGGACCGGCAGCAAGACGAGCATGGTATCGTTGCCTCGTTTCTCAGGAGTAAACCGTAGTCCTTGTATCACTCAGTATGATCGACTCCGGGGTTGCAGGGGTAATTTCTAAATGTACAGACTCGTTAAAGTCTCTCGCTCCAACGAAGTCGGAACAGCATTGCGAGAATCGCCGACGCCGCACTATCAGGGCGAAAGTCTGCAACTGCTTCCTCTTCCTGCAGCGCTGTATTTGCCACTATCTGGCCATGTAGTGCTGAACGATGCAGTATGTGGAGCAAAGAAATGCAGCCATCATGCTTTCACATCGTGGAAATGGTATATTCACACATGTTGGTGAGTAAGTGCTGAAGTAGGTAAGTTACCTTCTTCATCTGTGGCTGGCAGAGGAGAAACTGGTTGGGCAAGCCAGGTATCATTAGAAGTGCACTGGGAGATTACTCGGGACGTTTTTTCTGATAGGATCCCGTTCGCTGCTGCACTTGTACTGCCGCTGAGCTTGGCATAAAGTTCCTGAGCCAGCTCGGTAGGCTCTTTCACTCGTCCAAGGCACGGTGGAAAGCGGGAGGGCAGATCATGGTGCATCAGATGACTCTGGACTTTCAAAGCCTCGCCGTCCTCATTGTGCCATAGTGCGACGATCGCCTTATAGTGCTGTCGTGACAATCCCTCCGGATGTCAACCACGACTCTTCGTGCGCAGGGCCCCCAGGCGCTTCAGCATTTGATCACACTACTGCTGTTGAGCAGTCTGATAGTCCAGATCGATGTGCGCCGGAGTTGCGAACAATGACGATACTTGCACACCGATAGCGAGATGATGGTCAAAGGAAATCTATGTATATATGCCATTATAGTTCACATGATATGTTCAGTATACCGACAACGCATGATGGTCGTGAAAGGTAGGAACGAGAGCCGCATTGGACCGTCCGAGAGCAGATTGCACAGAACAGAATTCCCGTTCCCCTAGAGCCCACATAGCCCGAGACGCAAGCACTGCAGGGACCCTCTCCGCGCTCACTGCATCTTGCCGAGCACGCGCGGTTGCGAGATGTCCGCCATCTGGATGAAAATGTCGTCCGCGGGGTGGCGGTAAAGCGGCGCGCGGAGACGCTTCTGGTCGAGGTGGTGGCCGATGAAGCCAATGCTGCGGCCGAGGACGAAGAGACCGTTGAGCGTACCGATCTGCACGGAGAGGTCAACATGACAACAAAGCACAGCAGCGCTAGCGAAGACAAACCTTGATGTACTCATCAGCCTCCTCTGGTGTGAACGCCCCGCTGTCGCGAAGCAGGTCGACGAAGCAGACAGCGATACAGCCGTCAACGTTAAGGATAAGGGTATCCTTCTTCGACGTCGTGACCTTTTCGACCGCGAGCGCGTAATCGAGCAGGCTGTGGCTCGGGAAGTGCTTGTGAACGTATTCCTTCACCAGTTCAACACGAAGATCAGGGTTATTTACACTCTTGATCTTGTGACCGATACCGCTGACTATGCTCCAGTTCAACATCCCGATAACGTCGAACAACCGCCGCAGAACACTTACTGAGCTTGTTGGCCTTCCTGCAGCTGTCGACGAATTCGCGAGGGGTGAGACCAGTGTCGCGCGCGTTCGAGAACATGGTCGCGGCCTCATCGAGAGCACCACCGAAGCGGGAACCGATTGTGAGGAGACCAGACGCAAGCGAGGAGATGAGGTCCTTGCCCGCACGGGTCGCGACGATAGTGTTCATCGCACTGCTCACAGGTCAATATCATGCTACAAGCATATGCTTGAAGCTCGAAACTCACCCAGAGACAGCGGGACCATGGTCGGCGGTGAGCATCAGCACCATCTCGATGAACTTGGTCGCCCACGGCGGCAAGCGGCGCTTGAACCACAGCAAGCTGACGACACCGCCGACGCCAATGTCCTCCTTGAACACGTCCGAGATGCGCATGCCGGCGTAGAGCAGCTCCTGCCCGCGCTCGTCCGAGATCGTCGAGATGAACGCGGCGGGCTTGCGGATGAGGCCGAGCTCCTGCGCCCACTTGTAGTCCATCGGGATCACAGGCGGCTCGCGCTCCGGCTGGGGCTTGATCGCACCGCTCGCGACGAGGCGCTCGTACGTCTGCTTGAGCACCTCGGGCAGATCCTCGAACGTGTCGGGCACAATGAAGCCCGCGGCGCGCATCGCCGCGTTCTTCGCGTCCGCCGTCTCCATGTCCGAGTTTGCCAAAGAGCCCGCGTGGCCGAACTGCACCTCCGTCGTAAACATCTTCGCGCACGTACCGATCGACCAGGCGATGATGGGCTTCTTGATGATGCCCTTCTTCACGGCCTCGATGACGCGGTACTCCTCGATGCCACCGACCTCACCGAGGAGGACGAGAAGCTTGCAATCGGGGTCGGCCTCATAGCGGAGCAGGTGGTCGATGAAGGTCGAACCTGGGTAGCGGTCACCGCCAATAGCGATACCCTCGTACGTGCCATTGGTGGTGAGGGAGAGGATGTTGTTTAGCTCGTTCGACATACCACCAGACTTGGAGACGTAGCCGACAGAGCCAGGACGGTAGAGCTTAGAAGAGATGATGTTGTCCATCATACTGGCAGCGCTAGGTCAGCTACAGTATCCGATACGGGATGGTTGCCTAGCTTACCCTCCAGAGTTACCGATACGGAAGCATCCGGGCTTGATACCACCAACAGTCGCGGGACCGATAATGAGCACGCCCTTCTTCTTCGCGAGGTGAATAATCTCGCGCGCATGACGCTCGGGTACACCCTCAGCAATGAGCGCGATGCTTCTGATCTGGGGGAACTCGAAGATCTCGAGCGTGCTCGAATAAACGCTCCGCGAGCTGGCAAAGTTGACGACGACATCGACGTCCGGGTGCTTCTTACATGCCTCCGCGACGCTCGTGTAGACAGGCAAGAGCGTCTCCTTTGTGCCCCAGTAGAACTTCTGGATGTGGTGGCCTCCGAAGGGGTAAATCATCGCAGCGACACTGGGCGTCTCACGACCGCACGAGTAGTCGAAGTCCAACATGCCCTGAATCGCACGCGGCTGGAGACCGTATACAAATGAGCGCGTCTTCGCGTCGAAGGGACGGTACCATGGACGCGTAGGCTGGGAACCCGCGCCAGTCTTGTCGTCGAAGTTCACGATCTGATCCTGCGGCTGCGTGCGCTCACCGTCGGGGTGAATGGAGCCTACGCCAGGCTCAGGCGTAAGGTCCTGGCCAGCAGCGGAGCCCTTTGGAGAGGGCGGGCTGAGAGGTGTGGGTGCGATTGAGTGGAGTGGGTTCTTGGGCTTGCTCGTAACACCAAGAGCGAGAGGGACGATGGCAGTGATGTGTGTGTCGGGGCCATAGACCTTGATCGGTACGCCGAGGGACTCGCCAAGCAAACGCATCGCCTTGAGACCCTCCTGGTAGTTGGGACCGCCACGACGGACGTAAATTTTGACTTGATGGGCGATGAGTGGGGCCTTGTACTCCTTGAGAGCGCGTATGATGCCCTTGAAGGTCGCAGCGACGTTTGTGAAGTTGGCAATGCCACCACCGATGATGAGGATCTTGCCGTCAGGCCGAGCAGTGCCGCGAGTCATGAGGTCGACTAAGGGGACATGTCATCACGAGCTAAGTGTTAGCAAGGGAATAGCCTTGATGACACTCACGGATCGTCTTTGCATACTCATATGTCTGGCTCTCCGAAGGCGCACCAGAGTACTCGCCATAGTTAGCGAGCTCGTGGGCGAAACCATGTGCCGCAATGGCATCAGAATAGACGACAGAAGCGCCACCACCAGCAACCATCGTCCAGATACGGCCCTCAGGGTTCAAAACGGTGAGCTTGAGCGAGGCACCAGTGGAGGCATCAAGCTTCTGGATGTAAGCCTCCTCCTTAGTTAGGTCACGACCGAAGGGAGCGGGCCAGACCTAGAGAGGACAGATGAGATTGATCTCAGATTCCCGTATTGATATCATGGAGTGCATACCATCGGAGGACCGCGATCAGCACCAACGATCTTCCCCTTGGTAGTTGTCGCCTGGGAGCCCGATTCGTAGACGGACAGATCACGGGCGATGGCCCACTTGGGACCGCAGATGGACTCAGCTGTCTGGTCAAGCTTGGCAGCCATGTCGAGATAGTGAATCGTAGGTTCCCCGCCGTTGACACCATCGAGAACGACCAGAGGGTTGATCTCGAGGTAGGCAAAGTGGAGATCGACGTAAACAGAGTAAAGGCGGATGAGGAAGTCGACAAGCGTCTCCTTCTTTGACGCAGGGACATGCTTGAGCAAGGTGTCGGCGACAGTCTGTCGCGAAGGGAATGGCTCGCCAACAGGGAGACTCAGCTTGAGAGCCTTGGCGTCGACGTCGCCGATGTCGACGCCACCCTCGTGCGTGAAGAGGATATAGTCACCTTCACGTTCCGAGTTGATACAGACATAGTACTCTGCATCAGATGGATGGGGAAGGAACGGCTCGACGATGAAATTGTTCAATGTTCCCGTCACAGACTCGACCTACCGTGCATCGTGGTCAGTATCGGTTATCAGGTGCTCTCGAGGGGAAGACGGAAAACACGAGTAGTAGGAAGACGTCACGTGGCCGATAAGACGCGTGCAAACCGGCCTGACGCATTACACGCGTCCAGGACGCGTCGTGATTGACGAAGCGAAACATCGATCTGTCCATAATACAGAGAACTTGGGGATCGTAGCGTGGATTCCCCAACGGGCCGTGCTTATTGATGTGGGATCCGAGAGCGTGCATACGGGCGGGGTGTGTTTCGAGAACAAGAACGCTTTGTTCACCTTTTGGGGTTTGCCTGCGCGCTGCACGATCCACTCCTTCGCCTCCTCCCATGTCTTGTTGAGCGCGAGGAGGCCTGCCTTTCCACGGCGCTTGATAAGCTGATCGGGCTTCGCTACGAGCTTGGTGTTGAATACCCAGCCAGGGAGCTGAGTCTCGGGGGTGATTGTGTTCGTAGTAGGATCCCATGAGATCTGCGCAACCTTCGGTACGGGGTAGACAAGCTTGGTCTTGACTTGCGCCGAGGGATCTACGGGAGGCGCACGCTCGAGCCAGTACGCGAGCAGAAGCTTCGCGTCATATTCACGGATGGCTGGGGAAGGGTGAATGTCAGTATGCGCGGCCGGTACGCGTTCGTGGGCGGACGCAGACCTTTCGAGGACATTTTTGGAGGAAAAGGGACCGTCTATAGGAAGGGGGAGATGGAGGAAGGACGGAGAAGACGGGGGCGGACAGAGCCGCTGGTGCTACGCAGTATTTAAACGGAGGCGAAGCATGGGCGGGGAAACGCTAGGGTCGCCTCACTTTGTCAAAAATCGCAAATGGGGACACGATGGATCAGTATAGCCCCATATTAGGGACCTTCCCAAACACACCCCCCAACTTTCGCACGACTGCTTAATTCCATCCAGACTCGCTTGCCCTCCGCTCGTACGACCACTCTGCGTCCTCGACGACCGTTCAGGTTCGACGCAACCAGCAGCTGCAGCCGCAGCGGACTGTGTGACGTCGTTTGCAGCTTGTCGTGGAAGCCATTTCCGAGGCTTGCAGCGACCTCGGAATCCTCGTCGGGGCCATCGGTATCTCGATCGTCCACTCGCACATCGCGTGGAAGACGCGTGTCGGCGCATCTCACTGTCTCGCGGCCCCCCTCCGCGAATTATCTTACGAAAGCCTGCCATGAAACTGAACGTCTCTCGAGCGGACCACCAACTGTGGAGATGGTTTGCAGATCTTCCAGTCAGCTGTGCTTTCAATGATGGCAGCCTTTGACATGACAGTCGGTTATCAAGCAAGCGAGCTCCATGCAATCTTCAGCGCTGCTCCTTGGACGGCATCCGATGTCGCACGCAGGTGGGGCGCTCAACAATTTGTCCAAGTTACATGCGTGGATCTACAATATTGTCCGATGTCTAACAACCGGCGATCTTCACTTGCGTTCGCCATCGCCTCCGGCTCCGACTTTTGCGGGTCCTTGACAACCGGAAGGCCGTCAATCCTGCAACTTGTGTGTCAACTCCGCTCGTACCGGTATGACCAGTCTTGCTTGCGACTCTTGTTGCATGGTCACCTTCGGCAACCCAAACGTGTTTCTCTGCTTTCCGTCGTACGGTCGTGGCGGGAAGACGGCGTCACTTCGAGCTTGGAGGGCACTGATAGAGTCAATGTACTCGTATTGACAAACAAGTGACGGTTGGGCCGGCGCTATAGTGTAGTGGTTATCACTTGGGATTCTGACTTTGCGAGTTCCCAAAACCCAGGTTCGAGCCCTGGTAGCGCCTCATAGTTTTCCTACGTACTATCCCTCCCTCAGTCGGAAAGTGGCTCGACTGCCTTGCGCCTGTAAGTCTGTAAGAGGCGTCGGTCCCCCAGTTGATGTCCTCAGTGGTCTGTGTGATGCCCATAAGCTTCAGCTGTCGCCTCCCCCCCCCTTAAAGTTGTTCATCAGGGCCTTGCGAGATTGTCCTTCGGGAGCTATCCAGAGCGCCAATATTCAATGGGATCCGTGCGCCCCCGTAGTACTGTGCGAGTCATCTGTAGATGCTCTGCGCGCCCTCGGAGAGTCTTCCGAGCTGTCAGCATGCCTGCCTCAGACATGTGCTCTGTTAGAATCACCATCTCGTGGTCGGAACCAGAGGCCGCCATCTACAGTAGCTTACAAAACTGTTTCCAGAATGTGTCTCCGGCGCCATTTCTACAATATCTCTCTTGATACTGAGCATAATAAGATGATTCAAGTTGTATCTGGTAGGTATGATTCTTGGCTATCTGGTGATATAAAGATCATAAAATTTGGCCATGTATCTGTTTCAATATGATATGTTCTTTGACCCCAACTCCTGGAAACAGTTTTGTAACGGGCACTTATGGAGCAGCTCATCAGCTCATTATTAGACCACCACATCTTACAGGTCACATGTACTGGTGGGAATCTGTTATGTAATGTTTAACAAGTTCATGTCAGGTCATCATCTGCTGGCAAACTGCTTTACTCCTGCCACCATCATGCCTTTAGCCCTCTCTGATGCGACTGTCAAAGACATCATTCATCTCTCTAACCAGAAACTCTTCATCTCTCTTATCCAAGCCAAAACTGATATCAGCAGGAGCCAAATCAGCAAGATTCGCTCTTCCAACTGTCCTGGAGTCCACAAGTTTAAAGGTGGCCGCCCACCACTCCTCTCTTCCACCGACGTTCGTTATGCTACACGCCTAATCGAGACTGGCCAGGCCGATACAGCAACCCAGGTCCATGCTACCATCAAGGATACCTTTCTGGGAAGTGTCTCTGTGCAAACCGTACATTGTGCACTGAAGCGGGCTGGGATGATGGCTGTGACGAAGAAGAAACGCCCTAGGCTTACCAAGCGCCACCGAGAGAAGCGGTACGCCTTCGCTCTAGAGAAGAAGCACTGGACTGTGGAGGACTGGAAGAGGGTTGTTTGGTCAGATGAGACCAAAATCAACAGGGTAGGGTCAGATGGGAGGAAGTGGGTGTGGAAGAAGCGAGGAGAAGGGCTCAGTGATCGCCTGGTGGAGGGCACACTCAAGCATGGTGGGGGAAGTCTGATGTTTTGGGGCTGTTTTGGATGGAAGGGAACTGGCCACTCATGCAGGATCACGGGGAAGATGGATGCTGACCTCTACATGGAGATCATTGAGGAGGAGCTATGCCATTCTCTCTTCCATTGGGACTTCACTGTCGATGACATCACCTTTCAGCAAGACAACGACCCCAAACATACCAGCAAGAAGGCCAAATGGTGCTTCAAAGAGAACAGATTTGAGGTCATGGAGTGGCCCCCACAGTCTCCTGACCTCAACCCCATTGAGCACCTCTGGGGTGTCCTCAAAAGGAAGCTCGCAGCCTATCCAAACCCACCCATGTCGATGCTGGAGTTGTGGCAGAGGGTGCAGGTGGAGTGGGAAGCCATTTCAGAGGAGGAGTGTCAGAAACTGGTTGAGAACATGCCTGATAGGATTGCAGCTGTGTTGGAGGCAAAGGGAGGCTATACCAAGTACTGAACTTGTGTTTTTTGGTTCTCAAAACTGTCCGTTACAAAACTGTTTCCAGGAGTTGGGGTCAAAGAACATATCATATTGAAACAGATACATGGCCAAATTTTACGATCTTTATATCACCAGATAGCCAAGAATCATACCTACCAGATACAACTTAAATCATCTTATTGCGCTCAGTATCAAGAGAGATATTGTAGAAATGGCGCCGAGGACACATTTCTGGAAACAGTTTTGTAAGCTACTGTATCATTCCAAACGAGCGTTGTGACCTTCCCGTTCTTTAGACCTCGCTCTGACCGCAATCGGCGAACGCTCGGCTTACTCAAAATATGGGCCGATGTTATCATGTGCCAGTATAAAAGCAAATCCTGGGGCTTGACCGGTCAGACTTCACTGACTTTTCTTGAGACCTGTCATAGACAGCTAACTAGGATGCCCGCACCCACATCTGGCACGGTCCTCGTCACTGGTGCCAATGGGTATATCGCAGTATGGGTCATCAAGTCCCTCCTGGACGCTGGGTTCGCCGTCCGAGGCACGGTCCGTGCAGAGAGCAAGGGGACGTACCTGCGCAACCTGTTCAAGTCCGCCGGGGACAAGTTTGACGTCGTCGTTGTGGAGGATATCACCAAGGTCTACTATGCCTTCACCCGAGGCCCAGGATGACCATTGACCCGCGTTTCGATACCAGGAAGGAGCGTTCGACGAACACGTCCAGGACGTCGCCGCGATCGCCCACACCGCCACGCCCGTGCGTCTCGATGCCGTCGAGCCGGACGAGCTAATTATCCCCGCCATGCGCGGCACGCTCGAAATCCTCAACGCTGCGCGCACACACGGGCGATACGTCCAGCGCGTTGTTGTCCTCTCCTCAACCGCAGCGGTCACCCGACCCGATTTAGACCCGTCCACAACCCTCGTGCTGGACGAGTCGAGCTGGAACGAGGCCGAAGTCGCGCAGTGCCGTGAAAAGGGGCGCGACGCGACGCCGCTCGCCAAGTACCGCGCAAGCAAGACGCTGGCAGAGCGCGCTGCGTGGGAGTTCGTGGACCGTCACAGGGCGGAGATCGCGTGGGACCTCGTCGTGCTCAACCCGCCGTTCGTGTACGGGCCGGCCTTGCACCAGGTGGATCTGCCGGAGAACTTGAACTGGTCCGCGAAGGAGTGGTTTGATAAGGTCGTCAAGGGCGAGCTCGACGACGTCGTCCTAGCGAACAGTGGGTGCGTCTGCTTGCGACGCTGTGATCTGCGTGGTGCATCAGGGCTGATCACGGTCCCGCAGTATGAATTATGTCGACGTGCGAGATATGGCACTGGCGCATGTGCTGGCGCTGCAGACGCCGCAAGCAGGAGGCAACCGCTTCATCATCAGCGCCGGACCCTACAAGTGGCAAGACTTTGGTACGTGAGACGCGAAGGATACGCTCTCGGGAACAGAGATTCACCTACTTTCGCCAGCGTTGATTGCGCACCGCATAGCCCCCGAGGCGATACCCGCTGGGAAGTCTTCCTATGAACCTACGATGGTCAAACGTGCACAAAAGATATACGACAATAGGAAGGCAATAGAAATCCTGGGTATGAAGTTCCGCACAATGGAGGAGACTGCAAGGGATACTGTGGAGGACTTCAAAGCAAGAGGATGGCTGTAAATTCAATTTGAGGGAGAGCCGAGCGCATCATCGTATCATCATATGTATTCCGAATTGTTTGCAACCACTGGCATACTGACTTTGTTGTTAACATCGTTATGTACTACACTCAGGTCAGGCTGGCAAGGCCGTGCATGACTAGAAGCTTCCGCACCACTGCACTGCCGGCGCCCTCTTCTTCATCTGCAAGCTTCTGCGATAGCAGACTCAATTCACAATTGTTACCCAGGAGTACCAAAGAGGGAGGTCAAGAGTCAAATGATATATTGACTGAGGCTCTACATACATCCAGGCAGATACCGTCCGATTCGGGCGTTGCTGCCGCCAATGATAGTCCGCATAACCGGTTGTGCTCTCTCCATTATAGTAATCTGTTCTTCGACATGCGCATAGCTCAGATGTCACTCAAGAGAGGCGGCATGCATGCCAAGCCATGTCAATTAAATCCTGCCAATAGTTGATGATGAACGTACTGCTGCTGATTCCTCTTCCTTATGCTCGTAGTGCTCAGATACCTTAGAACGCGGTGTGCAGCCTCGGGATCCGGAGTCCGGTCTGGTAAGCTCAAGACGGCTGCGAGACGGCAACTACGCCATCCCTCAACATCACCAGCTACAAATTGTAAGGCCCTGCTCATCAGCTCATATACCCGACGTGAACATGGATGAGATACGGATGAATTGTTACACTTTGCGAGATACACTGCTGTCTTTTCGTTCCTGGACCATTCGCCTGAAGGCGCGTCAATCGCCCTCGCCCAATCAAAATGCTTCGCTCTATCGTGGCGTAGGACCACGAACCGTTCATTCCTTCCGCCACTTCTGATAGTAGTGGATGAGGCCTGTGGTCTGGAGGACATATGTGTCTCAGCATGGGCTTGTTTCGTGATGGGTGCACAAAACCGCAATAGCGCATGCACTCACCGAGCTATCGTGACCGGTGACATCCTCAGGCTTATCGAGCTGCTTGAGAATGTTCTTCGCAAGCACTTTGCCAAGCTCAACACCCATTTGATCTGGTGGCCGACGGTGAGTTGCCGTTGTTCGACCATCAAGGCGAGCGACGTACCGAACGAATTGATGCCCCAAATGACACCCTGCGTGAAGATCTTGTGCTCGTATAGCGCGATCAGGGCACCAAGGGTGGCGGGGGTAAGGAGAGGGAACATGATGCTGTTGCTCGGACGGTTGCCCTCGAAGATCTTCGACTTTACGAGCGCATCCGAAGCGTTAGGACCGAGTTCCTGCCAGTTCCAGTGAGCGATCGACTCTGTGTGTCAGTGGGCTCGGACAAATTACCGACCTTCCGGACCTCATCCTCAGTCTTGCCAAACGCTAACGCCTCGGGCTGAGCGAAAAAGTTGCTGAGCAGGATGCGGTGATGCTTGGAATTCGCAATCGGGTTGTGCGTAGTCGTCGGCGCCAAGAAGTCAGCGGGAATGAGCTTCGTGCCCTGATGTACGAGCTGGTAGAAAGAGTGCTGGCCGTTTGTCCCTGCGGCACCCCAGATGATAGGCTGAAGGTGCGACGATGAGCAAAGAATCAAGGAGCTGGAATAGAATGTGGGGTACGTACACCTGTCTGATAGTTGACGCGCCGCCCGTCCTTGGTGACGGACTTGCCGTTCGACTCCATGTCTCCCTGCTGGAAGTAGTCCGCAAACTTGTGGAGGTATTGGTCGTACGGGAGCAGGGCATGCGTCTGGGCGCCGTAGAAATCATTGTACCAGATGCCGAGCACAGCCAGGAGCACGGGCAAATTCTGCTCCAGGGGCGCCGTCTTGAAGTGCTTGTCCATGGCGTGCGCTCCGCGCAAGAGCTGCTCGAAGTTGTCGTAACCGATGACAAGCGCGATGGAGAGTCCGATAGCGCTCCAGAGCGAGTAGCGCCCCCCGACCCAGTCCCAAAATTGGAACATATTGCTCTCGCAGATGCCGAATGCAGTAACGGCCTTCGTGTTCGTGCTAAGCGCGACGAAGTGCTTCGCAACGTGGGCCTTGTCCTTGGCCGTCGCGAGGAACCAGTCCCGCGCGCTCTCTGCGTTCGTGATCGTCTCCTGCGTGGTGAAGGTCTTGCTCGCGATGATGAAGACGGTCCGTTCCGGGTCGCACAAGCGGAGCGTCTCCGCAAGATGGGTACCGTCGATGTTTGACACGAAGTACGCCGTCAGGTCGCGCTTCGCATACGGCTTCAGCGCCTCGGTGACCATAACGGGGCCGAGGTCAGAACCGCCGATGCCGATGTTGACGATAGTATTGATGGTCTTGCCCGTGTAGCCCTTCCACTGGCCGCTGCGGACGGCCTCACTGAACTCCTTCATGTGAGCAAGGACCTTGCCGACCTCGTCAACGCCTGCCTCATTGATCTTGAAATCGTCGAAGTTGCGAAGCGCGACGTGCAGGACGGCGCGGTCCTCAGACGTATTGATGTGCTCGCCATCGAACATCTTGTCGCGCCACGTGTCAACTTGAGCCTCACGCACGAGGTCGAGGAGCGTCGCGAGGATGGGCTCCGTGATCAAGTTCTTGGAGAAATCGAGCAGGATGCGCACGGACGGATCGCTCGAGACGAATTCCCGGCTGAACTTGGAGAAACGCTGCGGATCCTGCGCGAAGAGGTCCTTGAGGACGAGCTTGTCATGCTGGCTGTCATATATGTCCTGGAGCTTCTTCCAGGCCGCATACTCTGAAAGAACGCATCAGTCGTTACTTCGATCCCGCGCGGATCATCAACGGAAGGGGCAGGCAGAACTCCGTAACCACTGGGGTCGAGAGCGAGAGTTGTCTCCGTCTCGTGGTGGATATATGCACTTGTGCCCGTATGCTCGATGTCTGTTGCGGAGTAGGCAGTGCTAGGGCCCACGACGTTGAGCGCAAGGAGGCTTGACAATCCGCCTGCCCCTCATCCGAGTCTGCCCAGCATTCTGCCCTCCAGAGCATCGTTCATGCGACGAATAACGTACCGGTAGCAAGCTTCCCGCTCATGATTGTTGCTCTTGACTGAATATTTACAATTGGTTTTGAAGCAGCGAAGAGGTAAAAGGGCCAAGGAGAGAGCTGGGGAGTCTGGCTCTTATAGCATCGAGTCCGGTGGCGTCACCGTCGAGCTTTGATACTATCGCGATCGGGTCTCCCCTGGTCCCCCGGGCCGTCTGCCCGTTGCGCGTTCTCAGTGCATTCCCGCTGGCTGACCCAAATTTTCTATTCCATCCATGACGCCTCTCGCATCGGCAATACATTCTCAGGCAGAGCTCCTAAGTCAGCGACTTTGATTGGACCTTCAATCATTCAGTATGGGGATGGTTGTGCCTGGTGAGATCAATGTGTGCTTGGCTGCCCCATGCACTCAACAGCAACAGACGCGATTGAGACACACAACAATCTCCTCCGGACCGTGCCCTCTCCTGGTCACCTTGGGGTGTATAGAAGAGAGGGTCAACATTGTCACGGACATGCCCGAGTCCGTGAACTTGTGGGCTAGGATGGGCGATGCGTACATGTTACTAGTACTCCTGGACGCCAGCTCATTATCCCCATCGGCAACTATGGGATACCTCCCACGCTATTCCTGTGATTCGACGTCCAAATTGCCTCTCCCACTTAGACGGATGGGATCGCTGTTTTGAACGAGGGGTGCGTAGATAGGCGGACCTGCATTCTGCTTGATCGAATACCGCAAATCCAAGTCCCACACCCCGGAGGATTTCCGGCGCGGCCTGACGAGCTCACTGCTCTGTAGGTTCTTGGACCTTGCAATGCGACGGCCCTGCACGAAGCGATGGCTCCCGGAGCATCAGTCTGTAGGAATCAAGGGACCGAACGCACCCGTCAATCATCGCTCAGTGACGGGCCGCAGGAGAACGCGAACACAGGTAGGCTCACCGTGAAGGCCACGCTTCCGCCAACTCTGATGGTCTGACAGTCATTCGCGGGATGCGCACTTCTCCGTTGTAGTAGTAGTAGCACACTCTGTCATCCGCTATCCCAAGAGCGACCACTCAGCGATTATCCATTCGCTCTGAAAGTCGCAAACGCACCATCACAGTAGCCGTCAATGACGACTACAAGGGCGTTCGGGAAAATCGCCTGCAGCTGTCTCTGGAGCATGTTGCAAGTGGCAGGGGTAGCTTCGGCATGCAGATAGCACACAAAGGAAGCGAGTGGTGGAAGGTCGGGGATGGTCCTACCAGAAGCGGCACTTTCGTCTGAGCCGTAGATCTGAGCGGGGTCTAGCCAGTAGAAGTCCGCGATGACCATAACTCTCTGCAATGCAGGAGTGCCTGCATGCCGGAGGAAAGTGAAGAGAGACTTAGTCGCTTTCGCGGGGCCGTCGCGTCCATACCAGCACATATCAATCTGGATCAACTCGAGACTCCGCAATAGCATGCAGTAATTTCCGATAGTTGGGTTGGCGTCTCATGGAACGTCAGTTAGAAGAGACACATTGTAGTTGCAAGCGTTTCAGCTCACCGATGAATGCCTGCAACGAAGTCAACATTTCATAATCCATGATGAGGTGCTGGACAGATAGCCTCCCTCCAAATATCAAGTCCAGCAGCTGTATGACAGCTGCACTCAGTAGGAGGTGAACGGCATCGACGACGACCTACTCCAGGAGTCCGTTCGTAGGGTCTTACGCCTAACGACACCAAAGTGAGAACGAGTTGAGAGATAGGTGGCGCGACCACAGTCCCTCCGTAGCAACGGTCCCCTGGTAGCCAGCGAGGCGAAGAGTTCGTCCTGAATCGCACATCCTCCAGAGCCACTATCTCCAGACAAGGGAAAGCAAAGAGGATCTTTTCCAGGTCTGGATAGCTCTCGAACAGCACTCGGCACAAGGAGAGCTTCACGACGGAACGAAACGTCCTGAGTGACGCGAGAAAGGCCCGGTGGACAATGATTCCCCGGGTTTCTTCACCGCGATAGAAGTCGCCGTCTGGGTTCAAGCGCAGATGTTCTAATCGAGGGAATCTGTGCGCCATGATAATTGGGAAGAGCATGCATCTAACAGAATCCGGCCGAGTGAACGGTGAGGCATTCACCGCCGCCTGAGAAGACCTGGTGGTGTTTGTGACATTCCTCCTGGTAATGGTGAGCTCGGTAACCAAAGTTCGAAGTGCGGGATGTGCATCCAATGTCTGCAGGAGCGGACGCATGATGACATCGTCCTGGGAGAAGGTGAGCTGTCTGTACAGACAAGCGTTGCTCTTGGGAACCCAGGCTCGACACGTGAGTGCGCAGCTCCATAGCGTTTTCAAGGCGCGAGAGCGATACAAAGGCGAACGGTCGATGGGATCTAGCGCTTCCTGTCCTATGTCTTCGATTATCTGTTCGTAGATTTCAATCGGAAATACGGAGCTAGACGAGTGCATCGTAGCTCAGCACTCCCAGAGGTGGGTCCGTCGAGGTCCTGGCAGCTTATATGACCGGGCACAATGAGGACTAGCGAACCTTTAAGGACAACGATGAGAACTCGCAGTACGGCATGGGTGTGAAGAGAACAAAAGCGTCAACCCTTTTGGTACTATGATGAGTTTATATACAAGGGCTCTCCGCGTTGACATGCCGTACACGCGTGTCACGGAAGAACTCTGGCAGCGTGATTATGATCATGTATAACAGATTCATGACATGCCGAAGGATCGCTTTCGGTTAAAACACTTGGCACTGTTCAGTTGACTGAATTTATGGAGCGGTATGGGCTACAGTATGTTGATCCTCTGGATATCGTCGCTATACCCGTAGACGTAGCATGTTCCGCTCACCATTGAGGAGATTTTCTGTAGAGTAAGATGGGTATGAGTAATGGTGCTGCAATTACGTGCAATAGCGACATATGACCTCCATTTGGGGCCAAGGCACATAACCTTTGCACAGGCCTAGGTGAGCGTTCGTGGAATTCTGGAGCGTGCTGGAAATGCATAGCTGTGCGTGCCATCTCAGCTGACATGGATAGCGCGAAGAACGACTGAGGAACAGTTGGAAATCCTGTCCAGGCCTGTCGGTGTAATAGGTCCGGCCCATTGCGGAGAGAGTCGGAGCCTAAAGCGAAGATCGGTACGAGAGAGAGAATCAACAGATTGTCTACTCCATCGGCTCACGCTGATTGAAGCACGTCCGTGGAGGGACAGATGAAGGCAGAGGCTGAGAGAAGAGGACAGGAAACGGGGAGACTCGGGCTCGAGCCCGCCTGGAACGCCGGATGAGGAGGCGCATGCGCAGGACCCCTGCCCGATTGGGATCTGGCGGGTACGAAACGCGTACTTCGCCTTCTCCAGCTCCTCCTATAAAGTACTACTCCTCCTCCTACCACCGCGTCTCTCCCCGATTTCCTCTGCTTCGTGGCTCATTGCCTTGCGGCGTCCGTCGCTCGCTCTTCACCTGTAGCTCGAGCATCGTTGCTCTCGCCCAGCGGGGGTCGTCGTCATCGCTTACATCTCCTTGCGTAGATTGCCGAAAGCGGGGGTCGCGGTCACACGAACACATATACTCCACACCGCGCACTAAATTGCACCTCCTCCTTCTCATCTTCGTACGACGTGCGGCACATCTCAGCGACCTCCTCGTCCTCCTCCCATCTGACCTCTTCCGCTCTTGCAGCTCACCGCATCGCGCAATCGACCAGACGAGTCCCTCCCAGGCGAGCCCCTTCGCGCTGACGGAACGTCCTTCTCTCTCCTTTCCGTGATCGAACGCTACGCGAATCCTCCCACGTTTCCGACTAAACGCTCCGCCCATATATACCACCGCATCCCGCCCTCCATCCCCCCGATATCTTCCCCCCGTCTTCATCCAGCATGCCGGACCAACGACCATCAACATCGTCCTCCGCACCGCATCTCGCGCCAGACCCTCAGCCTTCAGCGCAACTGCCTCGCCCAGCATCGATGGAGCAAGCTTTACACACGCGTATGGATGCGTTTTCGCCCCTTTGCCCATCCGCGCGCACGTCCTATACCCGAGTAGACTTCACCGGCGGAACTGGAGCGAACACCCCTAGGCGGGACCCTGCGGAAGGCATGGATGATGCAGATGCCGAGGATCATGAGGATGGCGACAACGCAGATGCAGCGGGGGCGCAAGAGGAGACCATCCCCCAGACGCCGCAGGTATCCCTGACGTTCTTGCTCATCTCGGGCCGTCGGAGGACAATGTCTTTTGACCCGGAGACGACGATCGGGCGGGTGAAGGAGCTCGTATGGAACGCATGGCCTAATGGTGAGTCCTACGCCGGCAGCTCGGGAGCGCTTCGGAGCTTTTACTCTCGCCGTGGAAGCTCCACGAACATTGCTCTGGAGCAATTCACGAACCATGTGCCTGACACATATCGCGCATGTAGATTGGCAAGATGAGCGGCCGCCAGCGCCGTCGTACCTTAGAATCTTGTACCTTGGCAAAATACTCCAGGACGAGGATTCTCTTGACAGTACGTCCTTGTGCCATTATTGGAATCGTTTTCCAGTTGGCTGACGCTGCATTCCGTAGAACTCTCATTCCCGACACATTTACCGTCTTCTGCTCCGTCAGCAACCATCGTCCATCTTTCCGTCCGGCCGTATGCGCCTCCTTCGGAGGACGTGCCTAAGAAGAAACGGCGGAATACCGGAGGGCAGCTCCGAACCATAGGAGAAGGCACAGAGGACGAGAATGCTGGATGCTGCAGCTCGTGCATCATCTGCTGAGCGCCTCTGTGGATGGTTCGTCCGCACCCTGTCCATCGATCCTCCGACTTCACGTTCACCCGGCTGGCATAGCAGCTATCGACAGCGCCGATTCATGTCCGCATCTTGCTGCTTCTGGCGCCTCGTTCTCAGTTGTGCCCATCTACTCGATCTTCTCCGACCCTTTCCACCGCCTCCGGAAGGTGCACAAGCACATTGTGATGTGGAAGCTGGAACAACCCATTTCATCCTGCACTATCCACATTTCTGTACGGCAACCTTTAGCGTACCATATACCCGCTTGACACGCGGTGCAGACCGCATGGGCCTTAATTTTCTCTCTCGGACTACCGGAATGGATTTGCCTTCTCCCCCTCATATCAAGCATGCTGCCTATCCCTCGTACTCCACCATCCCAGACACGACTTTGTACTCCTCATACTCCCAACACAGCTCACCTAGGCGGTGAAGGAGACCCTATCGGCCATCGGAAGGAACACGGAGGTCCGCCTCTTCCCCTTGACCTTCGAGTTTGCCGCTGGGACGCGTGCGAGACACGTCCGCGCACCTCCCTTCCTCTCTCTATCTCCTCTCCCCCTCTCCGCCATTGACTCTTGCCTGACCGGCCGATCTGCTCGCCCGTGCTCACCCCCTTCAACCGACTCCCCTCTTCCTGCCTCACACTCCCTCCGGCGCCCCTATCTCGCAAATATGGTCCTGCAACAGCGTTGCTCAAACATGGAACGTGCTCGGACACCCCTGTCCCGCTCCTACTCCTTATCAAGGTGCACCATGCTGTGTACCAGGAATGCTCGATTGAGCTCGTCCGGGGAGGGCCTATCGAGGGGCTGGGCAGCCTCCTGCTGAAGTTATGGATGTCCATTTGTATAGTAACTAGCCCCATGCATCGTCCTCGTCGTCCGTCTGCTCTTTATGATGCGTAAGCATGAGCGTGAGGCACACTGAAGTTTGCGTATGCCACTCGTCCACGGCCAAACTCGATCTCGGTCGATGCTTACTGTTGACTTGCCGCCATCTAGGACAGTGCAAACGGCTACAGCTGAACATCTTACTGCAATCCTCTCAAAGCTGCTTCAGAACATCGGAACAGCGCATATATGCTGTATCCACGGCTAGGGCATGTAAGGCTTAAAGGTATTCGAAGAGGGCGTGGGGAGATTTGGTCGTGATTATGGCCGGGAAACGTCAGAAAAAGGCACATACAGGCGCTACCAGGGCTCGAACCTGGGTTTTGGGAACACTGGATCAGAATCCCAAGTGATAACCACTACACTATAGCGCCGTTAACCTTGATATTTTCCCATACGTTGTCGAGTAAGTACGGATGAATGGACCCGAGTCCGCAACTATCACTACGTTTACAGTATATACGATTATGTTACATTCGCGTCAGCGACTGGTCTCGTTCCCAGACGTTTCGGTGAACCGCGATGGGTAGGTCGCGGGTAACACCGAGCGTCTGGGAACGAGACCATCAGCGACTGTGATTTGCTCAACTTACACCTGATATGACGCGCACTCTAAGCATCGACGCGGCAGCGCCCATCCTCGGCTGCGGCCTCGAGATCGCTCACTTTCTTCTCAGAGATGTCCTCCGAACGCATACTGGTGTTTACTGTTGTTACGAAATCTGCAGCGCCGCCGTAGCTGATCGTCGTCGTGAACAGCATGCCGGATTCTCTTGTCCAAGCTCTTCGGGAGAGGACACGGAGCGTGATGAGCAAGGGTGAGATACACTGAACAAGCACGTCAATACTTGTTCACCTTAAGTCAGACTTGGAATAAAGAGGATGACGCACCGTGAACATGGCATAAAACGAAAACGCCATGGAGATGTTGCTGCCCATGGCGTACGTGATGAGGTACGCAGCGCTGAAGATGGTGAACGGCAGTGCGGACTCGACCATCACTGCCACCACCCCGGTGTACACCCGGAAGTCATGCGGGTACCCTAGGCGGCGCCCAATATAGACGATGCGCCCGACAATGAGCGAGGTGACAAGGAGGTTGAACGCAAACGTCGACGCGGTGTAGGCGTTGACAAAGACCGTCGAGGGGCCCGAAAAGTAGTTGCCATTCGGCCGGCCGGTCTCATACAATAGACCAATCGCGAAAGCTGAGGACAAACATGGGCTCGGGAACGGTCCGAGCGCGGCGCTGACCACGTACCTAGAGATGCAACCCATAGGAGGCCCGGCAGAATGACTATGCGGCGGCTGTTCCAGATCACGGAACATCTATACGTCTGGTGGTTCTTAGTGAGCGGCACGACACTGGATCGGTAATATCATACCAGCAGTGCATCGTTCAACAGGTTGCACAATATGCAGGCGGCTGTGCCCCAGATTTGGTACCATACCGAACCGTGGTCGTCCCAGTAAGCATCAGCGCCCCCGGGATAGTCGGCGTGCGTGATCCACATCATCTCGCCAAAATATGCTTGGGTCGTCCAGAATATCGTATTCAAGATAACGAGGATGGTGCTGAAAGCCGTCATGAACGTATCGACGAACGTTCGCTCCGGGCTCTTGAACATGAATCGGAGAACCCGGAAGTATAAGACGAGGACGACACCTATATCAAGATCAATAAGAGATTGCATGTCCCATCTCAGAGGTCATGGCAAGAACATACCGTAGAGGATGGCATTGATATTGTTTACGACATAGTACGAATGCTGGAAGAGGGATCCTGCCATGAGTGGGAGTGATGGGACTAGAAGGCGTACTGTACTAGCACACGTCGAAGGCAAGCGGTCCATGAGAGAGACATCCTCGAGATATATCGAGGATCAGACCTCTCGTAAGTGTTCGGCTTCTTGAGAATCCCGCCGCGCACTGAACTTCCGGTCTTCGTCTTGACATGCCGTCACGGCTCACCACTCATACCGCGAGGAGCGGTCATAAGGCGGTGTTTCCCGTTCAATCCACAAGTTATGTTCTCCTGTGCTGCTTAACAGCGCGCGCCCCATGTGCCTGCTGAATCTCAGTGCCAGCATTTGTACATAAGGTTGCGGCATGATGGACCATCGCTCGGCAGAGGGTGTAGAAGCATCCGGTGGTGCGTGTTCACCGGAATAGAGCGGCGGCTTCATGTCTGTAGAAGGCATGTTGGACGGACCGCAATGCAAAAGGACTCAGGGTACCCGGACACTCATGATGCGTGCTTCCCCGCAATGTCAACCTAGGCGCGTGCACAATACATTAGCTCACCAACGTGCAGAAATAGTAGCAGACGTGCACGCCATACGCTGCAGTAGCCTGTATCGAAGGATGGCGTGGATTGGCCAGAGCACAGTGTCCACTCTGTAACCGTGCTGTGATCATCTCAAGCGGATAGCACCATCAGTTGAAGCTAATGGGCTCATTTATCGGAACAGCTTATCTGCAAGCGCCTTTGCCGCAGCTGACTTCGGTTCGCGGATGCGCAGACAGACCTAACTTCTAGCATACACCTGATACTCAATCAGTCTATTAAAACACGGTAACCTACACACCTTACGGCACGTATTTGTGAGCGGTAGAGAACTGTTCCATTGGTGGCTCGCCGACTAGTTTATTTCGCGCTGATCTGCAGCCCTAGCTCATCCTTATCTTTGTGGACCCAATACGGCACCTTTGGGTAGCCGACGAAGTGTATAGTGATCAAGAGAACATACACATGATCTTTCGGCCACTTGGACATCATGAATACGCGTGAAGCTGTCGACGTGTGGGTGCGAGACCAGGCTAGATGCAATCCCGGCGCCCCGATGGGCGAGGTCCAGGTGTCATGCAACGGTCGGCGCGCACCATGAGATGGGATACAACAGCACAGGAATGCGACGGCGACGTCGCTCCGAATGCAATATGCGATGCCTAGCATACGCCGTGCTCCGCATCATGAACGGTAGCGTCGACTCCACGAGAATCCCTGCTACGCCTTTATGACTCTCCTACCTTTGTCACCAAAGCTGTATCAGTTCAATCTAGTGTATAAAATGCCGCCACGTTCGAGGACTTTGAAGTAGCAGAAAGATCTCAGTAACCTCGATCCCCCGAATGCTGCTCCAGCATTCGGGGTCCGTGAAACCCATGAAGCCGTGGTCACGCCGATATTCGCAGAGCACAGAGCGACTGAGGGCCCAAGCAAAGCGGAAGTAGCACCCCTTCCACTTGGCGTTCCGTCACTTAGTCAGTGATCACGGCCTTCCTGATGGAGAGGGCAGTCCTATAAATCCGAAGAAACATGCGCAGCAAATTGTGACCTCTCGATAGGCAAGTGCGCACCGACGCGGTTGCCATACAATGCTTGAATGAAGCAACAAGACCTGTCACCATAGAAAAGCAGCGACGAACAGACTTGCTCGTTTCGAGTTCAGACTGGTCTGATATGCAGCAGAAACTCAGAATACAACACCATGATGATAGATGAACATAGCACAGGCGATGCAGGATCACCAAAGTCCAACTTTACCGCTGCTCCCTCGGTTCTGAGTGCGAGCTGGTGAGTTACTCAGCTTGAGTGAAGAAAAAGGACAACTTACGTGACCATTGGATGTTGAGGATCAGATTGTCATATCCACGACCATGCATCTTCTCCATCGCCTTCTGCGCCGCGGCCTTGTCCTCAAAGCTGACGAATGCGAAACCCTTGCCCGCACCAGTCTCGCGGTCGCGTCCGACATACACGCGCGCCACGCGTCCGAATACACCAAAGAGGTCGCGCAGGTCGTTCTCCTGCGTGTCTTCTGATATGTTCGTGACGCGGAGAGTAGGAAGGTCGTCTCGAGAGCCACCTGGCCGGCCCATTGCTTCACCAGGTCCACGACCGCCAGCACGCATGGAAGGAGGGACATACTTGCCGCCGGTGCTCGCAGCTGGAGCAGCCACAGCAGGCTCGGCGGGGGTTCCGGTATCGTCGAACCCGAGAGGGGGCGTATCTACGTGGAATTAATGAGGAGATGGCCGTGGAGATGTTGAGGTACATACCAGCACCGTCAATTCCAGCCAAAGAGTCTTTATAGGGACATTTTGCAGTGAAGTGATCACCCTTGCACAATCTGCAGACGACCTTTCCAGCACCGGCCTTCGCGAGGTTGGCCTTGACGGTCTGCTCCGCACTTTGCTCAGGCTCAGAAGACTACAAGGCGTGTAGAAAAATTGTGAATTTCACTTCAAGGACAGAAGAAAAGCTTACACACCTTATTGCCTGGGCTAAGTTTGAGGTAGACGTTCTCTCCTACAGTTGTCGTCGCCCGATCAGGACCAGGCTTGTTGCCCTTCTCCTTCCCAAACTTCGACCATGTTTTGCGTTCCGCCACGCTGTGGTCGACGACCGCTTTCTGCAGCACCCGCTTGATCTTCTTGGTGATCTAGAGGCACAAGCCTGGAGTAAGCCCTCACGGTCAGTGCGTCCAGAACTGTGCGCGACTTGCCTTGACTTTCTTACCCTCATCGTTGATGGTATACTCTACGACCGTACGAATTCCATTCTCATCGACGTAGTCCTCGACCTTTGGCGTCTCTGTACCGCCGACGCCAGTGAGCAGGACAGCGGAGTCAACTGTGGCTTGAACAGACTCACCGAGCTCATCAACATCGTCCGCCCAGGACGTCTTTTGTGCGCTGTGAGGGAGAATCGTTTGGATCAATTGTAGCATGCTCAAGAAGTCGTGAACGTACTTTGCGGCAGCCATCGTAGAGGTATGGAGGGAGTGGCTTGCTACTGAACCTCTGCTCGCAAAGCAAAACCCAATAGGTCACGCCGAGGTGACATATGGCGTAACACAGTGTCACGGACGCAAGCGCTGCCACAGTACTCACCGTACAAGTTCGCGTCACCTTTTGTACGACCACTGTGCTGAGCAACGTCTCTTCCGACGCTCTGCCTCTGGTGGGGGTGCCCATGTCTACCGGCCTCTCTTGTTCTTGTGGATCCAACCTGACACGTGGCTAATACGCTTGAAGAGAAACTCACTCTGGCGACTCTCCCTTGAGCGTTGGCATCCTTCAACACCGCTTGACTATGGCATATCGGAAGAACGCAGCTGAACAGTGAGCAGAAGGTCATCATCACGATCTTTCGTTATTGTAGCTCTGATTGTAAAGCCAGAAAGCAGCTGTCCATAGGCAACGGCAAACCAGATGATAGAGACCGAGCCCCGCTTGCGTCGTCGTCGGAGCTCCTCAGCTCTCTGGAGGACCATCCAGACGTTATCTCCTGGATAAACGACATCTTAGGAGTCTCAGATGAGCCCAGCGATACGGAGCGGTCTACGGCCCTCACCGAACTAGACCGACGCGTCTCACATTTAGTCGGCACTCTCGAGATCGCTTCCGAAGATACTTCCACTCAGGTCGACAGGCTGATTGAAGACATCTCTCGCAGTGCTTCTCGTTTGACGTATGACCTCCACTTCATGCGGGACAGCGCCCTATCCTTGCAGAGCGTCCTTCATCGTGTTGAGGACAAATCAAAGTCGTCCTTGAGGGCGGAAACCGACGCTGCCTTGGAGAGGCTACACTACTTAGACCTCGTTAAACGGAATATGGAGGCCACCCGTGAGGTGCTTCGAGAAGCTGAGAGCTGGAGCACTCTCGAGAGCGACGTCACCTCTCTCTTGAGTGAGAAGAGTTACGAGAAAGCGGCTGAGCGGCTGTCGGAGGCATCGAAGAGCATGGCCGTCTTCGAGAACACGCCGGAGTACGAGAGCAGACGGACTCTGATGGTCAGCCTTCAAAACCAGCTGGAGGCATCTCTTAGCTCTGCTTTAGTCGCCGCCGTCAACTCTCAAGATGTGGCCGTGTGCAGGAATTACTTCTCCATTTTCCGCAACATTCAGAGGGAGTCAGAATTTCGGAACTACTACTATGGCTCCCGTCGCGGTTCGCTGGTCGAGCAATGGCAGAACGCTCGCCTCCGCGATTGCGATACAAGCTCAGCTGTAGAGCAGTCGTCGCTGACATTGACCTCTTTCCTGCCGACATTCTACCAATCATTCATCGCTATTCTGCAGACCGAGCGAACCTCCATTCCCGCCATCTTTCCTGACCCGCGTCCGACCCTCTCAGCTCTCATCACTTCCACGCTCTCCGCCCTCCAACCATCCTTCTCTCAGCGACTGGAAGCAATGGCTACCCATTACGGCTCGACGGCCCTGGTTCAGCTCATCGCGGCCTATCGAGCAACCGAGGACTTCGCGAACGCGACCGACAAGATCATGGAAAAGGTCAGCTATGCCGCTCCGATGGCCTCTGGAGACCAACCATCGTCAGGACATCTCCGACGTCGTTCGTCCGCTCGCATGTCCATGTCAATGTCTCGCCGCACAGGCTCCCATCGCGCCTCTATCAGCGGCGCCGGCGCTTTGGTGCCCCCTACATTGGACTGGGACCAAGAGCTATTTGAGCCTTTCATTGACTTCCAAGTAGACTACGCCGCGTTAGAGACGCGTTATCTCGAGGATGCGCTCAGGGCGGCGCTGTCTGGCGACTCCCGTGGCCGTGTTGATCATGCCCGCCTCCTGCGAGAGCGTGCCGTCGATATCTTCGGTGTTGCTGAGGACGCCATCACGCGCTGCATGGCGTTCACGCATGGTTACGGCGCGCTAGGGCTTGTCAAAGCTTTAGATCGGCTGTTCTCCGACTTCGCGGATGTATCGAAGGTGGAAATCCTTTCTCGCCGCTCAGGACTGGGCGGCGAGTCCTTGACAACGTCTGCCTCGGGAGAGGACCTCTCGGATCTCGACTACACCGGAGAGGACTGGGCGGACATACAAGCGCTACTCCACTTCCTCGAGGCGGTCCGGATTCTCTTAGAACGGACCGTCATGTTCGAGGGCAAACTACGATCGACCCTGGTACAGGTTTCGACGACATTCCGTCAAGCGCGGAATGAGCCTGCTAGTATATATCTCTCAGGCGCAAGCAGGGGTAAACTGCAACTGCTCATGCAGTCTACCTTAAACTCCACGGAGCTACAGGAACTGCTGAACAAGGTCGACCCGGAGCCATCAAGTCAGCCTCCTTCTAGAGGTGACGCTTTCCTAGCGCCTACACCTCCAACACCTGATGCTCGCCGCTCCCCTCGCGCGTTCGCCGTACCTCATCCGTCTCTCGCATTTGCCCCGCCCTTGCTCGTTGGAGCGCGTAATGCCATATCCGAACTGGCCAAAACCTGCCAGCAAGCACTCCAAGATACTATCCTCTCGCCCCTACACAAGTACCTCTCGTCCTATGCGACGTCATCCCTCTGGTCTGCTCCGGGCGATCCGAAAGCCAAGCGGGCTCTAACCGGTGGCAATGCTCTTAGCGAGGTACAGGTGCCGACGTTTTCGTTATCTCCCAGTAGTACCATGCAGCATGTGGCCGAAGGCCTTCTGAATCTCCCCCGGCTATTCGAGGTGTATGCGGACGACGATGCCCTGGCATTCTCTCTTGAGACACTCCCCTTCGTGAGCGCGGAGCTGCTCCGCAGCTTCGCAGAACCTACTCCCCCAGCGGACGCCACACTCTCTTCGTCAGGCCTCTCGCATTCCCGTCGTTCGCCCTCGCTGTCTCTCAAAGGATCTCCAGCACCTGTAGGGATGAGCCCGGGACCTGTACAGACGCTCACCCCCGAAGCCGTCTCAGCTGCGTGGCTCTCTTCGCTCGGCCTCTCCCTCGTCTCGCGGCTGACTTCAGAAGTGCTTCCGCGTATACCCAAGCTGACTCCCGCTGGTGCTGCCCAACTCTCCTCCGACCTAAGCTACCTGTCGAACATCGTCATGGCACTCAACGTCGAGTCACCCGATCTGGAGAAGTGGCGGGAGTGGGTGGACATGGATGATGCAGCTGGTAGGCAGAAGTTGAAGGAGGCGAGGGAGAGCTTGGCCTCCGGCGAGAAAGAGGACCCGATCGTGGCTACGGTGTCGAAGTTGAGGGGTTGGCTCTGACGGTTCACTGCTGACACGTTGTGGTAAGCACGTATATGTTCGACATGTATTGGGAGTCATGATACTGCCTGTAATCACTCAGCTGTCGTACATGTAGCGACATCCCTTCAGCTCGTCTATTTGGGTCGGGATGCTTTCCCCACTCAAAATAAGGCTGCAGGATCGTCGAACCTCGGCCCTCTTATGACGGTTCGCCTTAATCCGATACCAATGTTGGGTTTTCTGATGACATCTTACTGGGAGCTTCTGCAATTTCACGGGCTCCTTGTACGCAGCTCTGACATACAAGCTCTTCTGTGTCTAGTGATCGCTTTGAGCACGTTTTGTGCACTTGTCACTGTAATCTTGTAGGCCATAGTTGTGGCTTCAGTTCCCCACCTTGCCCCAATGTTCGTGAGTTCCGTGTCATTTCTGTTTATTTCTTGCAGGTCGGCTTATGCGAGAGCGTGGCTTGATATGATTTTTGCATGACTTCATATGCTCATGGAGTCTTGTGAATCAACATTGCTTCTAACCGTGCCCTGCTTTGCCTTTGTTTTTTTTTTTTTTTTTTTGCAGTGTTGCTGAGATGCTTTTGATTCTCCCTTTTGTAGCTTGTTGAGGCAGCTTGGACCGATTGTCCTATATCTGGATCAACGCAGAGGCATTGGTTCTGCAAATGTGTTCCCGAATGTTGAATTCATCGATGCATATTGTCGATGATATATCACAGCTTCTGGCCATACTTGGTTGTCCATCTCAGAGGTTCTGTTCCAATATCCATGGACTCCCTGGCAACCCTTTGCTTCTGTTCAGGTCACTTGATGGTCCACGCCCGCCCGTGATGTCACCTTTCGGATTTGAGGTCTCTACCGCTATGCTCGCCTGTGCACTCGAGACCGAGAGACGTGACTTTGACGGCACAATGCCGTTAGCCAACTGACGGTCGACCTCGTCCTTTGGCGTCCAATGCTCAGCTTCGCCAAGTACTGGTGCCTTGAAGACAACATGTTGCCGGTGCAAAAGCCCGATGACGGTCATCCTATCTCTTAGCCTCAAGTGCTAGGCGCAGTCGTGCATAATCCGGCCAGTATTTGATCACCCGCGAAACTTGAATGTTCAGTGCTAATGTTGAATATCCTCGGAAGATCCATCTTATCCGCAGAACACTGGCGCGCCACTCTTCCACGACCTGAAGCTTGCTCTTGGCATTGTATGTGGCGGCTACACCTCCGCCGTGAACGGCCCCCGGCCAGTAGCCCGTGGGAGTTGCGGTGAATGTGGCATGACGACCTCCAACTTAATATTTCCCGGTGGCGACAGTGTTCGAAGAGCTTGGAAGACGATTGCCATATCTTGAAGATACATATGATCCTCCTTCGTTCTGTCTCTGTGGTCCCGTAAACGTCCCCGGATGCTATGCCCAAGTTGAGACGGTCCAGGTGCGAGGTGGCGAGGTGGCGAGCAGCGTCTCGGGATGTAAGCGCAAGCCGCGACATCATCACCAAATGCAGATGACGCTGTGTATCAGTCCGATATGCGAAGCAGGAGGCAGGTGGTGGACGAAGACAAGAAGCGGCCCGAGGATGAGGGGGAGTGGCCGCCCTTATATATCTGGCTACCACAGTTCGCACTCCGCCGTCAATCCCCGGCGAGCGGCGTCGTGACTGTGACCTTACCTGCTTCTGGCTTATTGTCCTCATCTTCTATTGTCCAAACAACACTAGCCATCTTCCTCGACACTACGGGCAGGAGTGCTTGATCGGGGCTTGGGAGATGTGTGAGATATTGTTTGTACAGTATTTCTGTTTGGGTAGTATCACTGGTCTGCCCGGAGAATAAATAGTTTACCTGTAACGAGTCTGCACGACAGCTCTCATACTCCGTGATAGGAAACCCCGCCTGGAGCCCTCTCCGGTAGGCTGATAGTGGATTGAGATTTTATCTGACCGATGCATTTCTGGCGCCCGAGAGGAAATGTATTGCATGCAAAGCATGCATCGGGATAGTCCCCTGATAGGCATGCTGTTCCTGCCCTATCTGGGCCATGATATTACACAGTGATAGGTTACCTATCAGGCACACAGATATGTCAATATAGAAAATATATAACCCATCACTAACATTTCTGCGCCCTGGATAGGTAACCTACCACTGTGTAATATCATGGCCCAGATAGGGCAGGAACAGCATGCCTATCAGGGGACTATCCCGATGCGTGCTTTGCATGCAATACATTTCCTCTCGGGCGCCAGAAATGCATCGGTCAGATAAAATCTCAATCCACTATCAGCCTACCGGAGAGGGCTCCAGGCGGGGTTTCCTATCACGGAGTATGAGAGCTGTCGTGCAGACTCGTTACAGGTAAACTATTTATTCTCCGGGCAGACCAGTGATACTACCCAAACAGAAATACTGTACAAACAATATCTCACACATCTCCCAAGCCCCGATCAAGCACTCCTGCCCGTAGTGCGAGTTCCTCGCGAAGCTATCCCCCATCCATTCGTGCGCGACTGAGGAGAGACATCTGCACGGATGACGCCACACCTCCCTCCCGTCCATGGACAGCGTCCCGCCGTCCCTGATTACATAGCGCACTCATTGCTCGGTGATCTGTGCGCTATCATGACCAGCTGCAAAGTTAGTTCTGCCACGATCGTCCACGCCACAATCGCGTCGTACGTAGCTTCCGCGCCACAGGCGCGACGCGTCAAGCACGTGATCTGGAGGCAAGCACCTCGCACGAGACGCGTCGCCAGCTGTTAGTCCGAGGTGCTCAACCCATGGCAACAATCTTCATCACTTTCGGCCTATGAGCAAGCATGTAAGTCATTCAGACTGTCTCTATGGCTGCTGCAGTCTCTCTGAAAATTTCATAGTGAGCATTAATGACTGCAAGCAAGATACGGTGACTGCGGCCTCTCCTATTACGGCTTTCTAGCCATGCGTGAGAAGACAGCTTTTCATGTTCCAGCTAATCCTTGCGAGAATGGAAAATAGCTCGACTTTTGCAGGACGCTCTACGCTAGCAAGCACCATTCGAAATGTATGGCGCGCGCTTCCTGCCATTTCAGTACTACGCGTTCACCAACCTGCATTCAACCCTCCTTCGGTTGCGATGGACGCTGGCCTCGTTTACTCGGAAGGGCCCTGTTGGCATCGGGACGTCAGCGAGCAGGAGTTGGGCCGCCATTGAGATATCGCTGGTACCCTTCTTTGGAATCGAAACTGAGCACGAGTACACGTGCCTGCGGAGGAGACCTGTCGCACCAGCCCAACGCCTTTGAGGCTCCTCTGTCAATGCACTCGACGCTTGGCGTGCTCGAGAGCGTCAAATTTATGCACCCTGCCGTCCTACCGAATTGCCCGGACGTCCTCTGGCCCACTCCAGCGCCGCAAGCTCGACTGTTAGGCGAAGTCCACGTACGCGCCACAACCAAGGCCGATCATCCTCCTCCTGGGACAGGAGAGACGAGCGTCAGGTTGACACAAATGCCGATCGGGATGAGGACACCTCTCTGATACCCGCCCATGGTGCATCACCATTCGGGTCCGGGAGCGGGATTCGACCATATCTTCGACTTCTTTGGACTGCTACTCGCCAGCCCGCGAGCTGGGCTGTCGCAGCAGAAGGGTTCATGCAGCACGTCGGTCGCGTCCACCTGATGTGCCTCATGCATTCAGGCTTGAGGTCTGAGGGCGGAGATGGCGGGTTGCCGTATATATCTGCACTGCGGTCCAGGCGTGGAGAAGGCCGAGAAGGCAGCTGTAGCGTTGACGTGCGGACATCGCGTGCTCAAGCTTCTCAGCCTCCACGTTCTTGAAGCTCCACCATAATCGAACACGGCGACGTCTCCCTTGATTTGCTCGATGCAGAAGGTGACGCTCACGTATGAGCGTATGCACGAGAAGGACCCACAGGCTCTCCTGCGGCGCAGCCCGTGTCTAGCGTGCATGTTGTTTGCATGCGTTCTCACCGGTGCATCTTGCTCGCAGACGCCGGGACGCGGAAGCACAAACCCAGAAAAGGAAACCGTCCGAAACTACTATTTCTTATGATTACAGTTTGGCATACGGCCTAGTACACCGCCCGTGACACCTGACGATACACGCATCTAAAACTTGACCTTGCTGATCGTCTCCCAGAAGTGCTTGCCCTGGATCTGGGCGACCTCGAGCTCGAGAGCCGTAGGCTGACGCGAACCGTCGCTCGCGGCGAAGGTGCCGGCACCCCAAGGACTACCTGTACGATTCGCCTTTAGCAACATGAAGACTGGAGCGAATTCCGAGGACGGAGAAAAAGGCGAGTATCCGCCTTGTCAACCGTAGATGCGCAAAAAGACACTCACCACCGTGGATCTCATTGAGGTTAGTGAGCTGAGCAAACGTCTTCGCGTAACCCAGCGGGACGAAGTTGATGCCGTGGTGGACCAAAGTCGACAAGGCGTTCAGAACCGTAGTCTCCTGGCCACCACCGGGGGACGCAGTGGAGACGAAGATGGAGGCGTACTTCCCGTGAAGCGCGCCCTGAGCCCAAAGTTGACCCGTCGCGTCCCAGAAGGCCTTCCACTGGGCGGGGAAGTTACCATAACGCGTTGGGATACCGAAGACGAACCCATCGAAGTTGGCAAGGTCCGCAGGTGCCAAAATGGGGTACGCGGGCTTGGGAGGAGCGTGAAGTTTGTCAAGGATGTCCTGCGGGAGGGTCTCGGCGATCCTGGAGACGGCGGGAAACGTGAACAAGGGATGAGTGTGGGGGAGGTAAGACGTCAGACGCACTGGTAGATGGTAGCCGAACCACCGCCGGCGGTGATACCGGCCTTCACAGACTCAGCCACTATGAACGCATATCATCAGCATACAGTATTAGAAATTACACATGCTGCTGATACGCACGCTTGGCGATGTGGCCGTACATGGAGTAGATGATGATGGCGACTCTTGGGGAAGACATGGCGGCAGCAGGTGCAGGTGCGGTCTCGGTGGTGGGTGCGGGTGCAGGGGTAGAGTTGGAAGCGGGGGCAGT
The DNA here is from genome assembly GCA_025528855.1 of Trametes punicea. Classification (NCBI taxonomy): domain Eukaryota; kingdom Fungi; phylum Basidiomycota; class Agaricomycetes; order Polyporales; family Polyporaceae; genus Trametes; species Trametes punicea. Next base: position 515,132 of record VICQ01000010.1, read on the forward strand.
AGCGGCTGGCTTATTTGTGGGTGTCGTGTCGTCGGCGTGGGTGTTCTTGAGGCGCTTTCCGGGGAAGCACATTCAAGAGACAGTGAGGGGACTGGAGGGGACCGCGGGGCGTCATTTTATACATCGATCGAGCGCCTACGGGAGGGAGGAGGATGTCTAAGATGCGTGAGACGTTCTGCCCTCGATTGGGGAGCAGCACATTCTTCCGCGTTCTTTCCTCCAACTGCCAGAATTCGACCCGTCTGGTCGCGCCATCTGCCCTTATCCCCGCCGCGCTTCTACGCCTTCCCGTTCCTCGTTCCTCCGCGCCTCTGTCCCCGTGCCCTTGAGTGTTCGGTACATGTTCTCTGGCTGGGCATGCCCATAGGCACCGGGCGCGTCTGGCCGAGCGGCGCAGAGGTTGAGATGCGACGCGTTCGCCAGTGCTGTCGTCATAATGGGCTTTCGTGATCTCAGGCGCCCATGAACGCCCCTTTCGCGCACCTTCCATCTTGGGAACGATTCTCTCGTCCGTCTCTGTATTCGATTTCACTCGACTGCCCAGTTTTGATCGTTCTTGATGCCCACTCTTGCAGTACTATGCATTAGATGGCTTGGTCATCGTCGCATGCATAATTCGACACCACTGCTCGTTTCTAGAGCCTCCACCCCGGTATCACTCGAGCTGCTTGCCGACAGCCGCAATTCGATCAGCCAGGAATACACCTCATGCTCCATTACAATAGATCACACACTCGTCTGGGACGACCGTGCTTCGGCGCGCTGTTTGCCTCGCGTTTTCCCTATTGTGGCATGCCTCTTCCCGCGACTCTGAATACGGGATTCTTGATGCACGTAACATCATTATCAAGGCTCGTCGCGAGCTCACGAGCTCGGACCAGCTGTCCGTCTCGTTCTGATATGGCATCTGACAAATTCAACAGCATCATCTTGGTGACCGCAAACTGACTAATCCTTCGGTTTCTGGGGACAGGGGTGGTTTGCGACAGACGCCGCCCTGACCAAGGACGCTGATGGCTAACGTCAGCAAGATTTGTCCGCACGCTGCCTGCACAAACCAATTGTCTGCAGTTCTCTGATCGATCAGGACCGCTTCTCTTCGCCCGACTTAGCGTGCGCCCGTCAGTAATATCACTTGCGGGAATTTCAATGCGCAGCTCTATCTATATGCTCAGATCAACCACCGCCACCGGTCCTTGTCGATTAGTGGTCAGATCGTCACGTTGTGGGATCTCCCGCAGAACCGTGAAGACGGAGGCTCGAATCCTCCCTGGGACAGTGTTTTTCTTCGGGCTCAATCGTCGAGAGTGCTCAGGTTTAGTTGTGCATTCTCGCGACTGTTGTGAACCACCATATTTCTAAAAGCATACTGAACTGCCCCACTGACTACTGATCAATATGTTATCTTGGTCGGTCCTCATTGCGTTCCCGAGAACAGCAGCCTTAGGCCGACTGACGGCGAATATGGTGGTTCCGTATGTGATTTTTGACCAGCTCGGTCGGTCCCTGTCGATTAGTGGTCAGATCGTCACGTTGTGGAAACACAAGTCCGTGAAGACGGAGGCTCGAATCCTCCCTGGGACATTCCTTTTGCCTGTCGCCACCAACACGGCGAGTACGGCTACTAGCTTCCATAGCCCCAGTCGCGCTGATCGAGATGACGCGAGTACGTACGCGTTTCTCCATCGACCCCTAGAAAGGGGACGTAACAGCTAACCGCCTTACAGATGGAACCTGCGCCCTCAGCACGAGAGTTATCACTTTGAACTGAGGGTCAAGGGAATGGTCTGTACGCGAAGGTACGTCCGAACGACAAGTGCGTGTGGTTTGTTATGCTCACGCGAGTCTGCCTGGTTGGTCAGAACGTAATCAATCACGCTCGCTGACAAGCGAGCTATCAGTTGCAAACCGCATGAGGCTTGAAATCCCGGAGAAGTACCTCCAACTTTCTGTCCAACGTGCTGCATCAATTCAATTCCTGCTGAGTTCTTCACAGCTCGACGTATGCATCGCCTTTCTACGTGAAGCAGACGCACTGGTCCACCAAAGGACGTCTTCCTGGAACACCGTCTCTGTCAGCATCGGCGGTCGGATTCAATAAAGCTTTGAATGATTCCCATTGCCCTGTGCTTCAAGCGGACAGAACGCATGGTTCTAGACATCGATGGGCAGGCAAGGGCAAGCACGCCACGAAGAAGGCTGAAGACGTCTTTCCTCTCGCCTCGTTGCGCACCGGTGACTGACTAGGCCCTTCTGGCGCCTTGAGAATCTAGCATCTCGCAGGGTTATTCTGACCATTCCGCATGGCCCGAATGCTTGTTGAATCGTACGGTCATGCGAGCTGCGGAGCGTTACTCTAATCGGAATCCGTATATTACTTATGTCTACGGCCCTAGTGCTGCGAGATTCATAGATGTGCAAACAAACGAGTAGTCAAGCTGCATAATAAGGGCAATGAGGGACGGGCAGTTGCTGCAACTCTGCTCGCCATAATGTCTCCACCTTGATGCCGTGCAGGCACGCCAAAGAAACATATGGCCTCAACCACGAATACGTGAGTAACAAATATTGAATGGTCATATGTAGCACTCTTCGAACGCTTCGTCGGCGTCGTGTCCAAGACTGCTCGTACTCTATTGACTTTGCCTACATCTACCAATGGTACAACGACGCCAAACGCTTCAACAACTATTAGCGGATCAACTACAGAACTGGTTCACAACATAGTTCGCAATGGGTTCATAACGTAGTTCATGGCGATGATTTCGAGAGTGCGACCGCAGCTTCAAGCGCCTGCTCGACGTCCGCAACGAGGTCCTCCGCCTCCTCCACCCCGACGGACAAACGAATAAGGTTATCGCCTATGCCCAGCAGAGCGCGCTCCGCTGGTGGAATACTACCATGCGTCATCTGCGCAGGGTGTTCCGCCAGACTCTCCACGCCACCGAGCGACTCTGCGAGCGTGAAGAGCCTTGTCGCAGTCAAAAAGCGCTCCGCCTCCTCCGCACCGCCACGTATGCGGAACGAGATCATGCCTCCGTACGGGAATCCGCCCGCCTCGTCGCCGTGTTCCTGCACGAACCTGTCCACAAACACACGAGCATGCGGAGAGAGCGAGCGGTACGCCAAATCGTTGCGCGGGTGGCTCGCGAGCCCGGGATAGATGACCTCCTGGACGTGCGGGGAGCGCTGAAGAGCGCGGGCGACCGCGAGCGCGTTCGTGCCATGCGCCTTCATTCGGAGATGGAGCGTTTTTGCGCCGCGCTGGGCGAGCCAGCAGTCATACGCGCTCGGGACGGCGCCGATGGCGTTCTGGAGGAAGCGCAGCTTCTCCGCGAGCGCAGCGCGGTGCGCAGGGAGAACGAGCGCGCCCATGACGACGTCCGAGTGGCCGTTAACGTATTTAGTGAGGGAGTGCATGACGATGTCCGCGCCCTGCAAAAGCGGGGAGGAGTAGAAAGGTGAGAGGAAGGTGTTATCGACGAGGACGAGCGGGTCCGAGGGAGCCGCGCGCGCGAGGGCGACGATGCGGGGGATATCGATTAGGCGAAGCGTAGGATTAGTGGGAGACTCTATCCAAATAAGCTGCGTTTGGGAAGCGGGTCAGATAGTGCGCTCCGGGTTATCGCAACAGTGGGACAAACCTTAGTGTTTGGTCTGAATGCAGCACGGATGGTATCATCGTCGGCGTTCTCTAGATCGAGGAACGTCGTCTCCAAGCCCTGGTTTTCCGACGCAACGCGCGACATATAGCGGAACGTGCCGCCGTAGACATCGTTCACGCTGATGATGTGCGCATCAGGACCAAGTGATTGCAGCACAGTGGCGGTCGTCGCGGATCCAGAGGCGAATGCAAGCGCGTAGGCGCCGCCAGACTCCAGGGCAGCGAGCGTCGTCTCGAACGCATTACGATTTGGGTTGCCAGATCTAGAATATTCAAAGCCCTTTGAGAGACGCATCAAGATTGAAGTTCCGATCATGGTAGTCAATCAAGACGCACCTTGTGCTTTCCAATGCCGTTCTGCTTGTAAGTTGTGCTGAGGGATATCGGTGGCATCACTGCGCCAGTCTCTGCGTTGGCCTCCGAGCCCGCGTGAATCGCGCGCGTCCCGAAACCATCTAGGGATCCCTTCTTTAATGGGTGGACGCCGTTCGCGCCGTTGACGCCGTTGGCATGGCTGGCCGAAGTAGATGCCTCTCCGTTGAGTATAGCGGGCGTCATGGATACCGTGCTAGCGTCTAAGGGGTGGTATACAGTGACGGAGGAGGTAGAGATGGTGGTGGGATGCCTCGAAGAAGGTCTTTTATACAGAGCAATGAACGCGGGCGAGGCAGAGCGCAGGAAACGGTTGCGGCAGCATGACGAGATCGGTGACAAAGTGACGAGAAAACCGCGCACGGCTGACAAATCATCGCGCGCGGCTCTCTTCCGACCGTCCTCTCCAGCCTCCAGCCACCTGCGTCCGATTCGTCTTCGCCCTGTTCAGCGTCGTCGCGCGTCTGGATCTTGTCAGATGCTCCGTGCGATGCTTTACATTCTCCACGCGCGTATTGGCTCGCTCTCATGACTGCAGCGTGTGCTCGTGGACAGAATGCGCAGGCGAAGCATGGTCATCTGGCGGGGTTCACGGAGGCTCCTGCAACAGGGCGACCTGGCGATCTGACATGACCGAAGAGTTATTCACTTGTGGCTGCTCGGCTGGGGACTCTGGTTCTCGTGGACGACTAGTCTCGGACTCACACGCTACATGGAAGCTGTGCGGCGGCATGGTGTTACAGTCTCCGCTTTCTCGGGACTATCTTCCGGCGTACCATCCTGAACAGGTTGGCTTCAATATCGGTCTGGATCCGGATATGCACCATAGAATTTGAGCGCTCGAGCTTGCGGCCATATGTGACCTCTGCATGAAGTCTCCCTCGATTACAACGGCCTTCTCAAAACCATCAGGTAACGTTCTGTCCCCGGTTGCTCGGTATCTTCGGACATTGTACAGCTGCCATCATCATACAACAAGATGTGTTATACATGAATCCTCCAACCTCCCATTGGCCTGCTGAAGGGACGGTAGTCAAGCTTACGACGACTTCTTGCCAGCCTTCTTCGCAGCTGCCCGAGCGCGGGTGATCTGCTTCTTCCAGCCGTAGCACTGGTTGCACGCTAATCGTGTCGCATCATGAGATCAGTCGTGTTGCCCCTCAAGAGTAAGACAGCTGAGATAACGCTGGACGTACAAGACGAGCCATGCTTCTTGCACTGGTAGACGCCGTCCTTGTTCACGCTTGATGGCGGGGCCTCAATGCCCTCTCGGTCGATGGGATCAAACTGGATACGACGTGAGTCCGCAACATGAAGAACCAATCAGGGGACGACGTACCCCGAAGAAGGTGTCGTTCTCTTCCCGTCCGTCATACGAGCAGTCCGAGCACTAGGTCACTCACAATGAGCTGCCACTCCGAAGACGGATCCGTGCTACGGTTGTACTCACCACCTCCTTGAAGTGTTGACAGAAATAGGCGTCGTTGATCTCGATCGGGGCGGGGGCAGCCTCGGCCATGATGCACTTAGGTACAGTACAGAGCTAATGCAGACAAGGACAGAGAACGTCTACGATGCAAGAGGCGGGCGACGCTGGGTGCAGATCGCCGTCTATCGTGTGCCGATACAATGCGATGGATGTGAGAAAGAGAGGGACGGCACCCCTAGGGCAGCTTATATAGGGGACCCCCGGATGCACGCGCGAAGGCGGGGCATTTCCCGAGTTCTGAGATCCTGAATTGGCGGCGGTGGGCGCAGGCCAGCGCAAAGGGGCCAGATGACCGTGTCACCAGGCAGGCCATGTTCCCAAGACCCAGCCTAATCTGGTTCCTAGCAGACCGTTCTGCATCACGTGGCCGTTTCACATACATCCTGTTATACTGTGATGGCCCCAGAGTTTGTGCGCTTCTTCAGGAGATGCGAATATCTCAGGCCCATCACTGGAAACCTGCCTCCAATTCTCGCAGACTAGCGTCCGTAGGTGTCATGTGAAGGATACAGAAAAAATTGTAGCAATAGAACGTATGGAAGAGCCTGAAGGCGCAAGACCCCAGTTGTTGCGCACCCATCGAAAAGTTGTATCATGGCTATCTCCTCTTGCTCAACATCAAGTTATTGCCCTTTGCTCGTGTAGAAACACACCTAGGACACTGCGATGACATTCTGTAGAGGTCTCACAATAAAACAATGCAGTAGAAGTGGAATATGGATTGTCGAAGCCAGTTCACACCGTACCACCTGGCTTCGCAACACCATAACATCCTCAAAGCTGCCGCTTTTTTTGTGCTGACTGTTGCGCCTGGCACATACGACCTCAGCGTAGCTATCCTGCACATCAGTGTGGGCTACGGAAGGTTTCAGCAGGATGTATCAGCCAATGCGCAAACTCTGGGGTCGGTTCGGTGCCTGCGCAAACTCCGGGGCCATAACAGTAGAGGTCGGTCCTGCGCCAGAGTCCGTCTGCTACAGTACTTCACCTGCGACTGGCTTACACTTCTCTGCTTCTCTGCTACCCCTTGGCACGCTTCTGAGCGTGTTGCAACTGACGTACAGTGTGTTGTCGACGACGGCTTCCGTAGTGCCTGCGACCACAGCGTTGAATGCCTGGATCCGTCCTTGGCTACGTCAGCACTTGGCGAGAGAAGGACCCCCAAACTCGAGTGCCCCGCAGTCCTCATGTACTGTCTGTCCAAGAATCGCGTCCTCCACAAGCCCCCATTGCTCCCATGGCCGACGTCTCCCGAACGCCTGGATAGCTACCCTAGCCCGGAAGCTTTCCTGCCCGAAGTCAGGCTCGTGCCCATCTTTGAGCGGCGCCGGCACTCCGACGAAGCTCTCCGGAGGCGCCTTGATCCTGACGTGCAGCTTCCTACACCAGGTCGACACGCTCAGCTCGAACTCGCCCTTTGCGCGGTCGTGTCTGGCATGCATGAACGGCGCGAACCAACCCAGCCCTAGCGCGAAGGGCGGGCGGAAGTCCCAGTCGGGGCAGGCGTGTGAGCGGTAGCCAACGAGGTAAGCCTGCACGCCGGGGAGCGCCGTCCCGCCCGCGAGGCAGAGCGTGTGCTTGCCGTCTGCGGAGAACGCCTGCGCCCAGATCCACCCGCGCGGGAAGGACGAGCCCCAGTTCTTCTCGACGTGCGCACGACCCGTGCCGTGGATGGTCGTTTGGGCGTGCATGAGCGTGCATGCGGCGGCACTCTGCGTCGAGCGGACGTGCCAGTTGAGCGGGAGCAGGCGAGAGAAATGAAGGATGGGGCCCATTGGACCCTGCAGCGGGCGACTGCGCGACCAGGGTACGTGATTTTCGAGCACGAGCCGCAAGCGGAGGGCTCTCTCCGGGACCGATATGTCGTATTCGATGGTCGTTCGGCTGACCTTCATGCTCCCCAAGCCGGGCGCGACAATCGTGAATGCCTGTGGCTGATCCGGCACATAGTCCCCTACAGACACGTCGAAGTGCTCGGGATAGAAAGTATACTTGAATGAGGGGAGGGAGCGTCTGGTCCCTGGGTCTGCCTCCTGCCCGTGATCGTGGGCATGCGCTCTGTCGTACAAGACCATGACAAGATTTCCGCGCTTCTTCGCTCCTTTGACCCAGCAGAAGATGATGACTATCGTCGCCCTGTCTTCAGTCTCCGTCCGAGTATAGTAGCCTTCAAATGTTCGCGACGCATGGGGGGCGAAGTGGTCGCGATGCAGTTGGGATAGCATCAGGTACGACTTCCGTGGCTTCAATACTAGATGGGATCTTGCAGTGGAGTGAGTATATCCATGAAGAGCAAAGATATACCGGAATGCAAACTGTACCTTTTCGTTGTACGCCAGCCCTGGCCTTGGTTGTCCAACGGCAGGACGAGGGGGAGTAATCCCATGCGAAGTTAGAAAGCAGATATGACTACGGCGGCGGCTCGATTAAGAAAGCTAATTTGGCCACATCCATTGAGTCGCCCGAGGAAGGCATGTGCCATGAACACATCCAAGTGGGAGCTGACGCGCGTCTATTAGTATATATGTATATTGTACGAGGACGCCGCCCTCATGTTTCGAATTTGTGGGTCCCAATGTATGTTTGACTTGCAACTTCTATGAGTCCTACGTACTAGACGTTGCGGTTGTGGATCATGCAGGTAGGGCTCTACATAAGATATGATGGAGAGGCCCATCAGCGGAAGTGCGTGATCCAGTGCGGTCCCTTGGCCGCCGTCAAGTGTGCTCCTGAATGCATTCAAGGTTGGGCACCATAATCCATTGCGGCATGCACAGCCCTACACTCGCTACCCGATAGCATTTGTATCGCAAACTCCCCAAACATCATGCGCTCGCTGAATCCATAAGCCGTACCATCCGAATGCCTATCGCAGAGGCAATTCTCCCTACTATAACGACGTCACTACTCCACTATAACAGAGACGGAGCACTCCGCTTTCTCGTGGACTCGATCATCAATTTTGATGCACCCTGAGCTCCCGTGTACCTAAACTAGAGGCTCCGAGAGCTCGCTAGGCTCGACGGCGAGGAGGCAGTTGATGTACTTTCTTAAACGCACCTCACGCGAAGCGGTCCAACCGAAAGGCATCGTCCGTCTGCGCAGAGAATTGGGAAGGCGATGTCAATCACGGGGCCGCTGGGCCATCTGGCGTCAAGCCTCCTCTTCTGACCTCATTCACTCCTCATTCAGCCAAAACCGAAGCTGTCAAGTTCCGAATCGTCCTTCATATAGGATGCTGTACAGGTAGCCCCGCGGACCCGCTCGAACACGAGATGACTGTCGAGCGTGTCCCTCGCTCAGCGACATATCCGACATCTCCGCCGCGGTGTTGCGGAGGTTCAGAAGCACGCGAGCGCAGAGCGTGCTGTGCAGGACACGGAGCGGCCTGCGATGAGAGGCACTCAGCTGGAGTCGTAACGCACGAGCTGCCGGGGATTAAACGTCACGTACATTTGCATAACCGAACTTGCTGCTTTTCACCATGTGTATGAGAAAGGGGGCGAGCCGTCCTAGGATGATAAAACGTACAGAAGCGAGCAGCGTGAAGCACAGGTGGGTAATGGGGGCCGCCAGCAACATCGTGTAGTACAGAGACCCTGTCCGACCCGGATCAACTCTCTCAACGGCAAATGAGGTGTTATACTTCAACATGCCATCGCGATACATGGTCAGTAACAACGGCGATCGGACTCTGCCTTCTCTTGCAAGGATGGTTGAACCTGTCTCCCGCATCTTGCAGACCGTGAGCTGGATGACAACTTCTCGAGACGGTGAGCCAAGATACCTCGGAAAGGCGCGTCAATAGGGCGTAGCAGTCTGGGAGACCAAATTGGACGTGAACAGTATCCAGCCTAGCCGTTCTTCTGCGTCGGGCACACATCCAGGTATCCGCAGGACGGCGCTGTCTGGATCTGCATCACGCTGTGTTTAGTTGGTGTCCTAGGGTAGGAGGGGCACGATGTTCCACTGACAGTCAACAATTCTGAGTATGGAGTGCCTGGCGAAGATCCCAATATATCTGCGGGCCTCGAGTTCAGTCGGTGTTCTCTTTATAGGCAAAAAACCCACTTACGATGACGCCGAGGACTGTCCCCATCGTGATACGAATGACCCACCGGGCGAAGCCGTACAGCGCGAGTGTCCGAACGACAAAGATCACTGGCCGTATAGGGAGCGACATCTCGTAGGTCAACGCGCATGAACAGTTACATTCGGAAAAGAAGGACCCAATTACGTGAATATCTCTACAGTTGGTGACGAAGCGGTCATCACTAGAGGAGAGGAAAGAGAAGCGTGCGCAGCTTACAGGCTCGGGCTTGGAATTGGAGCTTGCAGGACTACAGCTAACGCCTTTATGTGAGTGCTCAACGCGAACCAGTCCGAGCAACCAATGCCATACCTTCGGACTGTTCGCACCCATCATCGCTATTAAATATGAGTACCTTCAGCGACGTGAGAGGGTTATTAGTGCTCACAAATGAAGGTGCGACTCGTGTCGAGGAATGGTGAATATCGATTAACCAGGTACAGGATTTTTACGGCACTCCAACGCCAGGGCCACACAAGCCTCAACTGTAGCATGTTCGGGCGATGCCAAAGAGTTCGATTCAATAGCGGCATACGCACTTCCGTCATAATCCAAGGTAGAGAAGAATTCCAAAAGCTATTGTTCGTTCTCAAAATCGGCGAAGGCGGCTACAAGGTAATGAAGGGCACGTATTAACAAGGCGGTTGCAAGCATTTCGCTTGTCGAGGACATACACATATCATCAATCTCAGAGGGTACCAGATGAAATGACGCGTGTACTAACCTCCGGCATATTACAGACGATTGCCTCGGTTTCGCAAACACAGCTCAGCCCCAAACTCGAACCCATCGGGTATTAGTAGGCTCACCTTGATCGTATTCAGCAATGCAAGGCCATCTCTGGCCTTCCTGTCGGCAATGTCTTGCAGTCCTAGCATAGGGCATATAATCTGGATACTTTAGCAGGGGAGTGAAACCGCGGAAGGGTTGTCCTGTAACGTACCACATTATCCCTAATGACGGATATCGGTATTGTGAGTGTGGTCGGGGCCCTGCATCATAACAAACTTTCGAAGACGATGAGGCGCTTATGCGATCTTGCCGCCAGTAGTGTAAGGGCATTGATTTTCCCGCATTCTTAGATGGTCATTTAGCCGCACATCACGCAGAAACTATACTGCTCGTCGGAGAGCCGTTCAGGATCGAAATCGCGCGCGCAGAGCCACATGCCAAGACATAGTAGCAACTTTTGGTCAGACGTTCTCCGGGCGAGCCAACGCCGTCCGACCAGCTTCTCTTCTGCTATCAACACCGTGAGTGGTAGGTTAGCGAGTAGTGGTAGTCGGGAAGACGGCATGAGCACAGCCGGTAGCCGGACGGAACAACCTGTGATCAGCACGACTGTAATAGGATGGAAAGTGCAACAGCCTTGATGAGTTGCGTTTGAGTCACCCTCACATCAAGGCCGAGAATGCCGAGCTGTCTACCACGAGAAACGTTAACACAATATGTAGGTGGCTGAGCAGAGAAACAGACTTCGAAGCGTAGCTGCCGCCCACTGCTGGCAGACAAACAGGCAATGTCTTAGACTCTTACAGTTCCCAGTCTTGATCAGAGTACCGCAATTGGTCGCATCTAGTCACCGCAGTGAGTGCATACTCGAAGTATGCTCGAGCGAGGACCTGAACTGAGTCGACGCCATAAGGCCACCGGCGGTCAGTACAGGATCAGCCACGTGGGTCACACCTCTCCGTCAATGTCCCGGTCATCGTGATGCTGTAACACTAGGCTACGATGTGGTCGCCACCGCCGGCATGTCATAGCTGTGGCGACTCACCTTCAAGTCAGTGAAGCCTCAGTCACACGATCGCGCAGTACCTCAAGGTTTCACCTAGGATTGCACTGGGTTGCAGTCACAAGCTTCTGAGTCACCGCGGCGATCGCTCAATATCGGGTGCGAGCCATTCGTATCGTATGATCCGTGCCCGATCAGCATTTTCATCACGCCCAGCTCCGTCAAGTACGTACAGAGAAAACTGGGCCTCACATGAAATGCAGCAACAGAGCGTCAGCTAGCCTCAAGCCAACGCTATAGCGAAACTAGTGCGACACTCCGCCTGCGAAGGTGCATGATACCTATAACTTTATTGCGATCCGTCAAAATATGCCAACTACAATAGATCCTTGATACAGAAGTGACAGGAAAGCGATTAGAGCGTGCGATTTCGTACCGGCGCCGTTCGCCACTTTCTAAGCCGAAGCCAGCAAAGGGCGAAGGGGGCAATAAACAGGACGAACAGGAAGAGACTCAATCGGACGTGCGCCGAGTACACATAGAATACCTCTACTATAGATCCACAATACCCACGCCACGCGCCCACGCTCAGTGAGACACGACCGCGGCCTCGCGCTTCTCGACGTCCGAGCCCTCGACGCTGCTCCCGTCGTGCACCGCCTTGCTCGTATGCACGTGGCGCGGCTCGCGGCCGCCCGCGGTCGGGGGCACGTCCCCGTGCGAGTGCGTGTCGTCGCGGTACTCATGCCTGCCGCCCGCCGCGGCGAGGTCGATCCCGACGTAGTCGTATGCGAACTCGCCCATCTCCGCGTCGTCGATACCAATGATCTCCGCCTCTTCCGACGCGCGTAGGCGCATACCGGGAATAAAGTGCAGGATCCAAAGGATGATGGTCTGCGGTACGGCGTCAAGCGGGAAGGCGAGGTCAGCGTGAGCGTGTGAAGAGAGAGAGCAGGGAGGACAAGGACGTACGGTCATGACGAAGGAGTAGCTCATGCCAGCAACGGAGTCGGCGATCTGGTACCCGAGCTGCACGTAGTGGTGGTCGAGCCAGCCTCCTGGAATGCTCGTAATGCCGTCGAACCCGGCAACGCTCGCCTGGGCGAAGAGGCCAGTAAGCACATTGCCGATCACACCGCCGATAGCGTGTGATGCGAAGATCTACAGGACCAAGACCCGTCAACTTGTGAGTACACGGACGAGATGACTGCCTAGCACGTACATCGAGACAGTCGTCGTAGCCGAAGATGAACTTCAGCTGCGTCGCAAAGTTGCATAGCGTGCCAGCCATGAAACCAAACAGAACAGCGGCGGCTACATGGCATACCATATGGTTAGCCTAGAAGGCAACGCAATCTTCAGGAAGAACACATACGAGAGCCGACATAGCCAGAAGCAGGGGTGATAGCAACCAGGCCAGCGATGGCACCGGAGCAGAAGCCTACCGCGGACCACTTGCGCTCCAATCGGTAATCCCAGAGCATCCATGTCAGCCCGCCCACGCTCGCGGCGAGGTTCGTGACGATGCACGCTTGGACTGCACGCAGGTTCGCCGCGAGCGCGGAGCCACCGTTGAACCCGAACCACCCAAACCAGAGGAAGACCGTCCCGAGCACGACATAGGTCGTGTTGTGCGGCTTGTACGCGAGCCGCTCCGTGCCGTATCCGCGCCGCTTCCCAAGGTAAATGGAAATCGCGAGTGCTGCGGTGCCAGAGGAGATGTGCACAGGGGTCCCGCCAGCGAAGTCGAGCCCGCCGAGGACGAAGGACCAGCCGTTGCTATTCCAGGTCCAGCAGGCGATGGGGTCGTACACGATCGTCGTCCAAATGAAGACGAAGACCATGATAGGTCCTAGCCGGCCGCGCTCTGCAATCGCGCCGATGGCGAGTATAGGCCTGGGAGAGGTGAGCAAAGGGGTAGGAAAAGTTAGCCACGGGTGACATACGTGATGGCCGCGAACATCAGCTGGAAGACACAGAAGACAATTGACGGTATGCGAGTGCTACCGATTGAGGGCTTCTCTAGTACGCCTTTGAGCCCAAAGTATCCTGGGCAGATTGGATCGTCAATGGGCGCCGGCGAGCGTTATCGAGAGGGATGCTCACGAAGGTCTCCAATATACTTGTCCGCCGTGTCACTGAAAGCCAGGGAAAAGCTAGAAATCGGAGCGTTCAGTATAGCGGCGCCAAAGCCGGGCGGTTGAGTTGCTCACCCCCAGAAGAACCACTGCATACATGGCAGGGATTATTGACGTGAGACAAAAGGGCTACGGTATTTTGAGACATACCTGGAAGGAAACAACGGCAAGAGTCATCATGGAAGCCCAAATCATGGACAGTGCGTTTTTCCGCCGTAAAAGACCAGAGTAGAAGAAGCCAACGCCGGGAATCATGATCCACACGAGTGCTGTGGAGGCGAGGACCCAGGCAATATCTCCGGGGTTGTAGACCCAGACCGTGCCGTCGGTAGGGTCCTCCCATAGAAGAGAGCCCGCTGGTGAGAAAGCGAGCGGTTAGCGACTGAGCGGGCATAACACGGAAGCGTGGGGGAGGTGGGCGTACAGGCATCGTAAGTGATGTTGACCATGGCTCCTGGAAGCTCGCGTGCGTCGACAGGGTGGTCGGTCGGGGTCGGTGGGCGACTGCGCCGCGCTGGACGACGGCGAGGATGGGTTTGGAAGAAGGAGGACTTCCGAAGAAGGCGAGAAGAGGGCGGTTAGCGGGACAGAAGAACGGGGCGATAAGGGCGGGCATGGTCTGGTATATGTATCGTGTAGCTGGTCTCGCTCGCAGCTGGACGCGTGCTGGCAGCGGCGAGACGCCCTCGGAGGGCGATAAGTTGCTGTGACTTGAATCACCTCCCTTCTGTTTGAGCTCGACCTCGCCGCCGTCACACTCCCGGCGACAAAACACTTATCGGCCAATCGCCGTCCGTCTGTTTATCGGCTCCAGCTCTCCCATCGCCATCCTAGATCTCCCCCGCATCCGACTCCCTCAGAATCCCAGGCCAAGCAAACGCCTATCATCCTCTTCTCGCGTCTCCACAGATGCAACGGGTTGCGCTCGTGCCCTTGGACGCGTTTACTGGCTTCTTGCGTCTGTTCGTCGCTGCCAGCCTTGTGCGACGCCAGCGGACATGAGGCGTGCAACGGAGAGTGTATGGACGCCGGAGTCGCGGCGTCTATGTCCGGGGAAAGCTGTGCGATAAGGACGAGATCGCAACAGCCCGATCGTCCCAACTTGGACTGCCTGATAAGGTGCGGTGCACCCTCCCGGGATGCGTTTGCTCTGCCCGATCCCGCTCCGCATATACTGTACATACAGCGTCCTCGTCCGTTCAGCAGCAAGCAGTCCCCCTCTCTATGGCCTGAACCTCGTCTTTATTGCTGCGGCCTCGCGAGAAATTGGCAACCACGCTCGAGTCGATCTGACCACCACATCTCTCGAGGTTCGTGCATTGCGACCTTTTCATAGGTGTTTGTGCGCTTCAGATAGCCCTTTATCGACCTTGATTGCCCGGGCGTAGTCCTGACAGCCTCGGTACCTGGCCTATCCCAGTGGTGCCACCCATCGAGAGCTGCGTGTCTCGCCCAGCATGTGCGCATGCTTAAATGTCACTCGAGCCCTACGCTCCTCGCAGCGATCCTCTATGCTGAGACGACGTCAAAGTCATATCTAGGTGAGAGCACACGCTGGTATCATGTCAGTTGTGGCACTGTGCCGCAAGATCGCGATGCAATAGGCACGCAAGGCGACCGCAGCTCGACCTTTCAAAAGACGCACACTCGATGTCAGGCCGCATCTTCCCGGCTGCCAATCACTGCGGTCGCTTAGTACTACTTTCCGCCGGCAATCCTTTGGCCTGCCATTCCTCTCCCCTTACATCGCCGCTGCGGCGCGCGTAAGTGCGCAAACATCGTTCTTTATCTACACTGCATGGCCTATGCGACTGCGACAGCTGCGACGGCGGCCCCTCCTGTTAGCTCGTCGTCCCTGTGGCGCAACACTTACTTATCTCTCCTGTCATGGTCTTTATCATGGAGCAGCTAGCGCAGTTTCCCGCACCATACCGAGTTACTCCCTTCTTGGCTCGTCCAGGCCATTCTCTGCGCCCGACGGACTGTCCTCCAGCATGGACATTATGGGCACGATCGCGGCCGTTCGAGTTCCATACCGCCCCGTGTCAGCGCAAGGACTGATTTTTCTTCCTAACGGTCAGCTGCTCAGCCAGGACGCTCGCGCTGTATCTTCTTAGAGATCCTCTGGGCGTTCATCTTGCATCTGCGGCAACAAAGTATACATACCATCATGCCTTGGCAACGTCTTCAGCGCACATCTGTCACCCTGGGCCTCTCTCATCTTTCACATGCACAGCAATATGATTACGGGGTGGTCGTACCACCATATCCAGCACGCGACCGGCATGCCCGACATCGCATCTCACCCTGCTTGAGCGCGCTCAACTTGGACTGCTATCTGCGAGGATGCTGAGGTTTCACATGAATATGATACTGTCGACGGTTGACGGGGGCATTCGCACGCCTCCTAAGCATTCATGGGAACACTTCCGAGTCCCTCTTTCCACTCGCGGACAACGAAGGGCGCTCACCTTGCGGCTGCGTACGACTTCATGGACAAGAGCGGAAAGCCGCGGGCCGCCGACATACGCGATCTAGGTGATACCGCATATGGCAGTTTGGTAACCATATGTGGATGGCGGTTGCGCTAGCAAAGTTTTGAGCGTCTACGGGGTACTCCAGCATATTCCGCTGACGAACTCAGACCTGCAACACGACCTCTCACTCGAATCGACAATCTTCCGGAGCCTCTCAATTCGAGCGCTTGAGCAACGAGCACGCGCACAACCGGAGCGTAATTAAAAACTGAGGACGCAACATGGTGGCCGTACCAAAGACCGAGCCACAAGACGCCATCCTCCCTCCCACCTCCTCCCACCCTGCCCCAAAACCCAAGCTCAAACCCGCCACTGCCTCGGCGGATGGGAAGAAGCGCGAGGCGGCGCTCAAGGAGATTGCGGAGTACCGCCGCGTGACGGCGTGGCCCGTCGGGCGGTGGCCGCTCGAGAAGCGCGTCGTACACGAGCGCACGCGCGTGCACCTCCCGCGGACGTACCGCGCGCGCCACGGTGTTGACGTGCGCACCCTCTGGCCCGGCACGGACGTCAATCAGTTTGTGCACCGGTATTATTGCGAGAACGTTGGCGGCGGCGCGAGGAGGAGAAAGGGCGGAAAGACGGGAAGGAGAGCGAGAGGGAGCCGAGGGCGAGGGAGGAGTGGCCGAATTACGTCGCCGCCGAGGCGATTCAGGCGAAGAGGTGAGCATTGCCTTGATCCTTTGTGATGTGCAGCCTGGCCCAGGTGAGCGCGTTGTGTCTCACGTGGCCGCGGATGTGCGCGCGGTCGAGAGAGACTGATACCGCTTTCCTATGGACTCATACCAACCACGACCTCGCTTCCCTCTACGGCCCTTTACGTCCTTCTCCACGCCCCTTTCACCCGTCGTCTGTTCGTCACCACATCGTGCCGTCCGCACCCCAACTTCTCTCCGACCCTGCGACGTGCACAGACATGAGTACCTCGGGCCTGACCCGCGCGTGGCGGGTTACTGGGTTGACGCGGACGGCGAATACCACATCAAGTGGTACGACGCGTTCCTTAAGGACCAATGGGTAGAAAACCGCAAGTGGAGCTTCGACGTCCGGCTGGACGCGCGAGGGCATTGGGTCGAGGTCGACGACTTGGATTAGGCGTCAATGTATCGGGGAGGAGCTGTAGACGGCAAGCGGTTCCGTTCACAAAATGCGGTCATGGAAGGAATGCAAATCGAGCCATTGATATCTGATTGTATCATAGCATGTCCACAATCGTTCCTCCTGGCAACCGCGACGAGGTCGGTACCTGACCTTGCTGCTTCAAGGCATCGAGTGTCGATCCCTGTTACCCTGAAAGACCTCGCTAGCAGACACGATCCCCTCGAAAAATGCAATGCAGAACAATTCAGAGTCGCACAGGCTTATGATGGCTACAAGATAATACATCCTATCCGAAGCAGTCCGCTGCGTGTATCGGTGCATCGTTAGCCCGCCATCCACATCCATCTCGGCCTCGACCGTAGGCTCGCAGGCCGCCTAGTGTACATCATAACTACCAGCTCGTACGGTGCATACGGCATCACGTACCCGCGCGGTGCCGCTGTCGTCCCTCGCTTTAAGGCGCGGGAGATCAACTATGGCCTCCCGGCCGCCTCGCCTCACGATCCCGATCGAGACTCAGCCGCCACGACGGCGGCGGGATCCACGACCGGCGCACGGCGTTTGTCGGCCGTGCGATGCGTGGTGTGCGCGAGCCATTACCATAAGCAGATCGTGACCCCGGTGAGCCAGGCGCAAGAGCGGAGTCCGAGGCGAGTGACGAGGGCGGGGGATATACAGACCCCGCGGAGTGTGGGGGGCGGGAGGGGTACGCCGGGGCGGACCTGGACTGCGGGGAGACTGGGAAGAGGGGGAGGACGGCATGTGCGTGCGGGTATAGGCATGCGGGGGTGGCGGGGAGGGCGAGGAGAGGGCGCGTGGAGATGAGGGCGAGCGCGGGTAGTGGACGGAGGGCGGAGACGCGAGAGAGGGCAAGCATGTAGGGTCGGGGGCTTCGTCAACGACGACGACCTCTTCTGTGACTTGCACGACGAGCTGTCCCGGGAGCGAGCGCGTGTGGTCCGGGTTGTCCTCCGCGCCGCCGCCGCCGCCGTGGCTCATGCGCCCCTCGGCGGTGCGCGGGCGCCGTTTCGAGAAGAACTTGGGCAATGGGTGCGTTTGGACGAAGGACGCTGTGAGCGACGGCTTCTTCGCTTGGTGAGCACCCGGTCGATGGGTGGATGGGAGGTCTCTGACGCCAAACTCCGTGAGGGATCCGCTTCGTTCAGTGTCGTTCTCACGTCCATCTCCGCGCCCAGACGGCTTGTCGAGCGAGTCACCGTCGGCGATGTCGTCATCTTCGTCCCCGTATAAGTCGTACTCGTGTTCGTAGCCCACGCGTTCGAACGTGATGACCGGCGCGCCGAGATTGCCAATGATGCTCGACTCGAAGGTCGCCTTGCGGGATGTGTCACCCGGGGTCGTCACTGTGAGCTGGTAAGACTCCTCCACGCCGGCACCGCGTCCAACGCTGCGAATGACGGGTCCGCGTTTCAGGACCTCTGCACGAAGGTTGAGCATGAGCCGGGAGACCATGAGGCTTGTAATCCTGTGAACACGAGATGGTCAGAATCTGATGGATGACGCTATGCAAACCCTGAAGAGGTCAGCGAGGGACGTACAAAGTGCTGAACGAGGCATTGATGACCTTCAGGTCGGGCTGCTAAGAGCGTCAGCAGGGCATGCCGCGCATCAGTCTCCACCACGCGCGGTCTCAGGACCGCGTACTCACCGGAGCAAACTAAAAGAGGAAAGCATGTCAGCGGGATGAGACGATACAGAGAGGGCGCGAGAGCGGCTTACAATGAAGATCAGGACGGTGACTAGATTCGAGACGAAGATCGCGGCGAAGTACATGATGCCTATAAGGACTCGCAATCAATACGCGCACTTCCTTAGGCAAACATGAAGCCGCAATTGATGCCGTGCGAAGCACATACCGTCGCGCATGATGATTGTGATGAGCGACAACGCTTCGCCGATGAGCGTACGTCTGTAGAGCGTGATCGTGCGATACAGCGTTGCGAAGAAGACGACCGAGTCTAGAGCATACCACGGTCAAAATAACGATGGGAACCCGAAGTCATGATGTCCGCGCATACCGAAGACCAGCTCTGCCACCCAAGTATAGATTATGCGATCGCCACTGGCGAGCAAAAACACGTCAGCACGGGCCAAATCAAAAATGCCCGAGCGGCAGGGAGGGAATGTTCCTCGGCCGCATCAATACTCACGGCGAGGAGCGTCCTGTGAGTATGCAGCCAACAAAGCCTGGCGACGGATCGCATGATGAGTGACGACTAAGGGAAACGGGAAAATCGCTCTCGTCCCACCTGGCGGGAGTTGCAACATAGTCCCGTCCGTGAACGCCCACTGTCGCGAATGCGCTGTTAGCAGAGCCCTAGGCAAGAGGAAGCTGGCGAACTCACGATTTTGACGGCGAGCTCCGCTACGAGGAGGGTACCGAATCCATACAGGATAATATTTCTTTTAGAGTATATGGAGTATAGTCGTAGTATGAAGATAACTGCGGCCCTATGAGGACAACGCCGACTAAGGTTGAGGAAAACGGCGCACGTACTTCCGACCGCGGTGGCGGTGAAGATCTTGAGCACTTCCGGATATAGGACGTATCGTTGGCACGCTGCCTTGGACCATGAAGGATCATGGAACGCTATACAACCACACACAGAGCACCGATGTTGAACACGGGGCAGAGCAGATGAATGGAAGGGGCGGGCAGAGGTTCGTACCCCACCGCTGTTACGTACAAACGATTATGACGATGTAGCCCAGAGGCGAGAGGTAGCGATTCTAGCGTCGACCACAAGCAGTTAGACTTAGGCGCGTCGACGCGCCGAGCGCGATGGCTAACTGGGAGCAAACACTTACGAGGAACCAAAGGACTGTGGCACCGGTGAAGCGCTGCTTCCAGATCTTCTCTACTTCATCGCCAAAGGTGATGGCGATATCGTAGAAGAGCATGACTGCGAGGATGCGTCCAACATTCAGTAGGTGCTCTCATGTCTCAGACGTCGTCGCGTCCTCTAAACGCAGGAGGACGCGCTCGACTCGCGGATACGCACCGCACGAGGCGAGAGAGAACATCTTCGCGGCGATCCTACGGAGCAGAATAGGACGATGAGCGATTGAGTTTGTGCGGAAGTACAGAGCGCAGCGCTGCGACGATCTAGCAATACATGCCGATGTCCAGTGAGCTGCGCGAGCTGTAGCACTCACAGATGTTCGGCAGCTGTGGCGAGCTGCGCGGGAGAGAGTTGCTCGGCGCTCATGACTGCTGCACACACGCTCAGCGTCCCGGCCTTGCTCAAGGCACTGGGTTATATGGGACGGCGCGAATGCGTAGAGCAGAATGGGATCTGGCGGAGAAGAAAGCAAGGAGCGAGGGGAAGGAGAGGGGTGGGGGACGACGTGCGCGCGAACCCTGCTTGAAGGAGAGAGACAGGGAGACGACCCGAGGAGGCTGGGAGCGTTCCATGTCGGTTGCTAATTGAGGGCGGGCAGGGAAGGCGTTAACGCAGTTTGTGCGCGAATATTCAAGCCCCTCCAGCTAATCTGACGGACAAATGCACGCACGCTCCGGGTTCGGAATACATCCAGCACGGCGAGGATGCAGGTCACAGACACCGTAGCACTCACTCACGTGGGCGTGTCCCTGTATCCAGCCACCGCTTCCCACGAGAACCGCTGACCGCTCCCCGGCATGGCCCATTCAATCACGCATCAGCGCAGCCTCATCGCACATCATATCCTGGACCGCAATCAGCGCTGCCATAATAGACGGAAATTGTCTTGCTCTAGCTTCAAGATTGAACGCTCACACAGCGCGGCAGAAAGACTCAACCTTACGCTTCCTCCTGTCTCAACGCTGTCTGGTTCGTGCCCATATACAGATGAAGCCATCGATGCCAACCATGCCTTCGATGCACGGCCCGCCGCCCATATCGCGGCATCTCATCCAGAGACACGATGACCTTGCCTCAGGATCTACCCACTTCATCAACATCACTGACCAATCTTCTCCTTGGGCGCCATCGGGAGCAAATGACGCAGGAAGCCGACTCTTTATCCAGGAACCGACCCCTCGCATTCCCACTCCTTTTCTTCCTCTCCGTCGTGGTAGGAGGCCATAGGCCTATCCCATCACCGCGCCTGCGCCCGGCTTCGAGCTGTGAATGCCGAGGGTCATAGAAACAACCGCCGTCAAACGCCGGTGATCTAATGCGCAGAATGACCGTCCGTTACGACATTGTTGCCCCGCTCCACCCTCACTGCGCCCGCAGAATCGTACGGTCATTCTTAAGCCAGAAAGTTAGACTCCCGCTTTGTATTCCGGCATGCCCGGGCAGAAACCACGAAGCTCGGAGGCCACTGGCTGGAAGTCGCATCCGCCATCACACAAGCAGCCGGTAGCACGACCTTGCGTGAAGGTTCTGAGAGTTCGAGCAATCGCAGACCGAGAAGCGGATGAGCAGGCCAATTGCCTAGAGCACAGGTGCCGCTGATGCGGCTCTGGCGCATGCGGGCGTGGTAACGGTGCCGTGAAGGTGTTGAACAGTAAGATGTTGATTGTCGAGTGGTCGTCAGTCCAACAGCATCAGGGCGTCGTGCACTTGGAAGAGCAATCAGATTCGTCTGCCGGGCGACATAGAACCCCGTATTTTGGGAGCGGGTGGACAGCATCTGGAAAGGAGAATTCAGAGCTCGGAACCGCTTCAGCTAGTGGACCAGCACCGTAGACTATCTGCCATCAGATTTGAGCCGCAAGGGGAACACCGCGGCTGCATCAAGACGGGACCACATGCTATGAGCAGAAAGCGGAGGCGGCCGCCTGAGTTTGCATTACGAAGGCGTAGAAAGTTGATGGTTGGGATATGTGCTCCTGATCATGTTTAACGAGCATGGTACAAGTCTGCCATTGCCGACAGAGGGCTTTTACCTGCGGGGGCCGTGAAAAGCTTTCTGAAGACTGTGAGGAAGGCTCGTGCTAATCCCCCAGTTGTGGGTGCCCGATGAGCCTGGTGTCCAATGTTTCCGACATGGTCCCGTATCTGCACTACTTTCGTGGCTTTTATGTACTAAAATGGCATTCGCATACGTATCCCGTCTCAAATGTTTACACAAGATTATGAGCCCCATCACGGCAGGCAAGGGGCGGAGACCCCCCGGGGCTATGTGCATGGGATAGCGGCAACGGGCGATTAACTAGCGCGCGGCTATCGCACGCCCATAACAGGCTGCGTAAATTAAAATATACCCCGGGCGTTGTCCATATATGGTGATATTCGAAAAATAAACTTGCGCATGGCCATATGAATCCGTGCGATAGCCTGTTCATAGTCTACATATAACATGCCTAGGGTACAATGTCACAGCCCCTATTGCCCAGTTGAATATATATTACAATGTTAATCTGTTCGCCGATATTTATTTCTAAATCTGTAAGGAAAATGGGGTACTGAGAAACACTGCAGAGCCCGGTCACACTTCCTGCCACCTTCTCACGCACGGTCACGCCACCCGATCCCACCTCCTCACGCACGGTCACACCCAACCCAACCTCGCCGCGCACCGTCACACCCGACCCCACCTCGCCGCACACGGTCACACCCAACCCCACCTCACCACGTACCGTCACACTTCCTGCCACCTTCTCACGCACGGTCACACCCAACCCAACCTCGCCGCGCACCGTCACACCCGACCCCACCTCGCCGCGCACCGTCACACTTCCTGCCACCTTCTCACGCACGGTCACACCACCCGATCCCACCTCCTCACGCATGGTCACACCCAACCCAACCTCGCCGCGCACCGTCACACTTCCTGCCACCTCCTCACGCACGGTCACACCCAACCCAACCTCACCGCGCACCGTCACACTTCCTGCCACCTTCTCACGCACGGTCATGCCGCCTGACCCCACCTCACCATGCACTGTCACACTGGACAGTGTGCAGCGAGGGTGGTGTGACTGTGCACAAGAAGGTGGTGGTGGCAGGAAGTGTGACAGTGCACGGCGAGGTGGGGTTGGGTGTGACCGTGTGCGGCGAGGTGGGGTCGGGTGTGACCGTGTGCGGGATAGGTCAGGCTGGCAATGTTGTTGCTGAAGAACACTCACAGTGATTGCAGGGTCACATTAAAATGAATTCACACCCTAGTATCGGTTCGGTGGTGTAGTTGATAACACCTCCCAGCGTATATGGGATGACCTGGGTTCGATCCCCGGTCTGATCAGTATTTTCCATGTTCAACAGGTTGGGCTCTGCAGCGTTTCTCAGTACCCTATTTTCCTTACAGGTTAAGAAATAAATATCGGCGAAGAGATTAACATTGTAATATACAGTCAACTGGGCAATAGGGGTTGTGACATTGTACCCTAGGCGTGTTATATGTAGACTATGAACAGGCTATGGCACGGGTTCATATGGCCATGCGCAAGTTTACCTTTCGGATATCTCCATATATGGACAACGCCCGGTGTATATTTTAACTAACGCAGCCTGTTACGGACATGCAATAGCCGCGCGCTAGTTAAACGCCCGTTGCCGCTATCCCACGCACATAGCCCCGGGGGGTCTCCGCCCCTTGCCTGCCGTGCATGTTGGATCCGCTCATTTATAGGACAATGCGAGTCCTATGTCCCACAACCACCTTTCTTGCCTGTAGTATGGTCCACAAATAAAGGGAATCAGTGCTCTCCAAAGTGCATCGCTTGTCCCACTAATTCTCTCGTCTTCATTCTGCTGCATTGCCACATACTCGAACCATGGCGGATAGCACCCTGCCCACGCCCTGTCGATGATCCAGCGATGACCATCGTCAACAATGATGTTCCGAAGGTTGAGGTCCTGATTTGTCATGACGAGAGATCCGGAATCATTGAATAGGTCCTTCCGTGAAGGATCATCCTTGGGCACCGTCTGAGAGTCCAGAGTCATGCAGAGACGTTGGTTGAAAAATGCCGACAGCTCAGAATAGGAGGAAAACGGACCGCGCTGAGACCGCGCCTGGCCGAACACGGGTGACTCGCATATGAAAGGCCCATGCGCACTCAGCGGACCCGGCGGCGTCGTAGAAAATGCCTTCACCCGACGTAGCTGGCGGACGTAGCGGCGCAATGTGAAGGCAATGAAGAGTTTCCGCCACATCGACAGAGTGGACCAGATATCGGCAAGCGTAGGGCCTTTGATGTAGTCCGTGATGATCATGAATTTCCATCTGAGCTTCACGACACGGCGTACGCGAGGGACGGGGATGGCCGTCTGTGCGAAGACAACATCGAGGGCGTTTGCTTCAGAGGCATCTGCAGCATCGTCTACCAAGTCTTGGGAAAGCTTTCCGATAGTTTTGGGTGTCAGTTTGGCAACGGCGCAGTCTGGGTGCAATCTCGTAGCGCCTTTCTCAAGCTCGACGATCTCCTCGTCGCTCAGCTGGTCTACGTCTGATGACTGGATACCATACAGAGCACCGTATCAGCACATGATTTGGCTAACAAACCGAGCAAATTTATCTACCACTCCTTTGTTGTCTCTTGGGTGGTGAAACAAAGGTTAGGATGGTATCAAGCGCATCCGTTATCACCCCGAGGATGGCATAAAGCAACCGATTTTGTGTTCCTCCAGCCACATCCATAATGTAAGCGAGTACGTTGAGAGGGAGGGGAAAGAGGAGGTTTCGGGGAGATCCTCCCAATAGGATCCTGACCTCTCAGATCCTCTCAATGGATCTTCTTATTTGATGGCTCGCATTAATCAAGTACGTTATGAATGGCCAGCCGTGTGAGGGAGTGAGCAAGCTACGGAGGCACCCACTACTAGTACGGTAGTACTGGCAAAAATCAACGACAGGATTGCGTGACAGTTGGCGTGACCGAGCTTCCCCCTGCTCGCCAAGTGTGACATGGCGAGAGGAGCGCGAGGTACGACTCACTAAGCACCTCGTCAGTGCTCATTCCTTGACACTGCTTAGTTGAACAGTTCGGCTTGTTTTGTCAAGGTGTGTGTCCCCGCCCTTTCAGGCCGACGATAAAGAGGATCCGATACCGATGGCGCTTTCTCATTCCGATCCTCGTTCATGTTTACCTATCAGCATCTATGGAGCGTATCCGCCTCCGCGATTAATCATCATATGCATTCAACTTACATCCAGCATGTCACAAAATCCGTCCATATGAGCCAGTGGGCCCGCTAAGTTATACAGCGGATGCATGGTTTGCATGCTGGAAGTGTTCGCATTACTATAGTCGTCTGATATCGACAGTTCTGTCCCTCACGTTCCCTTTCTCTGTTCCTTGATCTGCGGCGAGGACCTCGCTCCAGATGCTGACATTCTCATTGCGCCACACAGAGAAAACTATTCGCGATGGCCAAGCCGCTCTCGAGCACGCTCACCGCCCTCACATTCCGGTGAGACCGCACCTTGGTCCCCTTCGTGCACGCTCCGCCAGACGACGAGGCCGATTAGCACGACGAACCTCTCTCTCCCGGTTCGTCTGCAACGCGATCGCCAATGCTTACTCCCGCATTGTATCAATGCACGATGTTGTTCACGCGGCACCTGGCGGACGAGCTCATTGTGCTGCGCTACGTCTGCGTCAAGACAGACGAGACGCCCCGCCGCCCTCGCGAACATCGTCCACCAACGCATCACCGCCCTCGACCGCGTCGATGCGGGTGACTACAGATGCGCAAAACCGCGTCGCGTTGCGTCTGAGGTTCACACGTCAGCCAGGGCAGGCCGTCCAAGTGCCCACCAGTCCGGCAGATTCGGGGCAAGGCCTCCCCAGTCGTTGTAAATGCCCCTTACAAATCATGGACTTACCTGGACACGTCGATATGCACAGGACGTCGTCTTGAAGGCATTTCTAACTGTACGGCAAGATCAGACCCTCCTTGCGACACACTACGCCTAGCATCTACACGCAGCCATCTACCGCAAACTCTATAACTACAGCATCTGCCTCTATGAGGCTGTCAGGTACAACCCTCGTTGGGCTGCATCGTCTGCCGGTCCCGATCGGAGCCCAGGCGCCACGACGTAGGTGGGATCCATCGTAGAGCTTGGGCCGACCGCAACGGTCGAGCCGGAGGTCGCGGTACAGTGGCCGACTGGACCTCTGAGGGTCTAAAAGCGTTGCTCGGGATCGTCGAGGACGGGACAGAGGGAGAGGACAGTGACAAGGTGCGCCGAGGGATCGCCGCGGGCGAAGACGGGGGCGGGGAGGACAGAAATGACAACGGCCTGCGCGGACGTGCGGTGTTTGGGGACTCGTCCGCCACGACGACCTCTTCCGTGACTTGGACAACGAGCTGGGCGGGGGGCGACCGCGTGTGGTCCGCGGAGCCGCCATCGATGCTTTCGCGCCGTTCAGCAGAAGGTATGCGTCGTAAGCCCAAAAGCTGCGGGAGCAGGTGCGTCTGGGTGCGTGACGGCGTGAGCCTCGACTTGTTGTCGAGAGAGGGTCCGCCAGGCTCCCTCATAAGGGACGTGCCGCCTTCCGTGCCGAGGTCCGCGAGTGCATATCCATACTCGACGGAGTCTTCGGGAAATTCACGACTGTCTTGGTCTCCACGCCTAGTCGCATCGTTCTGCTCCTGGTAGAGATCGTACTCATGCTCATACCCCTCGTGCTCGAAAGTCATGACAGGCGCCCCGAGGTTGCCAATGATGGTCGCCTCAAGGGTCGCCTTGCCTGGTAAGGTCTCTATTGCCGCATTAATCGTCGATGTCGTTGTGGCCGTCATCCGGTGCGACTCGAACGCAAGGCCGCCGCCACCGCGACGACCGCTGCTCGAGATGCTGCGCACGACAGGTCCACACCGGATGACCTCCGAGCGCAGATTGAGCATGAGTCGTGACACCATAAGGCTCGTGATCCTGTGCCATATGGACAGTTAGGAAGGAGATGAGGACGAGATGCGCGGCAGATATACAGATTACTGAAGGTGGCGTTGATAACCTTGAGGTCGTCCTGTCGAATATGTTAGGACTCAGAATATGCCGCAGTCGCCGCTGGAGGCTGTTTGCGGCTCCTGGACGCACCACGGCAAACTGTCCGAAGCAAAAGGGAGAGGACAGCCCGTAAGTACAGAGTTTACATAGATTGGAAAGGATATACAAGACGTACGATGAAAATCAGGACCGTAACGAGATTGGACGCGAAGATCGCCGTAAAGTACATGATTCCTGCAGACAAGAGCCAAGTCGCCAGTTTGGATGCTCGATGGTCCGGAATGCAGGACAAAACGTAAACTTACCATCGCGCATTATGATGGTAATGAGGGACTGTGCATCACCGATCACTGTACGCCGATAGAGTGTGATCGTCCGATAGAGTGTCGCGAAGAACACCACAGAGTCTGTGTACCGAAACTGTCAGAGAGAACTCATATGAGCCTTATTGTTGGGCATGTCACCAAACACGAGCTCAGCCACCCAGGTATAGAACAGCCGGTCACCGCTGTGCAGGTGGGCCTCGTTTAGCACAGGTCGACGATATAGGATAGGATAGAGCAGCCACGACGTCGCAAGCTGAAATCCTGTCGTAAAGCTACTCACGGAGCGGACTTCCCGGTGAGTACGCATGCAACGAACCCTGATGATGGGTCACGTTCAGTTACCGTACGCGGAATGACAGCCATCAGTATGTTTTACCTGGAGGGAGTACGAGCATGGTCCCATCACTGAATGCCCACTGTTGCGAACGCGTGATTAGAAGGGGCGAGATGATGGCAAAACGGTACGCACGATCTTCGTAGCGAGCTCTGCGAGGAGCAGAACTCCAAATCCGTACAAAATGAAGGTTCTTTTCGCATATATGGAGTACAAACGTAAGATGAAAATGACTGTCGTCTCTGAGGAGGACATTCTCATGCGGGTGACGAAATGGTTTGGGCTTACCTCCGACCACAGTTGCAGTGAAAACCTTGAGAATCTCGGGGAACAGAACGTAACGTTCACACCTCGACTTAGACCAATTAGGATCGTGGAACGCTGCCCAATGAAGTTGTCAGACCGCAGGGACCATCGCTTGAGGTGCGTTGCGGCCGGCGTCTACATACCGACAGTCACAATAATGTAACCCAATGGCGACAGATAGCGATTCTGGTGCCGTTGAATCCGCTCCACGTCAGTGCAGACACTTAACTGATCGCTGGAATTCGCGGACTGACCAGAAACCAGAGGACTGTGGCACCCGTAAAGCGTTGTTTCCAGATCTTCTCAACATCGTCGCCAAACGTAATGGTGATGTCGTACCACAGCATGACTGGACGTGGATGCGCGACATGTCAGTAATTGTGGAAGGTATGGTCAGCATGTAAACTGAAGAGCATACCGCATGACGCTAGAGAGTACATCTTAGCCGCCATCCTTGACAAAGGGATGGTCAGTCAGTACTTCAATCTGACATTTGCCACTCTATGGGAGCAAGCCAGTAGCTTAGTTGATTATGGCACTCACAGATGTTCACCGATGGAGGTAAGCTGTGCCGCTGTGAGCTGCTGTGCGTCCATAGCACGCGATACTGCACGAGATGTGGTCCTTGCCAAAGGGAAGGGAGTAAGGAGAAGATGCAGGGATGCACAGGTTGTCCACCACCAATAGTGCGCGGAGAGCCTTCCATGCGGGGGGATAATAAGGCTCGCAACAGTCTGGAAGCCCTTTCTGCGTAGTATTTTAGGCTGTATGATCAACTCTATCAAAACAGAGGACGCTCACCGTGCGCGGAACGGGACCAGCACAGCAAGGGCCATACATTCGCCCTCCGATGAGACGGTAACTTCTTCGTACCTGTTCTCATCCATCCGAGGCGGAAGACCGGCCCAGGAAACATCTGGAGATCTTGAGCTTCCCGTGGGGACAATCGTTGCCCACCCCTGTACTGCGCTTGCACCCACGACGAGTGGTCGGAAGAAGCTCTCGGGAACAGATTCGGACCGGTGTTGAGGGGGCGACTATATCCATCTCGGAACTGTCTCGCGGGGACACGACCTCCCTCTTCTCCACCGTTCACGAGTGCCAGCGCCCGCCCATTCATGATGCGAACTAGGGTCCTGTCGAGCAAGTGACATGTGAGTGCTATGTTCTTGCGAAGTGCACGCCGCGAACTGGCGCGGGCCTACGAAGGTCAACCTAGGCCCTTTGCTGTCTGTAGCTCCCAGGCGAACAGTCCGATCGGGAGCTAATGACGAGGTTGGGTGAACCTTACATCCAGTCCAGGGACGAGGAACGAAGGACAGTGCGCTGTTTGGCCTCTGCGACGCAAGACGTGTGTGTCAACGCTCGCAGTAACACACCTCGAAGTACGCCAAGCACAGGTCATGACAGGCAACAATGCCACGATCTGTTCGAGTTGTCCGCACGACGTAGCCACTTACATCTAGCCAGAACGGGGTTCATAAAAACGGACGGAACAGGACAGCCAGGCGCATACGCGCCAAAGCGCAGACTTCTGTATCGGGCCCGAGATATAAACAGAAAGATACCACAAGAAAAGCTGAGGTCCGAGCGCAGAGCCGAGGAGAGCTGTGCCCACGAGGTGGGCGTACGTCGAGACGGTGTGGGAGACACAGAAAAAGTTTCGCATAACGCCCTTGGCGTGAGATGCTACTCAGCATGGAGTTCGCGCATAGTGTAGGGGGGCAGGTGCTCTGCGTGAGTGTCGCCGAAAACTCACGGAAAGCATACGCCCCGGGATCTGTTCAAGCACCCGATGGATGCACTATCATTCACACCGTGACAACCGTGCAGACAGGCACATCATGCTGGTTATATCAGACGTAGGACACCCGAAGCAGTTTGAAAAAGCTGCACAAGAGATATGGCACGGCCAGCGGAAGTACAATACCGTTCCTGTACATTCCCAAGAGATGCTCTGGCCGTCCAGACTCCACCACGACAGCTTCTGATAGCTCCGACATATTCAAGAGGTGAGAGGCGACTCACACACCTAAACAGAATTCCAGAACAGACAAGGCAGACTGCAACGCTAGGAGGTCCAAAGTCATAGAGGAAGGCACTCGGAGTGTCCTACACTGGACAACTGCACTAGTACTTGCAGTGAGCCTGATGAAGCGGCGGCGTTACGAAAGGTCACATGACACACGCGCTAAGTGTGCCACACTCTGGTTTCCCAGTCAGCCGCTGCCGGAACCTCCAGCCTCTGAGGCTCACCGTCAGCCATAATGAGCAGCGCATACAAGACGATGACCGCGACATATGAATAGAGTTATTTCCTGTTCCCTCCCCGCTTCCTAGGTGATTCGGCCTCCAGGCACCATCCACTCTTTTTAAAGCACGGCACAGGAGAACCTTCAAGATGGTCGAATATCACCTTGGACTCACCCCTGGTGAGCTGTCAATCGCTGAAACTGGGTTGAAGAGCCTCAGATGCTAACTTGAGGCTATCCTGACAGGCGTCATTGTCGGCCTGGTCCTCATCCTCCTCGTCCTCACCGCCATGCTGGTCTCGACCATCGTCGTAGTCTGGCGCTCGCGCCCTGCCGCGCTCGCACGCGCACAACAGAGACAGCAAGAACTCCGCCAAATCGCAGCTGCTGCAGGAGCGTCCGAGAAAGACCTTGAGAGCGGTGTCAGCACATGGTCCAAGCAGCCAGTCAGCATCCTCAAGAAGGTCCTCGGCAAAGCATCCCCGGACGGCGATCACGAAGCAGGCCACGACGCGGACGAGAGTTTCGGCGGCTCCCCAGAGTTGCACACCCCCCAGATTCCCAGCAGCGAAGCGGTCAGCCACTCGCCATCGACGGTCAACGTGATAATCTCTCCCTCCGTCCCGCACCTCTTCAAGGTCGCCTCGGACAGCTCCGGGGCCGTCGAGGTGCGCGTGACTCCGCCAACACCTTCCCAGTCCATGGCCGCGCTCAGAACGGAGCGAAGAGTGCGCTTCGAGACCCTCGCGCACATGCAAGGCGAGCACGAGTCCGTCTGGTGGTTTATCTGAGCACAAAACCGTGTGGGACCCTTGGTAGGCGAACCGGAGTGTATACGCTTGTTTGACGTAGTTTCGACCGTCCCGAATTCCAATGCACAAATTTCACGAAGCGTATCTCCGTCTCCAGAGTCGGAGCAAAGACTACAGCCCTGCCATTTAGTCATGAGCAGCGCCCGGCTATAGTCGCAAAGTAGGGCCGGAAAAGATACGATAGGTTCGGACGAGCAAAAAGAGACCGCATCCGAGAGCCTATTACTCTCCAATCACGTATGTGCACCCCTCTTTGCCCATCCAGACCTCGTGCACCTTTCCCGCGGGGACGTCGATGCGCGCGCCAGGACCGAAAGTCTCTTTCTTGAGAGGGTCATCCTCCGGGTAGCACACGGTGAACTCTCCAGAAAGGATGAGGTGCGTCGTGAGGCCGCCATGTTTGTGCGGAGGATAGTGCGCATTCCTATTCCCGTCGGCAAAATTCGTGCGAAGGTAACGAGAGAAAGGTGGGTTCGGCAGTTGCGATACGACGCATGGCAGAAAGAGAACGGCCTCCACTTTAGCTCGCAAGTTCACATGTAGCTTGGAAGGCCGACACGACGTGCGATGTCCCGTAGAGCTGGTAGGGATAGCATAACAACTACTTTCTTGCTCCACGATACAGCGGGATATTGCTGGAAGGTGAGCACGGCACTTTCCAGAGCAAGAAGGCAGGAGCTACGCTTCTCTCGACCAATTCAAGTACAGGTACTGGGTATTGCACATCGTGCGAGGTGAAAAGACAAGCAATCAGATACTTACGGACCATCTCTCCATGTGTAAACTGTCGGGAAGCCCCAGGAGCGGACTTGAGCTTCGGCATCTTGACGAGAAAGTGAAGACATGATTCTGATGCCGCGAGGGATATACTCGAAAGATCGTAGAAGAGAGGTTATTGGACACGGTTGCAAGGGGCAAGCGCGAGGATTGAGTGGGTCACCTGCTCTTGCGTAGTCAAAGTGAAGGTCAGACTCGGAGCGTCATGGATGTCTAGATTCCCGAGAGTCTATGAGACAATATCCCAGCTGCAGGGATCCCACCGATGGTCAAAACAGAGCGAGTTTGTACCGGCGGATGTAGACGCGGTGAAAGACAGGCTCCAGTCGAGTAGAGAGAAGAGATGAACTCACAGCCTGCCTAACATACAGCACTTGAGCTTGAGTACTGGTACTTTTCAACAATCACTGGCATCGTCGTCGACTTCGCGGCTGTTGGAGCACGTGCCGTTGAGTCACAACCTGTCACAAAATACGATCATCACACTAAATTTCAGAGTTGTGCCTATCCAACGTCGCGCCTGTGCACTGGTACTATCGGCCTCCTAGCCACCTCAGTGCTAATTTGCGGAGCTCGGCATTGCAGCAGCTCAGCTTGTCGTGCTGGCTAGCTTTCTCGACCAAATTTCATTGTCCAGATATACTGGTGCTGTAGGCAACAATGGGTCTCGCCGGCCGCAAGGTGAAGCAGCGCATCCCTAACGACCCGCGCAACCTTGCCTGGGCAAATGGTACTTTCAGTCTTCTTCTCCCTCACTCTTATCCGATCTTGAAAATGCACTCTCAGACGCGAACAAATTCGGCGCTGCCTACCTCGCGAAGTTCGGCTGGAACCCCTCCCAAGGGCTCGGTGCGTCTGGCGAGGGACGCACGAAGGCCATCGCCGTCACCCAGAAGCTTGACATGCTCGGCATCGGCGCGGACCACCGTAACAGCGAGGGCGGCATCGCCTGGAAACAGAACAAGGATTTTGAGAATCTACTCAAGCGGTTGAACGCTGCGAACGGGAACGGGCAGGCTGAAGAGGAGACGGAGACGATGAAGGTCGATGGGTTCGTCCGTGCGGGACCTGCAGCCGGCGCGGAAACCGTTTCAACTCGAGGGGTGGCGGAAGCTGAGGACGAGCAGAGCGAAGTGGACGTCGATGTAGGCGCTGACGCCAAAAGGACAACAAAGAAGCGGCAGAACCGTGCGGACGACGAGGAGCACGAGGAGAGGTCGAAGAAACGGAAGAAGAACAAGTCCTCAGATGATGAGTCCGATGACGAGAAACACCAGAAAAAGGATAAGAAGAAAAAGAAGAAACGCGATAGGTCAGAGGTGGTCGAGCCTGCGCCGTCGTCCAAGACAGAGGTCTCTCCTCCAGCCCCAGCGGCGCCCGCACCCGCGGCCTCTGTCCCTTCGAAAGCGTGAGTCCTCTGGCAACTAAGATCGTCACTTCTCGCGCCTGCTCCCATTGTCTTTGCGCTCCTCGCTGCCCCAATATACATTGAGTCACCGTCTACATTGTGACGAACCTACGCGCTAACCCTCGTTCACTTCCTAGGCCCCGCCTGCACCGTGCCCGTCATATGCGCGCGAAAAACCTCGCCTCCAAATCCGCCTCCGCCATCGCCGAGATCCTAGGTATCGCGCCAGACACCAACACCTCTGTTACCACCTCCGCCTCCGCCTCTGGGTCCGTCACACCCGCCATCACTACATCCGCAACGACTCCCTACCCCTCCACGCCCTACGAACCTGGTCCCAGCACGTCGGCCTCCAGCTCAGGACCCTCAGGCGCGGACACCCCAGCCAAGGTGGACGAGCTGAAGTTGCAGGACCTCACGGTCTCCAGCAAGAGCGTCATGGATTACTTCAAGGAGAAGCTCGCCGCTCGGAGCAACTCCCGCCTCGCCTCTAGCACGTCTTCACCCAGCGCCTCTGATGCGACAAAGCGCGCGGACGACGATGCCGAGATGGATGACTACGCGGAACGGCCCCGCATAGGTCTCGGCGCGTCCCGCTTGCGCTCGGAGGTCTCCCGAACAGAGGATGAAGAGAAGGAAGAGCGGAGGGGCCTCGGTGGGATCGGTAGTGCCGTTGGAGGCATGCGGTCCCAGTTTGCGGCGATGTTCGCGAAGGTGTCCACATCGGTCGCAAGCACGACGGAGGTCCCTGCGGAGACCTCGACGCCTGCAGAAGTAGCGCGGGAGAATGCTGCGTTGAAGGAGGGATCGTTGGAGAAGAGCAGCAGCAGCGGCAAAAAGGCCAAGAAGAAGAAGAAGAAGACAGACGAGAAGGGTAAGCGCACAGAGGTCGAGTCAGAGGAGAAGGAATCAGCAGTCGCAGATAGAATAGCAGAGACCACAGAGGTCTCGGACGAAAAGGCTGAGCGAAAGAGGCGGAAGGAGGAGAAGCGCAGGCGGAAGGAGGCAGAAGCGCAGACGGCTCCAGCAGGGGAGGGAGCCGATGCCGCCTCGGACACGAAGCGCAAGGATAGCAAGCGAAGGAAAGACAAAAAGAAGAGCGAGGCAGACAGCTAGTGCTCAGCTCAGATATACCCTAATGCCTATGTATGTTCTTGTGCGGTTCATGAGGACGCATCTGGCCCCTACGCGACCGAATCGAACTATTGATATATCTTGCGAGTGAGAGGTATCTGTTCACTCAATCAGCCACAGCAAGCGCGGGCATTGGGCCCGTCTAATGCCGAGAAGCCATAAGATAGAGAGGTAGTCATTAGGGGTCGTTAAATACCAACCGAGGGAGACATAGACGACACGAGAAGAGGGAGAGAGAAAAGCGAGAGGGTTATGTACATATGCGTGCGACGGGGAAAGGTATGCTGTAGAAGGAGGGTCGGGCTCCGCCGCGAGACGCGGCAGGTGGAGGCGAACAAGGCAGGGCATGAGGAAGAGAGGAGTATCCAGGAGAGGGTCATAGGAGGGAAGAGGAAAGCGAAAAGGCGAAAGCTGCGAATTCCAGGATGCCGAGCTCGATGGAGGAAAATGTACGGCCAGTGAGTGGCCGTTGCGTGCTCCGTCACCTTCCATTGTTGCGTTGAATACAAGGCCGTTTTTGCTTGTTCGTCGCTGCCGCTGTCTATACCGAGACCTCCGGTTTAACCCGCCACGCGACCGCGACCGCCGCGACCGCAAGGACAGCAACACCGACGGCCGTAGAGAAGTTGTGGTACGGATACTGGAGCGCAAAATCAGGGGACGGGCGTGAATCGACGACAGCAGAACTTACGCCATCCTTCGGAGGCTTCTGCGCGCGGGGGTCCGTCGTCGCGCCCGACACGACGCTCGCAGCTGTCGAAATGGGCTGGTTGACGACGGACGATTCAGGCGTGATAGGGAACGGCATCTTGCCCTGCGTGGCGCCGTCGCAGTTCTGCTCGCTGCGGTCGCTCGGGTGATGGCCTTCAGAGTCGCTCGAGTCGTCGACCGCCCAGGGTGACCGCCGGCGGGGACCCAACCCAGAGGACAAGCCCTCGCTGCTGTCCACGCCGCGCGGAGCGTCGCGTTTGGGCTCGTCCACAGCGGCGCCGGGAGAAACCGATCGTGAGCGCGTCCGGCCTCTCGACGAACTGACACGCTTTCGGCGCTGTCGCGGACGCGTCGAGTCTGCCGACAGACTCCTCGGGCTAGGAGGAGTCACCAGGCCACCACTCGAGTGGGGCTTTGCATTGCCGTTCATGAGCCCCTGCTGGTGTTGCGCCTGAAACGAAGCGAGGGCAAGGAGGCCGGACTCGACTTTCGACGCGGCACCCGAGATGGTCTCCTCCGCGGCCCGCATACGACTCTCCCACTCTTCCTTCGCGCGCCGGAGACGTTCACGCTCGTCGTTCCAGTCCTCCTGCACGCTGCTCCACCGGCCCTCAACGTTCTTCTTCCACTCAGTGAACATCGCAGTGAGTGACTCGCGTTCCTGGACGCGGGCTTCTTCGAGGGCCGCAGCAGACACGGACGGTTCGTGCTGGGCCGTACGGGCCGCCTCTGACTCCTGCACAAGACGGTTCGTGACCTCGCTCTGCGCCTGCACTTGCGTCTGCGTGACCTGAACGAGGTTCTCAAGAGACGCGACTTTGGCCTCGAGGACGGAAATGGTGGACTGTGCACTAGCGTGCTGGGCTTCGAGAGATCGTGAGAGATCGAGTGCCATTTCGAGCTGCTTCGCGAGGGCGTTTAGCCGCTCGGTCAGCTCGTCGGGGATCATGGAAGCGGCGGTGGGTTGCGGCGAACGGGATCGAGCGCGCAAGTCGCCAACGGACTGCTTCCCGTAGCGGTCCTGGTCGTGCTCCCGGTCATCCTCGTCCTCTGACATGCCCATGCCTGTCGGCTCGGGCGTTCGCGGGCGGCCCAGTTCGTCTCTTCGCCTCCGCCGCTCTTCCTCCTCTTCAGCGGCGACTTGCTCCTCATCGACCTCATCGACAGGCTCGAGCTCGTGGGGAACGATAGTGGAGATACTCCGCGCGTCATCATCGTCCTCATCCGTCACATCGTGCTCGTCCCCATGCCGATCATGCGAGCGCCGACCGCCCCGGTTTCCAAATCGGAACAGCTCCATATCGCGCTTGCGCTCCTCCATCGCATCGCGCAGCGAGCTGACCTCCTGCTTGATCGCCTGGTGCTCAGCGAGCATGCCCTCCAGCATGCGGACTTTCTCGACGTGATCA
This sequence comes from Trametes punicea, assembly GCA_025528855.1. Taxonomy (NCBI): domain Eukaryota; kingdom Fungi; phylum Basidiomycota; class Agaricomycetes; order Polyporales; family Polyporaceae; genus Trametes; species Trametes punicea. The sequence continues at coordinate 551,636 of VICQ01000010.1, forward strand.
GCCAGCGATCGCTGGGTTTCCTGCAGCTGAGCCTGGAGCTCGGATACTGCGGTAGAAGGCTCCGGTTGTGGTTCATGGTGCGATTCTTCTGATGGGCGGCCAGGCTGCGGCGGGACGACCGGAGGCAATGTTGAAGGGTAAGGTGGCAGGTTCGGTGGCTAGCACACTATCGTCAGACACCGTTCACACACAAGTGCATGCATGGACCCACGAAGTTTCCGCCGAGCGTTTCGTGGATTTCAGCGAGCCCGCTGCTCAGAGAATGAAGTTCGGCACCCGTTTCCCTGCTCTTCTGCAGCTCTCCGTGCAGCCGACTGAGAATGTGGTCAAACGTCAGGCCACTCTTCCCGGGAACCCTGACGTTCCCTCCCATGCCGCCCATGCCAACGAGGCCCTGTGGCTGCAACGCTGGCCTCCGCTGGGCGCCACCGGGGCCATTCGAGCTGCCTTGGCCGTTGGAAGCAAAGTTGAATGCGCCGTTACTGCCTGCGCCGGGCTGGCCGGCCATACCGCCAAGGTAGCCATGTGCGCCTTGCTGCTGCTGTTGCTGCTCGGCGCGGTGTGCTGCCTGAGCATCGAGTTCTGTGAAGACGCACACGACGCGCGCGGCAACTTTGTGATGGACGATGGTCTTGTTGTCTTCGCCGACGATGTCGATACCAAACTCCTACAAAACGGGCGTGGACGGCGTGAGGGAACATCGCCAAAGATCCTGAAGAGGCGAGTGGAGGACGATACATACGACGATGTCGTCCGTCTTGAGTTCGTAAGGTTCAGACTCTAACCCCTCGGGGCTGAGCCGCTCGCCATTGATGAAAGTTCCGTTCGAGCTTTTCACGTCTTTGATGAAGATCTTCAAGATGGCAACCGCACACGACCGAATACGGAGGACCGACACGAATCCAAACGTCAGAGCTCAACGCGCAAGACCCAACCAACGCGTGCGCCGCCTCAAAGGATAGCGGCACACGCCCGTGCAGAGCAACGGCAGGAAGATAGACAAGAGAGAAAGACACACACCTTCCCATTCTCCTCCCACACCTCCGCGTGCTGCCTGCTGAGCACCTTCGAGTCAAAGTATCCGTTGCGCTCCTGGGGAACGGTCTTCGCGTTGGTCTGGCGGCCGATCTTGACGCGCTGGTTGTTGACGAGGCTGATGTGCTTCGGGACAAACGAGTCGTTGAGCGGGTAAAGGTAGAGCGCGGGGAGGGGCACAGGGGCCGCAGAGGGCGCCGGCGCGGGGAACGGGGCAGGCATCATGGACGCCGTCGTCAACAACGAGCAGGACGGTTAGAGGAGAGGCCTTTGTTTGGCCGCTTGTTTGGCCACCCTCGCCCGCTGACTCTGCCTCTCCACTCCCACCGCCACGTGGGTCGCACAGAAGTTCGCGGGAGCGCCCGTTCATGATGCGCTCTCCACATGCAAAATCCCTCGCGTTATGCGTGGTACAGCAGGCCAAGATTCAGTTCAAAGGGTCGGGCACGCACGAACTTACGGCATGTAGCATCATAGCAGACCAACGGAAATTTGAGAAAGAAGGGCCGCGCAAACACGACATCATCCACGATCGCTGCCGCTTCACTAGTACTGACAGTATCGCCGGGAGCGGGCGTCGATCGACCGTCCACCCGCCGTTCGTGGCTCATACGAGCTGAACTCGAGCTGGAGAGAGTTGTGCAGTGAGAGGAGAATCGAATTTTTGCGGCAACCGCCTCCAATGAGTCGTATCCACATACCAGCCCTCTATCGTAGTATCAAGAAAACAGACAAGTCCCTGCCACTCGGCTATGGTACACTATGCACTCAGCGAACCCTGAAGCTGCCGTATGCGATGACGATGTACGTTTCCACTATGTGAGTAGGACCTCCAAGAAGATAGTATGTTACAGTAGCAAACATACGAGCAAGCGCCGGTACCACGCGGCGAGGCTTCGCGCCGCGGCCAACAAGAAAGAAAACTGAAAACTCCACGCCATCGTAGTATCGTACGAACGTTCTGTCGTACGAGACTTATCGGGCACAATTCCATCATGCATTGGCGTCTGGACGGATGGACGCGGATAGATACAGCACAAATCCGCCCATACAAGACGTTTCGGGTGCTGACGACGCTGCTCTGGCGTACAAAGATCCACGCGCCCACGTCAGTCAAACTGGACGGACAAGTCAGACGACAGCACTCACCATCCAAGGAGGCAAGGGGGAGGGGCATGACGCCCAAGCCTAAGCCTCCCGGGGGGTATCCAGCAGCGTCTCCCGCACCCGCTCTCCCTCCGCCGGGGAGAGCGTTTCCAGAACAGGCGTCGTGTTCTCGTCCGCGGGTCGCGAGGACACGCGGTACCACGCAGAGTCCAGCGCGTACATGCCCGCCTCGGCGTCCTGCGTTCCGATCCCGATGTACTGCAGGCTCTTCACGCGCTTGGCCAGCGTGCGCGCGAGGGCGTGCGTCCGCCGCCGCCGCGTCTCGGACGCCGAGGAAGGGTCGGCGGCGCCGGCGTACCCGACGCAGAGCCCCACGAGCGAGGTCGTCCGGAGGATGTCGACGTAGCGTTCCTATCAAAGATTGACCGCATGTCAACTTGTTGAGCCTGTTTGACGTCCGCCGGATCGATCAAAAATAAACACCCACCGTCCAGTTCTGGAAAGCCTGCCACTGCACCCCGCAGCGACCGCAGGGGCCGTCGGTGTACACGAGCTCCAGATACCGGAGTGACGGCATCGAGCTCTTCATGCGCTCCAGCATAGTCCCTGAGGCAGTATCTGAGATCGTGCAGGAGAGGACGACGGGGTTCGTCCGCTCCATCAGCGGCAGCGTCTTCAGGTCAGACGGGCTGTGCGGGCCTGGCGCAGAGCCGAGCGGATACTGCAGCTGCAAGCGTCGGACGGGGGACGGGAACGAGGGTATGGGCGCGCTCGTCTCCAGATAGTCGAGCTCGGGCCAGCAGGTAGCGGGACCCGTCTCGGGCTTGACCGAGAATTCGAGGTAGAACGTGAGCCTGCGCAAGTTGGGGAACGCATGCGCGAGCTCGGATATCTTGGCGATGCGACCGCCGATATCGAGCGTGTGCAGGTTCGGCCAGACGTGGCGGTCAATCACGCTCTCGAGCATGCAGCCACACTCCCAGAGCTTGAGGTGCCGCAGCGAATCGACAAAGGGCCCAAAGGGCGTGATGTCGCCTTGCGGCCGGGGCCCGTCCTTCCAAAGGCCGTTCTCGATGACAGCAGGGGTGCTCCGCAGCTGGGAAATCGCCTTGAGGGTGGAGTTCCCGATGTAGTAGAGCGACACCTCGTTCAGGGTGGTCAGCTGCGAGAGCGCCTCGTAGACTGCCGGGTGGTGCTGAAAGAGGGCTTCAGCGTCCCGGATGTGGATTAGGCGGAGATTGTCTGCGTGTCGCAGGAGGTTCGCGAGGACGTCGGCAGAAGAGAAGTCTGCGTCCAGGCGTTCCCTGCCGCCTACGGAGGTGACGCGGGCGAAGGCACCCTCGAGGAGGCGGAGGGCGCGGAGGTGCTTAATGCGGCGGCGGGGCTCCGCGAGCATGAAAGTGCAAAACTTGCCGAGTCTGTCCGGGCCGTCGTTGAGCGCTGGGTCGCCGATGGAGACGTCTGAGAGGACGCGGGGCATGGCGAGTTCGTAGGCGTCCTTGCAGGTCATGGCGAGCTGGAGAGCGTCGCCGGGAGCGCAGAAGTCGCTGATAGTTTTGAGGACATCGCGGTTGAGGGAGAGGAGCTGGAGGCGGCGAAAGGGGAAGATGTGGTGGTTGTCGAGCATGCGCGACTTGTCTGCACGCGAGAGAGGCCGGGACGAAGGCGGTTGTGGCGGGAGGGTCTGGAGGGGCACGGCGAGGGTGGACTCACTGCTGACGGGCATCTTCAGGGAGGAAGGAGGGCGAGGAGGAGCATGCAGGAGGTAGACGACGCCGAGCTTCAAGGGCTGCTGAAGGGGCCGCTGTGGGGACGGGGATGGCGATGGATGACGGCGACGAGGGGGAGGGGAGACGGAGAGGAGGTGGCAGGGCAGGCACTGGCAGGAGGGGGAGCACTGGCAGGGAGGCTTGTTGGAGAGGCGGGGGTCATGGGTGAATAAAGTATTAGGAGGAGGAGGAGATCCATTGGCGGCTGCTGCCACTGCAACTGCACGTCCGTCTGGATCCGGGTCAAGCTGACGTTGCAGGCCCATGCCCGGCTCGCAGGTCACGGCCTCGTCCAGATCCGCAGACACAGACACACACACAGACGCAGACGCAGATGCAGATGCAGACGCGCCCTCGAGCTCCTTCAACTTCAGCAAGGACCACATCTAGGCGCACACGCACACAAACATACAGTATGTATGTCCACCGACGGAGGGTGGATGCAGGACGCCTCGCAAAGAAGCCCTCCCCTCCCCAGCCCATCCCTCTGCACGTCCGCCCTCCCACGGCCTCGCTTGCAGCCCAGTCCACGCTTCCCCAGCACCGGCAACATACGCGACGCGTCAATAGTCGGCTCCAACTTCCCCATCAGTCCCCCTCCGCCCCTGTACTCAACACCTCCTTGTACTATGCCCTCTGCGTGCTCGTCCGCCACCACCCAGTGTTCACTCAACGCTGCCTACAGCGCAGAGCCCTGTGCCCCCGACCCTCGCATCCAGCGTAGCACCCCTTGGGCCTGGTCCAGGGTAAAGCGGACCGCGTGCTCGCCTCCGCATCGTAACTTAGCTGCTCTCTCGCGATGCCAAATGCGGGATATCGCCGAACCGGGAGTCTGGCACGATCGGTGCGGCTGTGGTCTGATTGCGTTTGTGACGGCGCCCGGGGTCCTGTAATTCAGCATCATCACCATGTCGTTCCCACCAGGCGGACGCGCTCGTCTCTCCTCTTACTCAATGCATCTGCTGCCATCATTCAATATGCCCTTCATCGACTCGGCGCCGACTGCGCACGCAGCGAATCACTCCTCCTACCTAGGCGCAACGCTCACGACATGGCCTCGTGCGACCACTTCCGTCTCCTCAACATATCGGAAGCTTAAAGTAGAATACCACCATAAGCGCATGCGCCCACTTGCGGACGATCCTCGAGTTCCCTTCTTCATCAGATTCATCGTGATCGTTCCGATCGGTCTATACACATCGCTTTGCGAACCTTGGCCTCTGGTATTCCAACAATGCCGACCCCGCAATGCTCAAACGCTAACAACGCGTTGCACGAGCGTAACAGCGATACGCGTGCGACCACGCTAGCCCAAATTCGTTTGCACGCCGTGACATCAACAGTATGCACCTTGATTGCGAATGACTTCCTCCCGTCGACGGGCGTTCGATTCCTCCCGCTTCCCTGGACAATCATCAGAACATGACGAGAACTCACAGTCTCAGATGAAACAGAAAAACCGTATCACGCCGCCTTGTCTCCGAGTGCCCTGTAGGCGTACGAACGCGCCACAACAGGCCATCTCATTCACCGGTCGATTTCTCCGACCCGTATCCGCCACACGAGACCTGCCGGGGCGGACTGAATGGCCTGCGTGCTGCCGCCCATCGCGCGCCCTTCAGAACTCTATCACTGTCAATCAACAAGACAACGGGAAGGAGGGCAATCTGCATTCCAAGCAGACCTCTAATACGCAGGCCCCCAGCGACCCGAGGTGAGCTTCGCCCCTGGCTCAAGCCGTGCACCGCCGTGCACAACTTGAAGTTACCTTGTCTGGCCTAGCATGGTCACGAGATCGTCGACCGCCCCTCCCCTTTCCTGGATATCCTCCCCTAATGCTAAGTACCCCTTCCCCTGGCCTCAGCAAGGGCACTTCACCATGAGCTAGTCTTTGACAGTTCCTGTCCCCGTGAGGGGCTGCGATGACTCGTACTGACGCTCACTCCTGATAGCTAATTGCATCCACCCGGGAGCGCGGCCTCGAACCGTCCTTTCCGACGAGGCGCGCATCCGAACTCGGGTCCTGCTCCGTTCGTGACTTGCCCGGGACTAGAGCGCAAATGGGGAGGTCGCGCCAGCGGCCAGTGACACCTGCGCATTGAACCGTCCATTCGCATCGGACGCCCACAGACCCTCGCGCCTAGCCTTGCCGTGCAGGTAAATTATAGAGGGCCGCAGCTCGGTCCCCATCCCACCGTTACGTATACATTCAGGGAGCGGCGTCGACGCGAGCGGCCAAGCCACCGCACAGGTGACACCGGCGCAGAGCCCTCACAAGACCGTGAATTCATCGGGGAAGGCCTCCCTTTCCCTGGCTCCCTATCTCGCCCTTCTCCGGCTCACTAAGTGCCGTCGTGTGCTTTTGCGTGAGCACTCTGGCTCGCGCGCGGACCGCGCACATGGCTGTGCGGCGCAATTCAGTGCGTTTGAATGGTATGGAACTGTGTTACGGCGGGGCGCCAGCAGTGGGTTACGATGCTGGGGATGCATCAGGTAGGCAAGTTCCTTTGTGAATGGATCGGCGGAGAGGTGTGCGCGTTGCCGTGCCAGTGGCTGATCGCCCGACGATGCCAGGATGACGACGCGGCCGGAGTCTGCAGCTGCAGTAGGGCAGCCATTATCCATGCACGCGTAGTCGCAGACGGGTGTTCGGTTCCCGTCTGTCAGCACGGTATCCTTGGTCGTCTTGTCTCCAATCGCCTTTAGACTGCCCCCCCCCCTCCATCCTGTGTATCCAGTGAGTGTCTCAATTCTCCATCTGGCATGCGACTTGGCCCTCCGTTCAAAGGCCTCTGCGATGCATCTCACCCATCCATGAGCGCGTGCTGTTCTGGATCACTTGTCGTACCGGACTGGGACCGAAGAGGTGACCACGGATGCAGAAAAAATCTTGACGGGAAGGCGCGTTCATAGAGCCGTCAAGACCCAGCAGCGAACGACGAACTTTGGCTCTCGGTCAATTCACTGAGTGCTGGAGACACCGTAATTATATGGACAACTTCCATGCCTCGTCTTTATTACGTTTCTGTTCGACTGTCGGTCCTCCGGACCCATAATACATAACGTTAGGATCGACTTGTAAGCCTCGTACCGAGGAATGCGGCTTTCAAGTTGGAAGGTCTCCAGTCTGTAAATGTCCGTAACTCGGACGTGTCAATCAAAGTCTACGTAGTCTGCCCGTGACGCTTCATGATAGCTGTTCACCGAAACTCTTGTACTGCCTTTGCGTTGTGGAAATCCGGCGCAGCACGGTGTGTCTCTGATGCTTCGCGTTCGTGCGTAGCGTGCCCGAGAAGCGCTGAAGGGGTCCGAGTCTCGACTCCGACATGTGCGGTTCCGTTCGTCGCAGATCTGGATTCTGGGCGCGGGACAACGCTATCAAGGACTTCTTGATAAGAATCCGCCCTCATTTGCAAGTCCGCCTTGCAACATATGCCCCTTCTCTTGCGCTCGGCGCTCCTAGCAGCCACGTCGCGGTCGCGATAGAACAGAAATATGATGACCCAGTCCTCTGAACTCGTTCGCGTTCGTGACCATCGTGAGCAAGCCGCCAGCCATCATTACTGCGCTGGATAGTGACTGTACGTGGATTTTCAATCTTCAAGCTATTCTGCAGACTTCTCGATTTGCCGTCCTAGACCGAATATGTTACCGGACTAGCCGGGCTTCGCCGGCACCAATGTCCCATCGTTCTGTAATCATATGAGGTCGGAGACTTGTGAGTCTGGATTGAAGGCCAGCCAAATTGGTAGAGTCACCACGCCACCCTGCCCAACACCTACGTCAGCATCCACATCCCTGTGAGCAGTGTTCAGAGGGGGTGGAGGTCTCTGCCCTGCAAACCTTGCACGCATCGATCATAGCACCTGGGGGACAGGGCATAAGAACTTCGCAGGTCGTTGCGCAGTGTGCACGAGGCGGCAACCGAGGAGTTTAATCGCTTCTCGCTTGTCTATGATAAGCTCACCAGTCATCGCGTCGCTCCTACCTGCCAGCTTGGCATATAACCCAAGCGGACCAGCGCGATACTTGGGGCTGACGGATATCGCAGAACCTCCTTCTACCACGACAAGTCCGGACCACCCGCTGGGACTCGAGACAAGCCGAGCATGGCATCCACATCATCTGGCCCGGATGTCGCCACACCGAAAGCATACGGCGTGCTCTACTCAAGCAAAGCAGGCTCGCCGATACACGCACCAACGCGGAGCATCGCCGAACTCCTGACGCCCGACATCGAGTTCGTGCGCGTGCAATGGGTCGACCTCACCAACGCCGTCCGCTTCCGCGTCCTCTCCGCCAGCTACTTCCGCAAGCTCCTCTCCGACCCGGACTCGCGCCCGGGCATCGGTCTCGCCAAGGTCACCCTGGGCCTTGTCGGCTTGCAGGTCGCGCCTGGCTTCGAGGCGGTCGGCGAGTACCTGTACGTCCCGGACCTGAGCAGCTGGCGCAAGTGCACGTACGCACCTGGGCATGCGTCCGTCATGGGCTGGTTCCAGGAGAAGGTCCCCCACCCCGAGAGGGGCCTCGCGGTCAACTATTGCTCGCGCGCGATCTTGGATAGGCTCGTCCGGTGAGTAGACCGACTGTCTTCTACCACTATCAGGTGGCGCGCAGCCAGAAGCTGATCGCACTCAGAGAGGCGCGGCAGAAAAGCGGGGTGTCGTTCCTCGTCGGCGTTGAGTCGGAGTTCATCCTGCTGAATGAGACCTCGCCCGTTCCCCGCTACGTGAACCATGCGGATTGGTCATGTTCCGCCAAGACGCGCACAGGAAGCGTCGAGACGACGGTCCTAGAAGAGATCGCGCGTTGCCTCGTTGCCGCGGGTATCGAGCTGCAGATGTATCATGCGGAAGCCGCACCAGGACAGGTACGTGCGGCCGGAGCTATCTGGCCAACTCTCTTTGAGTTCTGTCTTTCGTTTCGTGCTCGGCGATCAATGTGCTGAAGCGCGCTTTCCCTTCCGACTCGCGACAGTACGAGGTAATAACCGGGCCTTTGCCCCCTCTGGAGGCGGCCGACGCACTCGTCTTTACGCGCGAGACCATCTACAACATCGCGAACAAGCATGGCCTGCGCGCAACCTTCGCGCCGCGTCTGCACTCCGACTCGTGTAAGCTCTGCCCCTCGCGCGTCTCCCGTGTCAGACCGTGTCGTATCAGAGATGTTCATCATGACGGCCGCGCACAGGTGGCAGCGGGGCACATACCCACATCTCGGTACACGGGCCCCAGTCAAGCCCGCGCTCCGCGGACGAGCAGCTCGCACCCACGCTAAACCCGACGGAGCGTGCCTTCCTGCAAGGCCTGCTGGCCCATCTACCCGCAGTCTGCGCACTGACGCTCCCAACCGCAGCGTCGTACGCGCGCGTGCTTGACGGCATCTGGTCCGGGGGCACGTACGCGTCTTGGGGAACGGACAACCGCGAGGCGCCCGTTCGCCTCTGCGGGCCGCAAGGACATCATCACTTTGAGGTCAAGTGCGTGGACGCGACTGCGACGCCGCACCTCGCTATCGCCGCCATCGTTGGCGCGGGCCTGAGAGGTATCGAGGACGGGACGCTGTTGACGGTGGCGGATTGTACGAAGCCGGCGGCGGAGATGAGCGAGGGGGAGAGGGCTGCGGTGGGCTTGGCTGATCCTGTGCGGTTACCGCGCTCCATTGCGGATGCGAGGAAGGCGCTGGTGGCGGATGAAGTGTTGAGGGATGTACTCGGAGGGAGCTTTGTCGACGCCTACATTAGTGTCAATGAGGTGAGTGCGAGAGGCGTCCGACGTCATGAATTCTATGGCGGTGCTAATCAGGATCGGTGGTCAGACGATGGAACGAGTCATGCAATGCAAGAATGAGCGCGAGACTGTCGAGAAACTGATCCAGTACTTCTGATACGCACCAATCATGAAGATCGGACTGTGCATGCAGGGTGCTGTTGCGCGCTTTATGGGACTATCAGGAGACATACTTTCCTCACGGATATCTCACTTAGATCCTGAAACCTGAACCGTATCTTGACCTTGTCCCGACACATGCGTTGAGATACAAGATACAAGTTACCGATTGCACAATGCGCACCGCATAGATGAAGTAAAATCATAGTGACAATTCATCAGTATCGCTAAATCCATGTCCACAAGCTGCCGCAAGCACCATACGGAAGTAGCGGACGGTCCACGCCGTGCACCGTCCCTCAATGAACGCGTTCGAGCGCATGATACTTTGCTTCGGCGATATCACTTCGTGATCTTTATGTTTTGTCAGCGCAGGCAGCTATCGCCGGCTCGTCGTCAATAAGTCCGGGTGCGGGAGCAGGCAGTCCGGCACTTACACCTCTCTTCCCAGTTCGTCCCATCCTCATCTCACGCCTTCTCCTTGACTTCGGAGAGGTCACCATTCATGTCAGTCATGTCCTGTACAGAGTCGACTGTTACTCCGATGCGGCCCGCAGGCCCTTCCAGAGTGGTTTGCGGTCCGTTGAACCAATGCGCGCCGCCATACGCCGGGAAGTAGTAGTATATGAGGCATAGGGCGATCCATCCGCCATAGACAACGATCATGTAGTTCATCCCACCCGCGGTGGCGCCTGGAGAGGCGGGGAACGCGAGAATGACGATCGAGAATATCATCCAGGTCACGGCCACTACAGCGACAGGGAGACCCTACATGGGCAATACAACGACGTCAGAAGTTATTTCAATGACTGAGAAAACGGTGGGACTTGCGAATCGACCCAGATTGAATGGTCCCGGGACCCACTCTCGACCACCCAAAAAGCGGCTAGCTATGGGTAAGCTGAACGCCGTGTACTGGCCAGCAATCGCGAGACTGAAGATCGCCGAATTTGCGCTCGGTCCCGCGAATGCAAGCAGGCCGAGGAGCAGCGCGATGAACACAGAGGCCCAGACTGCGTTCACTGGAGTCTTCGTCCGGTTGTTTATTTTGTATATGTAGCCCGAGAAGGGCAGGCCGCGGTCGCGAGCGAATGCGAATGTTTGGCGAGAAGTAGCCACGAGCTAGAGAAGATGTTTGGTCAATCATGGCTTGGGTATCCATGAGCTTTGCTTACGGAGCTCGAACCCATCAGGAACCTGCCGCAGATAAATAGTTTACAGCATAGAAAGGAATGCTAGAGACGTTCGACACTCACTGGACAAATACTACTACTGACCATACGGCTAGCGTCCCCCTACGTCCTAAGCTATTGAAGAGAATCTAGGACGTTTCCAGTATGATTCAATGATGTACCACGCTGAGCTGGGACTGAAGCCTACAGTAGCCATAGGTTGTCCTATGGGGTTGTCCAGGATGCTCTCCAAATCGGTGCCCATGCAGAATGCAATCACCACATTGATCACTACATAAACTGCATCAGCGAAACTGTCGCCACAGATGTATTCGTAGCGAGCTCACCCCACCCGAGCGCCCCGGCTATGCCAACTGCACTTACAATTGCCCATGGCACAGCTGTACGAGCGTTGGTGGCTTCCTCGCTAATGTGGACAGGGGCGTCGAAACCGCCTGGGAACAGATTCTCAGTGTGTATGATAATGCGTCTCGCCTTTCATAGACAGACCGATCGTCCATAGAGGTGCCAGGAAGCTCAGCACGAATGTGAACCCGTTCGGCCACCCGCTGACTGCAGGAGGTTCAATTAAGTCGGTACTCCAGTACACCGTGGTCAGAAGGGACGACGCACGGTTTGCAAAGCCTCCAAACGCGTATGTAGCACTGTTCTTCAGGTCGTGAGGCGTCCCTGTAGGCAATGCGATGATGATTGCCAAGCAGAGTCTGTTGATATCAAGGATGAGATGCCAATGTTGGAGAAAAGCAGAAAACTACTCACAGAACGTTGAGTACGACGTACACGGTTTGCAAACGAGCGATCACTCGAGTCGCTAGGGAGGCTACCAGTCCATGACATATCAGAAGGGCGACGTACACAGCACTGCGCAAAATCACCATAAGTATTATAGACGATATGACTCAAGATTGTCTTACAATATCTGGCCAGTGGTTGGCGTGAAGCCTTCGTTCGTACCTATGGAGACTGCTGCCATCAACTGCACGGCGCAACCCCAGTCGACCCCAGCGACCCCAGCGATCAATCCCATTGAATTCGAGTCTGTATCGAAAGCCGTCACTGTCGGGCATGCGAGACAAAAAAAAAGAACCACACTTACAGCCAACCATCCAGGACAGCACCTTTCGCCACCTCGGCGTCGCAAAGGACCACGTCCAATAGTACAGACCTCCAGAAGTTGGGGCCGCCGAGGCCAGTTCCGCCAAAGCGAGAGCGATGAACGTGAGGAAGAACGAGCATAATGCCCACTGCAATGCGAAGTCATTAGGTACGCTCGTCCGAATCAAAAGGGTCGCCTTACACCCCAGACCAGCGCTATCGGCCCTCCATTTGGAATGGCGAAGACAAGGATCGACCTACAGAGAGTGAACTGCCAGGCCGCTCTCGAATGAACGCTGCCCACTTACGCCATGGACGGGAACAGCCCTATGATGCTGAAACCGATGCCGAAGACTTCGAGAGCATTGAAGGCCCGTTTGAACTCTTGCTTGTAGCCCAGGGTCGCCAGGGCGGCATCGTCGCTAGCTATGCTGTCACCGTCAAAGACATCTCGTTTATCGACTGACACCTCGGTGACTTCGACAAGAGAGGAGGACATTGTTTTCTCGACACTGGCAATGGTGGGCATAGTGGCAGGCGACAACCGTTGATTGCTCAATGCTCACGCCTAAGCACTTATCGTCGCATGCGAGGCGTGGTTGGAGCTGCAGACGTAGGATAAGCAGATAGTCTCATGCTCTCACGATAGGGAGGACGTAGTGCGGAATTGGAATCGCATTGACTCCAGAGCAACTCAGTTGGCACACCACGCTACTGCGGCCCGTGGTACACCGTGACATAGCACATAGTGGGCACCTGAGCTATGCGCACGTCTATATGGAAGGACAATATTCAGCGTCATGTGGCGCAAGATACTGATAATGAGAGGAGCAGACCTGTTGAATTATGCGAATCATCATTAGCGCAGCAGGGCCATAATTGGACGATATCAGCCAGGATGCAGAGCCTCAGTCAATGCATCAAGTGACTCTTGACTTCCCTCCTTCTGGTGCTCCCGCATAACAACTGTGTAGAGTCCACTATCCGGCTTGGAGCTTTCACTCTGTACAGAGACAGTATGCGTGATACGAATCATTGAATGGCTTCCGTAAGGTGAGGTTCTCCTTGTTGTGCTCGTTGAGCAGAAAAGGCCGGCGGACAGTGTGAGGTTCGCATGCAGGCGGTAAGTGGGGATGGGGTTGTGAATATCCGCATTTGGCAGGCGTAGTAGTTCCTCCGACGTGTTCAGGCAAACCCATGTAGACCCACCGTTCACCTGTTGACCTACACGAATGCTTTCAATAAGACTGTCAAAGTGTGGGGAAGACGTGTTGATCCTATAACCAGGAACCTATTGGCGACTAGTGGTTTCCAGCAGCAACAGACTTGGAACACATTCAGTGGAGGCTCGAACCCTCGCTGCCAGGATGTCATGTCGGCAGACGGCAATCTTGTGAGAGGAGACGTTCGTGCGCGACTCCTGGCATCATGTACGTACATTAGATTGCCACATCTGATGGCACTGAAGCCATGTATATATATCCTCTTGATTGCAAGGGCGACATGGCCCGTGGGTAGTGCGTGTCCCCTGCCCACGCTTGCGAAAACCATATCACCCTCGATGATGGAGCGGCCGGAAGATTCGCTTAGATAGATAGGAAGACTGACAGTGCACTCTCATAGACCTGCTCACATTCATAGAGCGGGAAAGGGCGGCAAGACTGTTATAACACGATACGAATTGAAGGTTTTTAAAGCGGTCATAGATTTGATTATACTTGGCTCAATCGGCTCCCAGTACCCGCACGATCGAGATGGCCCTCGCACTATCGTAGACGTCCTCGTTCTCCAACGAGGCTAAGCCGGCCTTATCAGTTGGGCCGACAACGGCACTAGACCTTATAACAAGGCCTCGACCCCCAGAAGCCAGGAATCCTCCGTGGACGGGAACGGGTGCCCGACAGGAAACCGTACCGCACGATCAGTGCGCACTGAGCCACAAGCCACAAGGAGCGTCGCACGCGCACGCATGACTCATATGGGGGAGATACGGGGGCGACAGGGCGCACGGGATAGCGGATCCGATACAGTACACGTATATATCGCACGGAAACCGAGAGGGGACAAAGAAACGAGAAGGGGACGGGGAAGGGAAGAGAGGACCTCCGTCGTCCTCGCAGCGTCGTTTATGATAGGTAGGTGGGTGGCTACTGTACACAAGAGGTAAGAGTCAAGGCGACAGGAGGCTCATGAGGTGAGCCGTGGGTTCCATGTTCCGTTTTTTTGGTATTTTTGTCGTAATGGTGTGCATCCTCGCTTACCCATCTAGCAGCGCGCTGAGGGTCGTCAGTTCGCAGCGGCCTCACACCGTCATCTCCCCTCGTCGCTCGGACGACCCCTGCAGGCATCGACCTTTCACGTCCGCGTCCGCAGACACCATCCACGCCCTCCGCCGACATGCCCGTCGATAGCAGCCTTCAGATCTGACGCCCTTCCGTCGGACATGAGTTCGAGTTTGAGCTTGAGCTTGACCCTGACTCGCTCGACGCCCCATGAGAACACCGACACGTCGACGGAGGTATCGAGAGCACCTGCAAGGGGAGGAGTACGATCATCATCAGCATGCTGTCGTTTGCGCGGCGAGCGGTAAGATAAGCCAACGGCGAGCAGAAAGTCACCGGAGCGGATAAGACGGGCAGAGAATCGAGAAACGAAGCCGGGAAGACCGAAACAGAAAGGCAGGAAGGCGAGATAGGAAGAGGAAAGGGCACGACGCAGGAAACTGAGACCCAGGACCCATCCGGATACGACTAGCTGATGGATCCTGCGCCTCCCCAGCGACAGTCAGAAACCCAAACCAAAGCTAAGAACGAAGGGCGGTACGTCAGGCTCCTCGCAAGGCTCGCCCATGCGGTCCTCGTTTACGAAACCAGCCGTGGTCTGGGAACGACTACGTCCGCTACAGAGTGCGGGGCGTGGGGTATGCGATTTCGGGCTGGGGAATCGGCGGGCTACGCTCATCACGATCCAAAACGCGAACCGAAGCAAAACCATAACCTAGTCCCAGACGTATCGCGAAAACCGCCACAAACCACAAGCCATCAACGCCGGCAGCACACCGCGCCAGAACGATAACCGCAACATCAAGCGAAACGGGTACGCGCGATGCGGAAGGTTCACAGCAGGGACGGCGCCAATGGATCGATTTGGAAGAGGAAGAAGAGAAGAAAGAGGAAGACAGACAAACAGACGCGGGCGAGCGACGTCACACTTTCCCTGTCCCCGACCCCCATCGCATGCTCCGCGCTTGCGACCGCCTGACCTCGGGGCTGTGTCCAACGCCCGGGGAAGGGAGGGAAGAAGTCGCGAAGTGCGTGACTTGGGTGAGAATGGCCAAGAAGGAGGCAGAGCAGCGATAAGCCACACGCGGAGGTTATCTCGCCGGCGTGCCTGCCTGTTTGTCTGAATCGTTGAACGGGATCGTGATACACGTATGATGATGATGATATCTAGGACCGCAAAAGCTGATCCCGAAGTGAGGCGCGAGGTCACCACGCAGATCCCACCGCATCGTTCACGGGACGAGGCTGAGCAGAACTGTGGGTGGCCGTGGAAGAGGCACAGATAGAGGTGGAGAAGCCGCCCACCCGAAACGAGCAGTTGCAGAGATGGGGGAAAGAGAGGAGAGCAAACGAAAACACAAACGGTGCAGAACCCATGGCCCAATAAATCGTAAGAAAGAAAAACCAACAGAAAAAGCAAACAAAAACGGTAGAGCAGAAGGAGTCACTCAAAATCAAAGAAAGACACATACTGGGAATCCTCGTCCACCGTCGGGAGCGACTGCGCGGAGCGTTGCGAGCGAGCCTTCGCGGACGTGTACGACCCCGCGTCCCCTCCTCCGTAGGTGGAGGCGTGGCTATAGAGCAGCCCGAGGGGTCTCGCTGACGAGGTGCGCGGTGGCGAATGGGAAGACATGGCGTGCAGGGCCGCCTCGCACTCCGCACACGCGCACCCGCCCACGGGCGCGACGAGCGGGATGGCGTTCGCGGAAGCGCCTGCGAGCGCGGTGCTGGACGGAGGCAGGAGCGAGATCGAAGAGACGGACGAGTTCGGGGAGGAGGCGCTTGCGCTCGGAGAGTGCGGGACGAACTGAATCGCGGACGAGGCTGGGGAGGAGAGGCAGACGGCGCACGAGGGGTCGTACGAGTCGTTACTGTGAGACGCGACATAGCGGTGGACATGAGGCTGAGAACGAGAGTGGTGGGGCTGCTGAGCTGGGAGTTGAGGACGAGAACGGTACTGAGGAAGAGAAGGAGGGGGGACGACGCTGGAGGGCGACTGGGAGGCCTGCAGGCCCGTCGGGAGCGTATCACGGTGTGCAGGGACGGGCGACGACGCGCCGCCCGCCACCTTGCGCGAGCGCCTCCGGAACAGGCGCTTGCGCTGCGACGCCGAGCCCGCACGCCTCGCAAGCAGTCATTCCTGCACTTTCTCGCTCCGCCCGTGGGCGTGCCCCTTCCCATCCCGACTTTCTCCCCTCTCGAGCCCGCCCTCCTGCTCTGGCTCCCACTCGGTCGCGGTCGCAGAGCCCGGCTCCCCGTCCTCGACGACGGCGCTCATACCCGTCGGTGAGAGCGTCGCGTCGTCGTCCGCGCCCGTGCTGGCGCTGGCACCACCCGCGTCGCGGTCGCGGTGCAGCCCGACCTTGTTGAGCATCCGCGCGAGGCTGCTCCCGCGGTCCCGCGAGCTGCTCGGACCGCGGCTCGCGCTGCGACTGCGGCTCCCATTGGCGCTCCCGCTTTCGGGCCCGCGCGAGGCGGACCGCGAGCGGATGTTGCCCGCACCCCGCGCCCGGTCGCTTCGTACTCGTGTGCGTGGCTGGGGACAGCTTCGAGCGGAGGGCTCGGGAGGGAGGTCAGGTTAGCGCGGCCTCCACGCCCGGTCGAATGGCTATTAGAGGGGCAAAGGCACGTCAGTCTGAGATGGGTGTGAAGATCGGCGGGCGGACGTACATTGCGGCGTCGTGCGCATATCGGAGGCGTTCTTCTTCTTCGAGCTGGGCGATGAGCTCTGCGTCGACGTTCGTGCCTGGCTGAAGGTTGCCCACACCGCCACGACCAGTAGAGAGGACCTGAGGCGAGTGCGGGACGCGCGAGCGAGAGCGCGACTTCTCGGTCGATTTGATGTTTCCTAGTCCGCCGCGGCCGGACGAGCGCTGCGTAGAGGACGTCAGCACCGTAGCTATCTGAGAGGGCAGAAGAGAGAAAATGACGTACGGCGCGGGATTTAGCGGCCTCCTCACTCTGCTGAACGACGTACTTTTCGTACTCGGCCATGTTTGCGGCCTGATCGGAGACGAGGGAGGCGGTCTGGGGGTAGTTTTCGGCGACGCGTGACGCCGAGCGAGTGCGCGAGCCTGAGCGAATGTTCCCCATGCCACCGCGCCCGGTGGACTTGACCTGAATGCACCGTTTTAACGTACAGCGAAGGAGACGAGTTAGGAAGGGCAGCTCACCCGCTCGGGATCGACAGTGGCCTCGCGGCCGCGGACAGGGGAGAGAGGTTCGTCCCCCGTTCGGATAGGGCTTGCTGCATCGGCGGGCCTGTGGATGTTGCCGATACCGCCTCTGCCCGACGACTGAGGAGAAGAAGCAGGAGGAGGTCAGAAACGTTGCGCGCACTGCCAAACCATGTGGGGAACGGTTACGTACGAAAGCTTCCCTGCCGCGGGAGACAGAGCGATGTTCTGTAGAGGAGGGCGTGACGGATCGCTCGGAGTCTGGCATGGCGGGTGGTGAGTGCGAATGCGAGTGCGATGAGGAGCAGTGGGAGAAGAGAGGAGGAGTGATATGGGCGATGTCGACGATAGCGGGTGATGATTCGGGCAGCCCGAGAGGGCGGAGACGTCGCGCTCGAGCAGAGCCAAACTCGGCGTCGGATAGATGGCAGATGGATCGCTGATGGGCCAGGAGAAGCAGATGAAGACACTCGACGTGGAGGCGATAAGGGCAGGGACGGCAGGAGCGATGCTCGTCCAGAGAGACGCAGACGCAGACGCAGAGCACTTCCTTATCTCCTTATCTCTCCCCTCCCGCCTCGAGCATGCTCCCCCTCGCCGTGGGCCCTCGACTACGCCCGCAGATACGCACAACGAGGCTACTCACCTTCTTTCCTTTCTCCCACCACTCCTTCTCGCCCCCGTCGTGGCCACTTCCGCAGGGACGACACGTCCACCTCGTCTCCCAGCGTGTCGTCCTCCTCCTTCTCCTTCTCCCGCTCTTCCCCTGCGCCTGGCCCCGTGCTAGACGTCGACAGCATCCTCTGTATCTTGGCGCCCAGCGCGCCTGTCCACGACGGTCGCCTCTGCGGCGCTACCGCCGTCTCCTGGCTGTCCATCCGTCTCAGTCTCGTCAACAGCTTGAGCAGTTCTCTGTGGGCTGGCTCCTTTGCGCGCAGGACGGCCAGCGGGCAGTGTGGTTCAGAGGGAGAGAGCTGAGAGCGCGCAGTGTGTGTGTCGTGTGTGTGTCGTGTGTGTCGTGAGTACCCTTCCCGTATGTATCATACGAGTGCTATGTAGTGCTCTCCCGGTCACGCCGCGCCCCGGCTCTTGCGTTCGATTGCGCTGTGGCTGCGTCATGGGACGTGTTTCCTCTCCCCGCGCCCAAACAGCCTCTCCTCGGTTTGAACCCTTCTCCGCTTCCCATCATCCCTCTCCTGTCCTCCGCTCTGCACTCTCCCATCGCACACGTGAACCTCTCCTTTCATCGCCTCTCCCTCGTCCACCTCCTCCTGCCACCTTGCGGCCGCAGCACGTTGGTCCCGAGCTCTCGTGCAGACGCTCTGGAACACCATCGTGCGCGATCCGGCGCACGAGAGCTTCAAACGTTCGTCTGCGGCCCCTTCTCCGCTTCACCTTTCTCTCCTGTGTCACGGATATATAGCCGCAGCGCCCTTCCCATCCTCCTTTACATACATCCCCTCGGCTTCCTCGCGCGTTTCCTGGGATTCTCCGGAGCTATACGTATTGTCCTCTCGTCCATGGCGCCATTTTCGCTACTGTGCCTCTGCTCTCAGCACGCAATCAGAGACGTTTCTCTCGCCTCACTCAGCGCTACGCCTTCTCTTCCTGGAGATCCGCTGAGCACAGGGTGCATGCGGGCTAGCTCCGCTCGCTGCCCATTGGCTCAGCCGAGGCTATACCTGTTAGCGCGAATGGCTGTATTGCATCCCATTCACATGGCGTTCTCGACCCTGGCTCGAGTCTTCGCTGGCTTGGATTCGGACGCGTTCTCTGAACCTTCGTGCACCGTGGCCGGTGAGAGTGCACCCTGGTCGCAGTGCAGCCGACAACGCCGGTATTGGCTGCCTCCTGTGGCTTGATGCTTCCTTGCCTAGCCAACGTGCGCCTCGCCACACACCTGGAGACTTTGACAGCGCAGCAGTCAGCGACCGCTAAGCTTACGCGCTGAGTCCCTGACGCGAGGGTTCAGGTGGACGTTTCGTCATCTTCGCGCAGATGTCAGATGTCGGGACGGGTCCCCGCAGGCTGATACGGGTGTTAGGCTGACTGCTTCGCACCTGCTTAGATGCTAAGAGGTGCGCTGCGGTACGTCTCTCCAGCAAGTGTCATGTCAAGGTGGCCGTGGATGACTGGATGGGTACACACTTGAAACGTTGGCCATTCAGTTTGATCTCACTCTACAGGAGGCGTATCGTGCGGGTGCCTGAAACTCTTTGAAGACGCCATCGGTCCCGTGGGTTCGCCAGCGATGTGGCTAGCCTGTCGCTGAATGGTGGAGTTTGAGAGTGCTGTATGTAGGTGCCCGTCAGTTGTCGTCGTCGGGCCATCTTGATGAGCTCATCGCTCACTACTATTGTCGCTTTTTGCACCATCCATTGGTGCAGAATTCGGCGGATGCTATGAAACTTCAAGCGAATACTGCTGTGTACTCCAGCATGCGGGGCATGCGTTCCTGGTCGCTGCCGTCCCATTCACAAGCCTGCTCTCGAAAGCTGTCGTCCCGAGGCGTGCTAGCCATTCGTGACACTATAAAATGGGCGAACCTCGAGCATGCTCATCACCCAACTCTCTCACAGCGCTGCTAAACTACCCCTTGAGAGCGCTCCTGTTCAGGACCCCAACCATGGAATGATCCCTGCCTCAGAGATCCTGCTCCGGCTGCTAGTATCTACATAACCTTCTTTTGATATCCTAGTCAAGGCCAAGAATATCTTCGCCAACGGCATGGATGGCTTCTGCTTTACATACATACAGCTGCAAGTACGGTATATATAGCACTGCGCGATCGTCGACTTTGAAGAAGCACGCCCGCCTTCCTGTCTATTCCTGTCATGCGTCAGACAAGTACATGCAGGTGCCGCATCCGCCCTTGCACGCCCATGTTCCGTGAGCTCTAGCTATCGACCCACCCGAGTGCAGTACAGTACTACGCTGCACTGATAGGTACTGTGCACACTGCGCGCGGCCACAACGGGCCGGCGACCCTCGCGAGACTCGCGGCAAGGGTGATTCTCCTCCTGAAGTGCTCCCATGAGGGCACCTTCCTCGCCCACTGTCGCGCACGGCATCCGACGCACATGATGTGTCCACACAACTCTATCGGGCCTCCGTAGGAGGCGGCACGGTACCGTGGGCCGTCCAGCCATCGACAAGATACACCATCTCCCTCAGCCCTCTTAGCCTCCTCGCGCTCAAGTGTCTCTTGCTCTCTCGCTCCCACCTTCGAGTCGGGACGACATTCACAGTGCGTACTGCAGCCCTCTCGCATCTCACAGCGTACGCAACGTTTACCCCAAAGCAGCCAGCACCTACTATACACTGCGCACCAGCAAGCCATGGCCGCCGCCGCCGCCGCCATCACGCACCCGCTCCTCGCCGCCTTCCGCGCCTCCAAGCCCGCGTTCGGCGCGTGGCTCACCCTCCCCGGCTTCCTCGCCGCACGGACCGCCGGCGCGGCGTCCCCGCACCTCGCGTGGGTCGTCATCGACTGCGAGCACGGCGCGACCGCGCTGCAGCCCGGCGCCGCCGAGAGCGTGCACGCCATCGCGGGCCTCGGGCCGGACGCGCCGAGCACGATCGTGCGCATCCCTGCGACCGGCGCGTGTGCGGACGGCAGCGCGGGCTGGCAGATCAAGTACGTCCTCGATGCGGGCGCGAAGGGCGTCCTCGTCCCCATGGTGAGCTTGCCACATCGGTTCCCACCCCAGCGCTGAGGCATTGAGGACCGTCCCGCTAACGATACGTCGTCCGCCTGTGGGTGCGTCTATGGTCTCTGTACCCCTGCAGGTATCGACCCGCGCACAGGCCGCGTCGGTCGTCGCCGCGGCGCGCTTCCCGCCGCAAGGCGTGCGCGGGTTCGGCAACCCGTTCACGCAGCTCGCGTGGGGGCCCGGCGTGAGCGCCGCGGACTACCTCGCGCGCGCGAACGCGTCCGTGCTCGTGCTCGTCCAGATCGAGACGCGCGCGGGCGTCGACAACCTCGACGACATCCTCGCCGTCGACGGCCTAGGTGAGTTCTAGCTCCGCCACTCCCGTCTGGGCTTTCTGCGCGTGCACGTCCGTTGGAGGGCGTCGCTGATGGGCTGCGGCGGACGTGCGTAGATGGGGTGTTCATCGGCCCGTACGACCTCTCGCTCTCGCTCGGCTTCCCCCCGCCCTCACCCGACCCGCATCCCGAGGTGGAGAAGGTCATCCAACGCATCCTCGCAGCATCCCACGCCAAAAGCAAGAAATGGTGCGTCTTCCCCCCTTCCCTCTCTCTCTCCGCTCCCCCGCTCCCTCCTCACCTCCCTTCGTCTGCCACCGCTCTCACCGTGCGACACATACGCGTGCATCCCCGAACAGCGCGATATACTGCATCTCAGGCTCCCAAGCCGCCCAGCGCGCCCAGCAAGGCTTCGACATGGTACGTCCCCCGGCCTCCTGCCCTCTCTCGTCCCTACGCGGTTGGCACTACTGCTCGCTAATGAGGAGATGCGGATCCACAGATCAACGTCACTTCCGACAGCGGGGCCATGTCGGAGTCCATCGCTCGCAACCTCGCGGAGGCGGTCGGCGCGAAGGAGGGCGGCCGGGGCTTCTCGTACTGAACTCGCGCCCCCGAATATAACACGAACCTCACCGGAGGCTCAACCTGCCTCTGGTTTGAACCTGGCGATTGACCCTTCCGAGGACGCCGGAGACACGCTTGCCAATGGGAGGACATGTCGTATGCAAGGCGGAGGGGTCATCAAGCGCAAGTAACAAGCTACGCAGGCGCAGGTAGGGAAAGCATGCATACACCATAACATGTATTATACAAGGATTACAATACGGCGCATCACCCATTGGGAGAGATATATCCATTATCGTAGACCAACACGCTCTCGGCGGTCGCGCATATACAAGCAAGATACGGAGGGAGCAAAGCATAGAGATAAACGGAGACGAGAGCTGCGGCCGAGAACGAGAGCGAGATATACGAGACGTGAGAGACGAGGGAATGAGAATCTGAGGGTACGGAGGTGCGAGGTATAGAGGGCACGGGGATTGTAGAGGACCATCTAAATCATTATATCGCACGGGTAACATGATTAGGCGAGTTGAGCAGCGCGCAGTGAGGGAGCTCGCCTAGGCATGGCCCTATGCACAGGCAATCACGCCAGGAGGCGCGCAGATAACGGAGGGAGATCTAGTCTAGACAGACAAGGAACGTCTGGATGAGTCTCTAGTCTATGACCACGCATGAGTAGCGTGGGATGTGAATGAATAACAGCGCGGCCAGAGATAAGCACGCGTACATCCTACCGCGGATATATGAGCGAGGCGCACTGGGATGCCCGACGATACTCACCAGAGCAACAAAAGCACTGGCCGGAGGTAGGGCACGGTACTCAGTCCCATCGATTGAACGCGCGCATCTTCCTCACCATCTCCAGGCCCTCCGCCTCCGATATCCGCTTCACCTCGCGCCGCGCACCAAGATCAAGCACGCGGAAAAACGCCTTCTCGTCCTCAGCGGCATCAGGTGCAGCAGAGAGGTCAAGCGCGATGAAGCTGAGCGATGGCGCATGCTGCGCGACCTCCCGAGCGAGCGCGGCCAGGTCAGCGCGCTCTGAGCGCACGTCGGGGACAGGCTCGGGCTCGTTACCCCCTTTCAAAATGTGGGAGAGGACCATGGGCGGGATCAAGGGCGTCACAGAGAGCGAGATGCCCAAAAGAGGAGCCGTCGATATCTCAAGCGTGTTCGCTACGTGCGTCTAGTCGGGGAAATGAAGTTAGCGCTGACTTCAGCCTGCAGGATGAGGGTAACGTACCACCCATGCAGAGCCATCTTTGACACCGTTGCATCTATCGCCGACCAGCTCCAGGAACCTCAACCCGGGTGCAACAAGCTCCCCATCGAGTACCGCGCACAATTCCTCCTCGGTCAGCTCCGAGCTCACTGACATGGAGAGCACGACGGGGCGCGTCCGGCGTAAAAACTCTCGTGCACATAAGAGCATATATGTGTCGGACACCAGCGGATTGCGCAAGTCCACCCGGCGGACGGGGCACGCGAGAGGGAGGATGGGATAGCCTGTATCGATGCGGTTGATGTTCTCTCGCCATGCGCCAAGCGCTGCTGCATCACTGGAGCCGCTGGCGGTGAAGATCGCCCAGTCCGGGGCGCACGACCCACCGCCCGCAACGAACTCTAGCGCGCGGACATGTGGGAAGGCATGAGCGAGGACGGGCAGAGGTGGCACGTCACCGCCAAGAACCAGAGTATGGATAGAGGAGCTGCTGTTCAAGCCGAAGCCGGGGTACGCCTCGAAGAGGGCGTCAGAACCCCACAGAGTGAGCTTTTGTAGATTGCGCGCCCGCGCAATCACTGTAGAAAGAAGGGCCGCAGCGGAAGAGTCGACGGTCCACACGCCATCTTTGCGCACGCGAATAGCGTCACGCATAAGATACAAACTTTGGATAGCATCTAAGCGAGCGTCGGGAGCACCGAGCCAGGCAGGCGCAGGGGCGAGGACGAGATTGCAAAAAGCTGTCAGCTGTGTGAGCGCGCTGTTGCCCGGTTTGTGATATAAGCCGCCAATAGTGACGTCGGAGACGATGCGGGGAAAGGCAAGAGCATAGGCGGCGCGCGATGCCAGCGCGAGTTGTGCGGCATCGCGAGGAGAGAGAAGCGGAAGGATATGCGAGAGGACGTCGTAGTTGAGCGCGAAGAGAGAGTGTGGCATCGCTGGCGCCGTGGTAGATGAGGCCATGGAGTGGGAGGCGGCCACTGGGAAGAGGTGGTACAGGGGGAGGACGGGAGGGGATGGCGGTGGAGGTAGGGAAGAAAGGATTGTTGAGGCGAGTCAGAGCGCGCGCTGCTTTGGATATGATAAGTTGAGGACGCGGTCGTGAATTTCCGTTGACGTCCCGCGTCCGTCATGGCACGCCTGCTCCGAGCTTGGAGTGCGGGATCCGCCACGTGGGAGCGCGCTCCGGCATCCTCCACAACCCAACATCACGCCTCGATCACCCTGGTCGCCCTCTCAGCCTTTCCAGACGTTGCTCAGAGACATCGCCCGCCTCTCCCCAACAGTGGCATGATCATTCTGCGACATCTAACTGGCGTCCGCTCTCGCTGTCCTTCTACGCCCTTCTGCCGCTAAGCCTGGGTGGCTGGCCGACCGCGATCGGGCAGCATGACGATGGCTCATGATGACCGCAGATTCGTCACGGCAGGAAATGGATGATGTGCTCACACGCGCCCGACGACTGCCCAATCTTCCGCCGAAATTGCGTGCACACGGCGCTATCAAGGCTCGTCTGATGTGTCAAGGAGAACGAGGTCGGCCTGGCTTTTGCTGATCTCCCTGGACGATGATCCAGGTCAGTCCGGGCTGCCGGGGTAAGTCGGAAGAAGCGCGAGACGGCAGGAGCGGAGATACGACCATTTCCGGGGCGGCGAGGGGCTGCACCTGGTCGTTGGAGGTAGCGGGTGGGCGTGGTATGTGTTCTCGAGGGACACGGGAAGGCAGCGGAAGGAAGAAGAGAGAAAGAATAGTGCATGGGGTGGTTTTGTTCGTCCTGCGAATATAAGGGCCCTCCTGTTTGCCTGCACTTAACTTGAGGGACATTGATGCCCCTGCGCCGACGAGGCAGCTGATCCTCCCGCAGCCCCTCCGTGACCTCTCCCTCTTCACACGTCTTTCCCTCTTAAGGCGACCCTCGCTCCTTATCTGGCAACCCAATACAATCCCTCTGTAGCTTCGAATTCCGGTCTTGCATGCTGTAGAGGTGTATTCTTCGTTCACTTCACCTCCACCGGTGCCCTACCCACATGCCCTACTTCTAGTGAACAATCTATCTCTCTTCAATTCAACATACCGCATACATGTGGAGCAGCGAAGACCTGTCTGTACAAGTTGATGGCAGCAATCGTATACTGCATGTCACCCAATGAGCTGTCCCGTGCGCTATATACCTCTGCACCCGTCTAACCATGACATACACGAAAACCACCCCAATCTGCCTGACATGATGAATATGTCAATTTCGGATGCGGTATGAG
The DNA here is from genome assembly GCA_025528855.1 of Trametes punicea. Classification (NCBI taxonomy): domain Eukaryota; kingdom Fungi; phylum Basidiomycota; class Agaricomycetes; order Polyporales; family Polyporaceae; genus Trametes; species Trametes punicea. The sequence goes on from VICQ01000010.1 coordinate 577,219, forward strand.
TAGCTATCAACGTGGCTGATCTCAGCCATCTCTGCCCATGTACAGTCGCAGGGTTTCCTCGAGCAGGGTGGGAGCGGGTGAGCGAGTGAGACCCGTGGGTAGAAACGCGTACTATACTGTAGATACAGTACGGGTGTCTAGCATCCCCACACGAGCTGCGTCGTGGGGAAGTGTGTAGTGAACTGGCCTAATGATGGTTGAGCATGGCCAGTCACCCTACATGCACCTCAGTAATGTCGATCTGCGCAAAACGCTCAATCGTCTCTCAAATGTAGATGTAGCTTCAGCCGACGTCGCATTATAGTCATACAGGGACGACAGGCGGAGTCGCAGTTGGGTCCAGGGTGATGACAGAAAGTCCGGACTTCCTAACACGACCTTCACATCGTCCATGGCAATACCTACACCAACGGTACAACCACATCCGCCTGTGTGCGATGATAGGAAGGACTTGAACCGAGCAGGCAAGGGAACGCAGATGCGGACACTCAAGCAACCATGGTCTCTAAGTAGCGACTGACTACGGGCAGAAACAGAAAACCGCCTACCGCGTGCCCATCGCGTTGGGAGCGGCGGAGAACGGGTACTGGTTCGCCGGCGGATAGGGCGTAGAGATGATGTTGACGTTCTGCACCCCGCCGTTCTTCTCCTGGTCGCTGCGACCCTCCTGCTCCTCCCGCAGCTGACCGACGTACTCGAATGCGATATGGCATCCATCTAGTAAACAGCGAGATCGTACGACGGCGGGAGAGCTCAGCAATGATGTCCCATTTGCACGGCAACAAGCCACTCACAGATCTCAATGAGCCAGAAGAGGACGGAGAGGACGACGTAGATGGTCCGGGCGATCTTGAAGCTCTCGTTGCACGCGAAGTGCGTAAAGTCCTGGTTCACCCCGTCGCCCGCGTCCGCCTCGCACTTGCTGACCTCCGCCGCGCCCTCTCCGTGGAAGAGCTGGTACATCGCGAAGACCCCGACCGCGATGTTCGCGACCGTCCCGAGCGTGATCGACCCGGCGTACAGCGACACTAAGGGGAGGACCTTGAAGATGGAGCCGACGAGCCTAGTCGCTTGACCGTGAGGCTTCTATCTCTGGCAGGGCGAGATGATGGGAGAGGTCCGGGCTTACCCGAGTATGGATATGAGCACGATCAGAGTAGAGATCACGGCGATGAACCAGATGGCGGTCTTCTCGGACGAAGAGAGGGGCGGGTTAATCGTCCCCTCAACTGCACACGCGGCACCCTCCATCAGTCCCACAAAAGAACGAGTCAGCACACCACAACGAGCACGTACGGAACTGGTGGACGGTCAACCAAGCGCCGACGCTGAAAAGTCCACCAAAGGCGATCCCGAGCAGGCTTTGACAGAACACGCCGAATCTGACCGGCAGACAGCAGCAGAACTTGCGAGAGCGCACGTACACCATGGTGAGCGTCGGCAAGAGAAGGTCAACGAAGGAGAGTAGCAGAACAAGAGAAGAACGGCGGAAAGGCCGCAAGCGCGGAAGCCAAAGAACACGAAGGTCGAAGTGGGTAGGCACAGCCCTGGAGGGAGGGCCATCCTCGCTGAGCAGGGTTATATAGGCAGGTCGCGAAGGCGGGTGTTGTCATCTATGGACATCGCTGATGGTGTTGGACAGGATGCTATGCAGGGTGACTCTCGCGTCTCCGAACGCTTTGCAACGACGGTGCGAAGGCATCAGGAGTGATCTAAAATTTAGACGGTATCAACTCGCTTTTATTCCCCACAATTCCAGGAAAGAGATCTACCTGAGAGTAAGCCAAGGAAGGTCAGGTAGGTGAAAATATTCTGCAACGAAGGATGCACGGGAGGAGATCGCAGTCTCTGATGATTGTAGGACGGGCCCAAGAGCGGTGCTGCGATGTGCATTGCCCTTTATGGCAGTGGCGACGGCGCGCTCAAGGTCAAATTCAAGTTGATCGATGTAGTCGGTGATCGTCGTCGGTTTGATGACGCTCGTCTTCATGACTGATCACGCATCATCCGTGGATGTTTCGACGTCGGTATACGAACGTCAGACACCTCATGGCCCAATATCATGAGCAGGGGCCGGGACGGCACGAGTGACCCGAATCAACCTAAGAGAAATTCTCTAGGAAAGCATTTACGCAGCTACCATACCGCATGGGTGCCTCAGCAGTCTCAACGAAACTCGAATTGCGACATACCGTGCTCAGACGAGTCAGCGTCATTATTGTTGAATTAAGGATTCACACTGGCGGCAGACCCCCCTGGAGCTCTTTACTTAAGCGCACCAGATTCCGCCGTCCAACCGAGGAACACAGCATTCGGAGCAACCCAATAATCGAACATCTAGTACTGAGCACTTGCGTCCCCTTGTACCGTCAACGAAGCAAGCTACAGTCAGACAGCTCTAGATGAGTTACTGTAATTCCTTGCGAAAGGCTAGCCCGACGTCCACGAGTCGACGTCCCGAAAGTCAGGGACCCTCAACGCCGGGATTGGCATACGACGCGCGTCACCCGATCCACCACGTCCCCGAGGGTACCCATGGTACACAGAGGGATGACGAAACGCATAGGAAAGGCGATAGCAATGTATAGTGGAGTTGAGTTGAGCATCAACGAAACTCAAGGCCCCTACTGCGCATCGGCGGTCCTATTGCACGCGCACGTCGCACGGGACGGACCGAATGAGGGCCCAACGGACTGACGGGGAGATAAAAACTTACCGCAAAGCAGGATGAAAGCTGGGGACTCAGGGGAACTAACGGCGAGCAGGAGGAAGATCGGTAACGAGAGGCTTCAATGCACGGCAGGCAGGCAGGCAGGAGGGCAGGCGTATCGCACTGTGTAGCAGTGAATCCCCAGAGTGAGATGTAATACGAGAGAGAATACCAAGACGACGACGACGATGAAGACGATGAGGACGGTGAGAGCGACAACGAACGCGAAGCGCGCGAGCGAGAGACGCAAAAGCCAAAAAAGCATGAACGGTCCGTGAGGCGGCGCCCCCCCAAAATGAGTATATGCGCATATACTGTACGAACAGCCGACGGAAAGTGTGAATGTGGGCAAGTATGGTGGGGGTGTATGGATAAGAGGGCGGGTGAAAGGAACAGGACGAGGGGTGGGAGCATGCAGGGTCCGGTGTTCGTGGAGAGGGAGGCGGGGAGGGAGGAATGCGGCCACGAAGGCGGGGGAGAAGGGCGATTATAGTATAGGGTAAGTATCGAATGTCCCGCGGACGCGACGTATGTGAGGAGGAACGAAACGAGCGGATGTACAGACACGTATGGGACGGATGCTTCATCATGACACGCGTACGGATAGTGTTACTGTTTACTTTAGGTGAATGTGTCCAAGTTCCACAAGACAAAGGCACCAGGAGGGTCATCGTGAATGTCTTCAGCTTCGAGTCCGGTCCGTCGCGCGTGCGTGCTAGCAACCGCCCGCATACTATGCCCTCCAGTCAGCTAAGACCCCAGCGGAGGCTCGTCGGCAGGGACGTACCGCTGAGTTTTTGGGCCACGGGTATCCCGCACTGTCGGCGCCTGGTTGCGACCAGTACGTGAGGTTGGGATCTATGGTTCCCAATTCAGATCAGTGTCCACTCGTCTCGTCAAAGCTCAGCCCGAAGTCGCGACATACTGCTGTAAGCCTCCGGATGCGAATTGATGTAGTTCGCAGTCGGGTAATCGGGCGGGTCGCACCCGATGTTCGTTGAGCCCTTCCGCTGGTACACGCGCACGTAATCGATTTGCATGATCGCAGGGAAGATCATCGTAGATAGGTCGATCGTCTGCCAGTTATCTGCACTCATTTGGTCAGACACACACGAATAAAGGGCAGCAAATGCAATGCGCACTGGAGATTCCCAAGTTCAAGATGATCGACTGCACACCGAGCCATCGTCAGACTTCACTAACAAGAGCAGTCACGATCATACACGTACCATCGGCTCTTCCGGGATCAATCGCTGCGACACCTGCGAGCCGTCGGGGCCAGTGTCAGGGCCCATAGACGACGCCCCGAGGCGGACGGACGGCTTGCCGTCGACCTGCCATGTGATGAAACCCTCGTCGCGGTTTTGCGGGTTCGCCCAGTACTCGAACCCGAGCGTCGTAAACACCGCCCCCGAGCCTTGAAACATGTCGTCCGGGAGCGTTGTCAGTGCTGAGACTGCCTGTTGACTGTTCCGGAAAGCAGCAGAGAGTCAGTGACGCGCCCGTCAGAGAGCACCTTGTAGCGCGGACGCTTACATCGCAGAACCCCTGTCGAATTGTCGTCAGCGACCTAGAGTCCATGAGAGGAGAGAGAGCAAAGGCGCACTTGTACGTGTTCGGCCGCGTGATGCTGGGATCGTAGATCCACCACGCGTCCTGCGTGTCGTTGCCGTACAGATAGTCGTGCGTGAACGGCGCGAATTGCGCCGACTGCGACACGACCTGGCCGACGCCGCCCGTGCTCTTGTTCTTCTCCGCCTCGAGGATGTCGATCTCGGGCACGCCACGCCCGACGGTGTTCGACGGCCCTGGGTGCTCCTCGCCAGGGCACGTGCATGCACTCAGGCGCTGCCCGGGCAGCCACGAGAGCTCAAAGTTGTACTTGCTCCGCGACTGGTCTGAGTGCAACGCCGCGGCAGGCCCAGAACCGTCGGGATATGTCTGGTTGGGGAAAGTGCCGACGTCGCAGGAATCGTAACTGCCACAAAGATGTCGAGCAAATGTCAACGACGCGCAATGATGATGGACACTCACGAGTAAGGCCACGTCCCATCCGTCGTAGCCCTGTAGCCTGGCCTGCCGAGGTTGCCCATCGTCCATGCACCAGGCCACTGCAAGCGACAAATGTCTCAGCACAATCGCGCACGATGTGGGAAACAAGAACACTAACGTAGCCCTGGGTATTTGAGTTGGGCCCGGGGAGCGTCATCGAGACCTCGATGTACCCGCTCGTGAAGCAAAACTTGTTCCAGCTCTGCAGCATGCCGCTGACGTATGACAGGTTGTGGTTGGTGGTCGGGTCCGCCTGGTCCATAACGATCTGCAGCGCACCGCCCTTGGTGTACACCTGCTTCGGGTCGTACCACTCCAGGTCCGCCGTCGAGCCGTACCAGAGGTCCACCGCCTCCCAGTATGGGTCATCCCCAGGGTAGAATGTCCGGCCGTCCGTGTTGAACTCGTCGGAGAAAACAAGCTCGTAGTCCTGCCCGTCAAAGCCGGTACGCGTCTTCGCATCGTCCGGAGTCTCCGGGTCGATCAACTGGGGCATCTGGAACCTAGGAGGACGGAGTCAGTAGGGATTCATGACGTGCATGGGAACGTCGCGAACGACGGAGATGGCAAAGCAGGGACACTTACAACACCGGCGCCTGACCTGTCCCATTTATCCTTACGTTCGCCGTGATGGCGACGTTGCGCTTTTCGTTCCGGAAGAAGTCGAGGAGCGGGTAGCAAAGGAAGAGGGTGAGGATGGCCGCTATGAGGAGCACGAGCACGCCGACGTTGAGGAACCCACGCTTTGACCAGTACGAAAGTCGTTTGGGGTCATATTCGGGCGTGTGGAGGATGTCATCGTCATCATCGGGGGCGTCTTTGTCTACTTCGGGATCGTACGCGTATGGAACGAACCCTCGTAGGCCGGTGACTGTGCCGGACGGGTATTTGGAGTCGGACGAAAGGGAGAAGATTGAGTCACCCGAGGAAGAGAGTACCGAGTCGCGATTATGGAATGCCTTTGGCGGTGCGAGGTGCTCGTTGTTATCCTCGGCGGCAAGGCGGTAGAGGACCATAGATCCACGCTGGCCGCCTATAGAGCCATAAGAACCTGCGAGGGCTTGCGACTCTTCCGACGCTATGCGATTGAAGTAGGTGCTCCCTCTGGAGGCGGGCCGTGAGCGCACGCCATGGGTGGAATTGGGATTGAGCGGGGAGGAGACGAAGTTTGTGCCCAGGGAGGACGAGCGGGTGTTGCTCCTTGAAGAGGTGGACTGGTCTCTTGAGTCTGGGGAGAGGAGGGGCGACTCGAAAGTGGAGGTGTGGGGAGTCCGGGGCTGGATGTATTCCTCCGGGGTTGATGCACCTGAGCGGTGCTCGGGCGCATCAGACGAGGATGGCCAGGGAGCGGACATTCTCGCGGGCTGTGCACAACGCTGAGAACGTCGAGGGGGAGATGAGGGAGGCTTGAGGATGAGGAGGAGGGGGGAGGGGGGGCGAGAGGAAGGAATGAAAAGGAAGGAGAGACTGTCCTGGCAGAGGGTGAGGAGGGAAAGGGCTGCCGGGGCGAGTCTGCGACCGCTGGAGGCGGCCCTCTCCGCCGTGGGATGAACGCACACCAAGCGCCCGTCGGCTGCCCCTCGCCGCCTTCGCCCCGCCCAGCCCATCTCGGCGTAGACGATGTTGTATTGTGAGCAGTAGTCATACAACGAGCCGCAGTGCAAGCCTCTTCTCTGTATCCTCAATAACATTCCCCTCGTCTTCGACGCCTTCAGTGAGGCAGCAACCAACCCCTCCAGCAGTTGCTTCCCCACATTCGCCGCACAGCTAATCAGAGTTTTCCCCGGCCTTTTTTCGCACCCGTCCGAACCATCCGACGGTGGACACGCTGCTCCCTTCCTTCTCCCATATGATGACCACCGCTTCTCCGGCACGCGCCCAGTGCACGAGAACCGCTGGCTTCCCACTCACTGCTCCCATCCCTTTCTCGTCATTTCTCAATGATGACGCTAAGCCAAGCGCGTCAGACGCTCGCCTCCCGCAATCGGCTCTTGACCTGCATCGTCGAATCGCATCTTCTTCAAAAGGTTTGGGTTGGCTCGCTCATGGCGTCGCCCGTCGACGTCAACAGCGTCGGAATGCATCAGCAGCGCACTGCATCCCCCTTTTCTGCGCCTCCGCATTGTAGGTGCGAGGGGCGGGATGCAGAAGGTCGTCATGCTATACGCATGTTGCCATCAGCCTTGATGCACGCTAAGCAGCAGCACGCGTGACGCGATCCTGTGTTTCTGAAGCCTCTTGCCATCAGGAGTGCTCTGAGCGTCACATGTACCCTGCGTGCCTCCACGGACACTCACCAAGTACTCAGGAGCAACGGTGCTGAAAGCACAGCATCACATCATCGGCATCTTCATCAAAACATCAGCCAAATGCAATCCCTCTCTGCCTGTGTATCAACATCGTACATGTCCCGTCGCTCCTGCGCTCCACCGCCATACGTCGCATACGGACGAAGGCGGCGACCTACCCTTCATCGCGGCCGTGCACCGTTCCTGATACTGAAGCACATCCAGCGGCAAGCTTAATCCGGGTGCTCCGGGAACGGATGCCTGGCAGTCATCCACGCCTCCGCCCGCGCCATCTTATCCGCGCCGAAGAACATCAGCAAGCTATGGACCCCTCGACGTCGCGCACTTCCACCCATCGGTAAAGCATCTCCGCGAGCCATGACGGATGCCGCACGCCGTTGGCCCCTCTCTCGTTCAGCGTGGACGTCCCATGGGCTGCTAATAGGCATCCTATACCCCGCCACCCGCGCGCCCCCACCGCGCGATCGACATAATATGGGGAGCCCTCTCCATTCCCCGCAGAGGACCCGAGCCCGCCGCGCATATCTCCCTCTCCCCTCTTCGCGCACGCAGTCATGTCGTGTCATCGTATCATCGCTGAGCCCCTCGAGGCTCGGGCTCGTCCCCCTCAACCGCGAACCTGCGTGCCTGCGGCAGAACCGAGGGGGAGGGGGGGGGGGTACGTGGGGACGCCAAGCTGAAACATGACTGCCCCCGGCCTTCCTCCGCGCTTCCACGCTCCGAGCTTCGAGCTTCGAGCTTCGAGCTTCGAGCGTCGAGCACGAATGGGAACGTTGCCATTCGCGGGTTCGAGGGCGGGACCCGCCCACCCGTCCGCAGCTGCTGCGTACGTATGTAGCCGCACGTAGCAGGATGTTGGACCGTGGCGGCGCTCTGGTGGAGTTCGACGTTGGAAGTACTTGGGACCGAGCTCGGGAAGCTTCCCAGCGGACGGCGACCGTTGCCTGCATAGGATCCTTCGTTTCACGATACGTCTGTCTGATTATGACCACCATGGGTGCGTGCGTATCGTCCGTGTCATCCAGATACCAGATACTGCACGTATATCCAGAGGCGCGTCTGCGGTGGTCGTGCTAAGTTATCGTATGCAGCCGGCTCTCCACTGCAACACGTAACGAGGTATGCCAGCGACTGCTGCGAGGCGAATTGAGACGCTGTTCACTTGCATGTATGCAGCGCACTCCTTCGAGGAATCGGTACGGTATCCCTGCGAGTCTGCGACGTATGCACCTACGTCACCGTACAAATGCATGTTCATCCATAGCCCGCTTTAACATGTCTCGCACAAGTGGGCGCTTGACATCTATACGACGTCCTGCGCCAACAGTTGTGCGACAACGTCGATATAAACATGTCACCATGATTAAGGTCACTGAGGAGGTTATGAGCTTCAATTGCTGCTGAGACAGTACACTGAGACCGTATAGCGAGCCGTAAGAGAGGGATAAGTACCGGTCATCTGGGCCAAGTACATACGCGTGACAACTTCACGCCGCACAAAACAGGGATGGCAAGATGTCGATGTATTCCAGAGACAAGAAAGGCATAGTGATCGGGAAAAAACACACATTAGTCGTACATGTAATGTCGCAGCAGCAGCAGCAGCGCTGCACGTAGCAACGGCGGGCAGTAGCTAGAAATATCCAGATTCCTACCCAGGCCCGCTAATTCCGGTACGGAGAACGAAGAACGTCGACCTCGAGGCTGAAGGTGGCCGAACGAATAAATAACCGAGGGCCGTGGACGAGCGTCGTATCGAGCTTGTGCTTTATGCGTAAGGCATCCCGCGTCCTGAGAGACGGAGTCGGACATGTGGGCGAAGATGGGAAGAGGGCACTGAACATGCGGGGCTTCGTGGTCATAAGTTGGAGGGCAGAAGCTGGAAGGATGGAGAAGACGCGGAATTACTACAAGTGAGGGAGACCACGGTGGACCAGGAGGAGAATAAGAGGCGAAGACCATGACAGTATTCATATAACAAAACGATTAGGCCGCGGGAGTTAGTGTATAGTGTGTCAAACGGTCCGACTCGGCGAGGAGCCAACAAAATCGCGCATAGAAGAGACATGAGAGAAAGTGGGAATGAGACCGAACGAAACAGGAGAAGATCCAAGCAACCGAGAGTAAGGAATGGGGAAAGGGGATTGGCATACACGCATTAGACCTTGTGAATGAGTATTGCTTCGTCGTCAACTCCCGTCGGGCGATGTCCCGTGGAAGCCCGGGCGTTCCGCATGTTGTCCTCATGTACATTGCTCCGGGGCAGGTACCGCGAACCACTAGGCCTTGGACGGAACCGCAGTCTTCAAGCCTTCCAGCCGCTCCTCAAGGCCTTTGCCAAGACCTTCCCGCTCCCACTCCCCTCCGACATCATCGACGACTCCGAGCGGACCGTCACGCTCCAAAATGTAGGTCGGGGCGCCATGTATGCTGCCTCCGCTCGAGCTGGCTGCGTAGTGTGCCTGAGGAAGCCCGATGACTGCCGGAATATGCGGAGGAGGCTCCGTTACGACCGCAGACGAAGTGAGGCTCGAGAGTGGAAGGGTCGATGCAGGGGTAGAGGAGAGAAGGTCGGCATAGGAGATGAAGGACAGGCGCTTCGAGGCGGCCTTGGGCGAAGGCGGATGCGAAGGGAAGGGTGCAGGAACGGTGATCGACGTGAGCTGCTGCGGCTGCTGCGTATGGGATGGCACATTGTGTAAGGGATGCTCCGTGTGTGTCGCAGTCGCAGGTGAAGACTCGTTCGAGTTCGTATCGCCTTCAGATGCAGCGCTAGAGGACACGGAGAAGTATGCCGATGTCGGCGTGGGCGTTGCAGCGGTCTGCGGTACGGACACCGTCGGGGGTGGAGGACTGGTCTGCACAGTGGGTCGCGCATGAGGCGAGCCTTGCGAGACCTGCGTATTCTGCGTGTTCCTCGGCGGTGAACCGGGAATCGAGTTGCTGAAGAGGAGACTCCGGCGGTTCCCAGCCCCTGTCGGACTCGGGCTGCGGCTGCTTAGGCGCGATATGGGACTCGTAAATCCGCTACGGTGCGCCGCGTCTATTGGTGCAGGGGTGACTATCGAGATGGCGTCGAGATCGTCATCTTCAGGGTCCTTGGAGGTGAGAACTGCAGCAGCGCTGTCGAGTACCGAAGGAACGGCACGTTCAAGCTCCTCGGTGAACTTTGCACGAGGGATGTGGTGAGGATCCGAGCAGAGCGGGATGGGAGAAGAGATGGGCTCAATATCCCGCTCGAAGATGGCGGAAGACGAGGAGTGGCTAAAGCGACATGAGTTCGAGACGCGATTTGCGTGAGGATGTCTACTTACACAGATGTGGGTGACGAGGGAATGGATGCAGGGGAGCGGGAACCCAATCGATGGGTACGTAGGTGCTGGGAGTTGCGGTTGGATAGCCGGCGTTCGCGCGAAGGGCTGGCGAGGTTAGTGTTGGACGTGATGTGTCGCAACTCGACTGGCGAGGGCGTGGTCGGATTCATTGGTGCTGGCGAGTCGGTGAGGGTCGGAGGCGAGGCAGATAAGAGGCGAGGAGAGGAGGGGGCCTGGCGATATGAGGAATCCGGAGAGAGAGTAGCCATGGTGGATGATAGCAGGCGCGAAGTTGACGGTGGAGAGGAAGTGGAGGAGCGCTAACCACTGTGCTCGAAGGTGATGGATTCCGATGGTTCAATTCGCCGCCTTATCGGTTTACATAGCCCTTGGTTGGCTCCATTTGTCATCCGTTTATCCGACACCAACGCACAGCCGCTCGTCAATGATAAGCTGTCTGCGCAAAATAATTACGAAACTCTCCTCGTTGCTCATGCACGGCCTCGTCGTCTGCTTGACATTGCCCAGCGGCGGCGACGGACAGTCACTCTCTTCCGGTCTCGAACAGTCCAATATTGGAACGCGGTGCACACAAACCCTATATCCAGAGATGTCCATTGACTCGCCGCCCCCTGCATCGCCGTCACCTCCCCGCTGGCCAAAGGGTCTAACTCAGCCACTGGGAGACACCGTCACGAAGCCGCAACTCAGCATCTCCAGTCTGCATAGCCTGATCTAGAATACCTTGCTGGCTTCACAGCACCTCAGACTCGAGGCCCCAGACAATGTCAATCGTAAACACTCGTCCGTGCTTGGCCAACTGATCTACGTCGTTATCGAGGAGACCGCTCATGTCTGTGGATATTTCGATTTCATGCGCATCCCCGAGAGATCCGACAGATCGCCTCCGTGCTACTCCCGTACACAGAATTCACATCGCCTTGTTAAGCTTCTCTGTGCGTACTGTCCATCCCTGTCTTGGGAAGCCCGGAGCATTGCCTTGACTCCCGTCCCATCCCTCTGCCATCATCGCCACCGCGTACAGCAGTGCTCCAGAGCCGGGGAAGTACGGCGTTGGAACTCGCACTCCGCCTACGGGCATCCCGACGTCGTCAAACTCGAACAGGGGGTGCAGCAGCCACTGTATAGCCTTTTCCGTCTCCCCGTTCCGCGCTGCAGACATTGCAAGCATGGGGAAGTCCCACCTGGACAAAGGTGTCAGCGTTCCTCATCGGCTTGTTACGTTACTTCTGCAGGCGACAATCACGTACCCCCAACAGTTGCTGATGTTCCAGCTAGTCCAGACCTTTTCTGCCGTCGCCTTGGCTATGTCGATGCTCACTTTTGCGGTCTGTGGCAACCAGCCATATAGTCCCACAAGAGCCGGATGATCGTTCGTATACGTTGGCGTGTCCCAGAAGTCGCTGGGGATGCCTTCGTAGACGGCATACAATCCATTTTCGATTGGGGGTGGAGCAAGGTTATCCTTCACTTCACTCCAAATCGAGGGTACCTCTTCTCCGAGCCTCTCCATCCAGGTCCTCGCGTGATCTAGTCCGAATCGCCAGTACGCGAGCTCGAAGGCAGGATTGCGCGTCACGTTCGGATTCGTGTCCTCGCTCACGACGTACATCGGTGGACCTAGGTCGAAGAAGCCGGTACTGGTGTTCCTCCGTGCGTAGACCGACATCCAATCGGCCGTTTCGTGCACTACGTTGCGCCACTTCTCCAATGTCGCTCGTGACCGCGTCGAGCGGTACTCGTATTCGGCGAAGACGAGCGGATGAGGCTGTTGCCAGATGAGCAGCTCATTGATCTCCCCGGGAGCTGAGCGACCGGTGGGGTCGGTCATCTTAGACCACCTGGCCCCCATGGGATAGCCTTGCTGTACTTGCGCACGTTCGATCGCCGTGGGGAGGAACCTCTCGTAAACGCTGCTTGCGCGGTTGAGTAGGTCCCAGTTGTTCCAGAGCGCCCAGTGCGCGCTATGCCAGAAGAACATCTCCATGTGGAACTTGCCATACTGCGAGTTAACGGTGAGATAGGTTTCTTTTCCGATATCTCGTAGGGCTTACCCAGCCATTGTCCACCAGTCCCGACTGGATCATGTGTCAGCGGTTCTCATTGCATGGCAAGACATGTGCGCACCTCCTGCGGAGGATAACTCCCAGCTTCGTTCACACGTAGGAGGTACTGCGAGAGGATGATCCGCCTCTGCAATTCCTCCGCCCGTGAGTCGCTCGAGCCAGTCAAGACGTCGACGAAGCCGTGATTCAGCCAGAAATCTTCCCAGGCGCAGTTGGCCTCGTTCTTGATGGCTTGTACGGTTGACAATGCGTTATTCTCCTCCGGCGAGTACGCAATTGCAATCGAGAATGTTCCTTTGTCACTGCGCGGCTTGATATTGTAGCGGTGCGCTTCCTCCGATACGCGCGTGATAGAGAAGTCGTCGCCTCCTCCAACAGACGTGAAGAACGTGTTTGCCACCAAGGTATGCTTAACCTGGGCCTTGACGTTGCGGCCCAAACCCCCTCCCGTAGTCAGGGAAGTAGTGTGGTTGCTGGTCGCGTTCCACATGCCGACAAAGGGCGCTTCAAACTTCGAGCTGCCGTCGTTCCAAGGGAAGTCCAGAAAGACTCCGAGGCGTCCGCGCTGCAGGAGCGGCGATGTGATCGTCACGCCTATCCCGCTGCTGTTCTCTGCCGCGACGGTCTGTACGGTCACCTTCTCGCCCTCCCACTGGAACGTGCTCGTCATAGTACCCGTCCACAGATCCAGCACTTGTCCTTTCTCCGCTAGCACGTCCTCGGTCACATCTGCGGCTGCTCCGTCCTCGTCCAGGAACAACAAGCCCACTCTGCCCAGGTTCACACGATTCGGGTTAGAGATGAGCCATTGCTGCATAGGCTCCGGGCCTCCGAACTCGTATTGCACTCCGTCCCAGACGACACCGCGGTACGACGTGATGTCGGCCTCGGTCATACCAGGCGGCAGAGAGTCGTTCTTCCACCCCCAGTCCGACATGATTGCCCAGGGTAGGAAGGTCTGCAGTCCGGTCACGTCGGCGCCGAAGGCGAAATGCCCGTTCCCGACCTGCATAGGCGTCGTCGCGCTGGACGCGTTCCGGACGGGGTTGAAGCGCGAGACGAGCGCATGACGGTCTATGCCAGCTTGAGCGGCGGCACAGAGCGCGAAGAGAACTGTGCAGGATGCGATGAGGTCTGTCATTGCCATTGACGTATCGAGCGAGATAGAGGTCGGAGGAAAGGGCGGCGACGGGGTCTCCTGCAGCGCTATGTCGTCTTCAGCGTTGGCGAGGCTTTACGTGCGTCGTTCTGGATGCTAATCTCTTGCCCGGATACCCGACGAAGCTTGGGCACTCGCCGTCATCTTGCTACAGGTGACACGTCGCGGTCCGGGGAGTTCAGTCGCGTATGCCATGTGACCATGTCATACGGAGTCGGTCGTTGCCCTTCGTAGCCTCCTAATAGGTACTTTGTTGTAGCTTGGTGAACACATGCTATCTGCGTCCCCTATCGGCCGATATCATTCAATCACTGTGTCGCGAGGTCGAGGGCCACCCGAACTCGATCTTTAACTGGCGTATACTGAATAGGGTATCGACTCTCAACTACGCACTGCTACGTAACGGCCCGAGTCTTAACTGATTAACCGGACGCAGAGATCAATTTCTTTGTTGCTGCTGCTGCTGCTCCCAATGACCTTCGAAGAGCCTTTCGCCGACCTATGTGCCGCAGATCGAAATGCATCGGTTGGAGAAAGATCGAGGGTAGACAGAGTTCACTCCCAAGACATCGGGCCCAGCCAGCACTTAGGCCACCAAGCCAAATGCAGATGCCAGTACTCAAGAGAGGACAACCGGTTTCATTCTGATTCGAGTCAACACGCCGTCATTCCAGAGTTGATTGTATGTCGCATAAGCTCCGCCTGCTGTGCTTCCAGCGCCCATAGGCCGTTCCCGAGAACGGACGGCTCCGCCTTGCTAAAATAGGGCTGCATCGACGGTCGTGGGTACTCCTGTAGTGCCTGTCGGCGGCGAGCATTGGAATTGGCAAGATGATAGCATCATGGTCCTGGTAGAATGCTTAATGATATCGGACACAATATTGGAAGAGCAATGCTCATTCGAAAGTTCGGTGTCGAATATTGAGCGCTCGACTTTTATACAAGTCTGGCATCCTGAGAATGTCAGATTGGGCCTTGACTATCGCAACAACATGCCGTGTCGAATTTCAGAGAAGCTTGCGCAGCGCCGAGGGACTTACAGGCTATTCCATACCGCATCGTTGGCGAAGTGCGATGCTTCAGTTTTCAAGTCAATTGCTACCAAAGGCCAAAAATGCGGACGGAAGACTTCGTAGAAACGCCGACACACTGAGCTAAGGAAGGCAATCCGAGGATCTTGCATCGATGCTTGAGAATACAAGTCATGGGCCACTACGTGCGTAGAATCCTTCCGTGACAATTGGCGGAGTAATACATCCCTGTCCACGTAGCAAGAGGCAATCTGACTGATACATGTCTTATCAGTATATACCTTCATCCTTGGCCTCATGTAGGAACTCTTCTTCTGTTAAAATACAATCCGCATATAGCTAATGGCATTCAAGATAAACATGTGTAGGGAAGTTGCAGATAGACGCGCGACAGACCTCCAATTCCTCAGGAGACACGTCTGCATCGGGCTTGGCATGTGCTACATGCGGTGGCGAACGCGTCTCTGACTTGACAACTTCGTCTTGTCGGTTCCGAGTGCTGCTCGAGGAGCTCTTGCGGACCATCGGCTCTGCTCCGGAGCCATCCGCGACTCCGGCGACTGCAGGGGCAAGTGACGGCCTCGAGGCAACAACGGGGTCACTTGGCCGTTCTGGGGTAGCCACCCGAGGCGGAGAAGTAAGACTCATACGAGCCCGAACTTGTCGTATAAGATCCTCCCAATCTCGATCGGGGGTTGCAGGCATTGTTGCACCGAGGTTGGCAAGCCGGTCTGCTGCCTCGTTACCTTCCTCTCCCGAGTGTCCAAGTACCTTGACGAATTCGACCTATTCAGACCAAGACGCAGTCAGCAAATCATGTGAGGAGACAAAGAAAGGACTGGAGCAGATGGTGTATAATCACCGGTTGCTGAGCGTAATCGCGACGTTCTTCTAGCATGATGTCGGCATATTTGATCAGCGACGTGTTTGCAACTGGATCCCCCTTGTTATTCCTCCACCCATTTCTCTTCCACGCCGGCAACCACGAAGTCAGGCCTTGTAAACGGTGCAGTGGCGGTGAGTACACCTGCTTGGAGAAGACGGAGAGGGACTGGCATACAACTGATGCTATATCGCGAGTCAGTCTTGATGACAAGCGGACGTTCATCCATAGGAGCGGTCTCCAGAATGCGGATGATCGCCTGCTCTCGAGATGTCAACGCGGGCCCACATGTGCGTTCAAAGACTTACAATCAACTCCGCCCGGTTGTTGGTTTGAGATCCGGGACAGCGTTCGCAGATATTGCTGAATTTGAACGTGAGAACGTCCGGTAGCAGTAATGCATCGTGAACATTACCGGGGGTCATCTTGGCCCCACCAGACGCCTACCCCAGCTACAGAGCCGGATCGCCCGTTTCCTCTGCACGCGCCGTCACAATAGACGACGTGAGGTCCAGTCGACCGGTGGGCTATGGCCGTGTTATCCGCCTGGATCGCCGATGGAGGCCTATTGAGTGGGGGCGTAGAAGATGGAACTATGGCCTCAGCAGATGGCGATGGCGGTGATTTCTGGAACGCCGTATTTGACGTCAGAAAGTCCACCATGGCTTGACGTGCAACATCAGGCCCAACGTTGATATCCATCCAAGACTCGGCGTCTTTGAGATCCACGAACTTCTTGTACTTCGCGCCATTATAGTTGAGTACTTGCGTTCTGCATTCATCCCTTTACAGACTTCAACGTCGAGTGCCTAGTTGTCACGCGAGCTCACCAGCTGATATAGATCCCCGGTCTTCGGCCTTTAGCAACGGCGTAAAATCCTGGCTTGGCAGCAGGTGGCATTATGTGGATGGCCGCCGTCGGCCGCCGGGGAAAAAGGTGAGATATCCTGAACGTCAGGATTGACCTGGAATACTCTCTCTTTTTAGCAGTCTACATTGATGACCATCTAATCTAATATCATACACGACGCAAAACTCTCAACGGGCTTGTCTAGCTCTGGCCCAAGCAGGCAATGAAGAAATGCTAGTCTGAGAATACGGAAGATCAAGTCGTCAGCGTACTCTAAGTCCGTGCAAACTCGTATACAGTGGACCAAGGAACTTACAGTCTCAAGCAAGTAGAAATTGGACAAAACGAGTAGATATTCGGGGAGAAGGTCAGACTCGTGAGTGGTAGGTCGGCTGAACCGTGATCGTGAAGACCGCAGCTTGATTCGGCAGTGATTGTGCGCTATACTAGTGAGCGCGTGCGTGTCACGCCAGTGTCACGCCCCTCCTCCGCTCACGTGAGTGTCGCCTTTCCTAATAACCGCTCGGTCTGGGACGCGCTCCTTCCTGGATCCTCACTGGCATCATCCCCTACGCCGGCATTTGTTTGACATCGACTCTCGCCATTGAGGGTCCGAGACGCCGCTGCTCCGAAACGATCTGATAGAGGGCCTGTCTCTACGTAAACGCTGCAGAGCATCCTATCTGATATAATCCCGTGTCTCCCAAGGTTTTATTTCGTCGGGAGCTGTGACTCGCCACCGAGGACAACGGCTGCCCTCTTGTGGTTTCCGCTAATATGCACCATCTTTCAGGTACGTACTTACTCTCTATGGAGTACTGTCTTGATAATCGCGCATAATTAATAGCATTTCGCGGCAGTCGCGCATCTGCCCTCATCGGTGCGGCGGCGGCGACTGCTCTAGTTGGCCTCCCAGCAATGTATCTCTTACTTAAAACGCTGTTGACGAGTAAGTCTTGTGGCGTTCTTCCCTGGGTATTGTTTGACCACGCTTTGTTCTCGCAGAACGTCGAGCGCAAGTGCAGTTCACGTCCTCCCAATTTGTATTGTCCGCAGGCGCTATATCGTTCGAATTCGTGGATGGCGTGCCGAGGCGGGTCCTGCTTGTTCATCACACGCGGAAAAACGAGTGGTTACTTGCCAAAGGCAGGAAAGACCAAGGCGAGGAACTTCCAGCCGCGGCTATTAGAGAGGTTCTCGAAGAGACCGGTTATCGGTGCCACCTTTATCCCGTTCCGCGTCTGCCTACGCGCGCCCCTGTTTCCGCAGCGCTGTCAGGGATCGCATTCCAACCAGACATAGTGCGTATAGCAGAGAACAGCACGGAGCCATTTGCAATAACGATACGCCCCACCGGTCTCGGTCAAGTCAAGCTCATCTTCTGGTACATTGGCTGCGTCGACTCATCGCCAAGTCACCATGGAGAGGCCTCCTTAGGTCCAGAACATGGTACCCACATGTCCTTAGAGGGCTTCGGTGATACTGGCCTCTTCGAAATCGACGATGCTTTAAAGAAGTTAACCTACGAGGGTGACCGCGAGCTAGTGCGAGCCGCCGTCGCCATCTTGAGCTAACATGCTGACACAGTAGGTGAAGCGGTCGCGCCGGGGCAAGCGAGCAAATTGCTGACAAGTATGTCGCAGGCCGCTCCTGAAACTGCTAACCTTCACTCGGTCATCGTACCCAGCGTTTGCGGCGCATCTCCGCCGCGGCCACTGTCCGCTCTCGTTGTCTTCTGTCATCCACCAATAGACGTGCTCCGGTATATTCAGACTTACGAGAGAATTCTACGCGAAACTATCTTACCTATTTAATGTTGGGGACTTTCGTACCGCTTCCTTGCAACGGAGTAATGCATTGGACATCCTGTATCCCAAGCTGCCGCCAACCACCACTGCGAATTCAACTGTCACTCGGTCAGCGTCGGTCCGACCATCAAAAGCTCCTAAGTCCTCTACAGGTACTGGAGAAGTAATGTTGACATTTCTGCTTGCTTTGTCATGAGTCGCCCGCTTTGGGTTCAGATATTAGTGGCAAGGACCGCAGTTCCGACCGAGAACGCAGCACAACCACCCTGCCTCTGAACACAACCAGCAGTATCGCTAGAGCTGACCAGTCCTACACAATGGCCACACAGTCCCCCCAGTACAACTCATATCCCATCCCGAACTATGTGCTCATAAAGGAACTCAAATTAGTGAAACATCCGGAAGGAGGTCGGCTTTACGTCTGACATCATGATGCGCAGTAGCTAACGCAATTGTACTCTTACCGCAGGGTATTTCGTAGAAACAGATCGCCAGATGGAACACGTACCGTCCCCCTTTGCAGGTAGTAACTCTGCTGTATGAACAGCTTGCTGGCAGATATTGACTCAATGCGTCGTCTTATCGCTAGGTGGAGCACCGAGGCCATTGGCTACAACTATCCACTATCTTCTCACCTTAGACGAACCCAACGGATTTTTCCACATGAACAAGTCTGCTGTGTGTCCATGTATCCACTTGTACACCGAGGAGATTGTGTTGAGCTTCGGACTCTCATTAATGCTCCAGACTATGCATATTCTCCATCAGGGTCGCGCGGAGTACACGCTCATCACTCCCGGAAATCCTCCTGTCATCGAGAAGAAGGTCAGACATATTGATCGGATCTGTGCGGAGGCTTACTGCGTTCAGTGCAGGTGATGGGTCCGAATATCCACACCGGGGAACTGTTGCAGTTGCTCGTCCCCACCGGCACTTGGAAGATGTCGCGTTTACTACCAGAAGATCTGAAGGAACAGTCTGAAAACAACATGAAGGAGCAATGGGGCTGTCTCATCACCGAAGTGGTTTTCCCGGGTTTCTCCTGGGAGGACCATAGCTTCTTGACGCAGGCGGACTTCAAGAACCTGTGGGGCGGGACGGTTCCTTCTGAAGCTCAGGAACTCCTAAGATACGTGAAATATGACTAGCCTCGCTGAAGCATATGTGCGAATCGAGTACTCAGAAGGTATCGCCAGGTGGCATAAATTTCCGAAAATGACATCTTAGTCCTCTCGCGGTCTAGGGCACCACTCGTCCTTGTGCGAGGTACGTCACTGATGACTGGCTCCTTGAGTGCAGGAATGTATGACTCGAGTGAACCTCAAGTGCCTCCGCAAGGGCGAGGCGAAGTAAGGGCTGTGCATCCAGTTAAGGCTACACGCCCAAAGCAGCGCGGTATCTGAGGATATCGGAATTGCGAGATATCTGTACTTTTAGGCGCCAATTCGCACTGATATTTCCACAAAGTTGTCGAGCAGATATCTGCCGTCCAGACAGCAGCCGGACATCCTAGCGCTCAATATCTACCGAGTTCGACAGAGATGCCCAACAGACATTGACTTGTCAATATCTGGCTGGCAGGCTTGTTGCCACCCCAATGCGGCAGGCAGGTCATACAATTGAGCGTTACAATGGAGCTCTTGACGAGTATGGCTTAAATGTAAAATCCATTGCACACAGTAGTTTGTACTATACAGGGGTTACTAGCCAAGTCTACGGTGACTACATGTGAAGGGATAAGCATATCATCCGGTATGCATAGGGATGGAGACGGAAGAATTGACAGACAGAGACAAAGAAGATAGTGACATACCAGCATAATAGGGCGAGACCGACAATCATGGCTAGCTAGAGCATATTTGCTGAGAGTAGACACTGTGGAGCTGTCGGAGGCATGGAGATGCGAACATATTGAAGAGGTAGAAAGCCGGTGAGGTGGGAGGAGCCAGTCAGGTTGAGAGAGGGCGACACTGCTCGCGAGAGTGAGAGGAGAAGGGCAAAGGAAGGAGTGTCGCCAGCAGAGCTTGACATTGAGCGCGCGCGCGTGCTGGACTTAGGAAAAATTCAAGTCTCCACGGCGTGCACTCGATAGTGTAAACGCCCGAGAACGTGACCAGCAGACACAGCACAGGTATCTGAGGGCCAGATATCTGACAGCAACGGCGAGCATGCACAGAAATATCCGCCATGATGTCAGGCGAACATTTCACGAAAAATATTCGCACGTTATCGGGACGGCGATATCGGGCCTCTGACCAAATTCAGAGGCCAGCTAGAGATGCGGCCTATGTCGACCGGAGATTCGGCCAATATCCATCGTACGATTCTTGTGGAAATATCATTAAATATTAGCCTCGTCTGGCCGTGTAGGCACGCCGCGTATGCGGACTTACCGCGAGGCGTTGTCCTTGGGCGGGGCACATAGAACATCATGCCTGAAAATGGCTTAGCGGAAAACCCCTTACGAGGTGCCGCACAAGTAACTGCAGAGACACGATTATCTGGTTTTTGCCCATCTCTCGGCAGGGTGCAATCTCAATATATCAAGATCTGCCTTTACTGAGTACCCTCTGCCCACGCCCCCATTATAGTCGCTGCCCCGGAAATATGTGACCGTGGATGAGACCTGATCCTTGTTCAGCAAATGCGAAGCCTACTTATTAATGCAAAGCAAACTTGACTGATAAGGAGGCTTGAGCTGTGGCAGTTCCAATGGGGCGCTTCTGTATTGCCTTCGGTCCTTCAAGTTGGGTCTCGAACCGCAGGTTGATAGAACAACACCAGGAAATGCATTTTAGGAATGAATATTGCAGTCCAAGTGTCGTGTTCAGTCCCTCACTATCGTAATACTAGCACATATTCAAAATGCAATCGATACGGACCACTGGACGAGATGGCCGCTCAAGAGCTAGAGTGAAGGAGTCGTCAAGCGAAATCAGCGAACTGTAATAGTAGAGAGGACACTTTCATGCTGACTTGAAGTCGCGCTCTTGAAGCAGCAGGACATGACTACTAACATCATGGCTCAGCCGGGAAGGCAGGCGAGGGTTGAGCCGGATGATGCTTAATCAGTAGAAGTGCAACTGGACCGAAGGCCCGCAAAACCTTCCATAATTAGCAGTTTTTGGTTCTTTGGGTGTCTGTGGGTGCTCCGCTGTCATCGTGAGAATGCTCCACTGATTGCTTTACATTCTGGCTAGAGTGCTCACCTCTGCCATCGTTCATATCTCCGTATGCATTGCTACTGGCTGATGACGTGAACCGCTATTATTGTGTTGCATGCAGCAGCCTGCCAGGTGAGAAAGGCGGCAAACAGTGAATGCGAGACAGGGGCCTCACTGTCCTGCCGAGGTTAGTGCACTCGGTGTCCTGCTATGTTCTGGGTCACGGGCCATTGAGAGGGCCCTGCCAGTTTCAATGACCGAGTCAGGATCTGCCTTTGCTCCTGTGAACGATTTTCACCCAGTACATACGTTTTCACATTGACCACAGAGTGCTTTTTGCCCACAGCCATCGAGAGACACTCTGCAAACCGTCTTCACATGAACCATCAGCCTTGCTCACTTGCTCGCTCTGTCTCCTTCTGCTGTTTTGAACCATGTTCTTGCAAACTGTACTGCCTGGAGAGTCTAAAATGTGTTATACTATGACTGACTTCACACAGGCTATAGCTCACAGTGAACACCTATTCTATCAGTCTCTTGCTTACTACCACCTGGAGTGCCCAATTGTCATTCCGTGAGATATATGACCTTAATCTGGCCATCTCAGGTGCTTCTCACGAGTCGCTGACCTTGTCCTTGTATTCTTTCCATTTCTAAGTAAGAGGGACGTTCTCACCTCACTTAGCTGACGACCCGGATGTTCATTCTGATTTGCTGAGTTGCAATCGCAGAGTGGGATTGCCAGAGCCACGTGAAGGGACGAATCGGGTACCATCAAGGCCACTTCAACACATCGACATTGAGAGGCATCGGTCCTTCACATACCTTGGTTTCCTGTATCCCTTGCAGGGAGAATGCAATCCTTTGCTGACGAGTCAACAGCCTAGAAGAGCATGTGCAACACATCAAACTCGTCATTGACATCCTTAAGCAAGAACAACTTTACCTTAGCCCCAGCAAACTGCATTTTCTATGCTGCGAAATGAAGATTCTCGGAAGAATCGTGGACGATGATGGGATCCGAATGGACCCTGACAAGGTTGACTCCATGCTCAACTGAAAGGTCCCAACAAATAAAGAATTGCTCCGAGAATTTCTTGGCTCGGTAGGCTATCTCGCAGATGACATTGCAACAATCCACATTCTGATGGGCATCCTGATGTCCCTCACAGGTGGGGATGTATCCTTCAAATGGGACTATACTCATCAGCATGCAATTGATGAGATAAAACATCTCGTTTATGCTCACTGTGAACATCACCGAGTACTGCTGGACTATTTGCCTTCAGCAGCACCTATATGGCTGGTGACGAACGGATTGCATGGTGGCATTGCCAGTGTCGTGATGCAAGAGGACGATTTCTGCTGCGGTCGCATTGCGGCCTTCTTTTCAGTGAAGCTCTCCTCCGCACAGA